>CM042218.1:22255164-22855164 GCA_023566465.1 Cottus gobio | reverse complement strand
TCTCAGCCTTGATTAATGGGTGCCCACTTAACCAGGCCTTCCACAAGATGCTATCTTGACCGCTGTGAGTACCAACAATATTCATGTTTGTTGTTTATGGACATAAGGATAATTTGGGAGCACTGGCTTTGGAGAGAGGCATGCAAGTGTTGCTGACTTGGCGACTTATTTGCTAGATTTACCAACTCCATGAGCTAGTGCTGCTAGCTACTTACACTGGAAAAATGTTAGCAACAGTAGGCTTGTTTTTTTCCAATATTTTTTTATCTAATTTTAAACTAGATTACCAACCCTGCTTTTAAACTGTACGAAGAAGCTGTACGAAGTTTCTCCTCAGATATCTCTGCTTGTTGGATGACAGTAAACATATGATTAGGGTTGTAAATTGAAAAACAAATTTTAAACTAGCCATACTTGGTTAGCCTAAATATTTAGAAAATAAATCCTGTTTTATCTTAAGAAAAGTAGCCTTTTAAAAATAAAATTAAACATCATATAACTTATTTCCTTCCTCTTACCGGATGTTCTCATTTGGAATTTTGCCAAAAGCTTTGATGGCACCACATTCTTGCTTGTGTTCGGCCCAGCCGGCGCGCTGGCAAGTCCGGTCACAATAATGAGCAAATTTGCACTGGCCGCACCTCTGTAGTTTGTCTTGTTTTCGGAAGCAGCTGTGGCAAATACGCTCTGCTTCACTGCAGAAAAAGAGTGGAAAGATGATTGTCAATAGAAGAGTTAACATGTTGGCTATACATTACTGGTTCCCAAATGCTCTGATATAGGAAACTATTTATTATTTTTATAAACCCATTTGAAGACAATCTTCCGGATGAGCATTAAACATCCTTCTTTCTATGTATTTTTTCAGATCTGGTCATCTCAAACTATTCTCAACCCAATGTTGCCTTCTTCAGCAAAATTAGTAGTCGGATTATTTGCACTTCTGACAGTAAAGTCTGTCCTGTCATGTTCAGTAAAAGATCCCATTCTAAAACATTAACATCTCTAATTTCTTGATACAGAACATTTGCTTTTAGATTCAGATACTAAAGGATAAAACAACTGAGCATTAATATCTGAAAGATACAAATCACAACAGTCTGAATTTGTGTCATTCATGTTAACTGAACTTTAAATACTGGCATGTTAGAAATATTCCCCTGAGTATGAGCTGTCTAGAATGGAGGCACGGTTTTCTACATGCGATTACATCAACATGATGATGATGATAATAATGATGGTGATGATGATGAGGATGATGAAGTGACATACTGTGAGAATATAGCACTCTTGTTTCAATATCAAACCAGATAAAATTAGACTCTATAGACACCCAAAACAGGAAACTGAAAGGTATTGTGGATACATTTTAAATCGACAGATAGAAATTACAGATAATATGTTGATCATCAGCCCAAATATCCCCATAATGACCACATCTGAGTACACCTCACTATTGAGCTCCCACATCCACAATTGGCATCACTGCACTGTACCTGTCAAACACAACAGCTGAGATACTAGGCTCTGCAAAAATGACGTCTCCAGCCCAAAACTCCTTGGTCGCCTTCAGGCCCCTTCCCTTTCCAGGTGAGTCAAATATCGCCACGTTCTCCATACTTCCTGCACTGGTTCCTGAGGCGCTGATGAACAGTGAGTCAGTGGTGAACCGATGAGTGTTTCAGTGGTAGAGAGAAGCTAAATGCAGCGATGGGGTAGTGGAGGAACGTGTAGACCAATCTGTGACCTCTCTGTTCTTCAATGACAACTGCACATTCCACACCCGAGGTACTAAAATAGCCGTCCTCTTGAACTGCACCAACAGGCACAGAAACATGGGTTGAGATTGTTTTGTCTCTGAAGTCCACTGAGAAATAAAATGTCTCGCCCTGTCAATAAAGTCAACAGGCGTATCTAACAGTAACAGCACTGGAACTCGCTGTCGTTCTCTCAGACGTTCAAATATATTTCAATTTGTGGTCACACTTTTGGATTTTTATCCTGAAATTCCCCCCACCCCTGATTAGGAATTGGTAGGTACTCTGGCTCTGAAGGTTATTTTGGGCCCTCAGTTGGGGTTGTCTATCAAGAGCCTGTGGTGACGTTAGACAGCTGCAAGGAGTTGGACAGAAGCAGAGCTAACTCTCTGCCTCTCCTCTGTTCTGCTACTTTCTAGAACTGACTCTCTCTTTCTATACTTGCAACATAACTTATGATATAACACTTTGGGGAGGCACAGCTTTAACGTCCACAGAACGTACCCGGACCCCACAACATGTGTGTATTTCCTGTTTTATGTCCCCACAGTGTGCTACAAAGAACACATACATACACAGCCTCACATTTTCATCAACAACTTGGAGTGAGTGTGTTAGCCCGTATCAAACCACAGTTTTGTCAAAGTTTCAGCTCTCTGCCTTGCAATGTATCCAGATTATTATTATTCTCTAAAATGATCATTGGACAGTTTAATCCATCGATAGATGTAATTACATGTGTGTTTAACTTTTTTAGCAGTAAATGAAAGTTCTGTGTTATGTTAATGAGTGCTCAATGTGAAAGGCTTACATTTTATTTACATAAAATAAAACATGCTATTTCAATCAACAGTTTGGCTAAAGACTACATCAGCAACAAACACAAACAAGATATTATAAATATATTGCAAAAGAATAGTAATTCCAATTTTAATTATAATTAACATAACAAAACTACAGAATAAACACAAAATCAACATGACAGCAAACAAATAAAAGCTATTCTGATTAAAAATAACAACTCCACAATTAAAGGACTTTCACAAACTCTGAGACGGAACACTTATAATAATAGAAAGTTATTGTGTTCTATATATTGAAACTATGGACGGTCATTATTGTACGTGTGTTTAAAGACAACATGCACCTACAGTATTCTTTTTGTTTCTTTACTAAAATATTTTATTTGAGACGAGCAGCCAAGACTATCAGACTTACTATCAAACTTCAGCAAGGTAGTGTCACCCAATAATTCACACAAGGTGAACACCATTATTCTTCCCTCCGTCTCATGTTGATATCACACTTCGAAGAAGTCGAGGTGTGCTCCTGAGATGAAGTTATTGTCCAGAAGCAGCTTTACCAGCTTGTCAGCAGACTCCTGGCAGGGCAACAGATTATGTTTGACGCCTGTTAACCTCAGAATATCCTTCTGCATATCTGTGTCCATTGGACCTGGAGGGAACCCAAACGATTAGCGTGTTAGATCAATATCCAATCTTGTTTGATATTACATGCATAAATGTGCTTACTAAATGTGGAGATACAGTATGTCCTTTCAGATCTTTTTTCTTCTACAATATGCTGGCTACCAGGTAACTTTAATAGTTCCAGATTTGATGCAATACCACACCGTGCATCTTCTTTTATTGCTATATTAATTAATTAATTAATTAATTAATTGAATATACTGTATGGCTATTAGACAACCGATACACATGCACATTTACAGTATTGGTGATGGACATATTGATGGGGTATACATCAACCGGTCAAAATAAAGTGTTGTAGGCTATACCTGGAGAGTAACTGAGGACTTTGACATGTGGCTGCTCCTCGGCCAGCACCCTGAACATCATCATCCTGGCTGCTTTGGCGGTGCAGTAGAGCACCCAGGACGGCAAGGGCCGCAGTGCTAAGGCCGAGGAGACGTTCACGACGCTCCATCGCATGAGCGGAATGCAGGAAAACACCTGCAGGATCCCTGCAGTCAGTGCCAGAGCAGAGCCTATGTTGAGGGACAGATAGGAGTTCACCTCCTCAAGGTTGGTGAAACTCCTAAAGTGGGAAATGTCTCCCAAAGTGGCTGTGGGCAGAAAGAGAGAGAGAGTTGGAAAGGTAATATCAGAAAGGGATTAAAGGCAGAGTGAAACCGAAGTTAGCCATGGTCACGCTGACGTCAAAGAAAAACAGAAAAACTGGAGGTGAACACAAATCACCTAAGAGTAGTGGGCTAACTAGTGGGTGGCTGACTACTAGCGATCTTTTTTATTCCGCCATTCTTTCATGCAGCACTGGTTACAGAAAATTAACTCAAAAACACATGAAACGGAAAAAAAGATGTCACTGATCTGGCAATGGCAATGTGCTTTCCTACTCTGTGACAAGAGTTTATGGATGAAGCGTGAAGCATTTTATTCATCTAGCGGCTGCCTAGTTAGCCTGCAACCTTAAGAAATACACTGTGTACACTGGTAAAATGAGCCCAACAGCGGTCTGAGGGGGCAGCCTCACCCCACGCAATCGTGGCATTAAGTAGGCCGCTTGTGGACAACAAAGACTTATTTTAGACGCACCGGCATTGTTGATCAGAAGCACATGCTCTATTTCATTTACAGCCTCCTGCCTCGCCACCCTGACTGTTTCATTGACCCCCTCTCTGGTACTCAGATCGACAGCCATGCAAAGAACCACCAGCTGATGTTCCTCGGTGAAGCTCTGCAGCTCTTCCTTCAGCTCCTGCAGCAAAGTCCCAGAGCGAGCCACCAGCAGGAGGACAGAGCCGGGCTCCAGCCAGCAGGACACCTGGACAGAACCAAGACTTTTGTTTGTCTGCTAGTCTTTTTTTTATCTTACCTTTTTTGAACAAGTTGATCACTTACTGTGTGGGCCAGCGCCCGTCCGAATCCCTTGGAAGCTCCTGTGATGATACAGATACTCCGGCCCAGAGTCCTGTGGTTTGTAATGTCTGACATCTTGACAGATCTTCTCTGGTGGTAAAGACACCGATGGTCAGTTGGGGTCAAATAAGAGAAAAAGTGCACGTGATAGAGGGATCACAGCTGATGTGAAATGAGAGGATAAGAGCCCACTGTTTCTGTCATCTTGTGAGAAAGATGTGAACACTGAGCTGCTTTTATAACTCCAGTGTGCAAGCGGAACTAATGCATTGCATGTTCTAATTCAGAGTGAAAAGAAAAAGATTAAAGCAATTATGTTTGTAATGTGGCACATCGGTAAAAGGAATATCTGGGCCTCCACACTCAAAGGCTGGAAAAATAAGAAAAAAACTATTTAAACACTATTTCATTTAGAATAAAAATATTAATATTTTTAATTTAGGAATCTTTACAATATTACCTCAAGTAAATAGAGACAACAGCAGCCTTTGAGTCACTTCTCAGCACACGGGTATACCATTAGTCCTTGTGTGATAAAATGACTGCTCCTCCCACACCATTTAATGTCTTTGTAATGATAGTCGTCTGTGGTATCACATTTGTCACCCCTATGACCCACAAAGATTTGAAAACCATCATTGTTTTCTTTCCTTTTTTAAATTTTAAAATTGTTAGCAGCAGTCTATTTGCCAAATTAAACGCTTATTTTAGACTATATGAGCAATAGATAAACTTAAAAAAAAACTATTCAGTTAAACTATCAATGTATTATAGTCTTTGGTATTTTTGTAATTTAGTCTACAGATATGCAATGATGGTTGCTGGGTAAAATCTGTGTTGACGTTGCTAAGTATCTATTTGATCATGTGAAGAAACGCACAAATAAGTAATAATGGAACATATACATTCCATTTCCTGATTTGTATAAATGAACATTAAACATGTTTTAGGCATTTACATTTGTGCGCTGGGTGGTAGCGCCTCCTAGTGGCCAAAGGGTGCCAGACAATCCCTATAACTATGCAACAGAGATACAGCCAGTGTCTTTCCACCACGCCAGTGTTGCAGCTGAGAAAGCCCCAGTGCTGACTGCGGGCAAATACACAACACCACTGCCCCCTCGTGGATAGTCAAGCATTTTGGAAAGGCTTTGGAGTTTTGGGGTTTGGGATTTACTCACGTGTGCCTTGGGCCTTGGATGTTGCTCTCCCATCCAGCAGGGGGCCCGCTGGCGCTCCTCGCCGCTTCAGCAGGAAAGAATAAGGACGAGCCAAAGAGAAAATAAGTTCCAATAAATAATAAGAGATGTCAGGAGAGGACATTTAATAACTATAAAGCTACAAACATTGTTCAATGCAAATCATGATAGACAACATAATAGTATAAATTTCCGAAAATCAAAACCAAGAGAATACAGAGAGTCTCAGATGTTATTTTATCATAATTATAATAATAATAGGAACAGGAAAGAGAGCTCCATGCGGAAGGGCTGCACACTGGATAAAAAAAACATTGAGTAGAAGAACAACTTTAGGCATAGTGGTATTGAGTTGCATTATGGGAAGTGTAGGATCCAGTATATTTGTAGCTTGACTCATATCAGACAGCGATATATAATATATATATATAGCCCTTTGCAGCATTGCTTTAAAACGTTTTTATTCTGTCTACCCAGGTCCTTCAACTTTATAAAGATGCATTACTAATTTGCAGAGGTGAAGTTGAAATCTGTGGTGGAATAACAAAGTACATGCATTTTAGTACTACAAACTTGAGTCTTTGTTTTATTTCACTTTCTACTTCTACATGGGGAATGTTGTACTTTTTACTGTTTGTACTTTTTACAGCTTTAGTTGCTTATTATTGCACAGCAAGAGTTTATGAAATATGCTTTGTTATAAATTAACCCACCAATATACAAGTGCTGAAAGTATTAATTAATTAACTGATTGTAGGTGTTAAAGTAATTTTCCATGCAAAAATATTTCATGGTTCCCGCTTGCTTTTATTTTTAATTATTCTAATTATTGATCATTTATTTCTCATAAAATTGAAGTTTGGACTGGTGGTTGGACAACACAAGCCTTGGAAAGGTGTTGCTTTGGGTGACCCAAACAATTAATCGATTCAAATAAATCAGCAGATGAAGCATACTAACAATGATCATTAGCTGCAGTCCTACATCCACCTCAACCAACTAGAGGAAAACAATTCTGCTTTCACATGCACTCACTTTACAGGGTGATTTTAGCAGTTTGACTGAAGTGAAGGATCTGAGTAATGTCAGGCAGCATCACTACAGTCTCATCCACCTGCAACTATACCCATCCATTCATCCATCCATCCCGGGGACTGTATATGACTATAGGCTTTTCCCAAGGGACGAGTGCCAAAAGGGGGCGTTTGTCTCATGCCGCCTGAGGGGCGGGACCAGAGGTGGGTGTGTGTCTCTCAGCTGATGCGCGTATCAACCGACTCCATCATCAGCATCCGACGCTGACAGCGGTCGAAGACAGCGTCCCTAATATCGCCGACCCACGGTAACAACGCAGAATAATTCAGAGCCGACCGGGACTGACGTTGCTGGCTTCTGACAATATTATTTATTGAGGCTGCCATCTTACAAACCGCCGAGCTGCAAAACAGTGAGTAGCCTTTGATGATGGACCGCCAGGATGCTACAATCGGTAAATCAAAACCACTGTCGTCAATGTCAATGACGCTGTGCATTTTAATCTGGATGTAGGTTTTTATTTTATTTTTGTATTCTTATGTATTCAGCGGGGGTCGTGCGTTTTGTTTCCCGTCACGGGGCCTAGCGAGTAATTGTTTGGGAGCGCAGTCGATTCAGGGCTTGATGCGGATGCTGCTAAAGCCGCCCTTGCCGCCCAGGGATGCAGGGGGAAAAGGGAGAGAGCAGTGGGGGAGTCGTGAGAGGAGGGGGATTGAGGCAAAGCGGCAGATAGATAGGCAGTGTATTTTACTACTACTACTATTCACCCAAGTGGAAGTAAACCTCTAGTAAACGGACTGAGACGGGAGGTGCAGGGCATGACTGTCTATCTATCTATCTATCTATCTATCTATCTATCTATCTATCTATCTATCTATCTATCTATCTATCTATCTATCTATCTATCTATCTATCTATCTATCTATCTATCTGAGCCAGGGTAACATCTTACTGTGGGATTCTGGTCCCTGAGGTGAACGTTCATGCGAGCAAGCTCTTTAATATCAAATGGCATATAAATACAACTGCCTGTGTACCAAATACTTGCCAGCTTATTAGGTAGGCCTGGGGCTACTAGCACAACGTTCCTGCAACCAATCCCACCTTCACAAAGTTTATGTATTTAGTTTTTTTGTCATTTCTAGAGTCTGCAGTTTGTGGTGATGTTGAACTGCATGGTGTCTTTCTCTTTAGTGCATTGTGTCTTTTTCCAGGAGACAGTGAACCAAGGGAAAGACATCCAGACATTGCCAGTTTTTTAGGTACACCGAGCCAATAAAACTAAACATTTCAGTCTTTAATAACAGCCGTGCGCTAATTCCTAAGGTGTTTTAGAAAGGCATTGTCTGAATTTTACGGTCATTTTGGAGGCTGTAGTTTGTGCTGATGTTGAATTGATTTCCATTGTGCTGATAGGTGTTTCATATTATGTTCACACCATTCATATCAATGAAACACCTCCCCTGTTCGACCTGCATAGGGGTCTCTATTGAGCCTCCCTCACACACATTCCCCCAACCCAGTTTGCCCAGAGCCCCAGAAACCAACCAGTGAACCTAAACTGTCTGTTGGCTTGCGATTATAAAATTAAACACAAATATGCTGAAGAATATAGTTAGTATTAACTGAGAGTACAGTAAATAGTAAAGGGGGCGACTGTGGCTCAGTGGTTAGCAAGTCGGTCTTTCAATCAGAGGGTCGGTGGTTCGATCCCCGGCAGTCTGCGTCGTTGTGTCCTTGAGCAAGACACTTAACCCTCATTGCTCACCGTTGCTGTGTCTACGGTCTACTGTATAGCATGTAAGTCGCTTTGGATAAAAGCGTCAGCTAAATGAAATGTAATGTAAAGGCATAATTTGACACAGGGCAGTAGTATAGCACAATATACAACTCAAAAGCAGCACAAACTACATCCTCCAAACTGACTGTGAAGTTGAATCTCTGAAGAAGAACTCAACATTATACCTTTTATGAAGGTAAACTGGATTGCAGGGTTGTTGCATTAGATTACATTCATTTTAGCTGGGTGTACCTAATAAACTGGTAACAGAGGTTCTACGGTTCGACATGGACAGGAATACGTGTGCACTGCAGCCTCATGCAAACTAATACTACAACAGTGCAATGAATCGCTCTTTTGAGTATTTTACAATGTTGAGGTGTTGACATTGGGACTGCGGTAGAGAAATGTTAACCCAAGCTTTTTTCGCCATAGTTTTCAGGTATTTTTGCATTGACTTGTACTGCACTTTAATGTACGGTGCTCCATTATTTTGTAAAGCAATTCAATAACCAATGACAACCTAAAAAGGCCTTTAAACATCCCTAAAAACACGTAACATTGTTTAATCAGCTCATTTTCTCATAATTCTCATAATTTTACAATAATTGCTTATGAACCGGATCTGTTTGGATTTATGTTAATAACTTGCTCTCTCTTTCTGTCCACATTTGCTAGGGTAAAACAAAAAGAGAAACACATATTCAACAGAAGAAAAAAAACATTTAAACAATTTTCTTAGTATTATGATCATTTCAACACATGGAGCGTTAAAGACGGAAGCAGCATCTCAAACAGACTGAACAAAAACAAAAACATTATAAGCTTTACAAAATTTGTATTTATTGCAGGGCTGTTGTTTTCTACTGTGTTCAATTGCCCTTTTGTGCAGAGGTTCCTGTATTTGCATCCAAACAAAAAAAGAAAAAAAAATACCCTCCTTCAGTTCAGTGAATCTAACGGACACAAAATCCAATATATTCTCTGTTTTGTACTGGATTGTGCGAGTGACCTCTTTAACCAGCATCACCTAAACAAAATCACACAAACAAAATAGTCACAAATACCTTCCTCTATACACATAAGGTGTAAGCATGATAAATACATGCCATAAAACAGACAGTAACTCTGTGATTTCATCATTTAACTGCAGGACAGGTTTTATCGTTACACTTTACTTATAACCTCACTATAACTGTCCAGACTTGTCCATCAGACCCATCTCATTTGTATCATGGTGGGATGACCACATGATGTGGGTTGGGATCTACTCTGTATTAGCTATTATTGTATAACCAGTCATTATGCAATTATAATATTGTATAACCCCTTTCGTTTTTCTGTGTTCCTCTAGTGTGTGTGCCCCCACTACCTGCATTAGGTTGTGATGACCCACACTACTTCCAAATGTATCTGTGACCCTCCCCAATCCTGACTCCTAACCTCTAATCCCTGACCTTTGACCCCCACTATGGGCAGTGTTGGCAGTGGGGTGGCAGGAGAGCAGGAGTTTGCCATGAAGTCTGTGGGTACGAGGACCACCTTGCCAAGAGCCCCTCCTCTCTCTCGCCGTTGCCCTGCTGACCGCAGCTGCAGCGCAGAGCGACTGCCCCGCCCACCGGCGACTATATCGGACGGGACGGCTTCTAGTGATGAACGAGGGAGTGTTAGTATTGGGACTGGGACCTGTACCGGGACTGACCGGCCCACCGAAACAGCCTCCTCCACCAACACTGAGTGTACCATGACGGCCCCGTCCAACAACAACCAGTTGGAGTGTGGCAACGGAGCGGGCAGGCGGGAGAGGGAGTGGGAGAGGGAGAGGGAGAGGCAGCGTGAGAGGGGGAGAGACAGAGACCGGGACCGAGACTGGGATAGAGAGCGGTTAGAGAGGGAGCGCGAGAGGGAGAGGAACCGGGAGAGGGAGCGGGATCGAGTGGAGAGGGAGAGGCTGGAGCGAGAGAGGGAGCGGGAGAGGGAGAGGGCCAGGGAGAGGGAGCGGGAGAGAATTGAGAGGGAGAAGATAGAGAGGGAGAGGGAGCGAGAGAGGGAGAGGGAGAGGGAGAGGGAACGAGAGAGGCTGGAGAACGAGAAGCTGGAGAGAGAGAGAGATAGGGAAATGCAGGTAGCAGGTTTAGATGCTTGTGGGAACATTGTGGGACGAGGAGCCAACGAGAAGAGCAGCGTTGGCATGAACCAGCACCAGCACCAGCACCAGCACAGAGAGATGGCGGCTGCCAGAGCTGACAGTGAGAACAACCCGGGCAGCCATAACCCTCCGAACCACAACCCACCCAAGATCCTGCCAGTGTCGGGGAAACTGGAGCAGGTACTTCAAGATTTAAGACAGTGTCTCCCAACCTGGTGGTCAGCACCCTCAACGCGGTTGTAAAATGAATGCAAAGGCTCATGAGATGACTAGGATAAAGTGGAAAAACTAAATTCTGCCACACAAAATTATCTTTATTTTTCCGACTTTTATCGAATCTATGCTTTTTTCTTGGTAAAATGTTTAGTTTAGATTCACCCCTTCAGCCAGAGCTATTCCCTCCTTTCCCAGAACAGTGTGTCCTTGCTGAGCTGCGGTGGAGGGCTACTAACACAAAGAGAAAAGCTTTACTAAAACGACTGGAACTTTGGTCAATTTATTTGGTCATCTGAGACTGCCCGAAGATACAAAGAATGCATTTTTGCACAGAACGAGAACTGTGAACCCAAATCTGTCCCTTGAGAAAGGGATCCTATCAAGGCCAGTATATACTGTAGGATGAATGATTAAAAAACTTGTTTTATGCCATCCGGCTTTAAAGATTAAAGTGCATCAGACAATAATGCATCACAAGCAGTCCTAAATATATCATATGTATAATTCATCTCCCATATTGTGTTGTTATGCTTTACACTTTAACACCACGCTTATGCTTTTCTCTCTTATTTCTCTGTCTCTCTTCCTTCCTCCTTCTCCATCTTAGGCGATGCAGAACAACTCAGGCCTTGTTCGTCCCTCTGCCTTCAAGCCGGTGGTTCCCAAGAGCTTCCACTCCATGCAGAACCTGGTGGGCCAGGCAGGAGGGGCTGGGAGCGAGGGCAAGACTGAGGCAAGGAGTGAAGGGTTCAGTGAGAGCAGAGGAGGCAGGAGAGGCAGGGATGGAGCGGGAGGAGAATCAGGAGAGGTCCCAGAGGCCCTGCTCCTGGACCAGGACAGCCCAGTGAGGGTCAGCAGAACTGAGGGCGGGGGAAACGGTATTGAAGTGGTTCAGGGAGGGATGTCTGACTCAGGGAGGAACTCCCTGACCAGCCTGCCCACCTATACAGGCTCGGGGTCCGGTTGTGGGCCCCCGGCAGTCCTGGGGCCTCTCAGTGCTTCCACCAGCCACATCAACAGGTTGGGCATGGTTGGGGCAACTGCAGGCCTCGACAAGCTTGAAAAGCCTGGCTACCAGGTACGGCCATCATCCACACACTCACTCAGTCTGCTGCTTAACGCACCCTGCTGTCATCGCCTCTGACGTGTCACGATGTGGTCCTTTCCTGCAGAACGGGCTCAGCACCTCAGACAGCGGCCGGTCCTCCTCGGGGAAGAGCTCCTCGTCCTATCAGAGGCTGAGCCACCTGAGTGACGCCCCAGCACCTCTACGACCCTCCCTCTCGTCCGATGACATCATCCAGGATCTTGAGGACCGCTTGTGGGAGAAAGAGCAAGAGGTCAGAGGTCACATCAGACCTTAGTGGGCTCTACGTTGACAAGAAGGAGCATACTTGCCAACATTTAAAGATTCAGTTCTGGTCTTGAGACAATTGTTTGATAGTCCCACATTTTGTCATCCAAGTTGGACTTTTTGTACTTTTTCCGTCTAACTGGCTGTTTTGTGACCTTCTTCTCTACCAGGTGCAGCATATGCGCAGAAATCTGGACCAAAGTGAGGCTGCAATCATTCAGGTGTTTGAGGAGAAGCAACGTGTCTGGGAGCGACAGATGGATGAGCTGAGACAGAACTACGCTTCGCGTCTGCAGCAGGTGAACTCACCACACATGTTGATCCTCAGGAAGCGATTGCTCTTTATGTTTTACTTCACTCACATCGTGACACAGTCGTGGAATCACTACCAAAGAGTTTAATGGTATATTTTAGAGTTAATATGCGGGTAAATGCAGCATCATCTGAAAGGCATCTAAATCAAATCTGTCCCTGACATACAACACTTAAAGGGTCATGGCAGGAACTGTACATACATGGTGACTCTCAAAACTCACAAGGTGCATGTACATTTTGTCTCTAGGTAACCCGGCGGGCTCAGCGCTCTCAGACGGCCCTGCAGGCCCAGATAGGCCGTCTGTCCCAAGACAAGAGAAGGCTCCAGGAGGAGATGGCGGCTCTGTTGGCCCAGAGAGAGGAGCTGGAGAGAAAGTGTCTGGATTACAGGAAGGAGCAGGCTGACATCTTGCCTCGTCTGGAGGAGACCAAGTGGGAGGTGAGATATGAGTATATGACTTGGTGCGCTTGACTGGCTCAGTAAAATGTTATCAGGGTTCCATCATGGTAGACTGAGCAGTGGAGTACAAGGGTGTGTGTGAAGCTGCACGTCTGTGAGTGTGTGTGTGTGTGTACAAGCAACCCGCTTACATGCAATGGGAAAGGGATTATGTTTACCACAAAAACGAAACACTATAAAAATTAAAATAAATGACTCGTTCTTTATGTGGCAGGTGTGTCAGAAGGCGGGAGAGATCTCTCTGCTGAAGCAGCAGCTGAGGGAGAGTCAGGCGGAAGTGACCCAGCGAGCTGGAGAGATGGTGGCCCTGAGAGGCCAGCTGAAGGAGCTCAATGCCCAGCTGAGGGAGCGGGAGGAGACCATGCTGGGCCTGAAGGACTCCTACAGCACCAAGAGTGTGGAGCTGGAGAAGTGTGAGGGAGAGCTGAGGAGGACTCTGTCAGAGGTGGGTTTTTAATTACACATTAATTAATACTCAGCGGGCTTCAGCAGATGAAGCCAGGGATTCGGAATAAGAGAAAAACGCAACCAGGCAAAATCGTTTTCATAAGATTACATAACTCTGACTTTTCAGTTCCACAAAGCAAGTTTGGCAAAATCACCATAGCAACACATCCATAAACTTGATCCTGCTCCAGCGCAGGCTTACTTAGGTAAGCTGGATAAGCTTGCCACTCCCCCGGAAACAAATGGCAGCTCCTTCGATATTAGTTAGATTAGCGTTTTATAGGAGAGAGTTCTTCGAGATCCGTTACCACTTCATGATGACTTCCTGTACGAGCGCTATCGATTCTGCCGACAGGGAATCATTTATTTACGAGACCTTCTCAAGCCATACATTGAACACCACACGAGCAGCCGAGCATTGACTGTCTCACAGACATAACACTTATATATGTGCATAGCATATATAGCTTAAGAAACTTCTGGATGTGTTCATTACATTCATGTCCGAGTACATGCAATCAAAGAAGGCTCATAATTATATGACAGGGTTATTAGTACACCACAGCATATCATTATTGTAGAAAATGATTTAGGTGGACTCATGATAAGAATAGAGAGAATCACACACTATTTATTTTCTGATTATGAATCATACATATAATACATACATACACACACACACACACACACACACACACACACACACACACACACACACACACACACACACACACGCATACATACATACATACTGATCCGCCCATAAACAGATTCGCACACACATATTGAAACTCCTAGTTCTATATAATTTACACATATAGATACATGATACATCAGCGCATACAGTAGATACAGTATATCCCCTATTAATTTGTATCTTCTTTGGACTCCTTTTTATCTACTTATTCTGAAAGAGATCAGCCTTTGAGGAACCGAGTTAGCCTGACTTCAATCATCGGGTTGATTTAAGCTGGATAACAGGACATTTGATCAACTTAGTTGAACCACGTACGAGGAACGGGGCCCAGGTATCCCAACAACAACAACAACAACAACAACAACATACTTTTATCTGCTTTTATCACCAGTCAGACAAAACTGATGATGATAACAGTTTGTCATAGTATCTGATTCGATTAACGGATGCAGGTCATCAGTGTAGATTATTTATGGACAAGATATCATTCTCACTACATAGTGAGAGTTTACAACAAGTGAGGTTGCATGATTGGAGCGCTAACCACTACATCTTGATTTCAATTTAAAGCGTTTAAATCCTTAAAATCCCTTCGACGGATTCTAAGAACTTGATGAGGACAGCTGCAGCTTTTTCTTTTCTTTGTGCTGTATGAGCTCATGAGTAGCGCCCCCACATACAATATGTGTATATGGTGTGCTTTCCATCAGTAGGTTTCGAACCAATATTCTTCTCTTTTCAAGTACAATTGATGTATTTATCACAAGCTCTTATCTGGGGCAAGTGCCATGGAAACACAACATGAATCAAAAACCTTATGGACGTTATGAAGTTTAGATATTACGATTATAATATAAGATGATGTCAGACAACAGCTTTAATACGCTAATTGCCTTGGCTCAGAGAATTGCTCTCCAACTATCCATCAAGGCCCTCTACCTTTTCTGACTGTACTATACTCTCCTGATTCAACTGACTGGTAAAATCAGCTGTCACTGCAGCTACAGCCACATTTTGGGTGTGCCTAAAGTATATGTGCATGTCTATGATTGCATTCTTGCATATTTGTTTTAACGGCTGTCTTTACATATTATCTGTTTTTATGTATATAATGTTGTACACAAAATATGCTTATTATGTTTGTATGTCTAATCTTTTGTTTTAATGTAGGAGACACCTTGTGTGCGATTAAGTAACTGACTTGATTTGACATTTAGAATACATTTAAAACTGAATGATATTTTCCTGTGATCTTTATATATTTTCCTTTCTCCAGGTGTCCATCCTTAGAGAGAAGCTGGGTGTGTTCGAGGCAGAGGTGCTTAGTTTAAAGCGGGCTCTGAATGAAGTGAGCAGAGGAGCAGAAGTTGTTGTGAGCCCGAACTTAGCTGCGGCCGGACTGTTGCCACCGTGGGGACTTGTCCACTGTCCACGAAATCCCTCTGAGCCCTCAACTAACTCTCTCACCCCCACATCTGACACCCTGCTGAGTCTTCAGAGTGATGAAGCCAAAGCTCAAAGGCAGGAAGCTCAGAGGCAGGAGAGGCAGCAACGTGAAGAAGCTCAGTGGCGCGACGTGCAGCAGAGGCAAGATGCCCACATGCAGCAGGACATCCGAATGCGCCAGGATGCCCAAATCCGACCGGACACCCAACTGCGCCAGGAGGCCCAGCTTCGTCAGGAAGTTCATCTCCGCCACGAAGCACATCTCCGACAAGAAGTGCAGCTGCGCCAAGAGGCCCAGCTCCGTCAGGAGGCCCAGCTCTGCCACGAGGCCCAAATGCGCCAAGAGGCCCAATTACGTCACGAGGCCCAACTCTGCCAGGAGGTACAACTGCGTCAGGACGGCCACCAGCCGCAGCGGGGCCAGGAGGGTCACTGGGACGAGGCGGGCGAGCTGCGCAGGCAGCTCGAGCAGCTGCAAGCCGCATTGCGCCTGGAGCGGCAGCAGCGGGAGCGGCAGGCCCTCAACTTCGACCAGGAGCGGCACACCTGGCAGGACGAGAAGGAGCGGGTTTTGAAATACCAGGCACAGCTGCAGCTCAGCTATGTGGAGACACTGCAGAAGAACCAAGCCTTGGAAAAGCGTATGAGCCAGCTGGGAGCCAAACCAAACACAACGTCCACCACCACCACTATCACCACTACCACCACCACCTCCCCGACCTCCTCCAATTCTCCGCCCCCACCATCGGCCCTCTCACCTCTGTCTCCTCAGCAACCACCCTCTCTCCCTGGCCCCATCGCCCTCACCATCTCCCCTCCGTGTGAAGACCAGAAGGGCCCTCCGTCTCTCCACCAGCTTGCCAATCCCTGGGCAGGACCCTCACGCCTGGAGAGAATAGAGTCCACTGAGATATAGAGACGGCTCCACAACGTATTGTCCAGTTCAATACAAGACCTCTCACACAAAAACCACTTCAGCATACAGTTGAAAACATTTCAGTCTACAATAGAATAAATCAGTACAGTCTGACATACTTTTCAAAGCAACTAAAGACACTGAACAGCAACAACAGCGACTGTGTATTCCAACATTATCAGAAACATGCAGGTGAACTTCATTCAATTTACCAATGCTTTTTCAACCTCCTGAGCAGCCTTTCTCTCACTAGTTGCACACGACTGCATCCTACCTAATCAGTGTTCATGAGAAGTGTGCCACACTGATAGAGGGCAGAAAAGCAAAATGTTGAATGACAATGTTTAGATGACAGCACTAACACGGGGGTCATTTCATGCCCATGCTAGAAAAGGACCAGGACAATCAGGGATATTGTCAGAAATTATCATCCAGAACATTATGCGGTATTTATTCATTGTAAGTCTGTGTCACTGGTAATGTAAAAGTAGAAATAGTGGTCAGAGTGTGTGATGTTAAATTGCATTTTTGGCCAGAGAGCGCCTTACTCCATTTTTTTCCAGCATGTATACGAGGATAATACTAATGCTGGGAACAGATGAAAAACAAACAAAAAAAGAATCAGGAATGTGATTATCATTTTCAGTGCTATAATTATAATATCAGCAAACCAGTTGGACAAAGTCATTACACATGGCTGGACTAATTCATTTAAATACCAGCAGATATCGACGTTGAAGGTCACACAGACGGATTCTTGATTCAGTTTTCAAGTCATTTCATGCACAGGATCCAACATGCATGACTCATTTAAATGCATCATCAAGACCAACAGAGTTTATATTTTCTACAAGCTGAATGAAATAGATATGTTTAGTCGATAATCAACCCCAACTGAATATAGGATATGTTTATAGAGGTGGGAGAACCTGGTTTGCCTTCACTGCAGCTAGTCCGCGGTGACTAAATATAAACACTAGAGGTCCACAGAGGGCTTTCACAGCGCTCCCAGCTCAAATATCTTCTCATTAAATTGCAAGGGGAATGTCAATGGAAGCACACAATTTGAATTTGGTTATTATGATAATTGTGTTGTTCACTTTGTGCATTTACAACCAAGAAATCTGAGAAATCAGTCAGTATCCCCAAAGTTAAAATGAAATTTATAGAATGTATGATATACTATAAAGAAATAATTATAAAAGTTATAGATTGTAAATGTGTGCGTGTGTGTGTGTGTCTGTGTGTGTGCGTGCGTGGGAGAGCGGGTGTGTGCATGTCTGTATACATATGAAAAGCTTCAGCTTATGAGATTGAGGATGGAGGGACTAGTGGCAATACAGCAAAGGAAGATATATTGAAAGCAAAGGATTTTTTTGTTTGATGAGAGGGGAAGTTAAGTACAGTAAGATGTATACGAAAGCTTGGTACAATAGTAGTGAGACTGAAAATTTAAACTGAGGGAGTCTGTATAACCTTTCTTCTGTATAGTTCATTTAGACAAAGCAGAGAGAAGGAAGTTAAAAAAAATCAGAAAAATGGAAAGTCTGCGTGTTTTTAAGGAGCATTCAGGCGAACTGCACTATATAGTGTCCTACACACGAGTTATGATGTACAGTAGACTCGGATGTGAATATCATGGCTTTTGTATGTGTTGTTTACGCCAGCATACAAAGATGTTTCTCAAGAATATTAACTTATCTCTAAGGTATTACATAGTATTATCATCTTTATTACTGTTATTATATTATGGTGAACTGACGGAGAAAATATGTGCCATTTGAGCTTTCCTTTATGTGTTTTTTTTTTTTTTTTTACTGTGTAGATAGCCTAACGGCCTACCATGATGGTGCAAACATAGCAACCCTGTCCAAAAATGATGTTCCTTTTGATGTAGGTGATAAATGTAGTTACAGTATTGCATTGTTTAGAAAACAAAATGTTACCAATTTTATACATGTTTCTTTCTTTTCTTTCTTCTTTTAGTTTATTTGTCAGGGACAATGCAGCGCACATTATTACATACATAATTTATCATAGACAAAGCCATAACAATATGTGTAGATGTGTTGCATAAAAGGTTTCTAGCCAATAGGCTAATTTGCAACCCCAGTCCCTGGTCAGACCTTTCTAAAAACATAATCCAAAAAAAAAAAAAAAACTACATAATCTAAATTACTCAATCATATAACAAATACATAAGTACAGACATTAACATTTTACATAATCACGACCACATTACACAAAAGAACACATCACTTAAGAGCCCAGCATAGATGCATTACAACCAGAATTTCTCAGTGGCTACATATTTGATTGTCTTTCAGCCAATGTTTCACCTTTCTATTAAATGTTTTCAGGTCGGTTTCAGATTTATTGTTTGCATTTATGTTACTAGTACTGTTCTGGCTTGATTAAAACCACCAATTTGTTAAAATTCAGCAGAACTAATAAAGATATGTGAATAATTCAGCACTTCTTGTCATTGAGAAAATCAATTGTCTTTTAAGGTTAAGACTAAGTGGGAGTTTACGATTAGATTCAGGCAATCAGCTTTGAAACTATTTACCGGATGAAATATTTTGAGTACTCCAAAAATCTACAGGTTTATTACAGGTACATATATCACAGTGGTTCCCAAACAGGGGGTCAGGACTTCCTTAAGGAATAATTATATAATAATAATAATAATTATCAAATATATTTCTGCTACACAAAGTTCAGCCTATCTTTTCAGACTTTTGTCAAATCCCATTATCTTTTTAACTATGGCAATTTTACTTCACAAGACCTATAAAAGATCTTGTACTTAAAAGTAGCAATGCAAAACTGCCGTTACAAGTGAAAGTCTTGCACAGAAAATGATTAAAGTTCAGAAGTATTATTAGCAAAATAAGTATCAAAAGTAAAATATTCAGAATAAATTAATGCAGCATTGATGATAATTGAGTAACATAATGCACTAACATCTGATCAGCATTTTAAAGTAGAAATGGCAATCTTGGGTGAAAATGTTAACTAGTTTATGTGCCGTTGTGTATAGTTCAATCTGTAGCAATGCATCTTAAAATGTTTAACTGCCACATAACAACCAGGAACTATAGCCGTCACACGGTGGAGTACAAAGTACACTATTATATTTCCTATGTAGCAAAGTAGAAGTATGAAGTAGAATAATAGTGAAGTCCTCAAGTAAAAGTACCTCAAAGCAGTATACTGTATGTGCATACTTGATTAAATTTGCTTTTCACCTCTGAACCTGGCTGTGTAAGATCCTTAAACATATGCAACCTGTGAGGAGGAGTTGGAAGTATGTCTACTTCCAACTCCTCCTCAGGTTATTAGCATTGTTTTATGAGTTCACAAACCAAAAAGGTTATGAACCATATTTGACTGCTGTCTTCTGGCTGATGGAGACTTAATTATAAAGGAAAGGTGTTACAGTGAGGTGCATAAACAGTTCTCAAACCAAAGAAGTCTGGGGACTTCCATGCAACCCTCTGAGGTGTCCTTTAAATGTTGCAATCTGTTAGCTTGCATTTTGGACTCCCCAGGAACCTACGCCAGGATCCTGTTTGTGGACTTCAGCTCTGCCTTCAACACCATCATCCCGTCTCTGCTGCAGGACAAGCTCTCCCAGCTGCACGTGCCCGACTCCACCTGCAAGTGGATCACAGACTTCCTGTCTGACAGGAAGCAGCACGTGAGGCTGGGGAAACACGTCTCAGGCTCTCGGTCCATCAGCACCGCTTCCCCCCAAGGCTGCGTTCTTTCCCCTCTGCTCTTCTCCCTGTACACCAACAGCTGCACCTCCAGTCACCAGTCCGTCAAGCTCCTGAAGTTTGCGGATGACACCACCCTCATTGGACTCATCTCTGGTGGGGACGAGTCCGTCTACAGGTGGGAGACTGACCACCTGGTGACCTGGTGCAGCCAAAACAACCTGGAGCTCAACGCTCTGAAGACAGTGGAGATGGTTGTGGACTTCAGAAAGATCTCAGCCCCACCAGCCCCTCTCACTCTGTGTGACTCCCCCGTCAAAGCTGTGGAGTCCTTCCGCTTCCTGGGCTCCATCATTACCCAGGACCTCAAGTGGGAGCTCAACATCAGCTCCATCTCCAAGAAGGCGCAGCAGAGGATGTTCTTCCTGAGGCAGCTGAGGAAATTCAACCTGCCAAAGACAATGATGGTGCACTTCTACACTGCCATCATCGAGTCCATCCTTAGTTCCTCCATCACTGTCTGGTACGCTGCAGCCACTGCCAAGGACAAGGCCAGGCTGCAGCGCATCATTCGCTCTGCTGAGAGGGTGATTGGCCGCAATCTGCCGTCCCTCCAGGACTTGTTTGCTTCAAGGACCCTGAAGCGGGCGAGGAAGATTGTTGCTGATCCCTCTCACCCTGGACACAAACTGTTTGTGTCCCTCCCCTCTGGCAGGAGGCTGCAGTCCATCAGGACCAAGACCTCACGCCACATCAACAGTTTTTCCCCGTCTCCAGTTGGGCTCATAAAGAGAGCCCGGGGCCCCCACTGACTTGACTGACTCTGTCACCCAACCAACACTTACATACCATGCACATCTATGCACTTTATCTTATTTTTGATATTCTACTGTTCAATTGTAAATATTCCATTCATCCATTCTCATTTATTGCACTGTGTTTACTGTTAAATGTGTATTGTTAAATGTTAAATGTATGCACCTTCCACCAGGACAAATTCCTTAAATGTGAAACCAAACATGGCAATAAACAACATGGCTGAGCAACCCTGTTGACCTTATGTGGAGGAGGAAAAGATGTATCTCTGAAAAGATAGACAAAATGCATTTGTATTGGAGATTTCTCAAATGTTATAAGATATGACTAAATGAAAGTTATTCAATGTTGAAAGAGCTGAGCTGAGGTAAGGAACACATACGTGTCAGAGGAGAGGCAATTCAAGGAAGCCTATTCTTACTCAATACCTGTTGCGTCCCTTGATAGATTTCGCGTTTCTAAATTCGAAGCGTGTCCCTTCTGGGCTCCCCTAGTTGTGCCGGTTATGCTAGTTAGCAGCTAGTAGTTGTTAGCTGCCTTCTGAAGTCAGAGGAGTCAAGTTAAGAGTCAAACCCGACTGGTTTGTCTCGAACCAATCAACGTAAGCTGTGTATGCTTTATTTTACCACGATAATGTTGATATTGTCAGTGTGTGTCGGTGTGAGAACTAGCAACGTTATCGATATCACGTGTTTGGATGTAGGTTACAAAAACTAGCTAAGAGATGAACGATGCTACAGTTTGGCTTTGGTAAAAAATAAACGGGTTAATGTTTTTAGATTTGTATTGATACGTTATTAGGCCCAGAGCCTCAGACATGGGGGCCAAGCATGTGTATCTGTAAATCAGTCACTCAGTAGTTTCCAGTAACTTGGCAGGATTAGAAAGACTTCAGATACTATTGTTTTCATTGTTTTTACCCTCCAGTTATTTTTCTTTTAATAGATTAGTTTAATCGGAATTCAGGTTGGTTCTTTTGTCTGACCAACAGTTCAAACTCCATAGATGTAGAGTTAACTATCATATATTATTCAGAACATTAAATAATCAGCTTTGAAAAGCTGGAACTATCAACTTCATTGCAGATGATTCAAGATGCATCTATTATTAAAGTAGTTGTTGATTAATTTTCTTTCAATCAACCAAACTATTAATTCATTCCGCACATATTATGTTTATGATTATTCGAATAATTGTTTACTTCAGAAAATGTCAGATTATACTTTAAAACAATCTCCATCATCATTTCTCAAAGCATTTTCTTTGCCCAAAGACAAGCCCACAACTCAAAATGTTGTACTGCAAGAGCTTGTTGAACTCACTGTTGATGAGAGATGAGTCAGTCAGTCCATGAAGGTCATGGTGTCTTGTATAGGAGTAAAAAGGCAGAAAAAGTGATTTAGCTTCTAATAATGCTGGACAGCATACCACAGAATACCACATTCTGCCTTGACCTCTAAACTATATGTATAGATCTATAATCAGTTTCTGTCTTCGCAGGTTGGAGAATATGGTTTTGAATCTCTGTCTGCCGTCCTTTCATACAACCGTTCAATGCAACAAGGTGCGACACATTGTTCACATTAACACCATGTCACTGTACCTTCCTCTGGCTACTTTTTCATCTGTTAAAAATCTTTTGTCAATTCAAACCATATTTCTTTTTAGTTTAAAGGGTATGATTTAAGTTTTTCATTATAATCTACCCAAGATCTTCTTCGTTGCCAGTGTTTTGGTAGATTTTGTAAGGAGAAGGAAAAAAATAAGTTTAAGGACATTTTAAGTAAAAAGGGTCAAATAAAAGTATGGTTTAATTGTTTACTATCTTGTCATTTGCAAATGACTTCACCATTTCAAGTGTTGATTGTAAAAACAACTCGCCATGCTTCCCTGTCTGTTTTAATAATGCTGGAGAACAAAGTTAGTTTAGACATAAAACAAGCTAAAACCCCTCATCTGTACGCTCTGTACACTGGTAGTGGCTTATGAGAGCACCATTCACCGTAAGAATAGGTCCATGATGTGCTGAGGCGGAAACAGAATCAATGTGGATACACATGAAATAGTTATGGATGGAGGTCATGCTGTAGATGTGAAAATAAAGAAGCAGAAGGACAAAGTTGAGTGTGGGAGACTGAATCACAACTGACCTTGCGATGTGCTCTTTATTTGTATTTTGTAATCTGATCATGACAGTACACTGGAGATGAAAGATGTTCAAATATTGTTTTTTAAATTGTCACATTTCCCACATGTAAGGTTGACATAGCCCCTGAAAAGGAAAAATTAAATTGGACATGAGGTTTGCTATGTATTAGCGCAGAAAAATTAAATTTATTTTTCCAACTGCAGCTGTGTGCAGATGGCTATGATGTCACAAACCTTGTGTCGGCTGACCCTGCTCTAAGGAGGCGTGGCTTCAAGCTGGAGTACTTTCTACGGCCACCTGTACAGGTAAGATGCCGCTGTTGTACTTGAGTAGAGGTTTACTTGCTTGAGAGTTGGATGAGAAGATTGCCAAGCAATGCTTATGGTTATTGTTTTTCACAAAGGTGGCTACACTCAATTTGGTCCAACATTTAATTAATGTCATTGCAGTCTTGAACATATCACCTTATATTCAAGTAACAAGACAAAGGTGTGAGCAGTCTTGAGGCTGAATACAGTATATCTTTTTAAAAAGTGGGTAGGATCTCTGGAAACATTACTAATGCATTACTAATTCCTTTATTCCTCTCAGGTTACGTTGACGTTTGGCTTCCAGGTGGAGCTGTGCAGGGTGGATGTGGAGCTGTGGACCTGGGGTATGGACCGAGGACAGGCTTTCAAGAGACTGGAGATCAGTACCAGCTCCGATACGTTACCTACCCAGAAATGTGTTGAGCAAAAAGTGCAGGTAAAGGACCAGACACGGAGGAGAGAGAAACAACAAGAGCATGCAGGTAAACATGGCCAGAGTACTGTCAACCAGTGGAGACTTCAGGCTCAACAGTGGGGGGAAGAGGCCCCAGACGAGGCCCTAGACGAGCCTCAACAAAGACGCCACGCGTTCAAATCAAACACTGAACCCAGTAATCCTGAACTGGACTTTAAACTAGTGGGTCGTTGCGAACTCAGGGAGGAAACCCAAGTCTGTTTCTCTCGTTCAAATTTCAGTCCCCGGCCCCCGTTCCTCTCCCCTCCGCCGCCGCAACCTGCAAACTGCCGGCAGGAGGATCTGTGGAGTCGGGGTTTGCTCTCATTAGGCGCAGTGACACAACTTCGCGTGACTCTGCCTTTTGGCGGTTCAGCATCTGCTCTCGGGCTCAAGGCTTTGGCCGTGTGGGGACAACCTGCTCGCTGCTGCCCTGCAGAAGAGGTGGAGAGGATTAAAAGAGTCCACGAGGCCGGCGAAAGACGGCCGCCAAGACTGGAGTTTTTTGCCCCTTCTGTCAGCAGGATTAAACCGCCGCTGCAAGCAGCTACATCCCCAAGGTATGTGTATATGAAGCAGTCTTTAAAAATAATCTGCATCTTGAAAAGGAGAGTAGGTAAAATACAGCTCATAATAATAACAAAGGATATACATTTTCAAGCACTGTTGGTAATTATCTATTGTTTGTTTTTTTGTCTGTCCCCAGCAATCTCTCCATCCCTGAAGATTTCCTCGACCAGATAACCCAGGAGGTCATGCTGCTGCCCATGCTGCTGCCCAGTGGCGTATCAGTGGACAGCACCACACTGGAGGAGCACCAGAGGAGGGAAGCCACCTGGGGGCGATCCCCGAACGATCCCTTCACTGGCGTCCCATTCACTTCCACCTCCCAGCCTCTTCCCAACCCCCAACTGAAAAGCCGCATTGACCACTTCGTACTGCAGAAAGGGATGTTGGGGAGGGATGGGATGTTGGGGAGACGAGCAGAGGAAGAGAATCCACAGGCCTCAAGACTTATAGCCTCCAAGGTGGATGGGCAGTCCCAGTACTCTCCCAGTTTCAGTGAGAGCTCAATAAACAACACTGCTGTTCAATATAATGACGGTACCAGAAACACGAACAGGACATTATCATCAGATAATGGGAATCACACATTTAACTCCCAGCCCCCCTCTATAGATAGTATATCAGAGTTGGGGAGAAAAAAGAAACGAGACCTAATTGGAGTTTACAACGAATCATCAGAAGATTTGACAGCCGAGAAGCAACTATTACCTCAAACAAAAAGAGCAAGAAATGATGCAGTTTCAGGTTAGTATAGCTTGTAATCTGTAAGATTAAAACCCTAAAACATTTTACTTCTCCTGCTGACCAGTCTGTCGTGTCGATGTTTACTCCTTCACCCTACCGCTTCAGTCCCCAGCTGCAGCTCTCATGAGCAGCGTTTGTCAGCCAGTCTGGACGAGGCCCTCCTCTCCGCCCTGCAGGGCCGCCCTTCCTTCACCTCAAACTTGTCTCAGCAGAGACGGCTCGGTCCAGACTCTGAGCCACTGAACACCCCACAGCAATGTCAGACGGCCGGCGCCCCAAGCATGCAACCAGGTAGGTTTTAGAAAAGTCCACTTTGGAACACACTGCTGATTCATTGTTGAGGATCTAATTAATTACTACTGGAATAACGCAAATCTGTGACGGTGTAGGAGTTTTTAAATGTTTTCTATGTGTTGCATCAAGATCAATCCATTAACCGTTTTGATTAATCTTCCCTCACATTTGTTTGCCAGGCGAGAAGACGTGCTCGGCATGTTCCTGCTCGGTGT
Organism: Cottus gobio; assembly: GCA_023566465.1. NCBI lineage: Eukaryota > Metazoa > Chordata > Actinopteri > Perciformes > Cottidae > Cottus > Cottus gobio. Next base: position 22,829,222 of record CM042218.1, on the reverse strand, counting down.
CCGTCTACTCTAAATCGGCATCATCCATCTACCGGCTGACCTGCGGCCACTTGCTCTGCCGTTCCTGCACACGGAGGGAATCGCAACCACTGAACTCTGTCACTACACCGACACCCGACCAAATCTTGTGTCCGGCCTGCCAAAGCCCTACCCCACGCAGTGATGTCATACGTGTGCATCACTGATGGATGCTAGCGGAAAGGCAAACTCACGCTTTTTTTAAATCCCTAGAAGAAATATAGAGGATTGATAGATATACAGCTTTGGGGGGGAAAAAACATTTACAGCTGAAAGATCCTGTTTCCATTTTGTTTGTAGATTGTTGACTTGGTCTGACTCTAGCTCCATCCCCCTCCTTAATGGACGGTGCATCCTCACAGATTTGTGGTGCTGCAGGTTTGACAGGCGTTGGATTATATGTTGACGTCCTAAACAAATACCAAATTTATCACTATTCATCCTTCATTTCTAACTTGTTTGGAATTATTTCTATATTCATTCTTATTCATGCACGTTATAAGTACTTCATGTCCTGCTGTGGGTTAATTTTCTTTTCTTGGACCAGTAACGTCACAAAATCTATATTTTGAATGTCCACAGCAGCAGAAAGAACATCAGTGAAAGCAAAGACCTTTACAATACAATAATCTTGCGTAGGAGAATGTTTTATTTTTTAAGTCCGTCTTTCTCTTTTCAACGAGCTCTGAAGTGTAGTTGCAGCCTTGGTTCTGCAGCCAGAACCCTGGATGACTAGATGTGTTGAGGAGGCACAAAGAAAAAAGAAAAAGGTCGGGGGACAGTTGTAGCAAGAGGCCAGAAGAATGAAAGTGGATTTCAAGTGGACCCAAGGTCATTGTGAAGAATCACGCCGTGTCACCCTCAGCCATCACATTACATTCCCTACACTCTCGCATATAGGTTGTTTCTCCACAAAAGAAGAAAATGTAAAAAAATTAAATTAAATCAAATTAAATATTCTTGCATGATGGCAAGTGTTTCTCAGGTCGGATCGAAAAGCCGTATTTCTTTCGTCTGTGGTTTAATTTCCTGTTACTGCTTTTCCTACAAGATGCCGTGTTGGGAAATAAATGTGTGCACAACGTCCAAGCCTCCCGTATCCTTGTCCACATATTCATCCACTTCCACTTGACTCCCAATTACGTCTTATGAGTTTGTTGTTCGAGCACAAAAGGGTTAAACGAACCAAAGTCAGAGGAGAGAAAGAAACGTGTTTCATTGGGCTTCGGGATCACAAACGGCACAAGATGTGTGTTGGTTTCCCTGACAACATTAGGCTTAACCAAGGTCGTGATCCTGTATCCGCTCAGAACGAGCGAAGGCTGGAATCAGTTGTTGTGCATGTGAAACAGAGATGTTTCCTGACTGTTTGAGCTACGAGCAATGGAAAAAAGCCCATAAATGTACCGAATCAGACTGTTGGAGTTGGATTACTGCCTCTGCTTGACAGTGACGTATTTGGCTTATTTTTTCTGCTTTGTACGTGTCCAAAGAAAAATGCAAATTGACCCCTCAAACTTAAATTTAATTTCACAATAGTTTATTTCTAGGTTCATTACAGGAGTGGTTTCCATTTGTGAGAATAGCTGTTTTAAAATGTTTTTATTTCACATTTAAAAGTATAGCAATCTAAATGTATTTATTGTTGTAAGGCTTTAAGCTTGAATGTTGGGACGCTAATCAAAGAAAATCCTTCACTTATTCGTTCATTAGCATCGACAGCTAATGGGCGAGATTCAACCCGAAGCATGCAGCGAGACCGGGAACGGAATGTTTTTATGTTTACTCGAAATGCTAATCTTGTTGTGCTCATCAATAGTTTAAAATATCATCAGGAGGATAATTTGTGTGACCTTGAGGTTGCCATGATGCTAGCAGTTTTCCATCCTGTGAGAAAAGTAAAAAAAAAAAAAATGCTTGCCCTGCACCGATGAACAGTGGGTAAGCTTGACGGCTGAATTGATGCGTGACCAACATGAATTGTACCCAATCAGCGCGCGTATTGCTCATCAATGCAATTAGTTGTACACAAGCCTAATTAGTTGTACGTGTTTTTGCCTTTTCCAGCGTGTGTGTGTGTGTCCTCCCGTCATCTGCCCACGGAGGCTGAAATTATTCAGAGAAAAAAGTTCCTCCAACTAAGTGCCGTGCGGTCCTGAATACAAACGGAGGCATCTTCCGCTGTCGGTGCCGCTCTCTTGTGTAGATTTGTTAGATGGCAGACATCTGATGCAGAGCCATATCTGCTGCGATCTCCTGCGCGCACGCACGGACGCATTCAGGTGGCCTTCGGGTGCGCGTACACGTGGACGGCGGAACGACACTGACGTCAGATCGGAGTGTCAGTCGCATCTTCTCGGGTCCATCTGCTTATAAGTGAGGAGTCTGCCGGACCACCAGTCACACCACATCCATCCAGGCGAAGGACAATACCATCAGCGATGCCTCACTCCTTGATCCCCCTGTGCGTCCTGGGACTCCTCGCCATCTCATCCGCCTGTTACATCCAGAACTGCCCCCGTGGAGGGAAACGAGCGCTCCCGGAGACTGGGATCAGACAGGTGAGGACCGTTCTTGTTTCTGTCGCCTCCTGTGATGTCCTTTTGACTTTTCCGTTTTTATTCTTGTGAAACTCTTAAATTGGAAATGTCCTGAAGCTGCCTTTAGTTTGTTCTAATGGTGTTTGAGTAACTGGGTGAAATCAGGAAAATGCAAAGTATAAAATTAAGGAAAGTATGGAATATGAGTAAGTGCACAAGGCTTTGAGATCAGGATTTTAAGAGATCAAATGTTCTGTCATTGGTGAAAAGGTTTGGGTTTAGATGTGAAGAACTACCCAGTCATTTAACTTTCTAAAAAGTAAAAAAGAAATATGTTAAGGATCATAATAAAAGTAAATAATGTAATCAGTTATGAGTGATAGAAATGTTAAAGATGCTGACATATCTACCTTGTGATGTACATTTTTTTCAGGAGCATGAAATTAGATGAACATATTTACTTCAAGGTTGTGTGTGTTTATGATATATGTCTATATTGTTATAATGTAAACTTTAGATATGAAGCATCTCAAGTGTTTTTATGCACAAATAATATACTGAAGTGAGGTAAACAGAAATCATCGGTCCCATTTCCAATGTTTAAATATAAGGGGGAGAGGGTGAAAGTATTAACTGTTAGAATAAATAGTAAAAGTGACGATGTGCATCCCATGCTCCTCCAGTGCATGTCCTGTGGCCCCGGAGACAGGGGCCGCTGCTTCGGCCACAGTATCTGCTGCGGTGAGGGCCTCGGATGCCTGCTGGGCTCCCCGGAAACGGCTCGCTGTGTGGAGGAGAACTACCTGCTCACCCCCTGCCAGGCGGGAGGGAGACCCTGTGGATCTGAGGGAGGACGCTGCGCTGCATCGGGACTCTGCTGTAACTCGGGTACAATCCGGTTTAATGTCCAATATGGCATGTATTATACTTTGGGCACAGCCTGAATAGTCCTCTTCTCATTTCCAGAGAGCTGTGCAGTGGACCCTGACTGTCTTGGGGAGATCGAGGTCTCCGATCCGGCCCGCGGCTCTGCTGGGAGCTCTGCTGCGGAGTTGCTGCTGCGCTTGCTGCATGTGGCCACCAGAGGGCAAGCTGAGCACTGATACTGTTCTCTGTGGAGGCTCCCCTGCCTCTCAGCCCTTTGACAGAAGGAAGATCATCCCTGTTCCACCACAAGCCTTGAGATTTGAACCTTGAACCAATGATATGCCAAGTCAAACTTAGTGTTCTCTTAGCCCCTGCTGCCATGATGTTTCTGTACCTGTAAAGACGGTCACAGAAAGAGAACTGTCTTTCCCTTCAGTAATTGGCCATTTTCATCCACATCCTACGGAGAGGGACGTTTCTTATGAAAAGTAGATTTCATGTTTGTTCCAACCGTAGAAATGTATATACTAATGCACATAATGTAAACAAAACTGTATTCTATATGAGAGGATAAATCACACCTCAGGGCTCTATTTGAAATAAGAATTACAGCAGAAACCCCTGTAAATACATCAGAGATTACGGACATCCACGTAAAGCAGCTGAATGTCGATGCTTAAGCAGTTCCTTCTTGTGTAGTAGACATATTATTGTTTATTGAAAATAGGAGAAACAATACAGAATGTATCAATAACCTAAAAAAAACTCCTGTCTGTTTTCATTATTCCCACGCTCAGAATAATATTTGAGTGTGTTTATATTCCTGTCTGCTAATGTGTGCGCGTGTAAAATAAGTGAAAGGGATTGACGATCACCCAACATGGAGAACTACTTCTGATAAATCAGCAGACGATGTAATTTGACCCCACACACCTCGGTTGTGTATCAACACGTCGAGTTTGTGTAAATGAATCGAAGAGGATTCAAATATTCACTAAATTACCGGAGGCAGCACCTCCCACGTTTTGACGTTAACCTGCTTTGACAGATTCAGCAACTGGGTGGCATATCGGAAGCGCTTGATCGTTTCTTGTAAACCCTGACTGATGCATCTTGTTATTCCTTTTACCGTCACACGCCTTCATTGCCCCCTGGTCGGATGCAACATTGGAAATGAATATAGACATACATATGGTCCAATGGTGCATTTAAATATCCATCCATCCATTATCTGAACCGCTTATCCTGTTTAGGGTCGCGGGGAGCAGGAGCCGATCCCAGCTGTCATTGAGCGAAGGCAGGGTACACCCTGGACAAGTCGTCAGTCTATCCAGGGCTCACATATAGACTGACAACCATTCACACTCACATTCACACCTATGTGCAATTAAGAGTCCAATTAACCTAACCTGCATGTCTTTGGACTGTGGGAGGAAGCCGGAGAACCCGGAGGGAACCCACGCTGACACCACCGTGCAGCCCAGCATTTAAATATGTGTAGACTAAATTTACTTAAAGTAGCAGCACGGAACATTTTGGAGCTGTTAATTAAACCTTTTATTTTATTATTGAGTTATTGTTAAGTTCATATTCATGTACACCTTGAAATTAATCATTTAGAAATGTCAAGCTGCCAATGCATTTGATGATACAGCAGTGGAGCCAAACCCAGACCACAGTGGCTTCTTTTTAAAGAACAAAACAAATCCTCCAGCTTTACAGGCGGGAAACAAGTCAGAGTGTAGTACATCTGTCAAGCTGGCTCCAGCAGGAAGAAAACAAAGTAACTCTTGTGTAAATGGTATGCAAACCAAACACCACACAGATACTGCATCCGTTAGTTGTTTTTCTCTCTCTCTCTACACCCAGGTATTCATTCTGTCAATACTGCGCCTTAAAAAAACAATTCCCCCGATAATTATATTGTCTGTTTGCACGCTCAGTTCTATTGCACAACATGCAACCGAGGTTTGCAAACCGCACCTGAGCACACAGGGAATGGAGAGAGTTGGTTTCTGCAGTCTGGCTGCAGCTTCAACGTAACCAACAGATCCATACCTCAGTCAATCCCGCCAGCATCTTTCTCAATGGGACGTGTTGCTCAACACAAGACCGAGATGACTCTTTTTGTTTAAGTCATTAAAACTCGGTAAGTTTGAGGTCTTTATGAAAACAAATGTCACTTTCCTTTTGAACCAACTGTGCTTTATCAATACCTGCAATCTCTTGCTCCACAGTGTTGCCGAATTTTAGATTTTCTGCGTGCTCGTCTCTAGATTCTTTTTTGTGTTCGCTTCCCTCTGCAGAGAGTTCAAAGGTCAGGGCCACCTACAGATGAAGTCTTATTCAACATTTAAACATTATGGCACAGCCTTGCACATACTTATTTGTCACAAGATATTGTAACAAATATTCCTTTTTACTCTGATGTTTGACCTGACTGTCTCAAGACCTTTTTACCTTAATCAAGTTCCCATTTGATCTTAATTTAGTTTCCTTTTGGTTTAAATTATGTTTCCTACCCTTTGAGACACTGGGTGTGGTATTATCCAAGCTGTCACATTCTGATTCAATCAATCATTAAGGATCATGCTAAAAGAATGGTTATTAAACCTGTCGTGGCCTGTCTGAAGGCGCCTAACTTGTACCACACGCTCCTCCAGCGCCAGCCGTTAGAACACAGTTGGTTCAAAAGGTGACATTTGTTTTCATAAAGTCATCCAACTCACCGAGTTTTAATGACTTAAACAAAAGAGTCATCTTGGTCTTGTGTTGAGCAACACACCCATTGAGAAAGATGCTGGACGGTTTGAGAACATGTTGCCTCTGCTTGAGGTTGGGTGTGGTGTGTGGGTGTGTGTGGGGGAGGGGGGGGAGGAGGGGGATCAGTGCCAGTATTTAAAGAGCAAAGACAGACTCCGTCTCATCATTTTCTCTACCATCATGGAGCTGAAAGTTGCATTTGTAATTGTCTGCCTCTGGACTTTGGCCATCACCTCAACTGAAGGTAAGAACGCCATCAACCTGACGATGTTAAAACCAAGACAGCGTTTGCTTGGGATCAGTTTTTTCAGACAATAAGTTATGTACACGCTCTAAAATAATTCAGAGATGTTTAGATTTCACATGGGGGTGAGTAGAGGTGTATAGGCATTTTCTGTATGGTGCAAACATGAATACAACTGTAAAGGGTTTTAAACAGTTATTTGGTTGCATATTTCTTTTCACATGAACCCAGAAAGCTTAAATGTGATTACATTGCTGGAGGAGCAGAGGCTGTAAACCCTTTTGTTGTTGTTTATTTATTCATCTTTATTTTATCCGCTATTTTGTTTGAAGCCCAACAAATCCAAAGTCAAACCAAAGCCCCAAATATTATGTTATTATGTGTGTATTATATTAAGTGATAAACAGATTTAAGTTGACTCCGTGGCACCGATACCACAAATAAATGATACGATATGTTGAGAACAGATCTAAGATTTATTTTTTTCTTCAGTTACCATATTCTACTATTCTATAATCTTCCCTTTCCAGCATCCTCATATATATCCTCATGTATCCCACATTTCAGCTGGCATCCCAAAATGCTGCATCAAAACAAAAGAAGACATTCCTTTCCGAATGATGCTGAAGGTTCAGGGATGGACGGTTCAGCACAGGAGCGGGCCGTGTGACATCGCTGCACTCCTGTGAGTGGTGCAGATCAACAATGAGCCACATGATAACGTTGGTGTAACAACTTTTCTTTTGTGGCTATCATGTGAAACCTTTTCTGTCCTTTTCTGGGTCCACAGACTGCGAGTGGAGGGCATGAAGAAGCCCGTATGTGCTCATCCCAAAGTGCGGAGAGCCCTGATTATGCTGCATCATCAGCTGAAACATAACAAGCGGAAAGCAGCTAACTGAGACGTCGTTCTTTTAACAGTTGGTGTTTCAGGAGCTTGTGTTAGACAGAAAGCCCTTACGGATCCTTCCTTTTATTGATTATGATCCTTTAGAGGACCTTGTAGTTTGATATTTGATTTACTACTCTCTATAATTCTACCCCGCAACATTTCAGAGGGAATTATTCTGCGTTTTACTCCATTACATTTATTTAACAGCTTTTTAAAACAAGATTTTATACAAAACATCTGATCAGTTTACAGCATTAATAAATTGCAGCTGACATGTTAACACATCAATAATTATGATCCACTAATAACTGTCAGGGGCCATTCTGCATCATGGGTACTTTTACTTTGAGTATATTTCCTTGCTAATAATTCTGTACTTTTACTTTTGTAAAAATTTGACTTATATTGGGATAGTTAGTGTGGTAATTAATGTGATGTATCATTGTATTCAAAAATCTATCTCTGTCAAATGTGACTTAATAAATGTGTTATTTTTCTTTCGTTTTATTTTATAATTGTGTGTCCCCAGATGCACCAGTGATGATGGCCAAATTATCAAGAGAGATATATGTTTTAGATACAATGTTGCTCTTGGCAAAGTCACAACTTAGTCATGGCAAGAGCTTAAAGATAAATGAGAGCACGAGGCTCCGCAGCATACGTAAACCACAGATGGAGACTTTAAATATCTAAGTAATCTAAAAAATACAGTGACTTAACCTTGAAAATGTCACTCCAGATTTATATAGAAATTCAAGTAAATTGAACTTAAACTGTCCTTGTTGTCCTGCGAGGATCAGAACACTGACCCGGCTCCCTCCCAAGTCATGACTATACTGTGGGATCTATTTGGTTTTATTCCAAAGTGAGTGATCCACTTAAGAAATTAGAGACACTCCTGTAACTCCTGTTATTGCTGCTGAGTGGCTTTCTATTGTACTTTTCATGCCCGTGGAGAAACCCAGCAGTGAAACTAAACATTTAAATTATCGGGAAAATTCTGATGCTGCTTTTAGAATTCTGCAGCATGTTCAATGCAGAAAAGTGAGGGATACATTTCGCTCAAAAACAAGGAACACTAAAAAAAAAAAAAAACTACTGGCTGCGACTCAGTTTGCAACTTGGCATTTGAACTCAGGCTGCATCTGCCACAGCTGAACTATTGTGCAGTCTTCCAGGTTTCAGTCAGTTGGATGAAACCCAATTGTGAGTCCTAGAGCTGCCACACCAGTACACTGTATCTCTGTAATATTGGACTAATCAAAATCAGAAAGTGGACAGTGTGAAAGTAAATTGAAATATATGTTGATATTAGGAGTTCAAAGTGAACAGTAATCTCAATATTGAGCTGTTAGGCCTAAGCCCTTAGGCTTTTATGGTTGTAAATACTCATTCCTTTAAAAAAAAAAAAAGCCCCTCCAGCTAATGACTATAATAATCTCCCTATTGAGTTACTCAAGCTCTTAAACAAGCACTCTCTCTCGTATGTGTCTATATGTGTCAACGCAGGTCAGAGCAGGTTACTCTAGTGTGAAAAGATTTCAACGACCTTCAACATTTACCAAAGAGCTCTCATCTATTACCAAAACCAATAAACCAATTTCCTTCACCGTTCTGCTCAAATCCCAACCATTCAGGGGGTCAGATGGGTCCATGGCAAAACCTTACTGTCAGACAGACAAAAACATGTCACAGCTGTGCAACGTTGAACTCCTGCTGGCAGCAGATCTGTCAGAAAAGTTTGGCTCTGGCTCTTCTCGCCTCAAAGGGGCAATATGTTGAAAAAGCTGATCAGAGAAGGATCCTTTTTTTTTGTCGATAAAACAAGACAAAATTATAATTCCAATGTGTGGTGAAAGAATGAGGAGAGAAATAGACAGCAAAAATATGACGGAGCAAGACTTGCACAATCAAACGGCTGAAAGTAAAGCTGACGGAGAAAGTCTGATGCAACAGCGCCTTTCAGTGGAGACACTGATAGCAAGCAGAGAGTGAAAGTCAAGTCAAGTCAAGTCAACTTTATTATCAATAATGCCATATGTGCAGGACATACAGAGAATTGAAATAGTGTTTCCCTCTAATCCCCGGTGGAAACAGCATTAAAGATGAAATATAAAAAATATAAGTAATTAAAAGATATAAACAGGCAGTGGCAAATCTAGACGATATAAAGAGTATAAATATGGCAGATATGGCGGGATGAACAGAATGAACGGTATAAATATAAACAGGATTATCAGTGGAATATAAATATAAATATAAATATGGCAATATGGCAGTATTAACAGAATTACAGAATAAATATAAATATGGCAGGTAAAAACAGGGTCCAGTGTTTGTGGGGGCAGAGGGTGGGTGTGTGCGTGCGTGCGTGCGTGCGTGCGTGCGTGTGTGTGTGTGTGTGTGTGTGTGTGTGTGTGTGTGTGTGTGTCAGTGTCCAGTGTTTGTGGGGGCAGAGGGCAGAGAAGGAAGGGGGGGAGTGCTGGGAGGGAGTTCAGCATCCTGATGGCTTGGTGGATGAAGCTGTCTCTCAGTCTGCTGGTTCTCGCCCGGAGGCTCCTCATTCTCCTCCCGGAAGGCAGGAGGCTGAAGAAGGGGTGGTTGGGATGGGTGGAGTCGCCCGCAATGCTGAGTGATTTTCGGGCCAGGCATGGGTTGTAGATGTCCTGAAGGGAGGGGAGGGGGGCACCGATGATCCTCTCAGCTGCTCTCACTATGCTATAAAAAAACGTGCGGTTATTTAAATAAAGTTTGCTCATGGACTAGATGTGATGTTTTTTTTTCTTCTTTTTTTTCTTCCTTTTTTTCGTTTGTTGGTAGAACCAGAGCCTCCCACCCGAAACCAGGAAGTAGCCGACTCCACCTCCCGTGCTCCGCCTGTGGATAAACGGTATCGAGCCCCAACAGGTGTCTCCGCTACGTGTCTGACGATGCCTCCGGACGCCTGCCAGCAGCCCGCGCAGCACTCCCGGCTGCTGCGGGTGTACTCCGCCTTGTTCTACGCCGGCAGCTCGTTTGTCATCACGATGGTGAATAAGACCGTGCTGACGAGCTTCAGGTAACGTTACTGAAGTCTCAACCTTACCTTACGTACCTTACGTAACCGGACGCTGCGTTGCTAAAAGTAGCGTTCGCACAGTGGGCTGGAAATACTCTCACGAGTAAAAGTAATGCCTTCAAGCGTTTTTGCGAGTAGTAAAAGTATCGGCATCAAAGCATATCCGTCTTAAAGTATAAAATAGTAAAAGTTGCCCCGCTCATAATGCAGCGATAGTGTTATTACTGGGTAGTATCGATCATTAGGCTAACGTGTATGTCACTTTAATGTTGACGCTGCTTGGTAAGGTGGAGCTGATTTAAACTCTTTCTCCGCTCGCCATCGTGTGAAAGGTTTCTGTCTTAATCTTCATTTTCTAATATGAATATGCAAAGTAATATGTATACGGAGGTATCAAATAAATGTAGTGGAGTAAAAGGATGTACACGTGTGCTTAAGTGTGCGTATAATAACACAACGAAGTCGTCATTGAATCACACCCAAGACTTCAACAATTTATGTGTTTGTTTTGCAGGTTTCCCTCCTATATGTGCTTGGGAATTGGCCAGGTAAATATTCCAGGTGTGTGTGTCTGTGTGTGTGTGTGTGTGTGTGTGTGTGTGTGTGTGTGTGCGTGTGTGTATGCGTGCGTGCGTGTGTGTGTTTGTGTATGTGTGTCACATGGTCCCTTTGATGCTTTCAGATGATCGCCACTCTTGTTGTCCTTTATGCTGCCAAAATGAGCAAAACAGTCCAGTTTCAAGATTTTGACAGAACTATTCCCCTAAAAGTGAGCATTTATTTACATTTTCTAAATATACATATAAGAAATATAAAAAAATAGATTCATCTTTTATTTAATTGCATTATTTTCTTGCCAGATCTTCCCCCTTCCTTTGCTCTATGTTGGGAACCATATAACTGGACTGGCGAGCACGAAGAAACTCAGGTTAATCCAGTTTTGTCTAATTATAGCACATTTAGTGATCTAGCCTGCCTGTGCTTACTCTTGTGTTGTTTTTTTTTTACAGTTTACCCATGTTTACAGTATTACGGAAATTCACCATATTGATGACGATGATCTTGGAAGTATTTATTCTCAGGTGAGGCATCCCTCTGATTTATATATTGCCGTTAGAGATTTGAAACAATTGAACTCATCCAAATTGTACCACGACTGGTCTGAAGGTACTGTATGTTATGTATCATGAGGCACGTCTTACAGGTCTCTCGTCAGTTTATCAGCCCAATTAAACAAGATGGGAGTTTTGATCTGAATGTTTCAGTATTGCTTTTTTCTTCTTCAGAAAAACATTCCCAAAGCGCCTTGTGTACAGTGTTGTGACCATCGTTTTTGGTGCCATGGTCGCGGCAAGGTATGGATTTTATTAAATGTTTTAAGGAAATTGAATTGTTTATATATCACGTAAGAACTGAACACTTTTGCTCCTCTCTTCGTCTTCTCTAGTTCAGACCTGGCCTTCGATGTGGAGGCCTACTCTTTCATCCTGCTCAATGATGCCTTCACTGCTGCCAACGGCGTGTACACCAAGAAGAAACTTGACACCGAGGTAGTAACATTCCCTGTGCAGTCTGTCCAAACGGGGGATTGCCTGCACTGTATTTGACCTGCATGTCTCCCTACAGTTCACTGCTTTATCTATTTTGAATGGCGACAAAGAATGCGGAAGCTGCATAGTTGTCCTACTGAAGAAGGAAGGGAGTTCAACTGTTTTTTTTCCTGGTTGGGGTTATTGATGGATTAGTACAATGGGGATGACTTTGGTTTGGACATCCTCCCATTTTAAGAATTTTGAACACACAAGATTACATCATATAGCATAAACGAACAAAGCGGCACCTTTTGGATCGTCACGATTTTAGATGCTGATGACCGTCAACCCATTTGGCTTATCGATGCAAAATGTGAAGTATTATTCATATTTCAATCGTCAACATGCAGTAAAAGTAACTGTTGTCAGGTTTTCCCGTTTGTTACACATGCAACTGTTGAATGTGTTCCGCTTTTCTCTTTTGTTGTTGTTCAGGGCCTTGGGAAGTATGGTGTCTTGTTTTACAACGCACTGCTGCTCGTCATCCCCACGCTCTTGGCAAGTGCATTTACTGGAGATTTACACAAGGTACAAAGTGGCGCTGTGGTCCAGTGGGTTACTTCTGGGTGTTTGTGGCCGAGAGTGGAGGGTTATTCCTGCCTCACCGAATGTTTGTGTTTTGATTCACAGGCGTTCACGTTTGAGGACTGGGGTGAAGCCCCTTTTGTTTTTTGTTTCCTCATGTCCTGCTTCATGGGGTATGTCAGTCACTGTCACACAACGTTTGGAACCTCATAAACTTCCATAGCGCTTCCATTTCTGCCTCAGCACACCCAGTTTTGAAAACACACGTTTGTCTTGTTTTTCAGGTTTGTGCTGATGTATTCCATAGTTCTGTGCAGCTATTATAACTCAGCACTTACTACAACAGTAGTCGGGGCAATAAAGGTATGAACACGCCAATGAGAATACTGTTTTGAGACGGAAAAGCACAGGCACTGCATAACCCTCCAACTGTATTTATTTATTAATAGACAATGCTCAAAGTTCTAACCCTTATGTGAAATTGGATTCTACATCACACTTCACATAGTAAACAATCATAAAACATGTTCAAAATGGCCTCTACTTAATAGAGCGATAATCTTTTTATTTATTTTTTGAAGAATGTGGCAGTAGCTTACATCGGCATCTTTGTGGGAGGTGACTACCTGTTCTCTTGGACCAACTTCCTCGGCCTCAGCATTTGGTAGGAATACATTTTTTTCCATTCCAGTTTTATTCTGTTATTTCTATAGTGACTTGTTTTGTTAAATGGCTACAACTACAAATTGTCGGAGGAGTTTGATGTGACCAAAATGATCAAACGTACATATGAGGCTAAAAAAACAAATAAACTTACATTACATTACATTTCATTTAGCTGACGCTTTTATCCAAAGCGACTTACAATAAGTGCATTCTACGGTTACATACAAGAATCAGAACAACAAGAATCAAGAATGTCTTACTATGTTTACATTTCTGGTCTCTTTTTGTTTTAGAGCAGGATCATGAGATTTAATTCCATTTCCGAGCCATATTCCAAACTAGAGCATCTATGAATGACAGTGAAGTTTATGGTCTCGCTAGGATGCACGTTATTAGTCACAGCTGATGCAATTGCGTCGTTTGTGTCCCATGGCCTCCCAATTCATTGGTTTCATTGTTCTCTTCGCAGTATGTCAGGTGGACTGATGTACTCGTATCTCACCTTTAAACAAAAATCTGATGGAAGTGGCGCAGGAGCACAAGAGCTGAAGATTCTCATCTCAGAGGATTCAACAGGGAAGCCCTCTGCAAACTAAATGGACATATTTTAGCACTCACCACTGGGTACCAGGTTCTGCTCCATATTGGAGCATAATTATTATTTTTACACTTTTACGGTAAATGGACTTGTATCGCACTTTTCTAGTCTTCCCACCACTCAAAGCACGTTAACGCTACATGTCATCATTCATTGGCTATCATGCAAGGTGCCACCTATCACTTACACCCATTCATACACCGCAGGGGTTAAGTGCCCACACCAACATGGACCGCTAGTCCACCACGATCGATCATGTTGACCGTGCTCTACCACTTTGTTTATTTTTAGTGGCCTTGATGCAATACTGCTTTGAATTCACTAAAATCAAATCAAGACATTGAATTTCTGGGTCCGGTTTGGTGAATGTTTATTGAAAAACAGTGTGGACAGCCTGTCAGAGAAATCTTACCTTTGAAAAAAATGTGTAATTAAATGTCTACCAAGCAAGCAGGGTCACTCTACACATGTCAGAAACATGAGAACTGTTGAGATGGGGGGTTGTTAGCGGAGGAGAAAACTAAAATTAAACTTCAAAGCTCTCCCGTAAATTGTGCACACTCGATATTCTAACAAACATGTGTATATATATATTAAATGCCATAATCTTCTCAAACCACAAAATAGACTACGGGTTAGAAATGGTTCAAAATATACTATAATTGGGTAAAAATAAATCATTTGGCGTTTTGATTATCAACATTTCACTTGCCTTCCAGTTTCACTGTACCTCCACACAGGTAGTTTGTCAATCAAACATCACAGCTAGAATGACAGTTATGAGAGGCTTCATACAGTGTTGAAGGATGTAGTGTTGCTTAAAAATAAAAAATCGGCCAGCACTATAAAAATAACCAACCTGTGCCATTTTCTTGGACATGTACAACAAATCTAATCTTCAGTGCATTGCAAGCTTAATCCAAGACTAAATATGGGGGTGTAAGTACTAAATGTAAAAATGAATGGGCTGTCTAAATTTATTTTATATATTCTAAATAAATTCAATGGTTTTTACTGGTACCAGATTGTTTCCCTTCCCATGTAAAGAGATCAAAAATATCAACAAAATAAAGTACGCCAGGAAGAAAAGAATACGGTGAAATAAATATCATAATTTAAAATTTTTAAATGAGACGGCATAGATGCACCACACTGCTATGATGCTATGCCTGTATCATAACTGGTCTCACACCTTTTAATATAAAAGGGGATTGACATCATGCATTGTTTAAAAAATAAAAACTCTCCCATCTGTTTGGAAAACAATTAAAAAGGTATTTTTACCCATGATTCTTGTGTCTGAATAGAAAACTGCTGTTAAAATGAAAATATGGCATGTCTTTTAAACTGGGACTCTGGAACTTTAAAAAAATAAAGTGGTGAAGCTGTCAAAGTTTTGGATGGTTTTGGAAAAGCGCGTGCTTAACAAGATCTCTGGATTAGACTTGCAATGATCACCTCTCATTCACAAAGTAAAAGAACAAAACAACCAAGCCACATGCCCGGACCGATCCAGCTCACTTTTAGTCCACCTTCTTGAGGCTAGGACTTCTCAGTCCGTTTTTGTCCCGACTGCTGCCGCCAGGATCACGGCAGGGGGAAATTTGTGCTTTTACAACGCTGGAGATGAAACCTGGGAGCATGATGAGAGGCCATCTAAACAGTTGAAATGCAACTCAACGTTTCCTATGTTTGACCACACCCTGTATCTTTCTCTCCGTCGGAGCTTAATCCATATATACACATCAGTCTCACACACTCTTGTTACTCTCAAATACACTCAAAAGAAAACTCGTTACCCATCAAAGTGCAAACACGACAAATTCAAAACATAATAGGTACTCTTTCTATGCCTTTAGAAGGCAAGAGAAAAAGAGAGACATTCTTCATATAGTCAAATCTACAATTTTAGCAGCCTAAAAAAAGAGAGGATAAAATGGAAGCTGAATAAGGTGCTTTAGCTTGTGCCTTCCTGGTGCTGTGGGGGGGGGGGGGGGGGGGGGAGTGCATAACACTGATCTCCGGCCAACTCAGCTCGCTCTCAAAAGTCTGATGTCACTTGATGGAATAAACTAAACTAGCCATTGATCTGCATTGATGAACACTTTCTAGCTACAGCACGTACTGCAGGAAGGCGGGTTGGGAATGGAGATATGAGGGACAGGGAGGGAGCGAGGGGGGTGTTCAGGGAGACAGGTTGTTTGCCAGCTCAATGAGCGCGAGAGCACCATGGAGACGCTCCCGCTGTTCCTGGAGGCGGCGCTTCGCAGCTCCTCCCTGGCCACACTTCTCCTCCTCGGCCTTCTCCTCGTCCTCCCCATTCTCCTCATCGGACTGGAGGAACTCCATGGGGTCCTGCTGTTCCTGGTCCTCGGTTCGTGCCTTGCCCTGTGGCTTCCCCTTGTTGGTGGTCATGGGTGCCCGCTGCTCACGAGTCTGCCAGTACCTGCAAGGAGCCGAGAATGAATGGCATTGAACGCACACAGCGCCGGATCTACTAGTCTGGCTTCCCGTAACAGATCGTCTGCGCTCGGTTCACCGCCCCGCCGTGTGTCCACTTACTTTGCCAGCCACTCGGCCACGGCCTTGTTGTCCACCGACTGAGCCGACCCCTGGCCCTCTTTTGGTTCCTCCCTCTTCAGGCGGGAGAAGGGATGCTTGGGACAGTGACGGTTGGCGTGTGTGAACCGATTGCCACATCCTGCAGAGAGAGAAAGAGAGAGAGGTATGAATAAATGCAGTAAGCCATTAAAGGCCATGGTATTGTGTGATATTTCCTTTTTGGGAACAGCCAAGACCCAGCTGTTATGACAAGAAATTATGCTCATCTTGTGCATATTTGTATTACAGCAGACAGTTGCGCTGGAAGTTCTGCATTTGTCAGGTACTTTCCAAATGTTTTACAATTAAACTCTTTAAACAGCTGCGCCAAATCTCACGCTGTTGGAAAGCACCTGAAAAGTGTCTCAAAGTGAAAGGTCACAAGATGACGTCACTGGCATGCAGCTTAGTACCTTTCTCCGAGCAGACAAAGGGCTTTTCCCCAGTGTGCAGCCGCTGGTGGGTCTTCAGCTGACCGCTCTGGACAAACGCCTTCCCACAGTTGGGGTAGTCACACAGGTAGGGCCTCTCTCCTGGTGTGAGCGGGGGGAGGATACTGTTCAGTATTATAGTTGTGCAGTTCATCACAACACAGTGCCTCTAATATAATACACACATACGATGCACTACTTTTAAAAATGTACAGAACAAGCTTGTGATGGCACAAGGAGGGAGGGAATATAGACTCAGTGCGTGCACTGTGTATGCTCGGGCCCACCTTTCCTCCCGTCTGTCTCACCTGTGTGTGTCCTCTTGTGAGCCTGAAGCGACTTCTCCCGGGGAAATACTCGGTTGCAGATGTTGCAGCGAATGCGGCTGGACGAGGTCTCCCCCTCGTTTATGAGCTCCCGGACGGTGTCGGCCCGTGGGCGCCCTCTGCGGATGCCGTCCTGAAGAGGAAGGGAACACCAGCCTTTAACATGGGTGTCACTTGAAAGTGCTCATCTCAAGTGGAACAGCAGCCGTGGGCAGATTGATCAAATATTTATTTGATTTACTAAATTTACATGGGCATACTGTAAAAAAATGGCATATGGTGTTCAAGATACTTTGTAGACATGTACATCTGTATTTGTTGTAATAAAGACATTTCCTAAAAAAAATCTGTAACGTTTAAGCAGGGTTTTTTTGCATTGCTGCAGGGAAATGTGCGGCTCACCGGGTCATTCGTAACTTTATTGCCTGAGCTCACGTGTTACACATGGAGCAGGACGCGCGTTTTGTCCATTATAATTAATTCACATCCGGTTGCACTTTTGGCGCGCGACGAGACGTCATGTATGAGCAGCGCACAGAGCAGCTGCTCCAGAACCAGGAAGTAACTGGGGTTTAAAATCCACCATGTCACACCCTATTGCGCGGGCAATTTTTTAAATGACTCCCGACCCCGACCACATCGTTCCCCAGGTTTTAAGTAGATATTAGCAGTTATTAACATCTGAACTGTACTGATCTTCTATAACGACTCCGTTATAGGTTTGTGTTTTTAAGACGGCAATAGCATCCTGCATGTGCTCTTTTCTTCCCAACGCGTGCTGTTATTAAGTAGTTATTCTTCTTATAGGCCTTTAACTTTCTGACGCAGTGTTTCCGTTTTGTTAATAACCGAAAACTACACAAAGAGCAATAGCCCACTTCGGTCCGCGTAACAGCATCTGTCATACGAACACGTTTTAGTTACAACAACTTGAACCTACCCTGATCTGGTCCGATGAAGGATCCGCGTCCACCTCCCGGGCCGTCTGGGTCCCGGTCGGCGACGAAGCCCCGCTCAGCGAGCCTGGGCTCAGGGTCACATTGTGGGCGTTCTCCCCCCACTTCCACGGGTAGACCATGAAGTCGCTGAAACCGGGACTCGTCGGCGTCAGAGCCTCCGCTTTCCTCGGTTTGATCGGCGTGGTCTTAATAACGGACACCAGGACCCGTTTGGGCGAGTCGTTGCAGAAAATAACGTGCGGGTGCTTGTTGTCCGCCATCGTGTGGATGTCAAAACTCCGGCAAAGGCAAGAACAAAACTGTAAAAGTAATCAAAGGAATGGATTATAGAGGAAAAAATGAATGAGTAAAAGTCATAAATAGGTTGCCTTTTCAGTCTGGAGTGAATACGTTCTTCATTTCCGAAAAGGCTCGGCTCGTCGTTCACTACAAAGTATCCGCTAAAAGATACAGTTTGATAAAGATGAGGATAAGTTTCCTTCTTGTCGCAGCAGGTCGTCTGAACTGACCTGTGTGCGCCCACAGGAGCGTTGTCCCGCGTTGCAAAATCGCGCCTGAGCAGTTGACTGACCAATCGTTGGCCGGGATCCGATCCCACGTGCCAGAAGCGGCCAATGGCAGCAGCCACACGGATCCACCTCGCAGGCCCGCGGGCCAATGGGCAGAACAGAGAGCGCTCTAGGGGCAGTGATTGGTCGAGGCGTTTTTATCCAATGAGATTTGAACACTCGACGCGCGCTCTTGCACGCTGACATCAAGATATCGTCCAATGAAGACGAGCAGAGTTCCCGGTCGGCTGCGACGGAGCCAATGAGAGTGAAGGGCGGTTAATTTTACGTTGCGGAGGAGCAGATGGCTCTTTCCCGCGCTGTGGAGTCTGTTTATGTTATTACATTTCTGGTACATTTAAAGGGAAAGGAAACGGTGGCCCGGAGGCGCCAAAATTACGTAATACTTTTAGGGCGGAAATACTTGAACAAAGGGTGTACTGTGTGTGAGAAAAATGAAATAGAAACTAAAACAGTTACTGAAAATGTGTTACTGTTTAATTTTAGGAGACCATTTCAATTGTAACCCTAACCTTTCTCTCTTTCATGATGCTTTCATGATGTATCAACATGTTTTTCACAAGTCTATCCACCCACAAAATGTGCTTATCAGAAGTAAATTATAGACTTGTATTAATGATTGCAAAGTTTGTCCTTTTAATTTAGAGGTCAAGACTTAGAAAACGTGCCCATAAATAGGCCGTAATTGAAATGAAGTCATAGAGTCCTGTTAGCTGTTCCACTAATTCACTTTGACTTTATTTATTTGATATGGACATCACACCTGTCCACAGGAGGCTTTTTTTAAATATATAAAATAGAATAAAATAGAGAATACATCCAAAATACATCCATAGATACATACACAAAGTGTTACAGGGGAGTTAAGTGTTTTAAAAATAACCTTTCATCTTGAGTAGCTTATAAAGCTTTCAAAGCTGAACATATTGTGTTATTTCAAGATCTGACACCTCTTGGTTTTTTTTGTCCATAATTTGTAATGTCTGGTTATACAGTTATATGGTGAGTTGTAGTTCTTTGTGAGGCTTGTGACCAGGTAGTGATGGAGTGAGGTGCAAAAAGACCCCTTTCTTTTTGGCTTTGTGTGCCTGTCCCATTGCTGTCAGACTATTTGTGTCTCCTCCTTGTTATCTTAAAAAAAGCAATACAACTACACTGTAAACGTTCAGAATTTTGGTTTAAAACATTCCAAAAATGTTAAATGAAAGGATGTGAAGAAGCAGGCTAACAGTTTAAACTAAATTTGTCAATGATGCAGATATAAGCTTTCTACTGCCAAGCCAGTCTGCCCTGAGTCTAGAGAAGAAGGGCTTGTTAGTCATACATCCATGGTGTGTATTTTAATTAAATTGATTAAAGTCAAAGTGTTAGTGCCAGTCATTAAGGACAGAGCTGGAAAAGTATGTCGCCTAGATAATTACAGGGTCATTGCATTGGCCAGCATACTGTCAAAAGTTCTGAAGAATCATGCTGGATAAATCATATGAACTGACTTGTGTGTTTTTTATGCCTTAAAACAAATTGTCAACAAATATAGAGATTTTAACTCATCAGTTCTTATATGTTTTATTGATGCATCCAACACTTTTGATCATCGTGTTAATCGTAGAAAATTGTTTGTTAAATTGAGTCAAAGAGAAGTTTCCAAAAACATTTAAAGAATTCTGGCTCACTGGTTCGCCCAGACTATGCCCCCATTTGGAGTTAACAATAGTGGCAGACTAGGGGGGATTTTGTCCCCAGTTATTTTTAATCTGTATATTTATAATCTGTCCAAGCAGTTGAAAGCCTGTAAAACTGGGTGCATGATTGGTAATACTCTAGTTAACCATATTATGTATGCAGATGATCTTGTGATTCTTAGTATATGTAGCACTTGTCTTCAGCAACTCCTTACATACTGTCTATGGTGTGGAACATGATCTCAAATACAATGCCAGTAAGAGTGCTATCTTGATCTGTGGAACCAGACAGAACAAATGTCTAAAATCCCCTGACTTCAAATTGACTTATAATAATGTTGGTGTCTGTGATAAGGTAAAATATTGTATTTTATTACAGAACATATAACCGATGATGATGATATTTTTATAGGACATGGCGTAGTAGGATGTATGCATAAGCAAACATTCTCTCACACAAGTTTAGTATGTGTACAGATGGAGTGAAGATGTCTCTGTTTGGAGCATATTGTACATCACTCTATACTGCACAATTGTGGCCGATCTACAAAAAAGCACTTCAAGTAGTTTATAATGATGCCAGGAGACCTGGTGTAGTGCCAGATCAATGTTTAATGATGCAGACGTCAATACTTTCCAAACTGTTTTAAGAAATTGTATGTAAATGTGTTTGCTGGCTTAATGACTTTGAACATTAAATCGTCTTTATTTTATCAAACATAAGGTTTAGTTCTACACTACATGCTACCAGTCACAGCTGTGGAGACATTACAGTACAGCTGTCTCTTTATAGGCCGATATGTACTTTTCTTGTGCTTTTGTATGTAATTTATTCTATTTAATGTCCAGTCCTATCTGGACCCTTAGTCTGAAATAAAGTTTGATTGATTGTAATTGAAACTGCCTGTAAGACCCCACCTCTAGAGCCCATGCTCTACACTCTTTGTAGTATTCAATTATACATTTGAATGGAGCAGCCCAACACCCTTGTACATTGAGATCATGGTTGACATATATATATTTGTGCTTTCCACTATGACCAATAGAGGCTAAGTTCCATTATGTCAAATATAACATAAGACTCAGGTTCACAAGTTTGAGGCGTTGATCTAATTGTATTGCTACAATACATGAATGAGTATGGGGGCAACTGTGGCTCAGTGGTTAGCAAGTCTGTCTTTCAATCAGAGGATCGGTGGTCAGATCCCCGGCTCTGCTAGTCCATGTCGTGTCCTTGAGCAAGACACTTAACCCTAATTGCTCACCGTTGCTGTGTCTACGGTCTACTGTATATCATGTAAGTTGCTTTGGATAAAAGCATCAGCTAAATGAAATGTAATGTAAGCATACATTCATAAGGTTATTTTATAAATAGCACATAGTCATCTAACTAAGGGGAATTAGGTTATGTTTGTGCAAAGAACAGTAATTAGAATGTATGAATAATTTGGGAATTTGCACAGATCTACAGTTTAGTATAAGCTATACTTTACTGTACTTGAAATTAATGGAATTTCCTTCTGAACTTGTTCTGACATGGAAACGTAAAGGCTACCAAACACAGCTGAGTTCAATACTTCAATCAAAGTTCAATCAAATCACTACTTGGTTAAATTGAATTAGATCCACTTAACAATGTTGGTTATTTCTCGAGGGAAATATTGTAATGTAATATCATACTGGGAAAAACATTAAATAAGCGTAAATAGTCATTTTTAGGTTTTTATTCTAGTGCATTTGTTAGAAAACGTTGTTTGACCTGAGGAAGTTAGCTTTTACTGGTCCACCTGAAGTAACCTAGGTCAGGTTTAGCTTCCAGTCATCAGTCACCACCAGCTACTCGAGACGGGATCATCTGCTGTCACCGACAGGTACCGGAAACATGTCAGGGAATAGACCAACTCGGAAAATATTAACTAAATAATAACGCAGGGAATTAATGCACCTTTGGCAAAATAAGCTACGACACTGATTTTATTCGGAAAACCGAGAGAGACACGTTTATCTTTGATATAGTTATGCAAGGCAGGGCCGACGCTAACGGGAAGCTAGTGTTAATAATCAGCTACCGTAGCAACAAAAGTAACTCGCGTACTGAACTAACTAAGCTAGCTAGCTGTTAACTACTAGCTAAGCTACCAATACAATTAATTTAAGCTATCATTAACTTACCCTATGCGCTAAAACAACGTTTGAGTTGGATAGAGATATCAACTATTGTTGTCATAGGAAAATACTAACTAGATATTAGGGTTTTAATTTTCTCACTAACGTGAACCGTTAACACTAAATGTTAAATTATCTAGCTAACAGTTACCTGTGCATCATATTCTCACACGAATGCTAAGTTACGTCTTTCTGGAAACATTACTCGACGGTAGACGTAGTATTTTTATTACAATAGTGAATTGTTCTTATTTAGTTAGAGTAAACGTGAAGCTACGTTACTTTTGATACATGTTTCAATATCTTCTAACACTTTATCTTACAATTGGCTGGTGTTATTCATGTAGCGTTAGTTGGCTTAACTAGTTAGTTAGATAAGCTATAACTTTAACATGTTCATCTTTATCAATTAATAGTTATTTTGTATTAACCGTTGATAAATAAAATCCCTTTTTGACTTCCGTGCCTGTGCCAATTCGAGCATCAGGATCGGCTTAGGCAGAGAATAAATCCGCCATTGTTGAATGAGGATTTAGCCACGTTAATGAATATTGATTAGCGAATAGCCAATTGGTGAGCGTAGGAGGCGTGGTCCCGCTTGTCCCCACACGTGTAAACATTTAAAAGTGTAGATCAACTGCGCTGGGTATTTGTTTGGATGTTCACCAAGGCAGAGAGTCACCGTCTGCAGCTCTGTTCTGGTGTAGCTGGACACGAAAACGGTCGTTATTTCAGTCTTGCCTTCGCTGTTTAGTAACTGTTAATTGTTAGATGTGGGATTTTTAGGATGGGAATCCACCTTTTGATCTGTGCCCTTTTTTTCCTCATCAAATGCAGGCTAAAAATGCTTCCAGACGCTTACGGGTGCGCTGTGGCAAACAGGTACGGGGATCTCCTAGATGACGAGGCGGACCCTTACGACCTGATCAGCAAAGTGCAAATGGAGAAGGAGAAAAAGAAGCAAGGCGGGGAGAAGAAAGGCAAGCAGAAGAAATCTGGTCAGAAGGAATCGCAGAAGGACAGACGCGTTCCTGTTGGGTTGGAAGTTCAAGACCTGGCTCCAGGTGAGCTCACTGCTCTGCCACATAATTGTTAAGGCTCAACATCCAAAAAACGATTCTGCCAGCTGCTAGTATTCTGGATTGGATAGCCTGACCAAGAGTGTCCCGTTTGCTGATGCATTGTCAGCTGCCGATGGTGCAAAGTCAGTGAGGCTGCTGAGCACATGTTCATGCTGTCAATTCAGTAAGACACTTATTTAAAAAGGTTGGGAGATATCCAGTTACACATTAACCTTTTTTTTTTTTTTGCACCACAGACTCATTCTTTCTTTCCTTTTTTGTTGGAGGAAGGTTACTACTTGCATTGGAAAGCTGTCTTCAGTTTATCTGTATATTGTAGCTGTCCAAATAAATTGGGATTGGAAAATGTTTTTATAATCGGGGATAACGACTAAATGATATCTGAAAGATTTAAAGCAGTGCTTTTTTATGTTATGATAAACTAATATGTGGGCATTTGTAGATTATTGGTTCGAATAAGGGTATTTATGCTTGATTTGACCAAGTATTTGCATATTTAATATTGTTATATAATTTGCAAACAAAACAATTCAGTGAGACAACACCACTGAATATCTTAATTTGTTTCCTTAGTCCGTCAGCAGCAGCAGGTGCTTCCTGGACCAGTGAATGAGAGGGCAGATGGAAGAGAGGAGGCCCATAGGCCCACAAAGAGAGCTGCTTTTGGAGAGCGTTGGGCCAAAGAGGAGAATCCACAAGAGTATTCCATCTCGAAGTATGTGTTCTCTTACAAAACTGAGGCTACAACTAAACTCTCTATATTGGTTTCTCTGCACATATTCTGTTTATACGGCACCACCACTGCAAAACGTGTTTCCAATTTAAGTCCATGTAAAATGTTATTCTTATGCCTATCAATCATAAATCTAGAGTTTCATGCAGTTGGGCACACATTTCAACGCAGTAACATAACTCATTTCCCATAAGTAGTGTAACTAAGTTTTAAATAAGTAAGGTTGCAACTTTTGTAAAAAGTGGGGAAAAAAGAGTAATGAGTAATGAAACGCACCTTTTTATTCAACACAATAAGGGTTTTGCTGCTACAGCCTTGCTTCGTCTTGTTTTTAATCCTGCGGGATGAATAAAGGATTTAACTTGTGAATGGTACCGTTGGCTAAGTGACTAAATAAATTAGTGTATTTTTTGGTTGATCCTCAGGCCTTTCTATAATGCAGACTCCAATCTCAGGGGCAGAGGGGGGAACAGAGGTGGGAGAGGAGGTGGGAGTGGAGGTGGAGGTGGTGGATACTCTAGGAACTCTGACAACTTCGACCTCAGGGGCAAGAGAGGATATGATCGACAAAGCGGAACGTAAGTCCATTTTAAAGTCTTTATTTCTCTCTTAATGGTTTATTCACAATTTTTGTAACATGCATTGCAGAGGAATTTCTCCTGAGGAAAAGAGAGGAGGCAGAGGACCCTGGAACTGGGGCAGTTTTGAGGAATCTGCAAGGTAAGTGCAGTTTTATTAACCACATGTAAAATAACTAATTTCAGTTCTTTGCCCAGCAAAGATTTTTTTGGCTTTTTTTTTTTTTTTTCTCTCTCAGAAATGAGTCAATGGAGGTGATCTCCGATACTCCCGTCAAATCTGAGCAGCCCCAAACACGTGCGGTGGAAGAGAATCCAAATCGGTGAGGCAGCTTTCTTTAAAAGGACATCAGTGCAACGTCCCCTTCGATGAGTTTAATCAGTCAACAGTGGTAGTTGGGGCAGCCCCCTCTTCTTCAATTAAGCTACCAACCGGTTGTTTTGGTCTTTAATCGACTAAGATATATTTGGTTCTTTTAATAGACGTATGGCTTTCATATTTTTGTGGATACATTGTTGGTTAACAATGTTTGCATACAACGTTAATGTCAACATTTTATTTTTTTGCAAGGATACATTAAACGCATTTAGATAGTGTCAAACTAGATTTACATTTTAAAATGTGACAAAGTGGACTGACGGACATAGTTATATCCCCGATAGCGCAATGGAAGAAGAGAATGGAGAAGTGCTGGTCCAGGTTGCTATGGAGATGACCCTGGATGAGTGGAAGGCCCTGCAGGAGACGAGTCGTCCCAGGGCAGAGTTTAATATCCGCAAATCTGAGAACCAGATTCCCTCCAAAGCCAAGGTCATCCACCAGTCAAAGCACGTGGAGGTGAGACTGTGAAGCACTTCATTAAATCTGTTCAGAAGAAAACAACGCCCTGATCAAAGTGGCGCTATGTTAAGAGCTTACTCGTAGAATACTGACACACAATATTGTAAAGCCTCATCTTGCTGTGACATTTGACTGTACCATACAGACCTTGACTGTAAACCAGGCAAAGGATGGAGGGTCTAAGGTTTTCTCGACTGTTTATGAATGGACCTGTGATCTAAAGACCATTTCAAGTACCGCCCCACTAGATGGCAGTCTGCCCAGTGTTTGAGAAGCACTTCCCTTGAGGGTCTTGGGTCCATCCACTTTACTCTAACTAAATACTCAAATTGCTCGGGAAATTATTTTGACAGTATGTTGACATCACACCAGCAACAATACTACAGTTTCAATGTTTGTATCTGAAGAACATGTCAGACATAAAAAAAAGTTTATATAGCTTTAACTTTAAGAAAATCCCATAATTTTTTCAACAGTATTTTATTTAACCGTAAATTACTGCAGTACCAGACTTAATTGTGGATTATTATTTACAAATAAGCCCTAGCTTCTTAAACCATTTTGTTTTTTTAATGTTCAAGGTCCATGTTGTTGAAACATTGTGGTCGTTATGAAAGGCAAACGTTATATTGAATGGCTGACTGCAGCAGTCTGTGTGGACACGGGGTGACAGACGCAGTGGCCTGGGCGTTAGACTATATTTAGCATCTACCTCTAATTTTCAGACTGTGAAGGAGGGGATCATTGAAGAAGTGGAGGATGAGGGTAACTTCCTCCGCAGGTCTGTGAATGACATCACCTCCCTTCTGGACATCAACTTCGGGAGCCTTGGACGTCCCAGTCGTGGGGGTCGGGGAAGGGGCGCAAGAGGTGGCCCGGCTAACCGCCCTGAGGGAGCCAAACCCATACTGGAGAGGGTATGTTCTCATCATTGGCTGATTAATATCGCATTTTTTTTTTTTTTTTATAAACTAGAGTGTTTATACATTAAATAACTTAACATTTACACAACTACTTAGTACAGCATTTAGTGGGGGTAATGGTAACTCCACCATACCAGTTATTATAGATAGATGGATGTTGGCCTATTTACTGAGGATTGTATTTGTTTGGGACGTCATTTGCTCACCACCTTTTTTTAATATGCAGATAAGAAAATTCTCAGTAAATCAAGCAGAATATTGTGAGTAGATTGAGTTTTGTAGAATGTTAATATCTTGTGTTCGCCCGTCAGGAAGATGATCTGGCTCCAAACCCAGATGACCCAGAAGACTTCCCAGCACTATCAGCAGGAAGATAACTGAATTCACTGGTTTACAAGTTGCATTTGATATAAAAACTACTTCATGTTTCTGCTGTTCTGGAGGTTTGGGTTTTATTGTGTTTCACAAAAGACACAGTTCAGCGTTTGACTCTTGGAGAATAAATGCTTTTGCAAGTTTATCGTGTATCTTTTTATTGTCTGATCTATTTGAACAGAATCAGAAGTTGGCTATATGGAGATGAGTTGTCTTTTGAATTAGGCAAAGATACAGCTGGGCAATAGAGTTGTTTGACTTGGATGAAAACAAATGGCAGTTTAAAGAACTTCAAATGCTCATGTGATCAGTAAAAACAAAACTGTCAACTTGAAATGCATTTATTGCATGGTACAAGGACCAACAGCCAGAGATCTACTTAAAGTACATTATGTAAAAAGTCAGATTCTATGTGCTTAAAGCAAAGTCTTCAGTGGATTATGAATACAAGTTGAGCCCAATAAGAACCATTGACACACTTCATAGCATGATTCAAAAACATAGTACAAAATAGTTAAAAAATACAAACGGATTATATCAAATGTTGACATATTTACAGTCTTGATACAATAGCTGAAAAGCTTCACAAGTGATGGCAAGCCAGATAATGACAGCAACATGAGCACAGCATTTTGTGATGGACTTGATGTTTCAACTATCAAGAAGCAAACCGCCTGGCCAAAACCATCTACAACTGGTTAAAACCAGTTGTAGATGGTTAAAACCAGAATGTGCTGCACAGTGCTCATGTCTGAGGATCTCTCGGCTTCACATGCCGGTCTGATGTTTGCTACTGCATGCTTCAATAAGTAAGGACAACCAGGCAATGATTAAAACTATCCCTATATTTCATGATGCTTTGTTAAAAGTATAAAAACCAAAAGTGCCTTACCGTTAAAATATACTTGTAATTGAACAAATCTATAATGATTTACACGTCACATCAAGTTGGTTAGTTTGTTCCAACAATGTAAAAAGTAGTACGGCTGATTAGAAGTTGGATTCCATGTAAAGTTCCTCTGGATATCCAGATCGACAGGTTTACCGAAGTAGAGGAGCTCTAGCTTTGGGTATGGAGTGGCTATGAAGGGGAAAAGAAAACAAAGTCAGTGCCTATTAATCTACAACATTATCTATTTAATCTGTCAACATTGTTTCATTCAATGTGCTTGCTCATGAATCAGACATTTAAAATGTAGTAAATGTGACAGAAAATGGAGAGCAGATAGATACCATAGCCTAGAAAATCGATTTGATTGCAAAGAGCTGCGAGCTTTCCGTCCCCTGGAGACGGTGCGTCTGTAGCGTGTGAGGAAAAGAGGGAAAGAAAGGAGAACCATTACGGATCGGCACCAGTGAGGGATGCAGACATGGCTGCAGAGTGAAGGTAAACAGGCCAGAGGCAGGAAACACAGGGAGCAGAGTCCAGAGAAGCTATAGCCCGTCGTAGTAGGAAACCTGCTGTTCTCAGAACATGCAAGGGAAGCGGTCCAAGGGAACCAAGTTTTATTTGGAGATATATATATATTTTAGTAAAGCAGCTGAGGAAAGAAGAACCAGGGCTGGGTTACACCATTTAAAGATTACCGACAACCACTTCAGTGAACTATAATAGCCATGATGGCATAACTAAATAAATACATGTTTTTCTTAATTGTTGCCAATTTCCAGCAAATTTTTTTTTATGAAAACAGTTTTTACTGCGTTACATTTAACAAACATATCGGTTTGTGTTATTTTAAGATTTATACTGGCAAACTAATTTCCCCCACCCAACTACCTCAAAGACACCATCCTCCAGACTGGTGAGACAGCTCCACTGTCGGATCAAGATGGTTCAAAGTGAGATAGACATTGAATCCCGAGTAAAACCACTTGATTGACACGTGGATGAACCTCAGTTGGATGTCGTTTAAAAACATGTAATCCTTGTCAATGCATCCCCAGCCCAGGAACATTAATTGATTAGAAGCATTAAGAGGAGAGAGAGGGAGAGTGTGGATTCACACAGGACACTAATGACGCGATCCCATCATCTGCCCAAACTGGCGAGAAACCAAAAAGGACTCTTCCCGTTTGGACAGCACAGACGACACGCCATCGTGGAAGAGTGAGCACCAACGACGGGTTTGTGGCTCGGTGTGGGCTTCAGGGGATTCTTGCCTGCAGGTGGACCTGTGCCATGTTTAAGTTGATCAGAGGGCCTGCGTTGGCTGTGGCGCTGGCTGTCTCTCTATGGCTGCCACATGGCTCCCAACACATTGGGTCCCTGTCACCAGCCACTACATGCAAGTTGCCTAGAGACCTGACCAGTCTGGTGTGGCACAGGGAGCTGGCAGAGAGAAGGGAAGCCATTAATCTCACTGCAGCGGGACCGCGAGTGGCTATAGCCTCTTGGTTGCTTCTCCAACTGTGTCCAGTTCACATAAAAACACATTCGGAGCAGGGTTTCACTTATTAAAGCAGCACGGGCCTGTATGAATAAAATAAATGGGAAATATTCAAAGTTCACATTGAGTGCTTAATAATTGGTATACCAATCTGTTAATTTGGCAAAATCATTTAAAAAATGAAGAGTCCAGGATAAATCCAACAAGTGGACCTCGAGTTAACTCTCACAATTCTGTTCTCAGCCAGTTTTAATTGTGACATTTTCTAATAAATCTAATTATCTTTTTACTATTAAAAATCAGAAACAGCGTTTCTGATGCAAGTTCACATTTGCCAACAAGTGAATCAGCTCTTACTTCATCATGTAAATTCTTAATTTAAACACGTTACTTTATTTACCATCTTATCTTTAGGCAGAGAAAGAAAGAAAAGAAAATGCATCTGCTCCAAGTCATGATTGTACTTCTGGTGCTGCTCTCCCGGATAATACATTTGGTCTTTCGTGAATTAAATAGCGCACCGGGTGACTCATGCGGCCACTGACCTTCCTTCCACTCCGTTGGCCGGCAGCGAGGTTCGAGTCCTCTTCCTGCTGTCCGATTGGTCAGACAGAGCTGAGGGGTTGACGCTGGCCTGCAATAGGACCCGGCTGAAGAGGAGACAGAACGGCACCAAATTAGCCCCGAGCCGCGTCGCACGCCAGAGCGAAGTAGTGCTGCAAACCTTACCTGAGGGACTGTGTCGACGACCTGGTGTTAATCTTATTCTCTTCTTGTCTGCGAAAAAGACAAAAACAGAAAAAGGTTGATCGACTGAGATCTCAGAACTAAAAAGGAAACAGGACAGAGTGGAGGCAGAGGGGTAAAAGACAGCTTTAATAATCTTAATGATGTTAGATTATTACTGCAGTATCAACAGCCAGGTAGGATTAGTGAAGGCAGGTAATACCAGAAGGAGCCAGAGGGTGGCACTAAACGACTTTAGAGGAACTGGGCTTTCCTTTTATTTATTTATTTATTTTTAACAAAGCAATCATTTTCAACAAAAGAGCGTCAAACATCATACTTCAAATGCAAAGCATGATGTTTAAAAAAAATGACAGGATGATGGAAACAGCAGGACATAAAAAGTAAAATCACCATGGACAGAAAATGGTGACAAAGACAAGACAGGAGCCTCTGAAGTTTTAGAATTATTGTTTTTTAAAACGGGCTCTGCTCATCAGCTTTAAGTTGACTGTGCTTGCACAAAGACTAAAGAATAACAAGAGGATGATTTTGAACAAATTTCTGATTTGGGTTGGGAATTTTAAGAAGAAAAAAAGAAGAGACTGGGGGCTCACTTACAGCATTCTCAGTTAGAGCTCCAGAAACGGGGGCAGGACAGGTTTTTGGGGGGCTGACGGGCGGCAGAGCTCATTGAAATCCTAACCCGTCTATACAGAAATGCAGGATGGAAGAAGGGAAGCCATACACAATCCACCACAGGGCAAGGCTACACAGGGAGGAGAGCAGCATGGCTACCAGCCATCTGAAAGGAGGACAAATCCAACAACAAGAGCAAACAAAACAAAAAAATAACAAAAAAGAAGGGGGGGAAAAAAGGAAGGAGAGACAAGAGACGTCCGGGCAGGAGACAAAGCCTCTGATGTTCTGCTTTTCCGCCGGGACTGGATCAGATGAAATACCTTTCATAGAGCTTTGCATCCAACAGCGTCTGTCAGCCAGCTTTCATTTATGCTTCGAACTCGACTGGTGTGGGTTATTTTGATCTTCATATTTGATAGAAAAGAAAAGCTAATAATAGTGAGTGATATTTTGTTTTTAAACACAAAACATCAACGTTTTGGAACATTGGTGGTAATTTAGTCGTTTAAAAGCTATGGTAAATATATAGCACGTAGCAGGTTATTTTACAGTTAAAACTAAAAGATACCATTACAATTTTCCTAGTAAACTTCTCAGAAATCTAACTCACAATAAATAGTTATTGTTGTGAATCCCCTCCCCAAAAAAAAGGGTAAAAAAAAGTTATATAATCTCTCAAAACCTAAAAAAGGTCGAATCTGCAGCATATAAAAACACATGGACCGCAATTCTTTGCCAAATATACTCCCTATATATACCATATAGGGATTTGTGCCAGCCTGCCAGTATACATGAGTCAAGCTCCGATACTTTGTTCGACTGGGAACATGTCTAAAAATGGGAACATCTTCACGTATCCAGTTATCGAATTTCGCGCCACAAAAACCGCATGAAAAGAAGCTGGCAGAGACGGAAAGCTGCAGGAGCACACAAAGCTCCGGCATGTGCACACTGATCCAGTCATGAAAGCAATGGAAAAACACAACAACACTAACAGGCAATTGACAATGAACCTGGCCCAACATTAATTACATGTTAGACACAAACATAGATCCAACACAGAGGCATGTCCATGCGTGCATGTCCAAGGGGCTTCATGCCTGTTGCCATGCATGGGGAAGGGGGCAGAGGAGAACATTTTCATAAAATCGTCGTTCTAATTGTCAATGGAAGTGAACATGCAACTTTGACAGTGGAGCCAGATGGTGGACTTCTGCTCAGGGATACATGGCCTGGAGAGCGAACAAAACCTCCCTTCTGTCTCGACTCTCTCTGGAGAACGGGTAACCCCCCGCCCCCTTTTTGGTAAATTCTTCCAAAAACCCCTACAGCTTCAACCGTTGAGTGGGCAAGTTAGCCCTTCTACCAAACAATGAGGAAGTTAACTACTGCAGATCAGAACGAGGACCGAGTTTCCCTGATGGCCAATCTCTTCCTGGGACGTGCCAAGCCAGTAGTGCAAGCCGAGCACTAACGCGGTTCATTCAACTGATCCAGATCTTAATAATAAAAACCTAAATTAGTTGAATAATTGCTTTCCTTATTAACAAGTACAGCAGGCTCAATTATGGAGCTTTACTGTAACTCTGAAGATATCCAGGATAAGCCCCGATATCGAAGCAGATCAGCTGAGTGAGAGGAAGATGAAGACGGGGCGTGTCAAGGCATCTACTCAGTGCATGTCCGCTTCATACCATATTGTCATCCAAAGAAAGACAGAAAAGAAAGAACAAAAACAACAACTTCAAAAGTCAGCCATACCATTCACTGGCACAGCAACTACTTCTACAGGAAGAGGTTGGCAGTTTAAAAAAAAAAGAAAAAAAAGGAAGTGATTTGCACTTACCTCCATCATACATCACATCCTCTCTCTCTGATTTTCCTCTCTCCACTCTCTCCCTCTCTCTCCCTCACTCTGGCCCTGTCGGCTATCTTTTGAACGGCAGGCAACACATCGGCCACACCGCGCCCATGAGGCTGCAGCAGAACACTACCACCTGCCTGACATGGGACAACAAAAGCCAAAGCCACATGGGTACATTGGCGGAGGCCGGTTGGCCGACCTCGGCCGTGCTGACAGACCTTCCGCGTCTCGATTTACATGGGCACAATCGATGTGGACTGTATTTAGATTGGGAACAACAGGGGAGCACAAAAATAAACTTATCAGGGTTCTTCCTGTTCAGACTAGGGGCGGGGTTTACCCGTAGCTCCTGTTGGGCCACAATGCTGCCATAGAGCTGGCTAGTCACATGTTACAGTGGTCCAGCTTTTTCCTCGCATAAAAAAAATAAAAATAAAAGGATATATATATACTAGAAATAAAATGAGCCTGTAAAAATTACTTGTAATGGCCACTAAATTTAATAAAATAGCAAAAAGTAAGCTCTACATTGATTTGGCCTTATTTTCACTTATTGTTAAAGATTTTGATCAAAGAAAAATCAACAATCCTGCAGTAAAAAGAACCCGCAGATTATATATTTAGCTTCCACACCTTTTGTGCCTTTCTAAATCCAGAGCAAAAAAATCTTGGAAGATTGCGTATCAGACAACTTCAATCCAGTCCTCCAAATCAACTTCGAACTTCAAACGCGACTGGGACGAAAATGGGGTGGGTTATATTACACTTGATCTGCATGTGATGACATTTATTCAAAAGAACCAGGGGGGACACAAAGACAGAGTTATTGAAATATTACAAAGATACGGCCTGGTTCCTTAACTTACAGGTAAATGGAATTTGCCATGCTGGGAGGGGGTGGGGGGTTGAAGGGGGGAGTCAGGAAGAACAGCCCCAACGGACTGGCCATGCCTAAAACCTGACCACCCGGAAACAAAACACTGAGGAAATGACAAAAAACAACTCCCATGTATTTAAATCCTACTGTTTTGAATCATAAGCTACTTATGATTTGAAACACGGTGTAATGATCCCGAGAGACTGAGGAGGAGGCGTCGCTCATTCGAAACAGCACTACATCACGTGCGTGATGAGACTTGCAAGGCCGCCTGGCTGGCTACTTACGATAGTGAACCCGAGGATGATCTGGACTGCCTCTTGCTCTTCAGGGCTCGCAGTTTATCGCCCTGCGTGAGGCCATTTCTCTCCTCGTCATCATTATACTGGAAAACAAAGAGACGGCCATGAATGGATCAAAGCGCTGAGTCCTTGTTCTAAGTCGGCTCACACGCCTTGAAAAGCGCGGCAGGAGCACCGGTCTCAAAAACTCACCTGTTCCATTTCCTCTTTGTTGGATGCGTGTTTTTTGTTGCTCCCGTTGATGGTGATGTCATCCACACCGGACAGGATCCGGGTGACGGCCACCTTGCCGTTCTCGCGTTCATTCAGCGTCTTCTCCCGGAACACATCTCCCTCGGCCCACAGGCTGTTCTGCTTACTGTTGTAGAAACAGGTCAACAAAATAAAAAACACACCCTTTCTTGTCAAACCGCCGCCGCCATTGTTTTTAAGATTCCCTCAGCACATTCGCACAGGTTTGAAGAGGGTGTGGCTACCTCGGCTGAGAAAGCGTTTCTCACACATACTTCCATGCACCAATCTGCTGAATTGACCGTTTATGCTGCCAGCACTGTCAATCAAGTCTCGATAAATAATACCGTCGGATGGTATGTTCTGAACTTTAAGTTATTTAGTCATGGATATTTAATATTCAAAAGAACAAAAACATTTTTTATTTTAAAAATCTGTAAAGACTTACTCTTCAACAAAATTCTGCTGAGGCCCAATGATGGACCCTGGCCTGCAGATCCGTATCCAGGCTATGGCCTCTGCGGCACTCAGGCAGTAATGTTTCATCATATAACAGCCAATCAGAGTGCCAGTCCTCCCCAGACCAGCTGAAAGAAAAAGGAAACGGTTTTAAGGCATTAGACCAGAGTAGAAGCGTTGACCCATCAACAGCTACCGTGCGCCATGAACATGGGTTAGAGATCCGACCTTTGCAGTGGACCGCAATGGCTCCTTCTGCATTCTCGCAGATGTTGAGGAACTTCCTGACGATGGCATCGGTCGGTGTACTCCCGTCCACAAAGAACAGGTCGTGGTGCTCGAAGCCGGATTCTGTGAAACGCCGGGCGTCGTACATCTTCTTGTTGAGTCTGATGACGGTGGTGATGTTGTGATTCCTGAAGTACGGGATGTAGGCCTCAGGAGCGTGCAATGGGTACCCTGAGGTAAGGGGGAGAAAAAAGTAATTTAAGAAAAATAAGCACTAAAAGCTACATTAGAAAACTGAACTTCCACGCACCATTCTCTATTTTGCTCTTTGGATGAGGCCCGCTGAACGCCAGGAACTTTCCCGGAATAATCCAATTCAAGTCTCCGTTTTCTGCTCGCTCATAGTGCTCGTATTCCTCCACATCAAAGTTGGAGAAGTCGAGCCAGCCGTGCTGCAGAGCCTGGTGGACGGAGAAAGGGGGTTCACTTCATTGGGAGCCCGGCACAGACGGGAAAGGGACACCCCCTTTCCCGTCTGTGCCGGGCTCCCAATGAAGTGAACCCCCTAAATCAGGTGGGAAAGAGACGTTGATAAATGGTTAAACTAACATACCTTGTGAACCCCGCGAAGGCAATCGAGGATGTTCAGATTGTACATGCAGGTTCCGAATGAAGCATCTCTGAAACATAAAATACACAGATCGTCTTTATCAGCGCGA
Organism: Cottus gobio; assembly: GCA_023566465.1. Taxonomy (NCBI): domain Eukaryota; kingdom Metazoa; phylum Chordata; class Actinopteri; order Perciformes; family Cottidae; genus Cottus; species Cottus gobio. The sequence continues at coordinate 22,793,755 of CM042218.1, read as the reverse complement.
CCTACCGGATGTCTTTATTTAACTCGATACATTTCTCTCGAAAGAACACAAGCTGGTATCTCACACATATGTATACATACATATACACAACCATAGTGAATTGTTACCTGAATGGAATATACGTTGAATTCCTTGACACCAGCAGACTGTGGGCCTCTTCCGGCATCATGTTTAGATTCATCACCTTTAAACACAACCGTACAATCAGCGGGTGTCTCTTGCCGTTATGCGCCGACATACCTTTTCACAAGCTACGTGCAATGCCCGTTCGAGTGCCACTTACAGCATAGGAGCCGATCAGGTAGGCGGCATTGGCTTGTTTCTTCTGGTCCCCGCATGTGTAAAATATGATCTTCTTCCTCGAGAGCGTGATGGACTGTGCAAAGACATTCACAGCAACAGCATGAAGTGTGATAATTTCTTTTGACTTCATAATTCAATTAAAAAAAAAAAAAGACACAAGTTGACTTCACCCAGGGATGTCAGGGCTACAAATTTAAAAAAAAGTTGACTGGCCTGCTGCAGGTATAAATAGATATCGATTGACCTGGGTTTTGCCTCCCATTCTCTCTGGGAGGAAGGACAATCGGGAGCAGAAGTTTACTTTACCTTGAGCTTTTTTGTCAGCTTGCAGCTGAAGTGATAAAACATGGCCAGGTTAAGGGGACCAAAGTCTGCATAGAAGCTGAGATGAGAGAGAGAGAGAAGAAGAAGAGTGTGTCAGGGGAAAATTTACTAGATAGAATCAACTACCTCGGATTGAAACGGTAAAAAAAACCCTGTCAGAGTAAAGGCTATATTTGGAAGCATTTGATGCTGGACTGGGTCATTCATACTGGGACAAAAACAAAATTAAGACTAGAGGTCATTTTTTTTGTACCGCTGGCACAAAACCGAAAAGTCAGCCCTGCCGTTTCCTCTCCTGTCAGCAATCTAACAACTCTAAGAAAAAGGTTAGATACTTTTATTAGCCTTTACTTTGGAATGCTGTGGTGGGATTTGGGATTTTTTTTTGTAAAGTGCCATTTCTCTTCAATCTAAATAGATGCACAACAATACTTAGATATTATAGTTTTCCACTACTGATGTGACATTTGAGAGGAAAAAAAAACCTGCGTGTGATGATTAACTTCTACAATCAAAGCTAGAATCGCCGAGCGGAGCATTTAAACGTTGCACGTAAATCGAGGGCAAAGGTCAGGGAAGAGGGTGGGGCACAAAAGCACGGGCACAATGCAACAAGGAGCCCAGAGACCGTGTGCAAAAAAGCCAAAGCTGCGACGTGCTGACCACTTACTTCTCGTACGCCAGCTCCTCGTCTACACAGAAACAGTGTCGCTCGGCCGTGCTCTTGATCTTCTGCTTCAGTACGGCGAAGTACAGTTGATCTGGAGGAGGGAGGGAGGGGTGGGGCGACATAAAAGAGGCAGTTAACATAACTTGCTTGTCGTTGCGCGTTATCTTTATTCCGCTCGTAATATTTGTAGTTTTTGCCTCTAACTAACGTTACTTTTCGCATGTCTTCTCTCGCAACAACTCACCCTTGACAAACTCAACACATCTGGACGAAACGTCGTCCGCGGTCATCTTGCTCACGGTTCTAAACATGACTGTTTTGCAGAGAAACGTACGACGTTGGTTTTTCTTCACGAGGACTTGCGCATACTGTGTAAAACGTCCACTGAGATTCCGCAAGACGTTTTAAAAAGAAAATATGATTAAAACAAACAAACAAAAAACTAGCGTTAAAATACCAAATTTGGCACCTGGTTTAACTCTCCGGGACAGGAAAGTTACCAGGCGAAGAGGGGAGGAGAGTTTGTGCAAGTGCGCACTCTGCAAAAAAAAGAAGAGAAAGATCTCCTCCCCTACGGTGTTCCGCGGGACGCTATTGGCTACGACTGGTCCGGGGCGCTACATGATTGGAGGACCGGCCCGTCGGTCACGCTCAGCCACGCCCATTCCAGTTTAAAGTTCTCCACATAAGACACAAGATAGGCCCCGGGAACGTTGCCCAAGTGGTTGCTAGGGCGATCTCTCGGCCAATCAAATATGCGATGTACATTTCGACGGACCTCCCTTTCTCAGATTTGAGCTGCGCAAAGGATGTTCAACAACAAGAAAAACGCCACGAAATATATGACAATCTGCGTTGAACGACGCTGACCGTGGGCTGACTGACATGTATGGCACACACGTGCCTCCATCTCCATGCAAAAATTGAATGCTTCAGACAGAAGTTCTGGTGTAATTTCTTAACCTAAATATACATACAAAAGCAAAACTGAACAGCTCAGATGGTGTATTTTGTGCACATACTGCCTAAACGAGGCAACCCAAATGCATTCCTTGTAAAGGAACATGGGGTGTCGCCATATTAGGTCAAAATAGCTGAACATTTTTTTTCTTCTTTTCTTTCACACACCCTGGTCATTTATAACGCAATGCTGTGCACGCGTAAGCTTGGCCGTGTCGCGTCTCCGCGCCATTCTCCGACTGAGCTTAAAGTTCGCAGGGTTCACCCCGCAGATCCTCCGCAGCCTTACCTGTTATCGCAGTGTAAATATTGGAGTTTGGCTCCGCCTCCGAGCTGCTGTGAGATGCGCAGCGCTTTTTCCTCGACTCTGCTCGTCTCTTCTCGCTCTTGCGCTTCATGGTCTCTTGCGCTTGTCTTCAGGTCCGCGCGGTGGACATTCCCAAGCGGCTGCAGTGGGCGGCGTATCCCCGAATTGGCGCTACGTTAATATGGCATGGTCTGGTCCTCTGGATCTGCGTGTGTGTGTGTTAGAGATATAGCCAGTGTGGGTTGTGTTTGTGTGAGTATGTGTGTGTGTGTGTCAACCGAGGACTCGCTCCAGCCTCTCTGGGTGGTGGTGACGTCTGTGAGCAGGGGCAGGTTTCTCCCCTCTGAAATCCACTGCATGTTGACGTATCAGGATTAGAAGTCCAGCGCCCACCCTCCACTGTCGATCTGCAGCCGCTGTTAACGTGGGGAATGTAGTCCTGTGGCGTGTGCCATGTTTTGGGGGGGATGTGACTGTGCAAGTGCCACGCATTTCAGCGTAGAGGGTGAAATAAGACAAATGCTGCCTAAAAGTAGCAATTAAACTTGACTTCTGCAGTCTCATGAACACTAGTGTATGCGAGGACATAAGACATATAATACAACTGTGATTGAAAAGGTAGCAGATGTGTTAAACAGTAACACCACAGGAACGATCAAGGGCAAGTTAGTCCAAAAATTTTAATTAAAATAAAGCTAGTAAGGAGACCTTGAGTTCAGAATGTTTTTGTCAACTTATGTTGTCAGGGATGACCTATCCAAGATCTTTGAGAAAGCAGCTGCAGACATGATAGACAACAGACTCAGAAAAACGTATATCTGTTATGGATATTGATTTGGCCCAAACTGAACAAGCCACTTGTATGCATCGTTGTGCCCTGCTGGCTACACATGAATGATCTTTGGCTTATCATTGAAATCCAGAGTCTGCTGAACTCCAGCCTGCTGCAGGAGCCAGTCGATGGGCATGTGGTCCAGGCGGTTCATGTCGAAATGGGAGAAATGAACTTGGGAGCCTGTGAAGAGAAGACAAGAACGAGGGAATGTAAAGAGAAATATGCACTGGAGCAAAGAGAAAGAGAGAGAGAGATAGAGAGAGAGAGACAGAGAGAGGAATGATTACCTGGTCCTGCAATGATGGCTCCACCTTGTTGATGCATGTCCCCCTGGAAATCGAATGCAGGGCTGGTAATGGCCCTCCATATACTGTTCAGTTGTCCCATAAAGATACCAGACTTCACATGGGGGCTCGGGTGAGCTATGTAGATAAAACACAAACACACACTCACACATTCAATTTATTCCCATTTATACCCATTGTTTTTCTTTAGTTTTCATAAGTAACTGATTTTATACGGTAATGTGGGTAATATCTAACAGGGGGCATGGCCCAGTCATTATTAAATACGTTGTTATTAAATACATCATTATTAAATATGTCGATATTAAATATGTCAATATTAAATATGTCATTATTTAACGTTATAATTTATGCAATCGATGTAATGCTCCATAGAACGTGTGTGTTCTTATAAGAGAAACTTCTCGCTCTCTCCTCTTTTCCCCTGAGATCCACCGAGAGAACAAGCAACTTTACATTTCTCCTGAAGGAAAAGAACCACGCTAGCTAGCAAACTGAACCCTCAGTGAACAAGATGAGAACTCATGCAGCTTACTAGCTAAGTGTCATTGTGTGTTTTCACCCAGAGTACATGTTAAACTCTCATAAAGTTGATTTTGTTATCTCTAAACTTTACTGAGACATATTATCTACTAAACATATCTGGTCTGTGCATTGTCAAATTGTGCACCTCAAAGAATTATTGAATAAAGTAAAGAAACTCAGGATCAGAAGTATTATCAGTATAATCCATCTTTATCATGCAGATTAGCTCATTTCAAAGCTCTATATCATATTTTTTAATATTGGATTATTAATAGTGATTCATCAACATGTAAGCTGTATTAAAATGTAGCATGCAGTGCAGGTGAAACCAATTATAAACAATGTATTGTTGGGTAACTTTGTTCACTCTTTAAAAATGCTTTATGTTTTATAAACGTATGTTGTGTAAAATGTTTCTCTGCAAAGTAAGTAGGAACTCTAGCTGTCAAATATGTGTAGTGAAGTAAAGTGAACAGTATTTTCCTTTGAACTGTAGTACAGTAGAAGTAGAAAAAACAATTGTATTTTACAGTGAGAACTTTCCCTCCGGACATAGTGATTTTATTATTCTGTCAGTTATAAATTGATGTTGTGTAGCTGTGTGTTTACTTTTACTTATATTTGTAATTCAGCTATTATTATTATTATAATAATTATAGTAATTATTAATTATTAGTCTTCTCAATATTTGTCACAGGATCCCAGTTTATTTCAGACCAGATAGAAAATGTCTTCCAACAATCCATGTCAACTATTGATCTGGACTTTGCCACCCTTGGAGATGGGATTGGTGATCCTACACCACCTCCACCTCCCCCACCATCCTCTGATTGAAAGTCTGACCTGCTAACCACTGAGCCACAGTCGCACAAGTTATAACATCATTGCAGTTTAATTTGATCAGTGAACCAGTGAGATCTTCTTTAGTGGCGTCTCCTGATAGACGAGTGACACTGTTTCAGCTTCTCTAACCAGCTGCTCTGTGTGTGTTTGTCTCCAGTATAACAATGTGACAGCACAGCGGTTCCAGAACCGACCTCTTTTTGGAAACCTGTATGTAACACACACACACACACACACACACACACACACACACACACACACACACACACACACACACACACACACACACACACACACACACACACACACACACACACACACACACACACACACACACACACACACACACACACACACACACACACACACACACACACACACACACACACACACACACACACACACACACACACACACACACACACACACACACACACACACACACACACACACACACACACAGATATTGAGCCTGTGTTTCTTTCTTCAAACAATCTTTCTATGAAGGGCCAGATAGCACAGCGGTGTACCAGCTAACGGCACTGACCACCGTTAAGACAAAGTAAGCGAGCTCTGCTGTTTTGGCCACATTCACCTTTTATTTCATTTCTCTGCAGCTGTTGTAAGATTGAAGTGTCTGTTATTTATCTACAAAGATTCCTGCATTAGTATTTTTATTATCCTTTTTTTTTAATGAACAACACTAAAAATGATGTATTTCACCCATGTCTTGTATCATTCTGCTCACTTTAGTGTTTCTTCCTAAAATGCTTCTGTTTGAAAGAGAAAGTGTGTCAAGCAGCACCAGGAAGGGCCATATGTGAAGAAGCCTCCCAACGCCTTCATGATCTTTATGAAAGAGCAGAGGCCATAATATGCGGCCCAATTGAGCACCAGCGGTAGTGCAGTGGTCAACGGCCTTCTAGGCCTTTGTGTGTTTGCTCTGTGAGACACTCAATGCTACACAACCTTCATGACGGCTTGGTTAAAGACTCTGCAGATGTGCTTGTTCTTTATTGATCAGTTTCCAATAAAACTCTTTCCTCTAATGCTAAATCGTCACATCTTAACAGCAACTTTTGATGATTTTCAGTTGTCTAATAACTAGAGAATACGTCTTAATGCAAATTGTTACCACTCAAATTTTTCTGTAAGGCGTAAAGAGAAAGCGGGACCGGCCCCAGGCTGCCAAGGCCGCCCAACTGACCGCTAAACTGGCCGAAGGTAAGACAATATTTCAGGATCACAGCTTGTTTTCATGTGAAATGGGATGAAAACTGAAATGACTGGCTCATATTGGACTAAGATAGATCATAGATAGTCAAAATACATAGAAGAAGCTTTTACCCTGTTCTACCAAGTGAACGACGACCGTGAGTCCTTTTGGTTGGACTTTAATGAGCCGGCCGAGGTCAAACAACTAAACTTGACAACAGAGACGAGCCAGCGTCCCCTGAGTCCCTTGTTGCCCCATTGTAAATAAAATAAATTAATCAAATGTGAAATAAAATCAATTTCTCTCTGTTTCTACCTGTCTGGTTCAATATATACAGTATTAATACAAATGCATGACATGATGGTGACTATAAAGAAGTACTGGTATCTGTTAAAGTTGATCAATAAAATGATCAATGTTACATCATAAAATAAGTTCCAAATGCTATTTTAGGTTAACAATTAAACAGTAAAAAAAACATTTAATCATCAGAGGGGATTATGGATATTTTTAATATTAGTATTATTCACCAATCCTTTCTATTTCCCTCATTGTGAGTTGATCACTAACATCCTTTTCTATTACTTCAGTTGTCTCACTGACAGCTAAGTTGATGAAACTCAGTAAGCATAATCTATGTAAACCTATAAACACTTTTAAAATGCAAAGTGTCTCTGAATAACTGTAGGTAGTCGGGGCTTTATTAATGTGAAAATATCAGACGTATTAGATGAAAGAAACTGAAATAATACATCCTGTCTGAATGGGCTCACGTATGAATTTAAGTTCAGCACCATTTTTAAGATCAGTTAACCCTGAACAGATTCTGTTGAAGCTTCACAATCCCCTTAATGACCCTCATCTCTCCTTGAAAACTGATTCAAATCAACACAACCTGAAATACATTGGTTTATTAGCCTACTTGTTTCTGTGTTTGCATGTCAAAATATGTTGGAGTCATACGCCCTTGTGCTGTGATTGCTTACCTGAATTTGTATACTTCTCCTCTCTCTTCATCCCAAGCTTTTGATAAATACACCTCTGCGGATCCACGTACATTTCATAGGGATATCCCGTCAGCGAGCAGAATGGCTGGAGAGATTGAAAACCAAATCAGAAGGATGTACAGGAATGGGTGGGTGGGGAGAGGGGGGGGGACCATTGATTAATTACCTGAATGTGGCGATGGCCAGACTGACCGATCACAACCAGTCGAATGTCAGCATCCTGCAAAGACATGCACATCACAATCCCAATTTAGGAGTTTCAATCAATAACTGCAAGAATTCACAATTATACCCAAACTTTCTTCCCGGGTTTGATGATAGTGCAACCGCACTGCTGCCAGAGCGTCCTAAAGTTAAGGCGGATCAGGATCAGGACTCACCTCCAGTGCTTCTCTGGGTATTTTGCTCAGATCCTCCACATATTCTTTACAGCTGTAGCACAGGAAATTCTGCAGTGGATGTAGAGTGAAGCGTCAAAAGGGTTGTGTCAAATGTGTCAACAGGTATGTGCCAAAGCCCTCTGTCTTCACCTAAGGACATTACCTCTTCATTGCCATAGCAGGGTGGGGGGGTGCATCTGTTCAGCAAAGCTGATGCTCACCTGTTATACCATGATGCCTTTCTAAGGCTCAATCTGCCTAACTCGAACCTCTCGTGAGTTTACGTCGGGCAGTCTAGCCTATGAGTCACCATGCAAGGTTAAGCCAAACAAAGACATTTTTTTATTGGAATTTTTGCCCTACCCGCACAAAAATGATGACCGATTTCCTGTCTTGATATAATTTCTTGAACGGAACAGGGACTCCATGCTGGTCGTAAATCAAACAGTCCTCGACGTCTTCGAGACGATAATCGACAGACGTGGTTCCGATTTCCTGGTTTTCTTTAGTTACTTGTCGAGTTATTGGTGAAACTGCTTCAGCCATTTTTCTTCTTTTCTTTTCTTTCCTTTTTTTTACCCGAGACTTCCCGAAATCGCATTGCTATTTTGGGAGTTGCCGTTCAGCCTTGAAGAGCTGTTGGTGGCTGCAAAGTTACACGCCCATAAATTGTGTGTGTGTGTGTGTGTGTGAGAGAGAGAGAAAGAGAGAGAGAGAGAGAGGGTACTGGAAATGTCACTTAAAGTGAATGGCAAAGTGATTCAGTACATATGAATTAACAATAGTAATAGCCTGATCATAATAGTAGCGTAATTAATAATGCATTCGCAATTCTGGCCTGTATAAATTAAATGTATTTGAACTGGCTTGCAGATTATTTCCTGCAAGTTGTGCATGGCTTGAAAATCATTAAAAAGGGATAATCCAGTGATTGCATTGTTCCGCATAATGTTGCGGAACTCGCAATAGACAAACAGGAAAAAAATAAGCTGAAAATGAATGCAGCGCAGGCGAAGATATTGTTGGGAATCCTACATTTAATGACTCACTGCCAGACTGAGATATCTTGTATCAAAAGTATTTAATTACTAAACTAAGCAGAGCAATGCATTCCGGGCATTTATACGTGCACGGTCCTGATGGGGACGTCTGACTAGTTCAGATGTCCCTGAAACAAAAGGCGCTTAAACAGAGTGCACCGCGTGTCTATTGGATTCTCCTTGTGGAGCCCATTGGTCAACTCTACAAAGAGGCGGAGTCCTTTGCATAGTTTACAGTCTTCTGGTTGGAGCACTGGGTATTCTCCACCCACTCTGGCTCATGCATCTTGAATCCGGTTCGACTCTCTTCCGCCATCACTTCCTGTGTCATTTGGTATTTGAGTTTCAAAGTAAAACAAAGATGGAGGAAACCGGATGTTGTTGCACTTCCTATCAGGGCGCTCCAGCTGTCGTTATGCTATTATCTCTATGTGTTAATGTTGACTGTGCTCTCTAATATATATATATCTAATTATTTCCTACAAATCCCCCTTTTCACGCCTGCAAGGCGTGACAAGCTATTATATAGTACATGAAATAGACGCAGACACCTGACATATAAGTGGCATCCTCATTTTATATATTGGGCGATACAAATGTGTTTGACCTGAGATTTCAACCTTCTACAACAGTTTCCACTGTTCAATGTGCCTGAGTCTAAAGGAGGAAAAACGTACTCCCCCTTTTCACACCTAAAAAGGTGTGACAAAAGTTTTTGCTTCCATGTTTAATCTTACAGATCTAACTCTATGACCTCTTCCATTTCAAGTTCAAAGTCGGGTGCCAAAAGTGGATAGGTGCCAGCTGTATACGGCGGGGGCGCTTCCTCTTTGGAGAGAGCGGTGGTGATAAGACGACCTATCAGGGTGCGCAAACAGGGAATACAACAACAACCACAGGCTACTAATATTGCGACAAATACTGCAATTGAAATCATCAGTGACATCATCAAATTCTTCCACTTTCCAAACATATTTGTCATCCAGTCAGAAAAAGGGTTATCAATACCTGAGGCATCATGCATTTCCTTAGACAGAGCTTTCAAACTTTCCAGAGCCTTAGTAACAGAACCATCAGGAGCAGTATTATTGGGAATTATAGTACAACACATGTCTCCAAACATAGAACAAACACCCCCTTTTTCGGCCAAGAGCATGTCGAGGGCCATTCGGTTCTGCAAGGCAATCAGTGAGGTGGGGGTCAGCTGCTCGGCCAGACCTGAATTGGCATCTCTATTAGAATTGGTTAGGCGCAACACATTATAATGGACAAAATTAATGCAATCTACATTCTTCTTTGCTAGGTTTGGGGTCAGCCCCCCTTCCTCTGGCCAGCCCCTCTTCCAGTCCATTGATTGGACAAGACTTCGTCCTTTTGGTGTTGGTCAACTCAAACCCCCACCTGCATAAACAACAGTACTCAGGACTTCAATCAACCCTCTCACATTCCTGAGCACGTCCTCCTTATCTATCTGCTCCAATCTTCAGGCTGCGTAACTGTTTGTGGGCTCCTGATGTTTTCAGGATTCCTTCCACAATCACTCAATACATTTCATAATTCTAACTAATACATTTGTGTAGTACATACAATGTCATCCATTCGATATTTGATAATCCATACAGAGTTATTTATTTGTCTTGACCCTCCAATGTAAACTCTCTAGCTCTCACTAGGAGCACTAAAAAGCATTATTTTCTAACAATCCCCCCTTGATAAACAGATGCATCAATCAAAAGCTTATTTCTTCATCTTCAACTCTTAATTGATTCCCTTGAATGTTTTTTACTAAATGCAGCTTCAATCAATCTCTGCAGAAGTCCATGGATGCATCAGCATCCTCAGGGGATCACGCCTGTAGTGGCAAGACAAAGTGTGGTTATTATGGACAGAAATGCATTTCCTTTTCCAAACGTACTGTCCAACCAGCTTGTGATGGGATCATCAATCCCAGCATTCTCTGCAAGGTTCTGACTCCATGCCGTAAAACCAGTCAGCGCTTCGGTCACTGATCCATCAGGAGCTGTGTTGCTTAGGATGAAAATAAAACAGGCAAATCCAAACATTTTACAGACTCCGCCTTTCTCAGCATCACAGTAAAATTAACAATTCCTTTTGGCTATTGTCAATAGTTGTTAACCAGTTTCTCCTTCTAATATCAACACTGAGCTCCCCTTGATAAACAGACACTCCCTAAGTCTCTGGGTGTTTGATGTTTTCTTCACTGGGTTGAGACAAGTGTCCCTATTGGTTTCACCTCCCTTTGTAACCAGACTTCACCACAGAGGAGATGGGTGTCCGCTTAGGAGTCCTCAGTAATGCAGTTTTCTGCAGACAACCGGTGCACCTTCTTGCTGTAGGTGTGATGAATCCAGGATGCTCTCTCTTTGATATGCGGACAGCAGTTGATGTGCTAATGATAGTTGAATGGCCCTTCCCCCCTTGGTGCATTCCAAGTCTTTCTCTTTACGACCCAAGTGGTCCAAATGGTCGGGGGATAACAGAAGAGGTCATCTCAATTCTTCTTACATTCCTGATATCATGCTGCTTTGTTTTCCCTTGTACTCATCCTGCCAACAAACATCCTAAACTTTGTCACCAATATGCTCTCTCTCTGCTTAAGATTTACTGGACAGTTTCTTAGATAACTTCAACTGTTTTGCTTATAGTCATGTTTAAGGATTTAGGATTACAAATGCAGAGTTGAGTTGAGTTGTTGTTGAGAAAACAACAACAATGTATTAGACAAAAATATTGTAGAAAAATAATCGTATTCTTAAAAAAGGTAGAAAAATATAAAATATAATGTAAATATATAGCTCCTATATCTCTCCTTCGCGAATCGCCACCTTAACGCGGTGAAGGAGTTTGAGTGGCTCAATGATCCTGGGAGCTATGTTGTCCGGGGCATCTGCCCCTGGTAGGGTCTCCCAAGGCAAACAGGTCTCGGGGGAGAGCCCAGACTAAGAGCGGTTCAAAAAACCTTGATGATAAGCAGCCCTAGGACTGTAGCTACCTCGCCCGGACCAGGGAAACCGGGGCACCCTCCCGGAGCCAGACCCGGGAGGCGAGCTCGTCGGCGAGCGTCTGGTGGCCGGGCTTTCGCCCATGGGGCCCGGTCGGGCTCAGCCCGAAGAAACATCATGGTGCAGCCACCCTGTGGACCCACCACCCGCAGGGACAGACATCGGGGTCGGGTGCTATGTAGACCGGGCGGCAGGCCGGGCAGGGGGCCTGGGCGAGCCGATCGCCGGCGACATAGACTAGCTCTAGGGACGTGGAACGTCACCTCGCTAGCGGGGAAGGAGCCGGAGCTGGTGGGGGAGGTGGAGCGGTACCAGCTAGATATAGTTGGGCTCACCTCCACGCACAGCGCTGGCTCTGGAACCAAACTCCTGGAGAAGGGTTGGACTTTGTTCTTTTCTGGAGTCGCCCAGGGTGTGAGGCGCCGGGCGGGAGTGGGGATACTCACGAGTCCCCGGCTGAGCGCCGCCGTGTTGGAGTTTTCCCCGGAGAACGAGAGGGTCGCCTCCCTGCGCCTACGAGTTGCGGGGAGTAAGGCTCTGACTGTTGTTTGTGCTTATGCACCAAACAGCATTTCGGAGTATCCGGCCTTCTTGGAGTTGGTGGGAGGGGTCCTGGAAAGGGCGCCGCCTGCCGACTCCATAGTTCTCCTGGGAGACTTCAACGCTCACGTGGGCGACGACAGAGAAACCTGGCGGGGAGTGATTGGGAGGAACGGCTTGCCTGATCTGAACCCGAGTGGTGTTTCGTTGTTGGACTTCTGTGCTAGCCACAGTTTGTCCATAACAAACACCATGTTTGAACATAAGGTGGCTCATAAGTGTACCTGGTACCAGAGCACCTTAGGCCGGAGATCAATGATCGACTTCGTAATCGTATCATCTGATCTGCGGCCGTATGTTTTGGACACTCGGGTGAAGAGAGGAGCAGAGCTGTCAACTGATCACCACCTGGTGGTGAGTTGGATCAGATGGCGGGGGAGTCGGCCAGAAAGACCTGGCAAGCCCAAACGTGTAGTGAGGGTGAACTGGGAACGTCTGGCGGAGGATCCTGTCCGGGAGGTCTTCAACTCCCACCTCCGGAAGGACTTCTCACACATCCCGAGGGAGGTTGGGGACATGGAATCCGAGTGGATCATGTTCAGAGCCTCTATTGTGGACGCGGCCGCTAGGAGCTGTGGTCGGAAGGTCATCGGTGCCTGTCGTGGCGGCAACCCGAGAACCCGGTGGTGGACACCGGGGGTGAGGGAAGCTGTCAAGCTGAAGAAGGAGGCCTTTCGGGCTTGGTTGGCCCAGGGGTCTCCTGAAGCAGCTGACAGGTACAGACAGGCCAGAAGGACTGCAGCTGCGGTGGTCACGGATGCTAAAACTCGGGCATGGGAGGAGTTCGGGGAGGCCATGGAGAAGGACTTTCGGTTGGCCTCAAGGAGGTTCTGGCAAACCATCCGACGACTCAGGAAGGGAAAGCAGGGCCTTCCCCAGGCTGTTATCAGCGGGGGAGGGTTGCTGCTGACCCAGACAGAGGATATCGTCGGGCGGTGGAAGGAGCACTTTGAGGAACTCCTAAACCCGGTCAACATGTCCCCTGAACAGGGGGCAGCGCCTGAAGACTTGGGGTTGGATGAACCCATATCCCTGGCAGAGGCCACTAAGGTAGTCAAAAAGCTCCTTGGTGGCAAGGCGCCGGGGGTGGATGAAATCCGCCCTGAGATGCTGAAGGCGCTGGACTTTGTTGGGCTGTCTTGGCTGACACGCCTCTTCAATGTCGCATGGGGGTCGGGCACAGTGCCCATGGACTGGCAGACCGGGGTGGTGGTTCCCATCTTCAAGAAGGGGGACCGGAGAGTGTGCTCGAATTATCGGGGTATCACACTACTCAGCCTCCCGGGAAAAGCTTATGCCAGGGTGCTGGAACGGAGGCTCCGACCGTTTGTCGAACCTCGGATTCAAGAAGAACAGTGCGGGTTTCGTCCTGGTCGTGGAACAGTGGACCAGCTCTTTACCCTTGCAAGGATACTGGAGGGGTCCTGGGAGTTTGCCCAACCAGTCTACATGTGCTTTGTGGACTTGGAGAAGGCTTTCGACCGGGTCCCTCGGGGCTTTTTGTGGGGGGTGCTGCGGGAGTATGGTGTGCCGGACCCGTTGCAACGGGCCATCCGGTCTCTGTACGCCTGCAGTAGGAGCTGTGTTCGTATCCTCGGCAGTAAGTCAGATACGTTCCCGGTGGGTGTTGGCCTCCGCCAGGGCTGCCCTTTATCACCGGTCCTGTTCGTGACTTTCATGGACAGGATATCTAGGCGCAGCCGTGGGGCGGAGAATGTCAGGTTCGGGGATCTCAGGATAGCCTCTCTGCTGTTTGCAGATGATGTGGTCCTGTTTGCCTCCTCGGACCATGACCTCCAGCATTCACTGGGGCGTTTTGCAGCCGAGTGTGAAGCGGCGGGGATGAGAGTCAGCACCACGAAATCTGAGGCCATGGTGCTCTGCCGGAAACCGGTGGATTGCTCCCTCCGGGTGGGGACAGAGTGCCTACCACAAGCGAAGGAGTTCAAGTATCTCGGGGTCTTGTTCACGAGTGAGGGTAAAATGGAGCGGGAGATCGACAGGCGTATCGGTGCGGCTGCAGCAGTAAAACAGGCGTTGCACCGGGCCGTCTTGGTGAAGAAGGAGCTGAGCCGAAAGGCAAAGCTCTCAATTTACTGGTCGGTCTACGTCCCAACCCTCACCTATGGTCACGAGCTTTGGATCGTGTCCGAAAGAACGAGGTCGCGGATACAAGCGGCCGAAATGAGTTTCCTCCGTAGAGTGGCCGGGCTCAGCCTTAGAGATAGGGTAAGGAGCTCGGACATCAGGAGGGAGCTTGAAGTCGAGCCGCTACTCCTTCGTGTCGAAAGGAGTCAGCTGAGGTGGTTCGGGCATCTAATTAGGATGCCTCCAGGACGCCTCCCTTTAGAGGTTTTCCAGGCACGTCCATCTGGTAGGAGGCCCCGGGGAAGACCCAGGACACGCTGGAGGGATTATATCTCCCAGCTGGCCTGGGAACGCCTCGGGATCCCCCAGAATGAGCTGGTAGATGTTGCGGGTGAGAGAGAAGTCTGGGTCAGCCTGCTTGACCTGCTGCCTCCGCGACCCGACCCCGGATAAGCGGTGGAAAATGGATGGAATGGATGGATGGATGGATTACAAATGCTGTTCTCACCAAATGGTTCTATCTTTTTGCTCTATCAATTTAGTTTTCTACTTTCAGGTGCTAGAATGACAGATCTGCATGCTCCGGAAACACTCAAAAAAGTCACTTCACATCCCTCTACTTCTAAGTTCTAAACAGCTTTACATCCTGAATTAACAGTCTGTTCAGCTTATCTGTGTGTGTGTGTGTGTGTGTGTGTGTGTGTGTCTGTCTGTGTGTGTGTGTGTGTGTGTGTCCTTCTCTTCTCTCTAATTCTCTCTTCCCATACCTGTCTCTCACTTGCGTCTCCACACCTCAACCAACCACATTTGTACTTCCCACAATCCTTCTCTCACTTCCGTTTTCCCTCTTATTCTTTGTTCAATCTGATGAACCAAATATTGACATCATGTGACTGTCAATCTTCCACTAAAATCATTCTTGTCTTTCCATTCTTTCAATTTATCCTTCTAAAACTTCACCATTACTGTTTTACAACATCTTTTCTAATTAATTGTTCTTTATCATTATTAGTTCACTAGGACACATCTGTTGCATCTGAAATGACTTCCTCATGGAACAGAATTCTCACCGGGTGAGGTTCCCTCTTGATCTCACACTCTTACTTCATCTAACTTGTCTCTCTTAAGTTCCCTTCCCCCTTAACACCTTGTCTCCTTTTTATGATTTTTTTTTTTTTTTTTTTGTGGGGTTGACAGCGATACCGTTTCTATTGGCGGGAGAGACTTGCATGTTTCATTAGCCAAACCGCCAATAATAGACTAACGACTGTGGCAGCGTGGGTTTTCCTGCCAACCCTATTTCTTTCAGGGATTTACGTCCCCGCCCAGACTGAGGATTATCTGGGTCACCAAAACACCGCCTCAAATTACGATGCATGGCTCAAATCAGTACGTACTTCCACTAGCGTACGGGATGGGGGTTCAGCTGGGGCACAATGTGTCAGGTGGTGCCAGGGAGCGCCTGATTTACCCTTGACCTGGACCGAGTGTGAAGTAACCTCCTTCACTTCATACGGTCCAGTCCACCTGGGGTCAGTTCACTTCCTCTTATGAACCTTGACCCTGACCCAGTCCCCTACCTTGATGGTCAGTGGCTCCTCCCGGCCTGTCGATGGCTTCTCGTAGGCTTTCGCCACCTGGGTAGAGAGGGCTGAGACCAAAGAAATTAGTTCATTCATATAGGCAGATTTCTCTATCTGCTCCACATCTAGCGATGGCATATGACCTCCATCGCTAGGTGGTCCTGGCATTCGGATGATAAACGGAACCAAACGAGTGTGTGATGCCTAGGCTAGCCTCAACTTCCTTCAACAATTTATTATTAAAGTGCGTGCCATTGTCGGATCTGATACGTCGCGGGACCCCATATCGTGGTATGAGTTCAGTTTTTAGCCATTTGACTACTGTCTTGGCGTCTTCATGTCTAGTGGGAATAGCTTCCACCCATCTAGAAAATCTATCTACCATTACCAACATGTACCTCTTTCCCTGTACTACATTCTCAGCTCCCATGTCTGTATAATCAATGCTTATATCTTGGAAGCAGGCGGTAGGTACCGGGAATGAGCCCATTGGCGAAGTGAATGGTTTCTTCACGTTGAAGGCCCCGCACACACTGCATTCTGCACAGTATAATGACACCATACTTTCCATGTGTGGATGCCACCATAACTGTGAGACATTGTCCAATGTCTGTCTCTTTCCTTCGTGTGTGGGGCGGTGCGCCTCTGGCAAGAGTAGTTGGCATAGCCTGGCTGGTGCTACCAGCCTTCCATCATGTGCTCTCCAGAGTCAATTTTTGTCTTGAGTGGCTCCTTTTCTCGTCCATTCCGTCCATTCATACGCTCCAGCTTTGGTTTGTATTTCTTGGATGTCTTTCGCTGTCAGTCTCGGAAGTGTTTGAGGTGTTTCTGGTCTCAGTATCATCTGTGATGATTCATAGCCTCCTGCTCTTTTGGCAGCCCTGTCTGCTGCATCATTTCCAGCACTTACTCTGGAATTCACTGTGTCATGACCTTTGCATTTCATGATTGAGACTTTTTTGGGAAGTGCCATTGCTTTCACTAAGTCCTGGATTGCCTGCTGATGTTTGATTGGAGCTCCAGCTGACGTGGTGTAGCCTCTTCTTTGCCACATCGGGGCATCCACGTGTGCAGCTCCATGTGCATAAGCTGAGTCAGTGAATATGTTGATGGCTTTGTCTGCTCCTATTCTTAGAGCTGCGGTTAGGGCCTTAACCTCTGCCACTTGTGCTGACGCTGGTTGAGGCAAGATTCCGGACTCCAGCTCGACATGCTGGCCATCTGTTGTCTGCTGTACCACCGCATATGATGCTTGGTTTGTGCCATCCTCCTGTCGATAGCAGCACCCATCGGTGTACAGCCATAATTCTGCAGTTAAGTCTACTGCATTGTCCAAGTCAGGTCTGATTTTGCTTTCCTGGATTGCAAGTTCAGCACATGTGTGTGGCTCTCCCGTGGTTCCAATGTTGGAGGCCATGTTTCTTTCGCTTGTCACAAACGTGATGTGTGGCTGAGTACATGTCTGCTGGAGTCTGGACTTGCGTGTGGCGCTGTAGGAAAATTCTTTGCTGGTTAAAAAGGCAGCCACTCCATGGCATGTGTGTACCTGTAGAGGGTGGCACATCACCACGTGTGCTGTCTTCTCCAATGCTTTTGCCAGGGCTGCAACATATCTTGCACATGATGTCTGACCGCTTTCAACTGTGTCCAGTTTTGATGAATGGTACATCAGCACATGTCTGTCTCCCCCTTTTTTCTGATACAGCACGGCGTTAAGAACGCTGTGGTGTTCAGAAACATCCAAATGAAACGGGGAGCCATAGTCCGGTGACATCAGTGCGGCAGCTTGAGCGAGGGCCTGCTTGAGATCAGTGAAAGCTGCTTCAGCTTCAGAAGTCCATAGCAGTGAGGCAGTCAGATTACGGTTTCCGGCCTCTGTCAGGAGTATGCGAAGGGGAGCGGTTCTGTTCGCATAATCTGGGATGTGGGAGCGGCTGTAACCCGTGAGGCCGAGGAAGGACAACATATCTGAGACCGTGGTCGGCAAGGGATGTTGGAGAATGCTTTGGCGATGAGCACCGGAGACCCCCAAGCCTGCCGATGAGATGGTGCGACCGAGGAACAAAACTTGTCGCCGTGCCATCTGAATCTTTTCTTTCTTTATCTTGTAGCCTTTCGTCTGGAGAAGTTTCAGTAGTGCTTCGGAGGCTGAAAGACATAGCAGTGCATTTTCTGCTGCCACAAGTAGATCGTCCACATATTGGATCAACACGACACCAGGGGGCAGCTGTAGTTCCAACAAGTGGGTTTTCAGAATCTTGTTGAAGAGGCCAGGTGAATCTCGGTAACCTTGAGGCAGTCGTGAGTAGGTGTACTGTTGGCCTTGGAAGGTAAAGGCGAATAGAGGTTGGGAGAGAGGATGCAGAGGGACACTGAAAAACGCATTGGCCAGATCAATTACTGTAAAGTGTGTCATGGATGGTGAGAGGCTGGTGAGGGCCACATGAGGATCAGGAACCGGGTTGACGGCCGGGGCGGTGACGTCATTGATGGGGCGGAAGTCTTGAACCATGCGCCAGCCTTTACCTCCAGCTTTGGGGACCGGCAAAATGGGTGTGTTCCATGAACAAAGAGTTTCCAAGTCCCCAAAGGAAAATGGCGTATACATCAGAGCCCCTCCCTTTCCACCCACTGGTCTGAGTGGTAACTGCCTGAAAAACTCCCGCTCTGAAGTTGCTTCAGCCTCTCTTCTTTCTCTTTGTCTCTCAGAGCGTCGGAGTGGGGGAGGTCCTGGAGGTGGGTGAGGGGAAGATGGGCTGGGTGATTCAATCTCCCCTATGAATGTTCCATGCAAATCCACCACCTGGGTAGGGTTTATGTATTTTTCTCCGCTTTTACTGTCATGCGAGGGATAACTCTGATGTAACTCTGCAGCTTCTACAAAGTGGCCTGGGTTTTGCTGCATAAACTCCGTACTAAATAACCGCCCCCCTCCTTCTTCTCCCTCTCTGTGAGCAGGCCAGGGTGTGAGGTCAATGAGAGGTTCAACCTCTCCTGCTGCATTCCTTTCCTCTTCTTCCTTCTCTGGGATCTTGCTTCCTTTGTTGTCCCGCATCTGCAGAACCTGGATTTGGTGCTCTAACTCTTGTATTTTTTTTATTATTTTCACTTCTCCATCCCCTTCTTCTATATCTAAAATGACGCTTTTCACTTGGGCCTGTCTTACTGGGGCCTGCATGGCTTGTTGGAAGAATGGGTTGCTACTTTTTATGATTGGATTACTATATGGGGGAGGGGACGGGGCCGTTGGGGTCTCTGGAGTTGGCAGTGGGGGATATATGTTGGGTGTAGTCTTTTCTTCTCCTTTGTCCTCCTCTTGTTGAAGAATTGGCCTCCACATAGTTGAAAAGAACAAGTTTGCCACTCTCAAATTCTCTTCTTCCTCTTTTCTTGCTGCTTTCTTTGGGTGCACCGTGAAGCGGCCTTTTTTCAACTCTTTCTCTTCTTCTTCATCACTTTTTGCTTGTGAAAGTCTTCTCTTACTATCTTTAACCATGGCAACCAGCTGTCTTCTATCTGGGCTGCCCACCTCCGGTATCCACCCCGCCTTTTCCCATCTATTCAGCAACATTCCTCCTCTCCCTTCATCTCCTTTCTTTGTCCTTCCACTCTTCCTCAACACTTCCAACACTTTCACTCGATACGAAGTATCCATGATTTTATTCTTATTCTTATTATTTATCGTATATTTTATTTTCTCTTTTTTTTTTATCACGATATGTTATTTAAATTCAAAATACTTCAATTAACGCTATGAGTACCACTACGATCAGTCCTGCAAGAGCACCACACTGCACGATCAACAATTTTATGACACTCAGCAACTTCAAGCTTGTCTTCTATTGTTCAGGTGACAACGGCGGTCACAATATGAACGGAGGCTCGTTCAGGAATCAACCCAAGCACCTCACACTCGATCTCGTCACGAATATCATTTATCAAACTTGCACTCTTCTCTAATTGCTTCTCTTTCTCTTCCTTTGACTATACATCCCGTTATTTCTACGTCTTCCCCTGTCAAGGTTTATCGTTTGTAGTACAACTGGCGATGTGACTAAGTGAACGCTGGCTACCCCGCTGTAATAACCCTTCCCTTCTTTAAGGTTTATCGTTGAGAACCCCCCTCCTGTCCTAGTAAGTTTACCGGTCCTTGTTCTAGTAGGTTTTTTTGAGAACCCCCCTCTGTTAAAGAAGTTTATCGGTGAGACACAAACGGCGGTGCTCCCGAAGGAATCACTATCTCTTTATTTACTTTTTAACACTAGCAATGTCCCCGTAACTATATCGTTCCCTCGCAAGGTTTTCAGACCCTATTGGTCTTCAGATACGACATAAAACGGACCACAATGTTTCTAAACAGAATTATAAACAAAACACATTGCTCTGCTCTCCACTTGATACAATCAATTTAAAATTTGCAGTCTAACGGTCACATACTTACACTCAGTACTTCTGATCACTTAATTTGGTTTTCATATACTACAATATGCAGAGTTTAATTAAATTGGTTCTGCTCACCGTTTATTTATAGAGCGCGCTCGTGATCAGGTTCATGAGGTCAGCATGGAGCGTCTATGGTCCTTCCAATAGAGTCGGCAGTGGAGACCGAATGTCAGGAACATTGACCTGGAGTTAAGGAACCCACGCTCCCTGCTCCGTAGGATTCAACACGTTCAGTTTAGATTAAACCATCCTCTGCTACCAATTTGTTGGGAATCCTACATTTAATGACTCACTGCCAGACTGAGATATCTTGTATCAAAAGTATTTAATTACTAAACTAAGCAGAGCAATGCATTCCGGGCATTTATACGTGCACGGTCCTGATGGGGACGTCTGACTAGTTCAGATGTCCCTGAAACAAAAGGCGCTTAAACAGAGTGCACCGCGTGTCTATTGGATTCTCCTTGTGGAGCCCATTGGTCAACTCTACAAAGAGGCGGAGTCCTTTGCATAGTTTACAGTCTTCTGGTTGGAGCACTGGGTATTCTCCACCCACTCTGGCTCATGCATCTTGAATCCGGTTCGACTCTCTTCCGCCATCACTTCCTGTGTCATTTGGTATTTGAGTTTCAAAGTAAAACAAAGATGGAGGAAACCGGATGTTGTTGCACTTCCTATCAGGGCGCTCCAGCTGTCGTTATGCTATTATCTCTATGTGTTAATGTTGACTGTGCTCTCTAATATATATATATCTAATTATTTCCTACAATATCCTGATATTCATTCCCTAGTATGGGTCGAGCTCCCAAAACACCTACTCTGCCTTTCCCATAATGCAACTCATCTTCCATTAGATCCCAGCTGCTTCTTTTCTCTGTAGTGCAAGGCAGAAAGTCTTCTAGGTCATTTAAGCACCTGTTGCAGATGACTTTAGAGCAATTCAAATGTTAAATATATAGGCATTTTTAATGTATACTGGAATGTACTATTATATCACCATGTATGCATGCGATTGGAGTTATTTTGATATAGTTATATATTCATACATGTAATATAGTTTGTATGCATATGCACGTATGTATGTACGTATATTACATGTGTTATATTATTATAATACGGGATATATGTTTATATATAAACTGTTGAAAACACAATAAATATGTATACAAAAAAAATCAAAAACAATCCAGCACCAAGATAACCCTGACATCAGTAGCTGTATGTAGAAATACGCAGCATGTATACGGACATTATAATATCCGTTGACACAATACACGTATTAAAACCAGATATGAAGACAGGTCCTCGAAAACAGATTTTCTATATTAAAAAAAGAGAGTTTTATTATGCCACGTTCGGCATCCCTACTCCTCACAAGGTCTCACAGCGGGGCAGGTTCGTCCCCGTGACGAATTATGAATCGGCCTCGTCGGCTTCCTTCCCGCTGCCCTCTCGGTGCGGAAGTGTTGTCCTCCAGAGCAGACAGCAGTAGCAGCAGCAGCAGGAGTAGCAGAGCTGCCACTGTTTGGGTAAACACTACGCTAGTTCAGCAGCAGGGGTTTCCTCAGCCTCCGCGTCTCTCCGGCCGGGACCTGCCAGCACTCGCCGTGACCGTGCAGCATAGCGGTATAATGCGCGCACCGTCCGGCGTGAGGGGCCACCGTGTGAAGTGGTGAGATAACGTTTCACGTCGTGGCTACGGCTAACTTAGCTTCTAGGGATGGAGGCAAGCTAGCCTGTCAGGGAGCAGAACCGGGCGAGCACCCGAACCGCGTCCCCGAGAATGCGTTATTAAACTGGGGCCAATGTTAGACTTCAGGCTAAACACCACCACCACCTCCACGTCAAAACTACTACGTGTGTGTGTGCGTGTGTGTGTGCTAAACAAATGGCCACCTGTTCAATGTTTACATTTTGCATTCGGCTGCAACCAGACGAGGCATCGCTGCTGCTCCTTCGCTACACTGTTAGTACGGTAATTGAAATATGCTATTTTTGTACGCAAAAGCCCCGCTACGTGGGTAATGAAAGCAGGGTTAAAACAATTAAACATGTGACAAGTATGGTGTGCGCTGCACGGATGAGCTTAATACAGGTCAACTGGTTACGACAGCACCGCTGTAAAAGCTCGCTGCTCGTTTGTTGCGTGCAGTTGTCCTTATTTCATCGTGACATCCAGCTAGGTTTCCCCTCAGGTCTAACGTAAATACTCAAATGTAATTATCTAGCTACATGACTGCTGTCCATGCTGTTGCCAGTGAAAAAAAGAAACAAAATTGTATATTTGCACGTACACTATACATATATTTATCTTTTATTCCAAGGAATATTGTTGGCAGACGAACGTGACAGGTTTCCTATACATGTTGATGCGGTTATTGCCTTATGAACTGATATCAACGTGAACATATTTGCTTTTTCTATATATGCTAAATAGTTATTACTGTATTGTAAATTACTGGGTACTGCTACTCTTTTTCTCTACCACACTACTGAGGGGTAGACTGAACCTCATGGCTTTTTTGTACCGACCTAATGGTTTTGGATTGTTGGAAATTAATTAAATGCTTATGAGATCTTGTTTACGTAATCTTTTCTTAGATATTTACTGACTTATTTCACAACTTTGGCAACGTCAGGGTCAAAGGTCTAATGTGGTTGCTTGTGTTAGGAAATTCAATTGTTTGAAATGTTTGGCTTGTTTTGCTAAAAAGTAAGGTTATTGCTACCAAAACTCAGGTATTAGGTTGTGACACTAATATGATATCGCTGGGACCTTCAATGTCCTTAAATTGTTCTTGAATAATATATTTACCAATTAATTGACTCGTGTTTGTTCCTAGAGTTTCCTTGAATCATCTATATGGGCCATCTTCTCTCGAAAAATGGTTACCGCCTGAAGAAAAGGACGCGCAAGTTGCATCACAGGAAGAAGAAGAAGAGGAACTGCTTCCTGCAGCTGCCCTGCATGCTCTGCTTCATTGTCCACAGCAACAGCAGCGGCCTTGACGACGACAGCGACCACTCGGAGGCCGGCGCCAACGGCAGCGCGTGCCGCCGCAACAGCATCACAGGAATCAGTGTCCCCGGCGTGGGTGGAGTCGGCATCGGGGCGGCAGCTGCCTCGAAGCTCGCCGAGCGGTACGCGACACTCGCATCCCCCGAGGACTGCTCCAAGTTCCTGTTGTCACCGCGGGAGCTGGCTATCTGGGAGGGCCAAGGGAGGACCCTTTTATCTGCTGTTCCCGCCAAACTGATCCCACCGCCGGTGCTGTTCCGAACCGCTGGGGTGTCTGTGACCGTGCCCGTACCTGTACCTGTACCTGGCTGCACCAGTGACTACACTGAGATGGTAGGTAGCTGCACCGACGGTGCCAAATGCTGTAGCTGATTCAAATCCAGATGTCCTCAACAGCCACAATGTAACAGTGCTGCTGCTACAGACAGTTTACTATCAAGTAGCCATACGATTTAGGCTGGCTGGGCAACCCAACAGTTTATAATATGAGACGGAAATGGCCAGATTCAAGTTAGGGCAAAGCTTAAACAAAAGTCTGAGTGTTTTAAAGGGGAACATTAGACTGTGAGTTTGTTGTGTTTTCAAGATGTAATAACAGTCACGAGTCAAACATCACACTCAAAGCAACTGCTTTTATTTTCTTTCCCTCCCCTGTTTTATTTGTTCACATTGAGTATCCAATGTAAAGGGTGCTGTTTTGATTTTAGTTTTTTTTTGTGGATGGAGTGAGGTTCTTCAACACTGCAATGGCATTTAGAGGCTGTACACTCAAATTTGCCTTGACCTGCATTGAAAACATCTGTGTGTGTGTGTGTGTGTGTGTGTGTGTGTGTGTGTGTGTGCGCGCGCATGCCTGGGCACAGGTGTGTAAGAGGAAGTGCTCAGAGGTGCAGAGGTGCACCCCCTGTAAGCAGCCGCGCTGCGCCTTCGCCGCCCCAGACGGAGGGCTGGAGAACGGGGGAGTGGGAGGAGGTGGGGGAGAGGCCGCCTCGAACTCTGAAACCGGCCACTGCCACCTTCCCCTCTGTCCACTTCCCTCCTCCTCTGCTTCCTCCTCCTCTGCCTCCTCCTCCTCCTCACCTGCTGATGGCTGCTGCGGGCCGGGCCTTCACGCCGACTTGCCCCACAGTTCGGACTCGTCCCCCGGCTGCCTGCATCATTACGACGACTGCCAGGCGAGAAGCTCCGACGCTGCGGATCACTCAAGCATCAACCACCTGCCTTCCTCCATCCTTCTTAAGGTCAGAGTTCATCAAGGAGCTCATTATGTGTTTTGTCTTTAATTACTGTTGGTTTGGTACAATGGTAAACATGCTAAAATGCTGAATACTTGACCTACAACGTGACACCAGCTTTTATTGGACTGGATACATGTGTTATATTTCCTTTTGCCTTCCTGCAGGTGCTCTCCCACCTGACAGTGAAAGAGCGCTGTCTGTGTGCCTCTCTGGTTTGTAAGTACTGGAGGGACCTCTGCTTGGACTTCCAGTTCTGGAAGCAAATCGACCTCAGTGGCCTCCAACAAGTAAGCACACAGCGAGCCTCTGTTGTCTTCAAGAATGATTCTTCCCCTTTCAGTTGAGTGGTACACTCTTTTAACACTCTGGCTTCGAACGAGGCCTTTGTGTTCTGCCAACAGGACGGATAACTGCCTCTTGCATCAAATATATGACTTCTCATTTGAACACTCTTGATTTACCTTTTATAACCTTTTTACTAACTTTCGTTTATCCTTGTGTGTGTGTCCCGTTCCCAGGTGAATGATGATCTCCTGGTGAAAATAGCCTCTCGGAGGCAGAACGTGACAGAGATTAACATCTCGGATTGCAGAGGTGTCCATGACCACGGTGTGTCCTCCCTGGCCTCGCACTGCCCAGGCCTGCAGAAGTATACTGCATACCGCTGCAAGCAGCTTGGGGACATGTCCCTGTCGGCCTTGGCTACACACTGCCATCTGCTGGTGAAGGTGCATGTGGGCAACCAGGACAAACTGACAGATGAAGCACTAAAAAAGGTATTGAGTCAGAGTAGCAACACAATACAGCATTTTTATTTTTTTAAATGATCTTTGCTTGTTTGTAATGCATCCACCTAATTTGTTGTCTTTATTCCCAAATGGAGAGTGAAGAAATACTCCAAATACATTTCCAGTATTTCATTTTACATATGCTCAACAAATACGTGTCCTTTTTGTCTTCAGCTGGGAGAGCACTGCAGTGAGCTGAAGGACATCCACTTGGGTCAGTGCTACAGTATCACAGATGAAGGCATGGTGGCTTTGGCTCGAGGATGCCCAAAACTACAGAGACTCTACTTGCAAGAAAACAAGCTGGTGAGTCCTGGACCCTGGTCTCGTATTTGGGCTTTTTCTCCCTGCTTGCATGGTTCCTGCTCGCACAGGAGCTCAAGTGTCTCTCTGTTTGGCAGTGTGAAGATTGGTAGTTGTCGTGGCCATGTAGCTACTACTGATATTCTGGGGTTATGTTGTTGGAGCTGTGGCCCCGGTCTCTGGCATGTCTTCCTGTTGGTTTCCGCCATGTTGGGGGTGCATTACTATACATATTCATTCATATCAGTGTAGCCTCTCGGAATCAGCTTGTCAGACATCGGAGGTCCTCATCATATACATTTGCAGTGGTCAACCCCCCTCCATCATACTATTTCCTTTAGTAAAAGCAGCAGGTTGAGAAGTAAGGGTCACACTACTTCACACCAACACTAGATGTCGCTGTATTTCCATTTCTGAAAACAGCCTTCAAGCTGCTTTCTGGTTGTGTGCCACAGCTTATTGATGCTAAAGCTCAAAGAGTTGCTCACAGCTTCTCCCAGTCTAGAGCAAATATATTAGGAATGATAAATAATACGTATTTAATTCTGAAGCAGACAGAGAACTTAATGAGTCATTTGGCTTGTCTGTTTCTCAGCCCTTTTATTTAGATCGTCTTTCCGTCACTAAAGCTCTTGCTCTTTTCCCTTCTAATATTTCTTTGCAGCCCGTGAGTAATTATGACCTTGATGAATTAGCCCGCTTTAAGCTGTTAAGAATAGCTCAGTTTGTTAAAACCCCATTCATCAACTTAATAGTATATGAAATTAGCGATTACCACTAGGTGAGAGATTAATATTGCCGGCTGATAACATTTCGGGGCAGCAGTATCAATTTCAGGCAGTCATTTTTCAGGCATGAGATCGTTGCGGTTATTTTAGCTTCCTGTCATTAGGGTGCAGAGAAATGGGCTAAGCCTGTATGGGAATTGTTATGTCTGGGCGCTCTGGTTTCTCCGCCTAAAATTGTCGTTAAGTTTGGCAGGAATTAAGACGACCCAGAAACACTTACCTTTCATTTTTCCACAGAGGCCATTCATTCTCTGTGACAGGTCCCTGCGCCCACTTCTCAGGGAAAAAAAGAAACTGATTTGTGTTGCCTCGTGGGTAATCACAGCCTCAAAATGAGTTTGGCTGAATGCGTTGGCATTGTGAGATCCAGAAATATATGCATGGTAGCTAAAAGATTGTTTGTTTGTGTCTTGCGCACTCATTTAGACTTGGATGTCGGGTGAGACAGGCTGTTGGCTTTAATGCAATGATTATAAATATTGTATCGCATATGAAGAATTTAAAATGTGACTTATCAGCTTATTCGGCTGTTCGTCGATCCTCTCCTCTCCTCTCCTCTCCTCTCCTCTCCTCTCCTCTCCTCTCCTCTAATCAATCACAGATGAGGATGAGCCTTTCACTCCCTGTGATCTGCCTCTCTTTCTCCTCCCAAATTGAATAATTGATTTGCTGCAGGGTGTTTCTGTGTGGTCTTTTGCTCGCCCTCTTGCCTTTTTTTTCTCCCGTGATGTGTACACCCTCAAGCATCTTTTCCTTCTCTCTTTCTCTCGCTTTGTGTCCTCGTGGTTGTGGTTTCACTTCCATGCTGCAAAGCCTTTTCTCTATGTCAAGACCATATCCAGCTCTGTGGATGGTTAAGTGTGCGTGCGTGCGTGTGTGTGTGTGTGTGTGTGTGTGCGTGGGGCAAAGTCTTTGAATAAGCTTGCATTGCCTTAAGAAACACAAGCACTTCCATTATTAGTAGTAACTGCTAATGTTCCTCTGTTTCTCTTGTGCTCTCCAAGTTAACTGTCGAGGAAAGTTTTGGAGGCTTTGAGTGGGGCGAAGATAAGTTTGCTGGCCTGCTATGACGCAAGGCGTGCAATCGGAGAAATGTCTCGCAGGGTCTTCGGTCGCAAAAGACGAGAGTGAAAGGACATTGATTATCACACCGAAGGGCACACCAGTTGTTAGTTTTAACAAACGACAAAAGATGAAAGCTGCTAATGCAACGCTGAGGATGTCTCCAGCAGAGACGAGTGTCTCCAAATGTTGTTTACAGTTAACAAAATGAGGCTTGCGCTTTCATTGCTTGTTAGCCCTGGGGCCCCAAAAAATCAGCCCAGGGCTACAGATAACCCTGGGCTAAGAGTGTGTTTTGTGAAAAGCAGGTGACTCTGGTGTCTCTGCGCCCCGCTCCTTTTGACATCTACCCTGAATTCTTTATTGGCGTTCATCCAGTATTTATGCCAGAGTTGGTTGTATTGCACCAGTTGCCTTTCAAGGCTTGTTTTCATCTTCTGAAGTGTTGTTTTCCTCTCTCTCTCTCTCTCTCTCTCTCTCTCTCTCTCTCTCTCCACCCCCCCAATTCATATTCTGTCCTTTTCCACCACCTCGAAGGGCAAAGGCTCCGAGAATAGCAAATTCCCCTTTTCCTCATCTCACTTCAATTTGCCGTAGGGGGGAGAGGCATCACTGAAAGTTTAACTCTGAGTTCTGTCAGTTTCATAGACAAACCGGTGGACGGACTGTACACCGCAGAAAAACCTTCCCTTTCAATTAAACGCACCGCAATCGGCAAACATTTCTGCTGGGGAAGCACTTTTTCTGCTCTCTTTTCCTCTCTTAAAAAAATGTGATAGGAAGATTCTCCCACTGGCTCATATCAAAGACATGACAAGACACACACACACACACACACACACACACACACACACACACACACACACACACACACACACACACACACACACACACACACACACACACACACACACACACACACACACACACACACACACACACACACGATCTGATTATTTACAGTTTGAATTAGTCCAAAATGTGGAAATGTAAGTGGAATTGGAGATGACCTAACAAAGATTACCATGTGCCCTCAATTTAGGTGTAATTACTGCTCTGCATGTACAATCAGAGCTCCCCTCCCGTGCGTTCACCATGTTTCCAGCTCTCTCTCTCCCTCTCTCTCTCTCTCTCCCTCTCCCTCTCCCTCTCCCTCTCCCTCTCTCCCTCTCCCTCTCCCTCTCCCCCTCTCCCTCTCCCTCTCCCTCTCCCTCTCCCTCTCCCTCTCCCTCTCCCTCTCTCTCCCTCTCTCCCTCTCTCTCTCTCTCTCTCTCTGAGGCGTTTGGGATGTATTTTGTCTGCGCAACACTGCAAAAACACCGGAGGAGACAAACTGTCAGAGTGAACAGTGTTTCTTGGCCATCTGTCGGGGAAGGTGGCCGCTCCGATTGGCCGCCTGTCCGACTCCGTCAGTAGCCAGGTTCTTTGCTGGCAGGGGGGGAGCGACCGTGAGGCTCCACCGGCCCAATCAAACGCATTGGCAGATTAAATTGTATATTGACATGAACAGATTTAATTAGCCGGATTTGCGGGAGCGCAAAGACGAGGGAAGTGGTAATGATAGCTGTCAGTTATTATGGGATTGACCTTTTGACATAAACCAACACACATATGCGGCAACACACAGAGGGCCGAGTCAAACCACGGGCACGCGCACATGGAGGTGGATGATTCTGAATAGCTGCCAGACGCACTGGAATCTCCTCTGGAAACTTTGTTCACGTATTTGACAGTAATGGGAGATAAATTAGAACCACTCTGACACACACACACACACACACACACACACACACACACACACACACACACACACACACACACACACACACACACACACACACACACAGCGCATTGTCCAACTCCTCTCCAAGATCTCCTCAATCCCCTCCCTTTGCAGACAGGAGTTTAGACGTTTTTCCGGATGTTGAGTGTCACGTCGTATGATGTGTGTAGTCAGCGTTAACTGCTAATGGCACTGGATTATATCTGTCAGTTTAGAAAATCTCTGCCCCCATCCAGAATTTCCATGCTTTCATGCAATCAAGGAGTCTCTTTAGCGTTCTTGTTCTGTCTATTGTCCGTCTACGTTGCGCCCCGACAGAGAGGAATGCCTACAAAAAATTGTCTTAAATCACCTTTTCTCTCCCTCTTTGCTTACTCTTGCGGTTTCTATTTAGAAAAAAGAAATGTCATCAAATTTTCATCCCCTCCGTTCCCCTTCATCCCTTTTGTTTGTGCTCCGACCAAAAATATATCATCAACAATTCTGGAATTGGATGAATTGCTTTAAAGGACTGTGTAGCAGCGGTTTGTTGGTCCTCAGGGATGAATACAATGTTGTTGTTGTTTCTTTCTGTGAGTAACCCTGAACATAAACACGGACTTGTTCGTCCAAAAGACAACACCTACCTTTTAAATAATTCTTTAAACAAAAATGTCAAAAGCCCTGCTTCCAGCTTCAGTGTCAGCATTTGGCAGGTGTCTTGACTTCTATGAGCACAGACTGAATGCCACCGTTGAGCTTGACACGTCAGCTTCTTGTTTTTTGGGAGTGAATTTAGATCGACAATTTATTTTCTGCCCTTTCACAGGCCCAAATGTTAATTTTCAGTTGCAGCCCTAACTGGGGCTGACTCATTGCGATAAGGACACAAGGTTAGTTTGTTAAGTAATAAACTATGTGAATTATTCCCTTTTAAAACTTTTATTTTTGCCATTACCGCTGCTTACATTCTCAGTCTGTAGTCTAAGCTAACGACATTCCTCTCTCCAATATCCTCCTCTTCATTGCTCTTTTGAAGTGCCTCCGTATCGATCTGTGTCCCCAAAAAGCTGCTGGGCGTGTGTGTGTGTGTGTGTGTGTGTCTGGGGCGGTTGCTGATCGTCCTTTGCCTGGAAAGTAATCAGATGCATTAATGAGCTCTGACTTTAACTTGGACAGCCGGCTGCACTCAGACACAGACATCGTCGATATGTTCCCTCTGCCGTCTGCCCAAGAACAAAACAAGTTTTAAAGGAGGGAGAGAAAACAAAAGAAAGAGAGGAAAGTGAAAGCCTCCTTTTGGATACGTCGGCCTGTGAAGTGTGCCTCCGAAGCGATATTTCACCTTGCTACAGTGTTTTCTTTTCAAAACTATAACCCCGGGGTAGGATTCCGCATTAACATTGGGCATCTTATCGATAACACAGGTGGAATTACTTTTTGACAAAGAAGAGTGGCAGGATTCTCACTTGGATTCCCCCGAGTGGCTCACAGAAATTCTGGAAGTATTAAACTTGTGCAATGAAAACAAAGTCAAGCGAATGATGGACATTATGATTGTCAAAACATGACAACGGCTTATGCCGGAGTCAAAAATGGAGAGCAGCTGAAAGTGGTGAGGGAAACCTCTGCTGCTAACGCCGGCAGTTACTTCGGCTTTTTGGTTTGATTCAAAACTGAACAGAGAAAGAGCACACTGCATATTCAAAATGATGAGTTTGCTGTCCTCAGTTTGTCAATATCCTCAACAAAAAAAAAACAACAACCATAAAATATAAAGTTAGAGGGTCAGGGAAGTAAGGGCTTCGGAGTGGAGCTGTTCAATAGCTCTACAGCCTGGGGGGGACTATCGTATCAGGAATACTCGTATAAACAGTCGAATTCATAGTAGCAGTGGTATGTTATGGTGCATTTACAGTCGGCCCTGATGTGATGGGGTTTTAACTGCACCTTTACATTCTGTTGTGCATAGTGTCGAACTACTTCGGGTTAGCTCAGAGAATATTGACAAAGTTTCATACCTTTTTATTCAATAGCACTTAAACAAGAATTTTAACATTTTTATTTATGTGCTGGTTTATATGCCTCTTTATTTAAATATATATATTTTTTACAACAAGAACCCAATTCAATGTGTTGTTAACTTCCGCTCTGACAAAACAGAGAGAGCTCGTCGTCAGAAAGGCACACATAATTATCTCCGATTTATTAACCTAAGCTGCAAGTCTTTGGACTGTGGGAGGAAGCTGGCGATCCAGAGGGAACCCGCGCTGCCTCGAGGAGAACGTGCAAACTTCACACAGAAGAACCGCCCGGGATCGGGGATCGAACCCCGGCCCCTCTTGCTGTGAGGTGACCGTGCTAGCCGCTGCACCACACAGAATACAGTTTTTGTGTTTTTCCGCTTCCGGCTCGCCTCAAATTGCCCGTGAGTGAGAAATCATGTATTTTTTATTGAATTTAATTTGCTAGTAACTCACAGAACAAGTCAGATCTCCCACATCAAATGCTACACGCTCACCGCACCAGAACAGTGCACTGCTGCAGGCAGACCGGTGCAGGTTCTGGGCCATGTGCTTGGGTTTCCCACCTGCAGAGGGCGCAGCAGGACTGCAGGAGAGCCGCAGCACACCGGTGAACAGGCAGCTGAAGGCAGCTGAGCCTTCCTCTTACACTGAGGCCCGCTCGAAAAAGATCCCATTTTTTGAGGATATTAATAGATATTTGAGTAACGCAAATCTTTCCTGAACTGTGTATTTTCCTTGCGGCGTGTAAAGGAATATTCACACAAAGTCCTTTTTCAAGTCAGGTCGACGCTGATAAGCCTGACTCTTTACAACCTGTTGATACGAAGGCTTTAACATATTTCATGCACAAATATGAGTACATAAAGTGGGAGGTTGCTGTTTGCACCTTTCATGTCCTTTCCCTCGCATGTGATTCACGTAAGAATTTGAGTACGGTGGAAATGAAAAGAAAAGCCCATTCTCCTCCCCGGTTGTCAGAGTGTGTGAACGGGCCTTTGCAGAGAGCAACGCGTGATCTTTTAGCTCTGTCGACGTTGTAGCAGCTCTCCGCTCCGCGACGCTATCAAGCATTCGCCCGCAGCTACCAGGAAAGCACTGAGGAATGGTAATGTGGACGTGACTTCTATTTCTATTCCGATTCTGCTCACTGCCTACTCTGGCTGAGCACATGGAGGGACTGCAGCCGGGGAGGGGGAGGGGGAGGGTACCAAAGAAATTCAACCAAAATTGAATTTCAAACTTCAAAAATAGTTTTCCCTGGGTGGCCAGTGTGCAGCTGTGCAAAATGTATCCCGCCTTCTGGCCAATAACTCAGGTTGTTGCATGACAAACCAGATGACAAAAGGAGTTCAATTGGGTGATATAAGTGATTAATCCGTTAATTTGGCAAATGTTTATATAATCAATTTATTGTTTCTATATTTTCTTCACGCAAAATGCCTCCCTCCAAAAAAAATAAAATAATGATTCCAGCTTCTCAATTGTGAGGATTTGACGTTTTTCTTTGACATAAATGATAATGGTCATAATACATTTGGGTTTTGGTCTGTTCATCAGATGACACAGACCAAACTTTCACCTTTTTAATAAAAATTGCCAAACAAGTGATGGTTCAAAGTTCTCAGATGTGAGGATTTGTTGTTAGTTTTCGTATTATTTTTGAGTTTTGGACTGTTGGTTGGACAAAGGGAGACATTTACTGTCTGTAGTTAATAAATAATTCAACTAATCAATAGAGCCTTTTGTGTTAAGTCCTTCTGTTTTCTTTTTGTGACTTTCTTTGTACAGTTTTAAACCGTCGGCTCCTTCACTCGCGGGCAGCAAGTTGGGCAGGTTTTGGCAAAACCACAGCCGCTAACTTTTTGACAATTAAGTTCGGTGAAAATAAATAATACAGACCCACAACCTTGGCATCCGTTTGAATTTTCCTGAGTGCCTCTGACCTGGCCGGTGTTTAAAGAGCATTGCTTCAGAGGCCCTCTGTTTATTCAGCTCCAGACGGCAGTAGCTTCTGACAGCCGGCCAGGGATGTCACGATGATTCATGGCCCTTTCCGACACCTCGCTCACGCCTTTACTCTTCTTAATCTCCCTGCGCTCTTTCCCTTACTCTGTCTCGGCCTCTCTCTGATGATGAGTTTTCCTTTTGTTTGAGAAGGGCAGAAATGATGTCATCATTTAAAGCAGGAGCCCCGAGCCTGGCCGGACTAGTTTGCATGTATTGTGAGGGACAGCCCCTTCTGTGGGGATTCACTACGGCCCCGTGGTGTGGTGAGAAAGACGGGAAATGTAAAACGAAAGACGGCTGAGAGAGAAAAGTCTACCTGTTCCTCTTTCAAACCCGCTACTCATCCCATCACCCTCCTCCATCTGTCACCCTCTCCTCCCGTCGTCTGCGTCTCTCTGTGATTGAGAGGCCGAAGCGGCTCTCATCACTGACTTCATTAGTGATGATTGATAAGATGCAGAAAGGTGCACGGCTGCATGGACACCTATAGGTGTTGTGTGTAACCCCTCCCACTCCCCTCAGTCTACTATCTCACCCTCCAGCAGACGTCACCCCTCTGCCTGCCCCTGTGATGCATTCGGGGGCCGCTCATGGCAGCAGCAGTTCAATACTCGGGTAATGAATGTGTTTAATAAGCACCGTGGGTCGATGGGCTTAATGAAGGTGTGACAGAGGATGGGCCTGCAGACCGGCGCTGTAATGAGACTCTAACGAGCCTCTGGGGTTAACGAGGTCACGCTCCAATCGGGATACCCTCACCTGTAAGCTTTCTGTCTGTCTCTCTCTGTTTTTAACCCCCCGCCTGCTCCAGCTCTCGGCCTCTCTGCTTTCCCTTCTGCTCTTGTTTGGTACACTGTTCTGTCTCCATGTGCCTTTCCCCTCAGTCCTCTCATTATGTCTGTCTTTGTTTCCGGCCATCTCCCGGCACACACAGCCTCCGTCTTGCTGCAGCTTGTCCATCTTCTCAAGGACGACCCGGCTTAGGAATGCTGGCTGAAATGCTCTGCGGTAGTGTGCGCCCTTTTCTTTCTTCCTTTTTCCCCTTCCTTCTTAAAAGCGGGTGTCTAAGAGGCCTGGCAGGCTATTTCTGGAACCTAGGGAGCCTTTTATTGTAGCGGGGCATGACTCTGTTAAACTGAAAACATAATGTCATTTTGCACCACTTGCTGACTGACTGACTGACGGCTGCACATCACCGTCCACTTTTGTTGTTGTCGCCCATAGAAGTTTAGATATTTGCACCACAGTGCATGGTTTTTCACTTCCTTTTCATGGTATATTCAAGCACCTATTGATTGAACATGATCCTCTAAATATCAAACTCAACGGAACAGCAGTATTTACTATGCAAATTGATGTTTGTTGCCATTTCAGGTCTATAATTAGGCATGTGATGTAATATACATTAGCATTATATACAAACAGAGAATTATAGAGCTCTGGTGCGCGGCAAAAGAAGCTGAAGTTAAAATGCAGTTCCGCAACTGTAACTTTTAAAACGTTACAAAAAAGTAAAAAAAAAATTGATTATTTAATTAATTTTCACACAGGATTCAGCTTGTTTTGGGATTTCATTTCCTGATCTATACGTATATTAGTTCGGCCATAATTGTGGCCTTTATCTTCAAAACTTCACTGGCTTTTGGCAGAGACGAAGTCCCAAGAGAGAGGGGATAGGGTTTGTTTGTGTTTCCTTCTCAAGTTGCTGTAGTTGGTGCTGCCTACAGCACACACACAGGAAGAGAGAGAGAGATGCTTGTTGGTACAGTTCTGGTACTCGGGGAGTAGGTTCACTTTGACTCTCCTTCCATTGGTGAGACTTTGGCCGTCTTTCGTTCCTGGTGGGTTCTCTCCCTCGCTCTGCCGATGGACTTGGTTGGCCTGTGAGTGAATAAGGGATCTCTGTTCTGGGAAGATATTCAGCACAGCACACCGTTTCTTTGAAGAGTATTAAAGGTGGTGGTGGGTTTCATAAGCTCCAGGGTCCTGCTCGCAGTGGAAACACACATTCTGGCTGTTAGGTATATGTTTACAGTTGGCAATTTTTTATTTTTTTTTACTAAATGCATCTTCAATCAATCAGTTCCTTATTTATTTTATAAATTGCCAAAATTCACAGATGGCTGACATTGCGTTTTTCTACATTTTTCCCTCTTAATATGACCAGCAACAAAAAATAATAAATTACATTTCTAATTTTATTAAATGGAGAAAAAGTAAACAAATGGTCGCCTTTTTTGGGAAGCTGTAACCAGCAACAATATGTCTAGTTTCACATTGTATATGATGGAAACAATCATTATTTAATAAAAAGTCAAATAGATTTTGGTCTAATTTATGTTGGCAACTTAAAAGAGCGAGAATATGTGGTATAGTTTTGATATTTCCATTGAACTAACACACAAATGTGTTTGATTGGTAGCTCGTAGCTTCATTCTCTGTCTCATTCATGTGTCTGTGGAAGGCGCCTGAACCACGAGCAGTATATTATTGCGTCTTCATCACCTGTGAATGTTTTGTTGCACCAGTGGGAACAGATCCATTGTCTGCTCACGTCAACCTTTGCTTTTACTTTCTCTCGCGTGTCTCTTTAGTGTCGATGGGTTTGCCAGAGCTTAAGTTATGTATTTCTCAGTCAGTCGTTGCTGTAAGGGTTCCTTTGACTGATACAGTTGTGACTTTTAACTCTTTGGTTAAAAATTCAAAATTTGCACCGCTTGTCCAAACATTCTTCCGCTTGTCCAGAGTGGTTATGGGATCGATTTCAATAATGTTGAACTCTGCGGGCGTTTTTTGATCCGGTTGCCGCCGGTCCGCCAACACCCACTTCCGTCTTCGAAGAGGCAGCCATTGCTCTCCGTCCAGCACCAGTATTTAACCAGTGGAGAAAAGTGTGACTTCCTGAACCTCACATTTCCCTCGCCCGGCGTTGCCAGAGTGCAGCGCCGTTATGAGATATAGCATGGAGACAAGCAATCGATTAATGGTGCACTTAGCCGGGCTAATTAACAGCTGTGTAGAGGCGGAGAAAGCATCAGGCAGCATCCAGGAGCTTGTTCCCCGGTCGCAGAGACCCCGGGTAACCTTTGATGCATAGATCACCTTACAGCGCGGTTTACATCGCGGGGCTGCAGGTCCAAGCGGCTTCGGAGACACCTTGCACATCACTCGGGGTGAACTTCATCGCCGGAGAGGATAGTACAGGTCATTGAGGTGAACAGAAGTTCGATTGACATTGTTGCCACTGCGCTCTGAAAAACACATTCTGCCCGTGGCCGGTTAGGACAACTTTAAGGAGCCGGTTTCCGGATTGCCCGATGAAGTAAACAAATATCTGTGGAGCTTCTTTCAAAGTGCAAAAGTTTTATAAGGCTGCCCGCTAGCAAATTAAACATCCACATTTCTACCTTGTTGTTCTCATATTTTTCTTTCCTCTCCCTCTTTCCTCGTCATCCGAGAGCCGTCTTCCTCCCTTGGGAGGGGGAATGACGCGAACAGCAGATTTTATTGTCAGCTGCCACTCCAAATCCCGCTCTCTCGCTCTTCTCTCCTCCAATCCTCCTCCCCTCCCCCTGTCTTCTCCTCCCCGGGCTCCCCTCCTCAGTTTCCTGTCCGGTCTACCTCCAGCGTGAATTTGCTTTGCTAAATTAGCTCTCAATTAAAAGTGTATTTAGGCGAAGATGAGCGTGTTCCAGAGGGCACAGATGAAAGGGAAGGCAGAGCCGAAGGGCCACTTGCCTGTCTGCCTGTCTGCCTGTCTGCCTGCCTGCCTGCCTGCCTGCCTGCCTGCCTGCCTGTCTGCCTGTCTGTCTGTCTGTCTGTCTGTCTGTCTGTCTGTCTGTCTGTCTGTCTGTCTGTCTGTCTGTCTGTCTGTCTGTCTGTCTGTCTGTCTGTCTGCCTGCCTGCCTGCCTGCCTGTCTGTCTGCCTGCCTGCCTGCCTGCCTGCCTGCCTGCCTGCCTGCCTGCCTGCCTGCCTGCCTGCCTGCCTGCCTGCCTGCCTGCCTGCCTGTCTGCCTGCCTGCCTGTCTGCCTGCCTGCCTGCCTGTCTGCCTGCCTGTCTGTCTGTCTGTCTGTCTGTCTGTCTGCACGGTGCATTTTGGAGCATGCAAAGTAAGTTATGTGTGTTGTTGAGTGAAGGCAGCTGATTTGCATTTAGATAAATCCCTGTGGATGTGGGGTTGTCATTGAGATTCAGGAGGCTGAACCTAGTGGCCACCCACCCAGGCATGCACTACCTGCATGGGATGATGATGGTGTGTGTGTGTGTGTGTGTGTGTGTGTGTGCT
The DNA here is from genome assembly GCA_023566465.1 of Cottus gobio. Classification (NCBI taxonomy): domain Eukaryota; kingdom Metazoa; phylum Chordata; class Actinopteri; order Perciformes; family Cottidae; genus Cottus; species Cottus gobio. The sequence continues at coordinate 22,756,023 of CM042218.1, read as the reverse complement.
CTTAGTATGCTGTACTACCTGGAGCATTTGCCCCACTTTCCTAGACAGCAGTGAAGTAATGGAAAAACGAGACATTATTGGAAACATGGATGTGTTTGTGTGTGTGTGTGTGTGTGTGTGTGTGTGTGTGTGTGTGTGTGTGTGTGTGTGTGCATGCTTGTGCGTGTGTGTGTGCTTGTGTGTGCACAAAATGAATTTGTTGCTGACCTTTTTAGACCTGCATGGACTAAAAGTAGGACTAACGACAACTGACTGCACACAACTGGCAGCCGCTGCATCCCATTAGTTATCTCGTTGACACACTATGCTGGGAAGCCTGCTGAAGGCGTGGCTGTCCAATTTTTCCACATCTGTCCATTGTCAATTACAGTTGTGAAAAAAAAAAGCGCTGCATGTTAGGAAACGATGTCCAGAAGCTGACTGTTTCCTTTATTTCAGCTTGATTATACAGCATCGGCTCAAATGATCACCTAAAATGTAAGGACTTCACGTAGAATGCATCTCCATTCCTCACCTCTGCGTGGGGACGCATGGAGCCCGGCTCCGCCCTCAGAGGCTGTTTCCTAGTCATGCTAGTGTTTTGGGCTCCTATAGTGAAAGGGCTCCTATTTGTATCACTTCGCCATAAAAAGCAGCATCGAGCCATGAAGTGCCGGATCCCCCGTTGATGTCGTTGTCAGTGTTTGTGCGACGGGCGGCGGTTTTCAGTACTTCAGGCCTGTTGATGGATTGGCAGAGGGGGAGGCGGCCTGCTGCTGATTGACAGTCGGGGCTGACAGTGGGCAGATGGGCTGCGGTGGCTGTAAATATGAAGCCTTTGTGACAGGTGAAGGTCAGTGTGGAGGGAGGTAGAGGAGCAGCAAGCTGTTGTAGAGATACATTTGTGTATGATATGTACAGCAATAGAGCCTGACTTGTACTGGATTATTTAAGAAATATTTTATTAAAGAGTCAGGATGGACAAATTCCCAGGGGGCCATAGTGACAATAAAAGCCAACTTAAATATTCTTTCGGCACATTTCTGCTGTAAATTTTAGATTTATATATATATATATATATATATATATATATATATATACATACACACACACAGTATATATATGCACTAAACGTACGACATATACTTGTAAGAAAGAAACCAAATAGTATAATGTAATTTATTCTTGCATCAACAAAAGAAGAACGTTCTAGTTTATTCACATCCACTTCTTGCCCTCATGGCTGTCCGGATGGATTGCAGTATGATTGTATATTGGTAGCCTTTAACGCTCCTTCCAACATTCATTACTGCTATTACCTGGTGTGAATCTGCAGCATGAGGTTTCTCGGCCTCTGGTGGAGGAAAACGTGTGATACTGTTTTATGGGGAAATGACTGGGAGAACTGGTGAGCTCTGAGAACTCAAAAAAATTATACTAATCCATTTTCTTCCAGTCAAAATTGTATTTTATGACTTTTGTATTTGCAACTAATAATAAGTGGAAAGTAGTGTTCTATTTCTAATCTTTCTCTACTTAAACTGTATTGATAGAAATGGTAATAGTAAACTGATTGCCCCTTCTCTGACTGTCTGTGCAGATACACGCTAATGGTATTCAGGAAACTCTTTGCTCCCCCCTTTTTTCTTCTTCTGTCTTTTACTGTACTTTCCTCCATTGATCTCTTTCTCTTCCTCTGCAAATCCCTTTCTTCCATGAGTAATCCATTGTGGTGTTCCCATGTCTGCTGGAGTTGTGCCAGAGGAGTGTGGGATTACTGCGGCTGGAGACACAATCACGTCTATATATATATATAAATATACACTTTCAAATGTCTCCCTTTCCTACGTGGGGTACCACAGGAATGTGGCAGGGGACGTCCATGTGGACTGTAGAGGGCCTGTCTGGACTCAAGGGGGTCTTCTGTATGGGGTTAGGGTCAGGGTTGTGTCAAGGGAAGATGATGTAGTCTATTTCTCACACGTCTATTTGAGAGTCTGGCAGCTTGTGGAGAAGAAATGAGGGGATTGTTAAGTCAGGTCAGTCCGGTTGGTTAGATAGACAGAAAGTGGTTGGAGAACATAAACCAGCAGAGGTTGGTTGGTAGGGAGGATGATATTAAGGTGGTATTTCTATTTTTTTATGTATTTTTTTTAATGCGGCTGGATTCTTTAAATGATTTTGCATGCATCAAAATCCGCCATTATTCATTACAGTTGACTTGATCAATGATCTTTTTAAATATGCTGGATGTATGGGACACATTTCTTACTGCCTAATCGATCATGAGTACCCGATCCCCACCCTGCCGGACTGATATAGCTTTTCAAATTAAGATTTCCCCATTTTTAAATGTATTTTTATTGAAAGTAAGTAGTCTGTGGATGACTGCTTTCATGCAGCTAGTTAGCCGGTATATGGCCACGCGCCTCCTCTGTTACACACAGTGTTGCCTGCCGATAGTCTTTGCATGCCAGATAGGAGCTTTACCGGCAAATACACCAACGTGTGCAGAGGGATCATGCTGTCCTCTCCTGATCCCGCCAGATCCTCGACCCTTTACTTCATTTGCTGAGTCTTTAGCGCTGCGCTCATGTCATATGGGCTGGATGGTAGAGACGGGGAAGACTCCCGTGGGAATATCCGTGTCCACAGACGATCCAATAGCGTTTTACGACCGTGAGACGGTTAGAAATACTGTGAAATACCAACACAGTGATACTGTACAGCTGCGTTTGTTCAGTTTGAATGCGCTTTCATGTCATCAACCACCAGGTAAATGGAGTTTAGCCCCCACTTGCGTTACCAGAAGGTCTGACTCTGAGATGAGGGGCCGTTGCCGAGTCTTGATCAGAGGAACTTAGGGACCCCTCAGTGAAATTTGAAAAATATTCTCGATATGAAATAATCTCTCCCCCCGCATGTGATTGGATCAGCTCAAAAACTAATTTGATCTGTCATGGCAAACTGCATTATAGATCTGATGATGCTTGCAGGAAGTTTTTATTTCATGTCGTACTGTACCATGCCACTGCATGGGGGGGGGGGGGGGGGGGGTGGGGGGGGGGGTGGGGTTCCTATTGTAAACAAACCCCTTGATGAGACGGATCTTTGCCTCATAATGGGAGCGATGCCCGGTTTGTACGTTATCATTCCATTGCATTAGTGCGCTGATGCTCTATTTCTACTTTGTCAGCTGACAGTATGTGAGAGGAGGGGTGAGGGAGGTTTGCTGACTGGGGGGAATTATAGAGTTCTCCACTGCTATATGGGATTCAGCAACATCAGGTAGAGCCAGTCATAGCTGTGTGTGTGTGTGAGCGGGTGCAGTCTCATCCTGTCTCTCTATTTTACTTCCCCCCTCTCCCCACCTCGTCTCTCCTCTCTGTCTTTCTCCCAGTAATAAAGAAGAGTATTTATTTCCCTCTCTCCGGCTCTCAGGTCTCTTAAAGGGAGTCGGGGACTGAGCTGATATTAGACTGGATGTGTGTGAGTTTTGTACGTGCGACAGCGCGCACGTGTGTGTGTGTGTGTGTGTGTGTGTGTGTGTGTGTGTGTGTGCGGGCCGCCGCCGCTGTTCTCTTACTCTCACGCTGCGCTGTCTGCTTGTCTCATCACCCATCCCAAACGTACAGTTGCGTCTCCTTGCGTGCTAACACACCGAGATTGAAAGTTGCTGATTCTGAGCCGCGGGGACTCGTAGCGGAGGGGCCTCTGGCGGGGGCTGATTGAGCTGTGCTGAGCGGAGGAAGAAAAGTTACAAGTAGCGCGCTATTACCTGCCAGTGCGGATTGGAGTTTTATTAGCATTGCAGATGCGCTCCGGCAGAACTCGGTGCAGCCAAGCAAATAATTTTTACGACTCCAGTCCGTGAGGGAGTTGAAGGCCCAAAAAGGTGTTTGTCTCGTTCGGGTTTAGGGGCCCGGGCTTCTTTTGGGCTCTCGCATGCCAGTTCACCCGCTTCTCATGCGTAGGAACGTGCCAAACCACCTTTTTTTAATTGCAAATACGTTGGAATCAATCACTCTGACTTACTATACAAGCCACGCAGACTAATTAGGATAATAGTAACAATCAATGTCACGTTTGATTGTTTGCAAATGTTGGTCGGGAACACTTGCGCGAGGCCCCCAAACCCCCCCAGCGTTCTCTCTTGCATGCAGCCAGGCAGCAGAGCAGGGATCTGCTGGTGAATTAGCTCTTCACGGCTGCGGGGACCGAGCCTGACAGTTGGCACAGTGAAGATGATTTATGACTGGCCGGGAGAGTCAGAGATGGATGAGGAGAAATAACTTTGATCAAAGTTTCCCCCTCTAACAACACAAGAAAAGCTCCCCCTCTCAGTCCCCGTTGATATCTGACAGCGGCCCGCCTTCATTTTCCAGAAGGGGGGCGCGTCGTGGCGCTGACACCGATCCGACACACACTATGTGGCTCGTCATCGCAGCCGGGTCGTTTGTGTCTCTGTTCAAGCGGCCTCAGCGCATACCGTCCCGGAGCGGGAGATGCACGCTGCACTTTGAATTCAGTTCCCACAAAAATAATTGATGATCAGTTCTGCTCGCATGCAAAGCCGCTGGTTCTCTGTTGCTAACGTTACTGAGGCCAGTTGGTCTGTTTTCTTCTTCTTCTTCTCCACTGAAGGGCTAATTTGTATGCACATCTTGAAATGGATATAAGCGGCCTCAATAACAGGTGATATTTGTGTTTTAATTCAAAGGCCAGTAACTACAGATATTGACACTAAAATAATTCATATTTCTCACTCCACGCTTACATTCGCTCACTTCTAATTAAGTATTATATTTTTGTTTTCTTGTACTGGTTATGCCATTTTCATAGAATATGCAATGCTTTTATGATAAAACACTTAGACAGGTTCTTATTGGTGATTTTCTTTCATTTTCACAAAGAAATGACCTCAGAATAAGGGGGCGTCCCTTTAACCGAAGGGTTTAGAGCGATGCCCAACGCATCCCTGATTCGAGTCCAGCCGAGAACCTCTGTTGCACATCCTTCTCCATCTCTCAATCCTCTCCTTTCCATTAATTTCTCAACTGTCAGCGCTGTAATAAAGGCGTAAAAAAAAAAAAACTTAAAAAGTGTGAGAGCCCACCTCCTCACAGACGGGAGAGAAGCACGGCTCGGTAATTGGACACGGACACAGAAATGGCGGCTCACGTTGCAGCCTCTTTCCGGGCTCAGATGTTCTGTCAAGACTCCCGCGGCTCTCCAGCACAGTGTGTGTCCGTCTCTGCTCGTCTGCTGCCTTTGTGCAGGTCAAACCCTGATCCCGTGAAGGGGTTTGGGGCCGGTCTCCCCCCAGGAAGGGGGTTTACCTCGCTTGTCTCGCAGGGACCAATCAAGACTAGCTGTCTGTTCCAGGGGTTCCCATGTTGCGATTGTTCAGGCGAGAGTGGGAGGCAAAAAAACGTGAGTCGTGCGATGAGGCGTCATGAGACGTCCGTCAAAGGCACAGAGTGTATTTAAGAAGTGGTCGTAGGCGACACTCATTGGTGTGTGGACTGTCGTATTTCATTTTGAGTTTGGCATTTTGGCGACCAGAAGTGACACCAGAGTGTACAACTGAACGCTGAAAAAAACAAAACATTTTGGGGCGACTGAAAATCCACTATGAAAATGTCAGCCGTAAGATGAAAACGCAGGCGGCTCCCAGACAACGCCATGGTAGCGACCTGTTAATCACACGTTAACCACTCCCTAAAGCACAACCTGCAGCATTGTCTATTTTAGTCTAAATGGAAGATAAGATAAGATAATCCTTTATTAGTCCCGCGGTGGGGAAATTGCAGGATTACAGCAGCAGGTAAAGTGCACACAAGAGACACATAGTCAAATCAAATCAAATCAAAAACAAGTAATATAAACAGTAAAACAGCATTAAAAAACAGTAAAGAATCCACAATAGCAGTATTATATATACAGGCAGAATAAAACATATTTAAAAATGGAACAATAATTTACTAAATGAACATCATGCTGTATTGCAAAAGACTTGAAACTAGAGATTGAAACAATAAACTCTTTTACAATGTTTACCGAGGGAATAAATCAAGAGAGAAGTAGTCACTTTCTCATAGACTTCTATACAATCTGACTTCTCTTTGCTACCAGAGGAGTCGCCCCCTGCTGGCCAGTAGAGAGAATACACGTTCAAGGCACTTCAGCCTTGGCTTCACTTTTCCGACCCGGAGGTTGCCGCCTGGTTCCAGTCAGATTGAGAAGAAGACATCCAACATGGATGAAAGAAACACACAGAGGTTTTGCAGCCGGACGAGAGTCTGGTTTAGATTCATCATTGTTTCCGGCCATGTTTTGGCGAGCCTTCTGTGATATCCGATATCAAAGACATGTTTGTCTGACCAGCCGTTTGCCATTGTTTTCCACATTTGGCGCTTTCCAACTCCTGTATGATGTCACTCACACATCCTTCTTTCATTACTGTAGCAATAGCATTGCAAAAGACAATGCTCACCTTGATTCTGTATTTAGGGGGGGTGGGGGATTCATTTCCATCACAAAATGCAACTGCGGCTCTTCATTACGGCTCGGTATATAACCCCAATAGCAGTACTGACTGAAACGTGTCCTTGGTGCTGAATGCTCAGTCAGGCCTTGTTTATACTGTATGTTGTTTATATTTTGTGTATATATAGTTATAACCTTTGTCGACTTCTGACGAAGTCTTTGTCTCATCTCTGCTGTGTCTGAGTTGATCAAATGTTTTGGTTACCTTCTCGAGATGCTTGATTGTTTCTCTCTCTCTCTCTCTCTCTCTCTCTCTCTCTCTCTTTGCCTCCCCTTGTCCCTCCCTCCCTCCCCTAGTATCTCTGACTCACTGCTAAGCCCACGAGTGTGTCTGAGCTCTGTGAGAGCCAGCATTTGATTTGCTTCTCTCTGAACCCCAACACCCCCCCCCCCCCACCCCCACCCCCCACCTCTACTGTCTCTCGCTCTCTCTCCCTCATCTCCCACCTCCCCTCTACCATAAGACCCAGCACGTAGGCACATACCCACCCGCGTCTCCCACCCATCTCCCCCAAATCCCCAATTTCCCCAACCCCTCCTGGTCTCCTCTCTCAGCAAGGACCCGTATCCACCATCCAGCCACCTCTGTTGTCTGGACCTGGAACACAAGCAGGTCCCTTTGTTCCGGCTGATAAAAGGAAGAAAGCAGGCTGAGGGAGGAGGATTAATTTAAGCGAAGGCCAGACGACACATCTGCTTGTTGTGTTCGTGTCTTTTCCTTCCCTCCCGTGGTTTCCCCTGCTTTCGTTCCATTATCTTTGGTGAGAGCAGAGGATATTGAGTCGGGATGCATGGTGGACTCTCAGGGCCGTGGCACTCACTTAATCCTTTGGCCCTGTCCTGCTGTCTCCATCCTGCATCACCCCGCACTTCCTTTCTCCCTTTCACCTGGTCTTCAAAGTTTGCAATAATCTCCATCTTCCATTCTATTCCTTTTTGTAGGGAGGAAGTAGTGAGCGGAGGAAAGGATGCTATGTGATGTTAGGAGTCTGATTGTTTCTCTCAAGCAGCCAGGAAATGTCCTCACACTTGCACTGGCAGAAGACCACAGCCAGGTCGACACCGTCTTTCCTGCAGTAGGTTGGAGCACTCTGCAATCCTCTCTTGCATTTTCCAAGCTCTGTCTTCGTCTTCCAGAGGAAATCTTGGACACTTTTCTTTCACCGCCTTGTGTGCCATTCACCTTGGCCCCCTCTCCAGCCTCCTTCTGACCAGTTCATTGTCCAGAGGCCTGGGTCACGGTCACTGGTCCATGTCAGCTTTCTCATTGGGCGTGTTTGACGGCCTTTCTGCACATCGGGCAGCTCGCTAGCGAGACGAAGGCAATGGACGGGAAGGGATTTGTCCTTTTTATTTATGGTTTTAGGTTTTTTTATTTTGCATGCTTGCGGAGTAATTTGCAAAAGCATTGAAAGTGTGCACTTTTGTTATTATCTCCTGTTTTCCTCGTGAACTTGGTGAACCTGCGTTACTTTGAGACATACATATCTGTCGGTCAGTATAGATATGCAGAGGGAGTGACCTTTAACCCTGACAGAGATCTTTGGCTCTTAAGGTCGGCCGCGAGCAGTAAGAACAGATCTAAAATGTCTCGGATCAGACGACACGTGAACCCGGGCCAGCGGGTGGGTCTCCCCATTTCCTTGGCCTTCTGCCCCATCCATTGTCATCCTCCCTTCATCCCAGCTCACACTCAACATCCCACGCCTGCTGGACCAATAGGGAATTACTGCAGGAAACAAGAAGGCGGGGCTGTCTTGTCTGCTCTGTCACTTCATGCTGACACGGTATGAGGCGGAGTGACACTGAGCTCCACCGTGGTGTCTGGCCCGGGAAGTCTGACCTCTGTGACCCTCTCCAGACCGGTCTAATACACACGGGCTGTCTTTTGTTTGTGGTGTGTGTGTGTGTGTGTGTGTGTGTGTGAGAGAAGAAGCCAGAATATAACTGGGGCCGGGCTCTCTGAGGAGGGACTTCCAATCTCCGAAAGGTACAGATCAGCAAAGCGTTGCTGTTTATACAGTAGAAGAAAAGTTTTTGATGAAATTGCCTGGAAAATGCTGGCTCAGGAATTGTGGTGAATAGCTCGTAGGAGTTTCTGCTGCTGCTGTCGGGGTCGAGGGCTAAAGGCAAACTGTAGCTCCTGCTGAACGGTAAAGAAAGACCCTTCAGACTTTAAAGTTACTGAAGTGTCCGTGAACGGTTCAGATACCATAGATGTCCTAATGCGTACCGTCCTGTTAAAGTCACCGTCGGAGGCAATGCAAAGAAGAAAAGAAGAAGCTCTGGAGGAAAATGATAAACAACTGAAGTTCTGAAATCAGTCCAACTTTGAATTGGTGTGAATTAAAAGAGGCAACGACGAAAACACACCCTGTTACAACCACTGACAGTATGAACGGCTCAGAGAGCGAGATCCAATTCATGAAGACAATAAGTGAAACTGTGGTAGGCTGTACGGCTCTGAAGCTCTGACAACAACTTTTGAAAACATGAATGAAATGCAGGTGATACTGATCAAAGATGGATCCTTTACCAGAACTGTCAGGCTTGCAGTGGGTGCCAAGGGTGGGCAAACATTAAAGTCGCTCTGACAATGGGGCTTTGCATGCTTCAGTTGTTCCGAGCACTTGTTTTGGCAAATGTTTCATTTGAATGTTTGGGTACGATTCAAATTCAAACTGGGACCCATCTGGAGAGGTGAACACTGGCGCACATTTTGCCTCATGTTCAAACACAATCGGACATAAAAAAAAAGAAAAGGGAATACAAAGGAATAAGGGCAGAATGAGTTGACATACAAAACTTTGTGGAAGACAGAGGCTCAGATTGCCAAAAGAAAGTGCCGCTATGATGTTGGGTGTTACAGGGACTGTGATGAATGCCAATTCAGATCCTGCATAAACTCACTCAGACTTTATGCATATGCAGTTGTGTTATACTGACAGTTTGAAATACTATTTAATATATATATATATATATATATATATATATATATATATCGCCTTGCTAAGGCAGATTCTTGCCAATACGCAGCCCTTGTACTTGCGATGTGTGGTCTCTTATATGCGATATCTGAGTGCCGTGTGAACAATCCCAGGGTGCACCTGCCTTCAGTCTGCGAGCGAAGCATGGGACAATCGGTTCATACATTACGCTTGACATTCACATGGCACATAAATCGCAGCATATAGAAAAAAAAGCATTCATTCATTCATTGTACTCCCCTTTGCACATCGTTTTGTGTATGGAATATATTTGCCCCTGAAATGTTCGAAAGCGGTGACACGCTCATGAAAGGGCCGACTTCTCTTAGTCCTCAGGCGAGACTGGGTTTGGATTTTTTTCTGCATTGGCCAAAAACTGGCTGCAGCTGGACACGTCTGGACCCCCTGCTGTGGCCCACCGGGGGCACATTTACTGGCCTCCGATAACCTCCAGACGTCTCGAGAAAACTCACTCTCCAGTGGGCCGACGGGCCATGACAATGCAATTACCATGCGGCATGTACATTCTTGTTGGCACCATTGTTGGCTCCTAACCTAGCTCAGACGCTATTGTTGCCTTTTCACCTTTGTGCGAAACTCATTGTCAACCGGCGCTTTCCGTGGAAGCCGCGCCGCACTGAAAGCTCGGGGCACAATAACGCTGACATTCAATTGGCTTTCCACCAACTGTAGCCATTTTGCTCCACTGAATCAGGAGTTAAAAGAAGAATCTGGTCGGAAGCGTTGTTTGACATGTGAAAAAAAAGAGTTTTGCCGCAATCCGGAAACCCGAGTCCCGCCTGGCCTCTTTTATTCGGCTTTGAGAGACTCATTTTAAAGTTAAATACTGGACCCGGTTTTCGGTTTCCCCTTCTCCCACTCCTTCCTCCGCCTTCTCTCGGTGCTGCAATTCTTTCTGGAGAAAGCACGGACATGCTACAGCTCCATCCATTTCACAAATACACAAGCCCAGTCAGCCTGCTACACTTAGTGCTCCGAGTGTATAATGGCGTGTCCTGCCTCGGCACAAGGTAAGACGAATGGAATATCTCCGCTGTTCGTGTTTATGTAAGTCTCTCAGACAAACCCGTGACACCGGCGTTCCAATTACCTGTGCAATATCAATGTGGTGCTTAGAACGGAGACTTGACTCCACTTACGGCTCTGTCTCCGAGGGTCTTTCCTTTAGCCCCTAATATGAAGCGCAGCGTAATAGATGAGTTGAGGTTCTCGGAGACTCGGCTCACATGCCGCGCAGGAGCCGCCCACGATGCAACGCGGCAGTTAAGAGATGAGGGCTGCTGTCGGGTGCCGCGCGTTCCCCCAACTGCATTCTGGGACCGTCGGCTACAAAAGAAAAGCCAATTTGGCCGATAGTATGGATTGATTAAAATTCAAACTTCAGATTTCACTTACGGCAGAGTGTTATTTGGCACGTGGAGTTAATGGTATTGTCCGTCATGTTATGTAAACATTGTGCATTTTTCCTGTTATTTAATTTCTGGCCTTTCACCAACGAGAATCTAACAATCTTTTCACTGCAATTTCCTTGTCAGGTTTGTTGTTTTCCTATAATTTGGGCATCTGCTACTTCCCTCTCTCCATCTATTTACACCAGTGTTCTCGTGCTCAGAGGTGTACTCCCGTCGACCCTGGAGATTGCGGATGTATTCATCAAATGCTTATTTTTTTCCCATCAGAAGAACTCATTTGCTGCCATTCAGTCGTGTACAGTACGAAAACAATTTACACAGGCTTGGAAATTGCTTTATCCAGGTAATCCTTCACCGTAAATGTGAGGCCTTTTAAATTGTTCTGGTTTTCCCAGGTCGTTGCCCAGGGTGAGTGTTTTGTTGTCGGTGTGGGTATCCTGTTATGGGTTATTGTCAGTCACCTCACACACCCACAGGAAGAAATTGAAACCCGTTCCAGGAAATAATTGCTGGTTTAAGTGTCCCTTGTTTAAAGCTAATGTGGGACATCTTTGATAGCAGGGCAGTTTACTTCCTGCTAGGATTGACTCTCAATGGTAATACAAAATAAACTTGAAAATCAAATTAGTCCGGGAATTGCAATCAGGGTCAATGGAAAAAAAACTAAAACTCTTCATCCTTTTCGGTTTCAAAGTATACTTTATTTACCAGAATAGATGGCGAGACTGTGTCCGTCATGGGAGGTCAAGGCATCTCATATTCCACTCACAAGAGAACACACGTAGCGTTGTGCAAGTTGCACCTGCAGTTTAGTGATTGTGGGCGTGGGAGCACACACTGGGGGAATACTCGTGCCTTTTGTACTCGTGCCTTTTCAGATCCATCTTAAACGCGCCCTCGCGGAGCAGCGTAGGATACTCTGCAGCTCGCCGCGGCGAGGGGGCTGAGCACTCAGTCAGGATGGACAACGGGCCCGGTGCCTTCCGCCAGACCAATTAGGCAGCAAAGCAAGAATAATGTCTGTGGTTAACTTGGCCTCTGAAGAATGGACCTGTCCCCGCTGGACCGCCTCGTTACGTGATTGAAGAGGTTGTGCGTTTGCTTGCGCGCGGTAGTTAATGTGAACCGGGGTCTAAATGATGACAAGCAGATGCCTGCAGTGGGCGCGTCCACCCGTAACTCGGCCTCCCCCCCTCCCCTCCCCTCCCCCACTTGAGATCACAATGCAACACCTCTGTGCCACCTTGCAGGCCCACACCTGGTTGCACTGTGGGGGTGTCGGGAGGAGGGAGAATGAACTTCTACGATTCACTTCCTTTTTAACAAGCTAATTAAGCAGCGCGCGTTGCATCCTCGGGGCGATATTGAAATGACTCAGTCACAGTTCAGTAATGCTTCTAATAGACGGAGGAAGAGCTCAGAAGGCGGAGGAAGGGGTGATGAAGGAATGGGAGCCGGAGAGAGAGCTGTGGGGGGACGGGGGATGGCGAAGGGACAAATTAGACAGAGCTGGAACAGTTGTGTGTAACAAGCTCCCCACTGTCGTCTCCTCCCACCGACTGAGCTGAGGAGCCCGGGCAGACATGCTGGTCTGGCCTGCAAGTGGCTCTGCAGCTACAGACACGTTGGTTTGGGCAGCGCGAGCCGCCGCCGCCAGGGGGCGGAGTCTCAGAGAATGACAGGGCAACCATTTCTTCACTCTCCTGCTGTTCTCCATCCTTCTGGATTTCTGAGACACTTTGGCACATGCCACTAACATATGTTCATGTTTTCCCTTTTTTTGGTAAACAGTTTAAATCTATAACAGTTGCACTGTTATTTGTCAAAGCTATTTAAGGTTCAGTGAAACCAGACTTTCTCCAGAGCTGACCACAGAGGGAAACATGTCTGACTGTAGTTTAGACACAGAACATTCTCCTGTTCTTCATTTCATCAGATCTGGAGATAAGCTCTCCGCTATGAGGTGAGACTCCTGTGGACACATTTGGCAGGATTTTTCTTTTTTCTACATTTCTGTGACTAATCTGTTTTGTTTCATACTTCTAAACTGTTCACCGACACAAGTTTTGACATTTTCCAACAGTTTATTCACTATTTGTCATATAGTCACATTTAACCATTGCGAGATACATATTCTTAATGAATGAAATAATTATTATGAATAGGAAAGCTTCTGACATTTCATGTTGCCCGTCAGGTTGGACTATTACCTACTGTTTTTATCCTTTTCTTTGTTCTGGATGTTTTTTTTTATAATGTAAGTAATGTAAAATTACAAAATCTCTCAACACAGGAAAACAATACAAGACCAAATGAAGCTAAATAAATTACGTATACAATTACATAATGAGATGCAAACAATGTAAAATTAAAATATTGCCGCTGTTGTTGCTTCATTGTTTTTGAGTTAAACAAAGTAGCAGTACTTTGCCTTAAATTACATATTTGATATGTAATTTCCCGCTGGTGTATTCACTTTTGGATTTTTATCTCTCTAACTTTGTTTTGAAAAGTGCTACATGAATAAAGATATTATGTAATCAGTAACGTTTGTATGTGTATATGCATCACCCAGACAAAGAAAGCTGCCTGGAAATGCTTTCTTTTCAATTCTTGCCTGAACTTCGTGCCTTTGTCGAGTGAATTACAGGAACTCAAGTACGCTGGCTTTCTTCTTCATGTCATCTGAGTCTGATGTGCGGCAGGGATTTCTTTTCTGACTCGAGCAGGAACCCAGCAGGGGAGCTGCAGCCTCTCTTTGTGTCTCGTATATCAAATAAATAATCTGGAGCAAATAAGAAGGTGGTTTTATTTTGTCTGGTGGGAAAAAGGCCAAATCTATTGTTCCCATTAGAAGCTTTTAAAAACGGTTCTCCCTCAAACTATGTAGTTATCTCTGAGTGCAAATTGTTTGCTTTTCACTTTTTTGACTCTCTCCAGCTGTCTGTGACACGACGGCTTGTCAGAGCGTTCATGTTACTGACCTCCGAGGGCCCGACTCGTTTTCTTCTTTCTGGAATAAAGTACTGAAAAATGACTGCACATAAGTGCACATCATTAAAGTCTCAGTAATTAGACACCTCAAAGTGCAGATCCAGGTTTGAGAAACCCGGGAGCCGGCCTGATCCCGAGGCAGACTGAATGTTTCGGTGTGTGCTCGCTGGATGCAGCTCTGGGCTCGTTTGAGACACCTCTCGGGCTCCCGCTGAGTGCATTAAGGCCGTTGGAGATCGGCCATGATTTAGTGTTTTTTAAGTGGGTTTGGTTTTGGACTCCGACTCCGTCGGGTCCTGATTGCCTGCTGCTGCTTGGATGAATCAAACGCGCCGCTGACGGAGGTAGAGGCAGCGCGGTAGCTCGGTGAGTGGAACTGTCAGCTACCTGCTGTTTATATTTAGTCAAAACAGGCGGAGACCTAATTTCTCCTGGGAGTCACAAATTGGATCGGGCCAACTTGTTGCCCTGACCCCTTGCTGGTATTTCTACTCTCTTTTAAAGGATGGGAGAAAAAACAAAAGAGCAGGAAAGGAGAGAAAAAAAAAGAAAGAAAACTTCAATGGAATTTTAATGTGCTTTATTAATTTATGCAAATGACGTGGGGCAGCTGTTTGAATCGGAGTGTTAAATTGCTTACCCAAGCATCGCCATGTAGGCTTTATGTAAATGCAGGTGTGTGCTAATTGAAATTCAATATCCTTCTCGTCAGCAAGGGTTCCTGGCCTTCTCAACCGAGCTGCCCTCCTTCCTCCTCTTCCTCCTCCTCTCCTACCGCACTTGTCTGCCCTCCAACCTTACCTAAGTGGGTCTTTAATTTAAAAGTAAGCGCATTAACTTTTTCCAAACAGGCTAGATAAAGCACCCCATGCCAGCAAATAATAAACAGTGACATAAATAACGCTTGCGCTCCCCTCAGTTGTGCACACACATACACACACACACACACACACACACACACACACACACACACACACACACACACACACACACACACACACACACACATGGCGTGGAGATCGATAAACAGCGGTATTGAGGCATCTCTTGAGGTCTGTGTCTGGCTCAGTGTGATGCTTGATTTATTTGTTCTTTGCGAGTGGCGGTAAATCAGCGCTTGCCCTCGGGCCAGCTCGGCTCTACGCAGCCAGGCAACGTACTTAGTGTCACTCCCCAAACCCTGCTGGTTCAGGCGTCTGCCCATTCTCTGTATATTTATGTTTTTGTGTTTGTGTTTGCAACCCCCCCCCAAAAAAAACTCACTTTCCCTCGCTTTGAAAAAAATAATAAAAAAGGCCAGCGCACTTTCAAGTTAAAGGCCTTTTTTCAGGCAGTGTACGCACGAGCGAGACACATCAAGGTGCCGTCTGTGTGGGACGCATTAACAATGCTCTCTGTTAACATTCATAGAGGGCGAGGTGTGGAGCCTGGCTGCTGGCTAATTGCTGCTCAAAGACGTAGGAAGATGGAGAGGAGAGGCAGAGGGACCGAGAGGAGGGCTCACCTTCCCCCAGGGCTCTTTCAGGGGTTGATGCCGTGTGCCACTCTCCTCCGCTCCTCTGCTTCCCCTTTGCTCTGCTCTGCCCTTCTTCTTCTCTCACTATTGCCCTAAGACAGGGAGTCAAGCTGTCCCCGGCAAACCGCGTCTCTCACCGTTGAGACCGAAGCCACCGCCACCCCCCTCTCTTTGAATCATCTGAGCCATCCTCCTTCACCTTTTCTTTGTTTGTCGACAGTAAGACTCAGAACTGGAGGACAAACTTTTTTTTTTCCATCTTTGTAATACTTTCAAATAGAATCGTTTTTTTTTTTTTTTTTACTATTGTTGCTAACTTTATTCAATATTTACCTCAATCTTTTTCAAGGTTTCGACAGATTGCGTTCAATGAAAGTTAATTTGGGACTGGAAGTTAGTTTGTGTAACTTTGCGCAGCCTCTTAATAGCGCTGCGGCTGCCAGTCCGTAGCCAGGCGGGCTAATTATCTTTGGCTCGAGCGTCATTTGGCTTGATCCTCATGCCCACTGTGAGTACACACAGTGGCAGCTGGTGTCCACATTGCTCATCGGGGGGGTGCGACATGGCGAACAGGCATCGACAAACTTGACCCGGCTCTTTGTCGAAATGTCCAAGCTCAAAAACACAGTCCACCTTTTTCAATAACCGCCCGTGTAAACCTCCATGGCCAAGGTTTTTGGCCGCGGATGGACGGGAAAATAAAACGTCCAAAAAAGGGACATCTGTTAACTTCCTGTTTCCCACCGACAGTCTTGTGGTTTCTCTCAACTATACCAAAATTCTTCCCCAACCGAGTCATTATTTTAACCACGTTGACGGAGGTCCATGAAGTAGCTTATTTTGTCTGAGACCACAATGTTTCCCTCAACTAAATTCTCAAATAGTGACCAATACTCACTTCAGTGGTACGTTTAATCTCCTTTTCTACAACACTAATCCCCCCTCCACCCCCCATGTCTTGTTTTTCTTTCCCCCGACTGGCCTTTATTAACAACTCGCTCTGTATTTGTTCTTGGTAGTCATAACCCCCCGCTAGTATTTACCTCAGCATCAACTTGCAGCGCTATCACTTATTTCTGCATGATAGTCAAACTGAAATATATATTTTATTATGTGTAGCGAGTTGTCACTGTCTTTACAGCCCACTGGAGATCATTGTTTGTGCGCTTTTGGAAGAAAAAAAACGAGAAAACAAACTGAACCAGCTCATCGCGACCATTTTTTTCCAAAGAGCCCCTCTGGTAATATAGTGTTCATTTTATGGGCCAGGATTTGACTTTTTAAGTGTCTTCTAAATTAGAGGCCTGGTTTAACGCCGATTTAATATTCTGTTTAGATGCTCAATTAGATTTGTAATTGCTCCTCAGGCATGATTGCGTTTATATTGGCTAAGTTCATTAATACTGCGGGGCCCAGCTCCGTGGCCAGCAACGCAGTAAAACTGAAATTAAACCCTCGACATGGGGCTGAGGCTGTGCTGGAACAGCGTCAGCAGAGCTCAAGGAAGGTGTGACTGCAATGACAGACTCGGAGGCCGGAGACCTCTTTTTTTTTTTATATAGATTGAAATTGTTCCTTTTTATAATTCACAAGAGTTCATCTTGAGTTTTGACCAGATTATATTTACGATTATTTATATATATATATATATATATAACGTTAGCTCAAGTGCGCTGCCCACATGTGGTTTAACTTATGTCGGAGCCTTTCAGGTTTGTGAAAGGCAGTTTATTATGAGTTTGAGAGGTAATAGAAAGACTGCATTGACGAGCAGAGGACAGACAGATCCTTTGGCCGCTTTAAGTCGCTCCTCACCTCTGCCTTCACATTCCTTTCCTTTTCGCTTTCCCTCTCACTGGCACTTTCTTTGTTTTTGTCTTTCATCATTGCTTTTTGCTGCACAGTGTTATTACAAAGATGGCTGCCCTCTCTTGAGGTTTGGACTCACCGGTCGAGAGGGTCGACTCTGAAGGTCCAGGAGGAGACCCAGATGTCGAGATGGATCCCTGTATAATTTCGTCATGCATTCCTTAAAGGTGTTACACAAACACCTGCATCTGCTGCTCTTCTCTCCTCCTCTAGCAGCTCTGTCCTCGCTCAGCGTATGGAAGCCCAGGTGGCTCAGTTTTGCCATTACTGTGCTAATGCACTTCAGCACTCAGAAAGCCACGTGCCAGGAGAAAAGCTTTGTTCTCCTTCACTGCGAGATGGAGCCCAAAAGAAATACACTAATGGCCTGCCGGTTCATTCACACCACCTGAGTGGAATTATGGACACATTTGGTGTGAACACTTCAAACCGTTTAACAAAAGGGATGCATTAGAAGCTCTTGTGATTAGCCTTACCCCGAATATCTTTTCATGAAACAATTTAGCCCACGTCTTACAGTTCTCATTTTGCAATTAGCAATTAGCATTTTTATCAAATCGGATCTGTTCTTTTCTTTTACTTTACTTTCTCTGAGGGTCAGAGTAAGTTCTCTCTTTTGACCAAAACTTTCATCTGTTCACTTTGCGCCGCTCCAAAGGCCCCGTCACGTTGTTTTGAAGTTCGCGCGAGCGCTCTGTATCTCCTTCAGCGTGCCAGACCTGTGACGGCTGCGGAAAAATCTCTTTAATGACATGGGCTTTTCTGGCCCCACCGGATGATTATAGAGCAGGCACGAACAAATAAATTATCGCATTGAATAATTCTTTGAAATTTTCCGAAAGCCCTCTTCATCTGTTTGGCTGCCAACTGTCGTGTGATGCCAGATCGCCTTGGCTCTCGCTCCCCTCCCGGGGGGGGACAGAACGTATTGATGAAGCCACAGTCTACTTCTAATGCACATTTCATGCCCCTCGTCCCCTGAGATCTGTAAACCGTTGCATCAAAAACACATTTATTTCACGATTTCGTCGCTGGGAGTGAAAATGTTGTTTCAAAGAGCAGCCTGATTGTTCTGATATTGTTGATTAGGTTTACATTCTGCCAAGCTTTAGGGGGAAGTCATTGTGGAATTAGGTTTTGTGCGTTTGTGGTGGATGAGGTCATTTAAGTCAAATGCTCCGCTATTGATGTTATTTCTCGGGGCTGAGGCTGAGGCAGGGAAAAGTCAAGCAGACACTTTTCACAAAATAAATGAGAGCAGCTGCTATATAATGACTGAAAATCCTGAGTTGAGACTGACCAACAGAACAGAACCGAGAGGTTTGTCTGCTGACTGGTTTCATGAAATAGTCAGCCTCCAACTCATCCCCTGAAGTACTGGCACCATGAAAAATAATAATTTATGAAAAGTGGAGGATTTTTTTTTTTTTTACCAGAATTGATCCATCTTTAAGCCTCGCCCCCTGCTGCTACTCCATCAAGCTGTCAGAGCCACCATGGTGCCCGCACTGTCACCAATTGCACTCCCTGAAGAAATATTTTCAAATTTTTTGAAGAAAAAACTCTGAAAAAAGCAATTTCATAGAGAAGTAGATAGAAGGGTCTGCAATATGCGTTCCAAAGATATATCCAGGATGTCAAACTAGCTGAAAGCTAAAGCCCACAGATCACGATGTGAACCTGGCCATCTAGCCGGAAGACAATGGAATTATTATATTAAATTAAAATAATCTCCTTCCAACCTCTCTGGAGAACGAGTGTCGCTATTACACAACTTTTAACAATGATTAGCTCTAACTCCACAAAGGCAGCCTGAAAATGAAGAACATGTGAAACCATCACATGAGACTCTATGGAGCAGAGCCAGATAGTTGTGGGACCCCGTTCATATATATATATATATATATATATATATATATATATATATATATATATATATATATATATATATATATATATATATATATAGATATAGATAGATAGATAGATTCAAATAAAAAACAAGTTAGATATATGAATACATTCTAAACCTGTACATAGTACCTGTACTGTCCAAGTATATGCAATATAAACTTAATCAACATAAAATGGGACACCTTTATCAACCGTGACCTTTCGTGACCTCTATTAAGTTGCTTGTAACTGTCCATTATTCACAAAAACGCCAACAGCATCTTACATTTTGAGATTGATCAATGCAGATTGCGACGATATGAATATCTACATATTACGCATATCTACGCATTGTTGAAGGTTCAATTCTGAAAGGAAATGATCACATTATTAATCTGTAGGCTTTGTGTTTTTAGTATCGTAACACAGCCCCCAGCTCAGAAAATGCCTCGGCGAGTCCGTTAATGGAGACCTTTCC
Organism: Cottus gobio; assembly: GCA_023566465.1. Lineage (NCBI taxonomy): Eukaryota > Metazoa > Chordata > Actinopteri > Perciformes > Cottidae > Cottus > Cottus gobio. The sequence goes on along the minus strand of CM042218.1, from coordinate 22,736,325 downwards.
CGAGGAATGAGCCACCCACACGTTGCAGTAATGCCTTCCTCTCCTCATGTTCCTCTTCATTGCCTCTATTTCCGACGGTGCTCCGAGAAATGTTTTTCAGATCTCAACGTGACTTCCATGTCGCTGCTTTGTCAACTGCTTTGCCTACGCCTTGTTGAATTGAACGCCTCGCTCTCCCACACCCACAATTATTGCCCGGACCTTTTTCGCCAACACGCCTCTAATTGATTGAAGCTTGTTTGACTCCCAGGGATCCGTGCATGGAGGGCTCTTTGAAATAAATAGCCATTTGGACAAGTTAATTGACAGAAGCGGAGAGGCCTGCTTTGTACCGAAGAAAAGGAAAACATAGTTTTGCTTTTGTTAAGTAGCTTTCATTTCCAAGAGAGGGGCAATATTATGTTTCCGGCAGGCGAGCTAGACAAAGAGCTAAATTAAGTTTCCTCGTCTCGGACCCCGCTCCAGGTCGGTCTCATTAGCTTTTCCTCTCTCGTCAATGATTGAGCTCTCAGGAGGGCCGCATGTTCTCCCCGTCCGCCTGCACACATGCACACATACGCACCCTTGTTTCTGAGTATTTATTTGAAATTAGATATTGACTATTCCCTTTTTGTTTGTGGAGAATCTCCACTGTCTTTGTCCACAGCGAGCCGCCTAAATTAGCCTCAACTGAGTGCGTCAGGCAAAGTCAAAAAGCGAGTCACAACTTTAAGATTTTGGCAAGCATAAACATGAAAACCCCGCCAGTCGGATGCCGCGCGCATATTTATTGCGTCCATTTGCACTTCTTAAGACGATTACTGACGCATTTATCTGCTCGATTCAGTGGTTAGTAACGTTAATATCTGCTTCAGTGAGGCGTTTGGGTGTCGGAGGCTTACACGTGCTGTGTGTTAACCGGATCTGTGATTCCATAAGTATATACAGTGTCTTCCTCCGCTCGGAGAGCTACTTTTGCAGGCCGGCCGCAGCCTGGCGTCGGCACACTGAGTACATCTCAATGGAGCTGTGAGCGAGGAGGGCTTCATCAAAGCGGAGAGGCTCGGGAGAACACTGCTCTCCTCCCAACATCATTCCTCCTGCCAAATGTTCTGCCTCCATACTCTCTTCTACACGTTTACTTTCACGTCCTCACTGTACGCGTGTCCCAGGTCCATTTGTCAAGTGCTTGCTTAACTTAAAAACCTTTTCTCATCCAGTTGTGTGTTCATCTTACTCCTGTCGTTCGTTTCCACTCGTGTGCTGTGTTTCAGAAACGAAGGCCTGACAAGGGTGCACGTAAGACGAGTCGTGTTCTGCGTCCACTGACTTATCCAAATATTTTGCTGTTGTAAATAAGGTAAATAAGCAAATGAGTGTGCTTCCCTCGGGGCCTTGAAAAGACGCAGTGCTGCGGTGGTGAAGGCCTCCATGGGGTGAATAAATCTGTGTTTATACTCGAGCACGAGCGCCTCGCAGTGTAAACAGCTCCAGCGAGCTGTAAGATCCGTGGGAGGAGCCACTACCATGTTTTAGGTGCTCCCACTTATCTTCTAAAACAAGCTGTGTTCTCTCCTGTGCCTGTTCAACGGGTGGCCCACATCTTGAAGAAAAAGAAAGTTAACCCACACGTTATGCACCCTTAAGGCTCAATTATACTCCTCGCGGTCTCAGTGGCATCCTCGGTATTTTCGGTGTCCGTGCTGCGACCGCAGGGTTTGTGTATTTATAGTTTCACATCATTTCCGGGGTGACCAGCCCCGACCCCGCGTGGTGACGTCTTTTTGTGAGCGTGGGACCTGCGTGGTCTCCACGGTATTTCATTCCAGCTTTCTGTTGGACACGCACGCACGCACGCACGCACAAATACACATAAACAGCGAGACTGAAATAGCTGTAATATAATGCTTAAAGCAGTGGCCATATTCCTCCTCCTCCTACTCCTCCTCCTCCTTCCTTCCTCTTCTCCGTCCCCCTTAGAGTAATTGATTTGGGGATGGAGTTTTTGCACGGGGGAATAAAGGGAATAACACAGCGTCTGGTCTCACACTTTTAATCTCGGCTCCGTTTCACGTCCTTTTCATGTCTATAATTTGGTTGATGTTGAAAAGAAGACGACGAAGAAAAAGATCCTCCGACTCCGTCGAGGCCCCCTGCTCTGCTCTTTGCAGAAGTAGGGACTTAAATGGCGTTGATCTGTTTGCTCGTCCGTCTTTGTTCTGGTTTGTTTTGGTGTCGAGCTGCAGGTGCACGGCTTCAGGAATGTAACTCCCCTCACTCCTCTTTCGGGTCTTCTGTTTTTTTTTGTCTTTGTTCCTTTTCGGCTTCCCTTCACGTTGCTCTTCCTCCCTCAAAATGTTCCCCATCCCTCCTCCTCCTCCACTATCATTCATCCTCCTGCTTCAGCATTGAAAGTTGAGAATGTTTTGGAAATAAGTTTTGATGGAAAGGCGGCACTCTGTTGCCACGTTAAACTTTAATGTCACCCCAGGTCACATGTAAAGCAGTCTCAATATTAATACAGTAGCCTAATTAATACACACTCAACTGCATCTTTATGCTAAAATCCCTGGACACTAGACTGCACCTCCGCCACACACACACACACACACACACACACACACACACACACACACACACACACACACACACACACACACACACACACACACACACACACACACACACACACACACACACACACACACACACACACACGTAACCAAGAAAGGCCTTTTTGAGGTTTCAAGTTCTATTTGCCCATTCGCCTCAAAATGGGTGGAAAATGGAGGAGCTGGCACCAAATGGGCCGTTTGCCAAATCACCGACCCCCCCCCCCCCCCCCCCCCCCAAAAAAAAAAGAAAAGAAAATGGGCTCCGTTAAAGTTTCCGGGCTCTTGGCAGAGTGAGGCCACAGTGTTTTGGAGGTCATTTTTAAAAGCCCTGTGGAAATACCCTCCTTTCAGCCATCTCAGGCCATCACTGTGTGTGTGTGTGTGTGTGTGTGTGTGTGTGTGTTTGTTCATGTGTGTGTGTTTGTTCGTGTGTGTGTAAGTGACGGAGTTCAGGCTTTATTAGGCTTCAGAGGTGTTTGGACAGCCGGAAGAGCCGTACTAATAGGACAGAATGATGCAGAAATGGACAGAAAGCCCCCTTGGAGTTCTCGGAGCCCCCCCCCTCACTCTAACCCTCTCACTCCGTCCTATCACCCCCCCACCCCCCGCTCTTTCCTTGTCTTGCCGCTCTTCTCCTCATCAGCATCGCTTTGCTTTCCCAGCCTTGGCTGTCACACGGTGCCCGGTGTTGCCCCACTAATTTTTCCCATCCCTTTATTCCTTCTCTTCGCCCTCTTCCCAGAAGCACTTTGAGTCAGCGGGGGGGAAGCTTTTAGGCACTGATTACTCCTCCACGGTAATTTCTCCTGCTTTTGCTTTCTGTTTCTTTCAGCAAGTCTTACTTTCTGTCTCTCCTGTGTCCTTTTCCCGTCCTTGGTGTCTCTCCTCTCTCTTTAAAAAAACTACCAGGATATTATTGTATACACTATTGTATACATGTATTATTGTATACAATGAATGTCTTATGGTCAGTATAGTGTGTAACTTTCTGTGTTAAATATGGTGGAATACTTGCGGCTCCAGCCACGGAGCGGCATGGGATTAAGGATAATAATCCCAGAGTGCCAAGACTATATATATATATATATATATATATATATTATTTTTTAAATTTTTTGGGTAACCTGGAGCTGGAGGGACCTCAATCATGTCCTACATTTTACCTATATTTTCTACAAGGTGAAATGTGTCTCTCAGCAGGGTAAAAGAAATCTTTATTTTTATGATTAGCCTAAATGTATCTCATAGCACGTCCCATCGACTGCTTCTCTTCTCGGGTATCAGCACGTCTTCCTCTGTGGTTTAGAAACGTATTGCCTCGGTGTAAAAATAACGGACCTCTACGACCCAACTGGAGCTCACAAAGGGTTCATGACATGGATCTTCTGGTCTAAGAATACACATATAAGATACAGCATAGTGAAGTTTTGGGAGATTAGTAGTTTGGATTAGTTTAGTGAAATGTTTTTTATTTTTTTTGCCTTCGCCCAATGCCAGCTGGGATCGGCTCCAGCGCCCCGCGACCCTAAACAGGATAAGCGGTTCAGATAATGGATGGATGGATGGAATCAAGTATTCTTTTTTTCTTTTTTTTTTTACACTTTATATTTAGAATTTTAGAAATTCCCTCCTTTTAAAATCAGTTGGACTAAATGAAAGCCACAGTGTCTGCTGGTAAAGACATATCTTCTATGGTGAAGTGTCTGTTAATAACCTGTAACAACCTAAGAGGAGCTAATGGACAAAGATCAAGGGCGCCCTTGAAATAGCTGTTAATATTCTCTGCTCCCGCTCTAAACCGTGATCCCTGCAGTGGCCGACATACAGTACTGTGCAAAAGTTTTAGGCAGGTGTGAAAAAATGCTGTAAACTAAGAATGCTTTCAAAAATAGAAGTGCTAACAGTTTATTTTCATCAATTAACAAAATGCAAAGTGAGCGAACAAAAGAGAAATCTTGTTAATTGATGAAATTAAACTGTTAGCACTTCTATTTTTGAAAGCATTCTTAGTTTACAGCATTTTTTCACACCTGCCTAAAACGTTTGCACAGTACTGTATTTCCCAGGTCACTAGTCCGGCGACCTCTCTTTGCCCCATTTGTCTTCCACCTTGTTTTTGTCTTTCTTTTCTCTCTCTCTGTCTGCTCTTCCTTTGCCTCTTCCTTTCTCTTCCTCTCATCTGTCTCTCTTCATCTTCGCTAACCCGCCCCGTGTTTCTCTCTCGTTCTCAATAACAATATAGCACACTCCAACTTGCTTGCTCTACCGGCAATGAAGACAGAGGAAAACACACACACACACACACACCCCCCCCCCTCTCACACACACACACACACACACACACACACACACACACACACACACACACACACACACACACACACACCCTCTCACACACACACACACACACACACACACACACACACACACACACACACACACACACACACACCCCGCAAGATGTGATTGTTGAGCCAACTTGAGCAGAAGTACTCAGTACTGGCTAAGAGAAATGGGGAATGTACTCAGCCTTGAAAAGATCAGATATCACAACAATGATAAATTGAAATACTATAATAAGATCTGGGACCCTCTACTGCTGTACATAAAGGGCCATGACCAACTCCTGATACGGTAAACAATATTTTCTTTTGGATGTTTTCTTTTTATTTTATATACTTTGTATTGAACTACATTATGTTCATGACCGTGATGACTGTTGTGTAAATTTTGTGCTGTGTTCAGTTCATATCAAAAAGGAAAATAAAAATATATGGAAAAAAAAAAAACTTGAGCAGAAGTAACACTAAAAGGCTTTTAATCTGTATGAAACCCTCCCTTTCTCATTTGAGCTGTTATTATTATTTTTTGTAAAAGAAAATTGAACATCCATTATTAGAAAACAGTGTCAAGAATGCTTTTCTGTTCTTTTTTTTGCTGTAAAGTACATGAGGGAGCTGTGTGAGGTGCATGTTGTGTTCCCATGTGGGTGTGAGTGTGTGTGTGAGTGTGTGAGTGTCATGAAAGGCATTTTGGGTTGTACTTTGCTCTCAGCGATGTCTGTAATTAGCAGTAAAACCCCAGCGATATGGCCTGGGCTGCTTTTCAAGGTTGTCCACTCGGTCTGCTAAACTCGAGGAGCCTTTCCGCTCCAGTAACTCCCGTGTTCGGCCGGCTGAATACGGCTGCTTTTAGCTTAATTCTCTTCAGATTGATTGCGAGTGTCCGTAGATTATTAGTTTTCATGTTCCCTGTTTAGATACGGACGTGAATCACCGGTCGCCGTTCAGATGGAAGTCTGGTGCAGATGTTGCTTCCTCGCTTTTCCGACTTTCAGCGACCTGTGACCTCTGCATCCCCTCTCCCAAATCACCACAACCACACTTTCTGTTTCATTCATCAAATATTCATCCCAGCGGGAGAATTAATAATTAATTATTACAATTCAGAATCAGACGTCAGACAATCACCATGAAATAATCATTTTCCATTTGCTCGCGACGCATTGATAATTCATATTTTCTCCTCACCCTCTCCGTTCATTTCGCTCCTTCTCCCCTCTTTTTTCTTTTTTCTTTTTTCTTTTCATCCCTCTGAGCCCAGCACCTGATGAGGGGCTGAGGCTGTGTCACTGTCCTGTTACCATGGTGATTTGGAGGTTAGGAGCCCCAGAAGGGCCCCTAATAAGGAGGAAACAGGGTGTGAAATTAAGGTTGTAGGACAAATATAGCATCTGTTTTTTAAGGAAGGCTGTGACTATGTCGATTTAATGTAAATTGATAGAAAAAAGAAAAAAAAAAACAGCAGGTGGTTTGTACACAAGTTTCTTTCTGGTCGATAAAACTTGAGATTGAATGTTTTCTTTCCCGACTCACTGCGCAGCCGCCTTTCTCTCAACAGTGTTCTCTCTCGTGTGATTTTGAGCGACCTTTGACAGGGAAAGTACAGATGAGCCGTAAAGACCACTCCTCATTATTCTCATCAGTTTGATGTTTTGGGTCTTTGGGATGTGTTTGGGTTTCACCCCCTGTAACAGCACTCCTCAGGACTCTGCCAGCTGTTTGCGTCCCACTGGTGGAAACATCTGTATCAGTGTCATGCTTCACGCAGCTCCCCTCAAGGTGGAAAACATACATCTACTAATGGGACCGTTTTAAAAAGCCCTTTGCCTCATTTCTGCTTTCTGTCTCTTCTTAAATATGATGTGGTTGTTTTTCTACTCATGCTGTAGTTGACCCCTCCCTGACATCATCAGTTAAAGTATACTGCACCTTAGCAGAGGAGGAATGCAATATTATCTGTCTTATTCAAGAAAGACAGAACATCTCCTCTCTTTTGCTTCTTCTTGATGCATAAAGATGTTATCAAACCCCATTCTTTGGTTTCTACTCCCTCTCCAGAGGTTTCTCTCGGGGCGCACTCAAAGGAAGTGCTGCTTGTCCGTTTGTCCAATTTGCCGGCCGACGCCATCAACTAGCATCGCTGTGAGGTTAAGACACTGGTTCTGCAACGCAGAGATTTGATCAAAACCCAATGAAAGGCAATGTGTATCGACCCCCCAGTGTGTAATACATCACCTGCTTCCAATAAAGGAAAGCAACAGCAGTGATTCTCATTATATTGTATCACAGCGGACCCCGACAGAGAGCAGCCGGGCTGTGACTGTAACGTGTCCTGCTCCTGCTGCAGGAATCACAATGTATCAAAATGTATTTTTAAATGACGAGATCGCCGAATAAATAAATAAATAGTTGCGTATGATGAAAGAGTTTCAGCTTCTATCAGATACGATTTCCAAAGAAATGTCAACATCAAAGGCCATAGAACTACATCATTGATCGGGCTTATACAATAAACCGGCTCTTTAACATATCAATACATTTTTTAAATGTCAGAGAACGCCTGGTCTGAATGGTCCGTAGCAGCGGATTTACGCTTCGACTTCGAAACAAATCAACGTGAGTAATAAGTTGCTTAAAAAAAAAAGAGGCTCATCCAGAGTTAAGGCTTCCGGTGAGTGGGAGCTGCCCGCCTGCCTCTGCGTGCTTCCTGCCGGCGCCGGCTCTAACGGCGGTGGACAGGTGCGTGATAGTGAATCAGTGGCCAGTGGAGGAGGCCGACCCCGGCCGTCTACGGCTCATCACTGGCTGCTCTGATTCATTTGTTCAGTCCCTGGACGCTTGTCTGTCCCCCGAGGGCAATACCCAGCATGCCCGTTGCTCTTTGACTCACGGAGGGATTGCTTCAGAAAAAACAACAACAACAACAACAACAACAACACAACAGTTGATGAGGGAGAGACGGGAGAAGCAGACCACATGCGGGCGTGCGACCGTTTGATGTTTCCCGTTTCTTCGGTCCGTGCAAGAGAAAGCTCCTGTAACGCGGAACGTTAGAACCCAAGCGCAGGACGAAGGACTCGGGCGACAGAGGACTGAGGTGAAAGCTTTTACTGGAGCCTCGGTGCACAGATAAACAGTTCAGTGAATAAACATAGGAGCACGAAGGTGACCGGCTGGTTCGGATCCTGGCGAGCCGACGGGAGCGTCGGGCTATCGACGTGCTGGCGAGTCGGAGAGTCGGGGACAGGCGTGGTCGGGTACGAGGAGTCAGCCGGAGATTCACTGTGGACACGAGCAAAGACATTGGACGATCTGGCAAAGGGTGAGAGTGAGACAGAGGGTTAAGTACGGGTCTGATTACGTCAGATTGGAAGCAGCTGAGTGTGCAGGTGAGTGGAATGACACCAGGTGGTGGGCGTGGCCAGCAGCCAGGCCGACCTGGTGACAGCTCCGGCTTTATCTTCTGTGGATGTGTGTGTCCAGGCATGTGTTGACATTTGTACCAAATATTTTTGTGCGTGCTTCTGCCGGTGTGGACTGTTTGAGGATGTTCACGGCAAAACGGGAGAGTGGTGGAGGGTATCAAAGTCTTAACCCCACTGAATTAATCATAACCTTCCTTTAATCCAGGCCTGCTGAGCCCCAAACATGGCCTCCTTGGTGTGTGTGTGTGTGTGTGTGTGTGGTTGTGAGAGAACCACAATCAGTAGGGAATGCTTGTTAATAATACATTGGCAGCTCTACTGTATCTCTGGCCTCGTGCTATTCTCCTCTTTCTGGCCTCCAATGCTTCACTCTTGTTTTATCTCTTGGTCTTTCCCCCTCCCCATTTCTCTCCCCTTCTCTCCCTTCTTCCCTCCCTCCCTTCTTTCCTCTCTCCCTTCTTCCCTCCCTCCATCCCTGCAACCCTGGCGTCTTCTGTTTTGCCTAGAAGTGGTTGTAATTGTCGTTGGTCAATGCGTCAACGCAGCTTGAATTTTCACAGGTCTGCAGTGCAACAAAGATTAGACTGGGGATTATTTTCTCTAATCCTTTTCTGGTTAGTAACATGTAAATTAATAAATATTTGCTTGTCTCATATGACTAAATATTGTTTATATATATGTGTAGTATATACAACTGAATATTATGTTTATTATACATACAGTATATAATATATCAGTCATAGACAAGCACATCTTAAGAAGATAGAAACTATTATATTAAGCTCTTTTTCATTTATTTGAATAATATTTAACACAAATCAATTAATCATTTTTAAAATCACTTAATCTCTATTAAAATGTCAGAACATTGTAAAAGAAAAAATGCTAATTGTATCCAGTTTACGGTCTAAAAGCCTAACGATATTACATTTACAATGCTAACAGTGGAGAAAACAAATCTACACATTTGAGAAAGAAGGACTTGCATAGTTAATTGACTATCACAAATACGATGGACTGACAACTAATTATGTAGGTACTAATGTAGAGCACTGATGCAACCCTGACATAATGCAGCTGATGCCCATGATTGGTGTGTGTGTGTGTGTGTGTGTGTGTGTGTGTGTGTGTGCTTGTGTGTGAGATACTGTATGTCTTTGAGAGTGCTGCTAAAGCACCAAGGACTCTCTGTGCCTCTTTCCCTGCTACCATATCACAAAGATAGCACATCTCTGTGTCAACCCCTACTGAGCTGACTCTGCAGCAGGCCATCCCATAATATCACATTTTTATGCATCCCTCTAATGCTGCCTGTAAATGTGCCACTCTTTTTATCTTCCCCTCTGCTTTATTTTATCATTAGAGGTCCCTAACAGGGGGGAAGCCTGGGAAGTAGGCTGAAAAAAAAAATGGTGTTACTGTGTGCGTTTGCCCTTGTGTACATGTAATACTCTCCCTCTCTCTCTCTCTCTCACACACACACACACACACACACACACACACACACACACACACACACACACACACACACACACACACACACACACACACACCAGCTTAAGCTCGGTAGCTGTACTGTTATTCTTTCATCGCGGCGTCGTGTCATTCTGCCTGTGAATGAGCTTCTCCAGCCTGCACTGCGGCCGCCGCAGAAAAAGAAAATGTTTTATTGTTTTGTTTGTTTGTCAGTGTTACGAAAACTGCTCAGGTCTTATTTTCCTGATAAAGTATCTATAAATATCTTTAAATGAATACAAATAGGAACTAAGTAAAAGCCTTAATTATAACAGCCATTGCTTGTATGGAGGGGATTTCATGGTCCGTAAAGTGTGCGTTGTTTAAACGTTGTGTCTCCCACAGCTGTAGTGGTTGATTAGTTCATCACTTCAATACAATTAAAATAGACACTATTGATCAAAGAGCATCTTTCCAGCGACGCTGTCTCTATTATTAAAGGGATGGATTGATATTTATTATACTTTCTTTAAAGGTGCTCTATACAAGAGCTTTTCTATTGCCGACGTGCTAAAGGAGCTAACGGAGCTAACAGTGAGTTACCGGTGTGGGGCGGAGCTATGCGTTCACAATGATGCTGAGAGCGACCCTGAGCTATAGTGCTTCATTAATGCTCTCAGTGTTGTTTATAGCACCGTTTAAAAGATTACCATTGCCTCAAAAGAACAACCACAAATGCCGGTTTCTGAAGCACTGCACAGAGCGCACGTATGTAGTCGAGTAACTTGTTTTAAAGCGTCCAAAATGCACGTCCTTAGTGTGAAGTGGATTGTATTCACGTTACACACACACACACACACACACACACACACACACACACACACACACACACACACACACACACACACACACACACACACACACACACACACACACACACACAGAGAGTCAGAGATTCCTTGAAAAAACCCTGGGGAGCCACACTCGTATTTCCATGCTGGGCTCAAATGGCTCACATGCCGACCACAGTGTGACTCATGTGTGTGAAGAGCGTCTGTGGCTCCGTCTTCTGGCCGAGATAACCTGCACTAGATGTGTCCCGTCTTGTCGTGATCTCTCTCAGACTAAGAATTAGCATACCTCCACCACGGATGCTCTCCCCTCTCCTCCACGGAGATAAGGCTGAGCTCTCTTGTTGTGATGAAGTCTCCACATGAGTGTCCGCGTCTATAGAAGCGCGTGATGCACTCGACTGTGTGCCGACGCACCGATACGGCCTCTTTGGCTGTCCAGCCAAGTCCACGGCTCAATCTAGCTTCTTTTTGGTCTCTCACTGTCCATCTCAATGCTATTCCTTCTCCGTTTTTATCTTTTTCTTCTTCTTCATTTAAATTTCTGACAGCCTTTTCAAGAAGCCTGTGGACTCGATGATTGAGCAATGTGCGTAGGAAAAACAACACAAAAAGGTCAGTTTTCCATTTTCCCCACCGGTAGGGCTTCAGGTTTCCTCGTTATGAGGCCATTTGTTATGCCAGCCATGCTGCGTGTGACCTAGCTCCTGTAGAATTAGCATTGACGTGGGGAATATGGCAGTGAATAAAGGTTCAACAGTGACCCCATAGCCATCTGTGATAGTGTTGCATTAATTAGCTTACCACTGATGTCTCTCTCTCTCTCTCTCTCTCTCTCTCTCTCTCTCTCACTATCCCTCACTTATCAGTCGGTCGCATGTACACGCACACACGTACAGTGAGCCCCTATAGCGATTAGCCACGTTAATGTGTTGAGTCCCTGTTAAACGCGGGCACATTAACAGCAAGTTGAACACTAATGGGAAAAGATAATGGTCTTCTTGTCTACAGCTTATTACACGGTAAAAATAAAGGGAAGCGTGAAGCCGTGCAGCTTCCAGAAAGAGCACATTAAGTCACTGCTGCCTTTTTCTAAGTAAACAAACGATTGTAAGTATAACAAAATGCTTATCGTGTGTCCCACGGTGATGACGTATCACCACCAGGGCCCGCATCAGAAAGAACGCCGGCCAGGCGATGCCCTTCGGTGCCAGTAGCTGGCTAGCTAGCAACCCAAGTCACGGCTAGCTAGCTAAATACTCATAATCAATAATATGTATTTGTACAAAATTAAGATACGAGGACGGCAATTTCATCTGAATGAAATCTAAATTTTTATTGTGTGCATCCCGACTCACCTAAACTACAGACCACCTCGCTGACAAGCAGTGGCGCTACATCACACAGCAAAAGCCACATATTTTAAATATTTTTCCTTTCAACGCCTCAGCACAGGACATTTAGTTTCTGGATTATCCGTCCGTCAATTCCTCCATCGGGTCCGTTCTCGTGAGCGTGATATCCCTGGACCGCTTGGAGGGAATTTCTTTGTATTTGGCACAAAAGTTCACGCTGAGTTTTTACAAGTTGTCGGGGAAAAGTAACAACAAAGGCAAAATCCTGAAGGGATGACACCAGGCGGAAGTTAGTTTGATGCTCACCAGTTTAAAGTTACTTCAAAGTGTCGACCACCAGCTGGACCGCTATCAGTGGCTGAGATCGGATGGCAGGATGTGCCATAGTAATGATAAAGCATTTGTTTTGTGTCATTTATTGTTTAAAATCTGTGTGACATATTTTTGCTTCCTAGCCGCACATAAAAAAAAAAAGTATGTTTCCTGTCTGAACTCTACAAGAATAAATTGCCACAGGAGACCAGCGTTTCTTTACATTCAGTTTCTGTGGAAGACACTTTGTTAGAGGCCGCCTCACTTATGAAATGTATGGGGATGGGAGAAAAGCTTCTCCGCTCCCGCCCTCGCTCTTTATTTTCATCATACCTCGCTCTCCCTGACAGCAGATATCTGACCCTGTCACTACTCGTACCATCAGCATGAATAATGCCCTGTGAATGAGCTCAGCGCCGACCGGTTACATGTAACAGCCTTCTAATTTCCTCGCCCCGGGCGCTGTCACCTACCTGGCCGTCATCTGCATTACAGAACACCCTGGACGCTCTCGTGTGCGCGGACCTGTGTGCACCTCCAGAGTGTTTTAGGATGTCATCCGTCCCCCACAAAACACCCCTGGCTCTAATCATGAAGCCCTAGCAGGCAGAGGCTGCATGCCCGGCGGCCACGTGGGCAGAGGAGGCCGCGGCCCTCAGGCCAGCCCCGGGTCTCTCTGGCCTACCATGACACTGACAAGGTGGAGGGAATGATGGGTGGAGCTTTGCTGCGTGAGGACTGTGGATGAAGAAGCCTTCGGTGAGAGCCTACTCTGCTGGAGAGGGTCTGAGCTGCATTCATGCTCCCACTGAAGAAGGAAATGGATTGAACCAAGAAAGACTGTAATAAAAAATACAAAAAATCTAATTAATAGATCTAATACAAATAACAAATTATGAAGCAACTTGAACTGTGAAGGAGTGACCTTCTCTATACATAACAGACGTCCTTGATTGCTGTCCGTCTCTTAACAGACGAGCTGAGAGCTCACTCGAGAAGTGAAAAGGCATGCGGGATGTTCAGACAAATGATGTGCTGGATTGTGTTTCAATAAAGAAAACCTGCCAATAGAAACTGGGGGCCTTGAGAGACTGCTCTCTGGAATCAATAAAGCCCACTCCTATACATATTGTCAGCTCTAAGTTTGTTTTCAGTTTGCCAGAATGCAAAATGATGGAAATTAGCTCTCACTCCCATTAACTGTTCAGTTTACAGTGCTTCTTCTTGATGAGATGATTTCCTCCAGGGAGTTAACGCCATCGCCTCGGGCTCTGGAAAGACTTTTGTGGTTTTTACATGAATTTAAGTCGCATCCGATCTGGTTTCTGCTGTAATTTCCCCCCAAAAATCTGTCAACTAAAGAAGCCAAGCTTCCTTAAACATCCCGCTGGAGTAACGATGTCTTGGTCATGTATGTGCTTAATTGGATTTTTTGTAATTGCGTGTCGAGGAGTGAAAGGTGAGGTGGATATTCAGGCTAGCAGAGGTGGGACATTAGAAATTGAAAAGGCAGGAGGTCGTCTTGATTAACCTGCTCATGTTGAGATTAAAGATTAAGATTGAGATTAAACAAATCAAACACAAGGGCCCATGGCTTGGTCGTCGTATTCTTTTCATAGTTGCACATTTTCTCTTTCCAAATTCACACACACACACACACAACTGGGAGCTTTGTCATATTTGCTGAATAGCTTATTTAGCGAGGATTAACATCAAAGATCCGCCAACAAGATCAATGTCATCTCAGAGAAACTCAAAGGTTCTGAGAACCGATGTTTTCCCTGAGAAAGAGAAAGAGAGAGCGAGAGCATCGGTTGTTTGCTCGTCGTGTGATCCTCTCAGCTGTTGCCAGCTCCCGCTCCATACCTTCAGTACTTGTTCGATACGGGGAAGAGGCAGCGGTTCCCTCCACAGACTGCTGAACAGAACAATCCAATAGCCGGGGCTGTAACGCCAGGCATCGACGCGTCCGCCGCCACCGCAGCAGCCTTGTCATTCTGTTCCTGCTCCGTGGTCAAAGTGGCCTCCTTAAGTCCCATTTTTCATCATTAGCATGAGACGTAAAACTGATGCCTATAAGTAAAGTGTTAAAAAGTCAATTTCGGGGGCCCACCCTGACAGATTGTTCCACGCAGTTACCATGGGAGCGATGGAGGGTCAAGGGGCTCCGAGTGGTGCTGACCGAAGAGTCTCGTGGGTTTACGATTCTTTGTGAAAGTGACAGATCACCGACTGAGCCACAGAGTCATTAAGACAGATGAAGACAACATGTAGCGTTCATGCATGATTCCTACGAGGCCGTCCACCTGCCCACCACCAGCGCTACGATCCGTTACCTGGAGAGAACACTTCCTGCTTTGAGAACTTCAGGTGTGTCAGATGAAGTACTCGGACAGAAACATTTCCAGTTTTCTGACCAGACGCTCATGTTTGCAGGCGCAGGTTTCGAAGCAGTATTTCCAATAATGCATTTTCCCTGGCTTCCCTGAAAGAGGGCACAGAGAATGGAAAGTTGTTTGTATCTATTATGAAACTCTGTCTTTTGTGGTTGTTTTGCAAACAGTTTATTGACTTCAACGTGTTTGTACTCCTTTTAAATGCCGAACACCCGCTGTACCGCTCCTTCTGCTGGACTTTTTTGCTTTCAGAGATGTTTTTTCTTTTCACCGTCAAAGCAACAGAACTAGTGCGCACTTTTATCGCTCTATAGCGCACGAGGCCTCTCACGCCGTAAAAGCACAGAGCCACAGAACTAATATGGTAAGTTGACATTGAGGATGAGCCCTTCAGTGAATATGTGCTTGGGAAAAGAACATACTGGGATTTGAAAACTCCGGAGAGGCGTTCAAGGGCTTTGACAATGTGGCGTAATAACAGTTACCGCTTTGCATTCAAAGGAGTCAAATGTGACTTCTTTCCCCGTCTTCCTCCGCAGTAGCTTCTGATTCCTGTCGGACACGCAACAAAGAACTATTGATATGTAGCTCGGGAACAGAGCGCTCTGGGATTCGAAGCCACTAGAGGACCGTTTGGGAGGGTTTTCACAATGCGGCGTAATGACTTTGCATTTAAAGGCGTAAAGTATGTCTTCCTTTGCAGCGGCTCCTGATTTCTGTCTGACACGCAACAAAGCATTATTGATCCTCGGGGAAAACCGGCCGAGAACAAAAAAAACCCCTCTTCAACCATCTTGGTGGGAAGTGCGACGCCGGGGTCTCCAGAAGCCGACACTCGACCCCCAGCCCACGCACTTGTGCATGCAATTATTCACCGTGGCGAGGGAGCGTGTGCGGCTCTTCGGGGGAACCGAGGCCTTAAGCCGCCCGACTAAATGACAGGTAATTTTCAGTCGAGAGTGGAGCGTTTGAGTGCGGCGATCAATCACTTCGCCGATCACCCATGCAGACTTCGGTCCTCCCTGGCATCATCGAGGCTGATGACAACGAGACGAGATTGCTCGACAAGTGCGCGTCAGGCCGAGACATGTGTGTGCCCGGAGATAGCACATTAATTGATTTCCATAAAAAAGAAACGCATAAAACCGTTTTGTTCAGGCAATGGAGTCATTGGTGCTAAGTAGGCAGCAGTTACTGTTTTTGAGATATGAGAAAAGGATGGGGCAAGTTTTCATGGATTTGTCTGAGATGGCCACAGCTGGAGAAAAGTGGATCTATTGATCCCGGGAGTTTCATTTTTCAAACATAGTCATCTTTCACAGCCAGCTTCGATTTTTGAAAAATATACATTGTGCTTTTCACATCATTTCATGGCTTTTTTATTTTTTGTCACAGTGGAGATATGTGATGAATCCCTGGCAGGCGGCAGGAGGGGAAAGTGGATGACCATACTCAGCCCAGCTCGGGCTCAAGTACACATTTAAAAGTTTGAGCCTTTTTTTTAAGGCAAAAATGCCAAACATTTGTTGGTTCCAACTTCTCATCTGTAACTATTTGAGTGCTTAATGATAGTTCAGTCAATATCTTGGCTTTTGGGCTATTTGACCTATTGGTCCAAAATGAAAAATAATAAAGCGGTTTAAATGAATCAATTAATCAAGAAAATAATGGTTATACCGATGAAGAAAACCACAATAGACTGCGGAAACATGCAAATTGTCTTTGACAATGCACTTGCTTGAGAAAATAACAGTCTTTACAAAGCCCCACTTGAATCTTCAATATCACTAAGTACCACTTATTTGCCTCGCCTCTAGCTTGCCCTCAGTTAGACGATTCTCCTTGTAAAAAACAAAAAGTGCGCCAGTGTGGCCTTTTACTTGCTTCTTTTGTTAGACGTTGTCCCTCTGACCGCGCTGTGCTTTCCCCGACAATTTCCAGCACAAAAAATAACGAGCCGGACAAAGGTTAAGAGATGCAAAAAGAAAAGATGCAGAGAGAGAGAAATGGAGAGACTGACATTGCATCACACTTAAACCTTGGAGGTTCTCGTCGTTTACCAAACTGCCGACTGCCCACAGCGTGGCGTCCGGGGCAGTCGAGTGGTGAGGGAGTGGTGATGTCATCGCTGGCAGTTGTGGCCCCGGTGTTGCCCAGCAGCAGGTCACGGAAACAACACACACATTCAGACCCCTGCTGGTGGTTAAAGGTCTTCTTGGTTCAGTGGACAGCACCACACACACACACACACACACACACACACACACACACACACACACACACACACACACACACACACACACACACACACTCTTAAACTTCATTTGTGAGTGCAAACAAGAATAGCTTCTGATCGTTTTCTAAAGTTCAACATTTAAACTGTCCTCCGCTGAGGGGTTTCATAATGTCTGCCCAGCAAAAAACAAAACAAAAACACAACCAACAACCTTTCGACATGAACGTAGCACAATTATATTATGACACCAACGCACTGTTCTCTCAGAACTTCACGCTTCATTAAACCAAAATGAATTATTCGGGTACGCCGTTTAATTTACTTTAGAAAAAAAAAACTCTAATACGATTTCGGAGGATTTCCCGCAACCGGCAAACGGAGCAACTTTCTTAATGCAAAGCCGCTGGATGCGCCGCGAAGACGGATCGTTAATAGAATGCGTCGCAGTGTATTCAGTAATCATTATTAATCTGTGTGTCGGCGGATTCTTTCTCAGCTCGGCCCAGTGTTCATAAAGCTCGGTTAATTAGACTGATTGATTAGATGCTGGTGATTCAGAGCTCTCATCCCGTCAGGCCTCTAATAAGATCAGATTGCTCTCATGTTCGCACACACACACACACACACACACACACACACACACACGCATGCACACGTGCACGGCTTGTTTGGCCCGTCACTCCAGCCTCTCCGTCTTTCTCACTGCCTGTCTGTCACATGCATATTCAGACAGGATTTACCGGCATGAAAGAGGCAGCCAAGCTTGCCAAAGCAATACACTGAAGACTGGAAGTTACATTATGTTAACATGAAAAGATTGCAAATCTCTCACCCCCCCCCCCCCTCCAACCCCTCTCTTATTCTCTACTTCGCTTCTCCTTTGTCCCTCACTGCTATCCATCCTGTGTTCCTGTCTCATCACGTCTCATAAATATGACGAGTCCTCCCCCCCTGTTTTGCCAAGAGAAACATCACTCCGGACAGCTGGAGGAGAGCAGCGTCACATCTGTCTGGACAGAAGTCCGTGGGCCCGGGTGAGCGTTTTCATGTCTGCGTGTGATCAAGCGGGTCGCGTGTCCTCGGTTTCCTGCCAATCGAGAGCTCGCTCCGCGAGGCCTTTCAGATCGATCCACGTGCACAGCCCCGCACTTAGTGCACAGTGCCTGCTCATCAGCACAGAGACAGCACAGTAAAGAGACTCTCCCCCTCGCTGTAGTAAAACTTTATGACTTTCCGTGTTGCTTTTGTCTCCAGGCATCGGATATTACAGAGGATGATAAGTATTCATTTAGATTTTTTGCCAGATCACCAGTCCTTAGCATCAATACAGCCCATCCATGCTCTTTAAAAAGAGACAAAGTTCTGTGTGTGTGCGCGTGTGCACGACTTTATGAGTGTGCAACTAAGTTTATGTGTGTGTGTGTGTGTGTGTGTGTGTGTGTTCCAAGGATGTGATGAACCCACTGCAGTATCACCCCTAAGAGAGTATTTGTGAGGGAAATGATTACCTCGGAAAGAACAGAACTTTGATGAAAATCGTCCCACTTCAATTTGCACCTCGCAGGCCTGCAGGCCTTGTTTATGGGTAATACTGGAAATCTGAGAGATTGCACATATTGGAAATCTGTAAAATTGCACCGTGTGATTCAGTTTCCAATAGCTTTCATAATGACATCATGATATTCAGTGGCCTGATTGTAAGGATCTTTGTCACTGAGATAGTCGCGTGTGCAACTTTATTTCACACGGTACAAGGTCTTGGGGCGCTATTGAAACGGGACGTTTTTTTATTAGTTTGTAAGGTTTCTTCATTACTATGAAGTTCTTTGTGATCAAAAACTAAACACACACACACACACACACACACACACACACACACACACACACACACACACACACACACACACACACACACACACACACACACACACACACACACACAGTAATTTGAATGGGCTTTGCAGAACCTCTCTTATTAACTGAGTTCAGTCCAAAACATTGAGAAGGCTCGACAGTGTGTTTAAGCATCCAAATAAATGGCACATTAAAAATACAAAAATATTATAAAACAATAAATAAAATATCTTCGTTGACGTTGCGGTCGACACTTGAGTCGCTCGTGGCTGCTCCCCCTGGTCCAGATGACAACATGTTTCCATGCTGTTGAACATTCGGCAAATCCTCGAAGCTTAGCGACTCAGTGATGCTGCCGACTAGTTTGAGCGACAAATGGCTGCTGGCAGCCACTAAAATGTAACTTAGGCGATGTATACATTTCTCAGCTATCTATTTCTCTCTCTCTCTCTCTCTCTTTCTCTTTCTCTCTGTCTGTTTTTTTGGCCGGTCTAACGATCGACTATCTCCGGTCTCCAATGAAAGAAAAAAGTTCTGTGCAGGGGTTTTTCTTTTTAAGCGGGGGGGGGGGGGGGGGGGGGGGGGGGGCTAGAAAGTGTATTTGTGTGTGTGTGTGTGTGTGTGTGTGTGTGTGTTTGTGTGTGTGCAAGATTAATGTGTTTGTGTGTGGGTTTGTGTATCACAGTTTCAAACATAGACAAATGGCAGTGTGCCTGCCCTCCACGCACTCCCTGCCATCTCTCTCGCTGATGAAACCGGCTTCACCTTAAAGGGTGTGTGTGTGTGTGTGTGTGTGTGTGTGTGTGTGTGTGTGTGTCTGTCTGTCTGTGTGTATCTGTGTGCAGACTACTCACAAAGAAGGAAATTCAAGAAGGAAAGAACACAATTAATGATGAATGTGTTCTCTGGCCGGGTTGTTTTTGTTGGTGAGAATGCGACGGTTTCCAGTGAAAGGGGCGGGGCCCCGTCAGTGGGCGGGAGGGGAGAGCACCATCGAACGAGGGGTGGGCGGGATGAACGGCACGATGTGCTCAGGTCTCCCCCCCACCGCCTAAGTCTCTCCTTCGGTCGTACGATTGACGGAGTCAAGCCAGTCGTATGATAGACGATATTGACAAGCTTAAATGCCCTTATTGGACGAGATGTGGCCCCAGGGTGCTGCCCCAGCGTTTTGTGAGAACACGCCGCCAGACAAAAACCACACACTCACATACAGCATTACCCCACTCTGCTACCACAGCACTCTCAACAATTACCTTCCAGCTCTTTAAGACACACACACACACACACACACACACACACACACACACACACACACACACACACACACACACACACACACACACACACACACACACACACTCTCACACACACATAACTATCTTTATTACTGTAGCATTTCCACCCTAACCCACTTTCTTTCCTCCTGCTTTCCTTACCTCTTCACCCAGAGACCATCAAACCAGATCCCTTCTAAAAGGCTTTAAGGCCTCTCTTGGCGAGCCACTTCTTCTCCAAAGCACTGCCATGTCTCTTTTCATGTTTTTAAATCAAAGTCCATGAAAGGTTGAGGGAGAGGAGGGCGGATGGAGCAAAGAGAAATTTGGGACTGGTTCTTTTTCGTGTTTGTGGGTTGGAGACAAATCTTAGTTACAAACTCATATGGCCACACACACGCACGCACGCACGCACGCACGCACGCACGCACGCACGCACGCACGCACACACACACACACACACACACACACACACACACACACACACAAACTTAATCTGATACGGTACATGCCCTTCTGGCCTGTTCTGCTCTGGTGAAATTTTATTTCTCTCACCTGCTGAGAGTTACTGTAGATGTGTAACCTGCTCCTCTGCTTTCGCACACAAGTGTATATTACACACACACACACACACACACACACACACACACACACACACACACACACACACACACACACACACACACACACACACACACACACACACACACACACACACTCGCAACATCAACACTAGTATTAAAGACAGTGTGGGGGTGGCCTCTGCTGTGATTCGTTTGCTTCTTTCACAGACGGTTGTGATTTAAGGATTTGATTCTGCTGGTAGTCAACCCGAAAATGTTTTCCTTGATGGTTTTTTGGCAGAGGCCGTGTTGGGGGGTCACACTTCACCTGCCAACTGCTCAGCTCAGACTGGTCCTTCTGGGGACTATATATTTATTATTTATTTTTTTCCAAGCTTCATACTCAAAAAGACAACTCCGCTCCCCTCTGCTGCCCGGTCTCCACCCGGCCCAGCGGATCAGGTTCCATATGCATCAGTGTCTCAGAGCGAGAGCGCTGACTCACCTTCAGTTAATCGTCTCTGACTGCAGGGAGTTACGTGGTGGTCCAAACCTGAGGCCTAGAATTTTAAGGTGCATCCAGCTATTGATTGCTCTGAAAAACTGTTCTGTACAAAACTAGCAAGTACAGTGAGGCTGCAGCTCGCACACACAGCTGTGTCCAGGATGAACCGTTCTGTTTTGGTTGAGAAGTTTTATTACTTTTTGTAAAAGGCTTCAAGAACACTTGGAAGGATTAAGGATACTGCTCCCTCGCAGCCCGCTTCTTCCTCAACATCTCCACTGCTGTCGAAAACAATAACTTATATTGCGTCAAACGCGTTTGTGAACAGTCGCACCAGCAGCTGTGTGAGGGCACAGCCAAATGCTAACATGCTCACAGTGACAAGGACAGCCTGCAAATGTTTACCATTTTAGGCTGATGGGAATATCATTAGCTTTGCAATATATTACCTGTTGGGGGCAGGTGGTTGTAACAATTGTCAAAGTAACTCAGTCTGAAACTGGTGGCATCTGAACCGTGAAGCCAATGCAGAAGTGCCTTACACTTGCATTCTCTCTTTTGGCCTTTAGGTGGCGACTACTCTGGTTACAAAAAGAGGTCAGATTTAATAGAAGTCTATGAGAATATTACTGTACTTCTTTCTTGATTTATTCCCTCAATAAACATTGTAAACAAGAGTTTAAGGTCTCAATCTCAAGTTTCAGGTCTTCTTTAATACAGCATGATGTTCATTTAGTAAACTATGGTCCCATTTAGAGTCAAAGTGACCATAAAGAAGAGTGTGCTTTGGGGGAGTGGCTACCTTGTGATTGACAGGTCGCAACCACGCGTTGTTCGGTCTGGAAGGTGTAAACCTTTCCCTGTGTGACCAGTCCATGACAGTTAATCGTAGGATTTTGATATCCTCATTCAGCGTTCGGTTATACTTAGCTGACTACATCCACTTCTTAAATACAGTCTCAGGTCTTATGTGGAAGGCCGACCAACCAACATTGGCATCCACAGAGTTTGTCAACTCAGACAAATGGTAACCTAGAAACGTTTTTGACAAAATCACACACGGTGGAAGCTGCAATTACTCGTTCTCTAACACCTCGTTCTTTGCTAAATTACTCCTCAAAACCTATTACCAGTGCCTCACCTGTGACTGGAGGGGCCTTCGCAGTCACATTCCTCCTGAACCGTTTGGTACTTTATAAGTAGTTTGTCTTCTTTCTGATAAGGTGAGAAACATACCTTTGAGCTTGGCCAGAGTTATAAGAAGTGTTTTACCCAGATAACCCACACTGCATGTGACTTGGTGAAAGACGAATGGACACCTTGTTCTTTCTTTTTGTGACTTCTCTTTCCCCCGGCTGTCTCTCTGGGTTTTTCATCTTCCTCTGCCTCGACTCAGTAACCTTTAAGATAGACCTGAACGGGGGAAGGGGGGTGGGGTCGGAGGGGGGAGGGGGCGGGGGGGCAGTGAGACTGGGAGAAAAAGAGAGGGGGAGAGAGAGAGGTGTATGAACAAGTATAGTAATCAGTAAGGAGCCAGGCTTACAAATAGTAGTGTAATCAGTGTTACTAGGTGGGGCGTCAAATGGATCTATGAGCACACCCGGCTCCGGCTGAGCAGGAGTGAGGCCGAGAGAATGGCTTTGTGTCGGCTCACAGTGTGACATCCGCTAGCAGTGCACATCCAGCCCATGCAAAGGGTTCAACCCAAACGTGTCGCTCTAAAAGGACCGACTAAAGAGGTGCACTCATCACCTGTCACCAAAAAGTACGCGGGATATCATTTGTAAAGGTGATCCATCTTATTTCCCAAGGCAGCACAGTTTGTAACCCTTCCTGCATTATGACGAATAGTTCAGCGAGAATAAGGAAACCGCAAAAGCTTTTCCCCGCTGTCCCTTTGACTCGATTCTTATTGATCTGAATAGTTGTGTATAACATTTCTAGAAGTTGATGGCAACTCCACCAACATTTCCTTTAGCTCTACAGAGGTGGTTTGTATTTCCTTTCTCAATGCCGTGTTTCCTGGGCTCTGTTCCACTCGACTCACTTTTGGTTGATTCTCAGCCGATTGGCTTATCATGGCCACGTGAAACTGCTGCGACATCATCAAATCCTGCGTTCTCTGTTGACAGGACCATGGTTATCTAAAACGGCGGCAATGTCGCGCAAGTGACGATTCCCTCGGACCAATCAGTGGCCTGCTGTGTTTTAACTCGACTTTCAGCTCAGCTCGCTTGAAACTTTGACTTTAAAAACAGTACCAGGACTATCTACAACTTTTGAAAAAGGAAACAAGAAAATAACCGTTCTAATGAACTGAACTGGATACTTGGTGGAAACGCGGCGTCTGAGAAAGCACCAGATGACCTTAATGTTGAACTGTGGATACGGTAACTCACAGTTGGCCTCCATTGCTTTCTTCTCAGGCCCAAAGTCTTCTTGTATTTCAATGTTTGTTACTAATGTCTCCTCAGTATTTCATATGAAACATCAAAGTTCATTCTTTTCATTTACTTTTCAAAATATGTCAGACTTAGATTTTTTATTATTTTGTGTTTTGCATACATCACTAGTTAAAGTGCATTTTGCATGTATTCAAATGTATTTTGTGTGTGTGAATTTCTTAAAGAATCATTGAAGACTTTGACAAGGATGCCTAGAAAAAGTGTTGTCTACTGCTCTTTGATGTTTGTTTTTCTTCATTTTCCCGATTAATCACGGCTTACAGTCAATTCTCTCTGTTCTGTCTCTCATCTCTTCGCATCTCTTTGTGTCTGTGATTGGCGAAGACATTGAGGAAGCACAGAGGAAGCCTTCTGACACATTGTTGCAGTGTTGAGTGTGATGGGGAGGAGGGGGAGGAGATATTGATACCCGTACTGATGTGTACAGTGGGAGCTGGTGGAAATGTTCTGCTTCCCTATTGATCTCTGATCCATTATGAGATGTTAGTGGAAGGAGCGGTCCATCCTTCATAGGCCGACGCCCATTCTGTTTTCTCCGGTATCCTCCTCCTGCTCCTTCTGCAATCCTTCCGCGCACACACACACACACACACACACACACACACACACACACACACACACACACACACACACACACACACACACACACACACACACACACACACACACACACACACACACACACACACAAACTTCCCTGTGAATCCCATATGTAGATCCTGGAAATGTGAATAATTGCCACATATTCAACCTGTGTTGAGTGAATGAGTTAAATTGAATTGGTCTTACAAAGAACAACATGAACTTACTGATAAATAATAGTCACAACTATTTTTAACGATGACAATAAAGAGGTTTCTTACCTGGGCGACGACTCTAAACCATCTTGCCTCTGCTCTTCTGTGTTGCAGGTCACCGATCGGTCCGTGCGAGCCGTTGCGGAGCACTGTCCCGAGCTGCAGTTCGTTGGCTTCATGGGATGCCCGGTGACCTCCCAGGGAGTCATCCATCTTGCCGCGGTAAGCATCGCACACCCATATTGTGCCCTGGACCTTCATTTGTGACCCGTTACGAGGAAATCAAACCGTGCGTTGACTTCCCGGTGAAAGTAAAGATATCGCAGTTCCACCGGCACAGACAAAAGAAGTCACCTCCATCAGCTCTTTTGAAGCGATCACTTGTATCAGTAAATGTCAACTGAAGTTCTCTGGCGTGACCACGATTTTAGTCTGATCCTGTTACCGCGGGCCGCCGGCTCCGGGCGGGGAAATTAACTTTTGGAGAGTAAACTCAGGACCTCGCTGTGTGTTTTATCTCAGACTCCGTTTTGAAGTTATTTGGTGTTAACTTTAAAATCTCATGAAAGCCTAATGAGATGAATCCTAATAATACGCTGCTGTTTCCAACGACGCCCCGCTGTTTGGATATTACCATGGTAATGAGCAGGGCGCCGCGGTTTTAAGTTGTTTCTGTGCCATACAAACATGGACACACACACACACACACACGCTCCCAGGGCGACTGTGCCCGGATCAAATTCAACCGGTAAGCACCGCACTTCTCTTCTCATTTGTTTCCGTTCCCCAACTTAACATCCATGTGGAACGCGTGTGTGTGTGTGTAAGTGTGTGCACCTGTGTGCAACTGTGCATGGTATGTCCGCACCCGTGTGTGCCTGTGTAATACAATTCGATTTGTGTTTGATGAACTCGGGTGTACACGCAAGTGTGAACGTACCCTTGTGGGCTGCGTGCATCCATTGCTCCTCAAATGCAATTACAGTTGTGTTAATAGGACTGAGACACCCGATGCCCCGCTGCATTATTAGATTAAACAGCAGATTAATTTGTGCTCATGGGTTTGGCCCCCTATCATCTCTGCAGCCTCCACTGACCTTGGCCAGTGTGTTGTAGACAGACAGTAATGAAGCCAGCCAGTCATAACAGCATTAGCATACCTGGAGGTGGACGCATACACACCGGCCCACACGCACAGACTAGCACACCTCATTATTATTTATTACAGTATTAACCAAGGAGAAGTTTTAGGGGGTTCAGACGAGCAAGTTAATGCATCTGATCATATTTATACATGTATTTTAAAAACAGCAGTTTTGATTAATTCGGACATTTTTTACGAATACGAATTTACCCCGATGAGATTTCAGAGATGCATACGCAACCACATTTTACATCTTGACCAACTTACTACAACAAAATAACACACACAGAAAGGCTCTAGATATTACACTACTACACATACGTTACGCATTTGCATAACGCCCAACCTCTAACGCAATGCAATACAACTGTTCCTCTCTAAAGTCTACTTTTATAAGGATTCAAATGTTAGAGGGACAGTGAGTTTAGCAATGCAGTCCAACACAAACCACATGTGTGACCTAAATAATAAACATATGATCGAATTTGCATGTATGCAACAGTATACAGTAATGTCAGTAAAAACATTGTGAACTTCATGAAGACGTTATGGCAGAGCAGCAGTATTGAAGGTTTCCCCCCTTGGCACACCCAGAATCCTCCACCTCCCACCTGTGAGAGCACCCAACAGGGAAAGTTAATCCACTGGAGGTCAGCAAAGACATGATTCAGGCTACTCTTTAACCTCTTAGCGTTCCTGTAAGATTTGCCTAAAAGGCCTGTACTTGAACCATTGGGAGTAAATGCACGGTCTTGGTCTCATTTGAAGGTAACACTCTGAAGCTTTTTCCCAGAATCACTTTAAGTGCTTCTGACATTGAGTAATATAGGTTTGAACACACTGAAGTAGAGGATTTCCGCCTGAACATTTCTTTGCAAATAGATTCCTGCAGATGAGTATAGCTGGGACTTAAGAACTGGAAAACACAATGGGACCGTAGCATAAAGCCTTATCTAGTCCAAGTAAAAAGCAGATAACAATACCACAGAAAATTCATATTTTCCACGTTTTTCTAATGGTGCAGAGCTTGTAGCATCGTACTGAAGAAGACTTGAGGCTGTAACTGCTGCCAGAGGCTGCGAATACGTATGTACAAGTTATATTTTGATCAAGCTTTTTTCACTTTGTCATTATGGGGTGTTGTGTGTAGAATTTTGAGGGATTTCTTTTTTTTAAAGGCTGTAACATAACAAAATGTAGAAAAAGTGAAGCTGTGAATACTTTCCGGATGCTCTGTATGTCTAGGATGAAAAAAATATGAACATTGTGTGCTTATATAAATAAATCCTATAGAACTATCCTGATTATACAGATATTTCACTGAGTGAACTTTATCCGCTTCAACTAAAAGGGCTGTAAGCCAGATCCAATCAACCACTTAAACTTTCTTCAGAAAATACTTTTTCAGGGTGCTAACATATGTAGGTGTTGGTCATAATGAATGGATCCTGACGGGACAGAAATGTTTCAAGGGGAAGACTTAGACCACATTTATTTTGTCGATCGATCTCTTTGTTTCTGTCATCTCCGCCATCATTTCCCAGTCCTTCTCCCTCTCTGTGCCCCCATCTCTCCGTCCCTCCATAATCTCCGACAGTAATTATCTCGTTTAGCAGTTGATTCCTCCTCTCATTCGCTCCCACTTGGTCCCATCCTGTGTCGATTGAAAATCATATTCTCGCGCTTGGAATCGTTGCATTTCTGATGACTCCGTGGACCGGCATGCGCTTCCAGGACGGCAGCGCTCCTCTCCTGTTTGATTACCACACTCTCCCTCCCACTCCGTTTCTTCCTCGATTGCACTTTTTTCTTCTCTTTTTTTCTCTCTCTCTCTCCCTCTCCCCCTTTCCCTTTCTCCCCTCTCTGATAATCTTCCCAACCGCCACACTTGCTATTCAGCAACCACCAGAAAAAAAGGGACGAAAATCCATTACTTTTATTAACTTCTCTCACATGGCACACTCATTTCAGATTGATATTTTTTTTTTAAACTTTTTTTATACCGACTTCTCACAAATTAGGGTAGGAGGAAATCAATTCAAATCGTATCTTCTTAATCAAGTGAGCCGATGGTTGGAATAGGCCACCCGTGGTGCCAAGTTCGATGCAGATGGTCCGTGGAGCCGCTGCGGCGTGTGCGCTCCTCTAATGGGTTCCCAGTGTTTCCAGCCCTATCCGCGTGTGATGTGCAACACCGCTCAATATTTGTAGCCAGGCGGCATTTGATAAATCATCGTCTCGTTAGCGACTAAAAGGGAACAATCAGGCTTTCCGCCGGCTGAGAGAGTCTGCTGATCTAAAAACAAGCTTGCCTTACTGGATGGAAATCTATATGTTGCCACACGGCGTCACGCGTCAACGTGTCAAAAAACGTTTTTGAAAGAACAAACACGCAGCGGATGTGCTCTTTTGTGTTTCCGTACCGCTGTCAGTTTGGGTCAGCTTCTTCTTTCTTTACGGACGCTCAAAGCTGCCTCCGAGCTCTTGACATTAATGATGGTTATACAGATGAGGTTTGTCACATCCCCGAGGCTCAAACCATCTCGAGGCAGAGGCTCTGTGGGTGTCCCCGAGCTTTTCGGGCGATACCCCGCTCTCCCTCTGCAGCACATTCGTGGACTTCGTGTGTGTTTCCTTGTGGTCCTGTACGAGATTAGTCCCTCTGCACTAATTCGTTTTCAGGAGGTTTCCCTGTGACGTCAAGTCTCAGACCTCAAAAGCGCCATAGATGTGCGTATCTTTGAGGAAATGTGTGTTGGATAACATACTTCATTTTCTGTGCTCCTCCTTCTCCAGCCGCCTCGGCCACAACTAATGGAGTCATTATCCAGCTCTTTGAACGGTGTCGTTACCTGTTCACGTCTACGTTTCTGTCCGGTCGCTTTCTGCTGTTGGTCATTGTCACTCTGTATTTAACTCTTTTACTGTTGTGGATCTTGTATTTTTTTGTCTGTGTTTCTCTCTCTCTCTCTCTCTCTCCGACACACACACACACACACACACTCTCTCCCACCGTCCTTCCATCTTCCCGTCAAGCGGCGCTCTCTTCTTCTGGTAGTGATTAAATCCAAGGTCGGCTCTATCAGAGAGCCAGTGTTTGAGAGCGGCACTGGGTGCCAGAGAGCCTTCATTCCCCCAGTCTTAGATGTCTCACTGATGGCTTCCCTTTGCTTGTCATGTCTACCCACAATGCCCCTCCTCATACATCAGCCTATCACTGCCCTGTGGGCTTCAAAATGCATTTTTTGTGTGTGTGTGTGTGTGTGTGTGAGAGAGAGAAAGTTCCCACTCTCTTGAGAAGGAGAGCGAGGAGGCCAACGACATAACAAATGGAGAGGCTGTAGAAGAATGTGTCAGAGATGAAACGAGGTATACATGGAGACCATAATGGTTGTGTGTTGTCTCTCTGATGTGCAGAACGTGGCCGTTTCTGGTCTTAATTTTGGGTCTTATGGATTAATTCAGCCTTGTCGCTGCAGTGCTTTTGTTGTTCTTCCCCAGAAAGAAAAAAAGAAAAAAAGAATAAGTTAGGCCCTTTTGATAAATGCTCTCCAAATTTGACAGAATTGGACCACGGGCAATACCTCATTCTCTCTGTGTGTTTATGAGCAAATAAAACATTCTGGATTTTGACAGGGAAGCTATTTCATTTCATAACCAGAATCATATGTTCTATCCATCCTGGTGGCTTAGTGGAGCAGCGTGTACGCGCAACATTGTCACTTCAAATTTGGCCTTCCTTTTTCTAAAATAAATGTGAAAAAGAAAGAAATATTCATTATTTTTTACGCCCCCATTTACTTTTGTCCAGATTTCCGTGACCACATGGCCAGAGCTTTTGAAGTGGTTTAACACAACTAAAGGTGAAGAGACAGCTCTTCCCTTGCTGACCCCCCCCTAACCCCCCCCCCACCCCCCCACTGCTCCCTCCCCATGTAGGGTGAGTGGTGTCTGGCTTTGCTGTAGTCTGCTGGCCCCTTATCTCCCCCCTCTGACTGGAGGACAGAAAATACATAATCACAGTGCCCTGTGTAAAACTGATAACCCCCAACACGAACCAGGGAAGTACGTGTGTGTCTGTCTGTGTGTGTGTGTGTCTTTATGTCTCTGTGTACCTTTTTTCCTACGTACAAATGTGTGTGACTGTGCACTTACACGTGTGTGTGTTGTGTCTCAGGGGGTGGTGAAGGGGATAAAGGCGATACGAAAGGAGCAGAGGGGATTTGGAGGAAGAAAGGTAATGGGGTTGTGGGGGTCGCAGAATGAGTCGAAATCGTAATAATAATAATTTTCTTCGGCGCTGTATGGAGGAGATTGGGGGATTTATGAATATAATGAGCAGACAAGGGCCTAAGGATGATGTGTGTCTTTTGCAAAAAGTAATTGAGGAATAATTCATTTGGCTTTGAGACGTTTAACCCAGAGACAGACAGAGATAGAGAGGTGTTTGACCTCCGGAGGAGGAGGGGAGGGGGGCTATCATGTCTCATTAATGGCCCAACTAGTGCCACTGTGCTGTGACTGTCATCCAGTGCCGTCGCACGGGCTCACACTTGTGTATCCGTGTGTGTGTGTGTGTGTGTGTGTGTGTGTGTTCACGTGCCTATGTGGTCATTTGGCTTAGAGCGCCAGAGAGAAACCAATGCTCTCTATCTCCTCGAGCCTTTCCTCGCCGCTGAGTTTGTTATCAACACCAACACATGCAGGATTAGAGCCTGTAAGGGGGGAAGAGAGCGAGAGAGAGAGAGGGAGGAAGGAGGTGAGGGGGGAAATAAGTGGTAGACAGTAGATGGGCACGAGACAGATAAATAGAGAAGTTACACACACACACACACACACACACACACACACACACACGCACACACACACACACGCACACACACACGCAGGGATCAGCTCACTGGTCCGTGACTGATGCAGACAATGTATTTGTGATACCAGACCCGTGGCCTTTCCAGCTTTTGCGTCAGTCCCTTTTCAAATATTCATATCAATCTGTCTGCACAGGCCTCTATGTATTTATATGTGTGTATGCTTCTTTCCCTGAGTGTTGGTCTGGAGGAAGGGGGAAGAGGGAGGGGGTGGCGTGTGATTTAGGCCCGGCGCAGAGGGACTGTCTCGACACAGCTTTCTCCTGTCTGACTGAACTGTCTGGGATGCTCCGAGATGGAAGAAGAAAAAAACAAAAGCATATATGCACCAGTGCGCACTTGTATTCACCTAATGACACCGCTGACATTCGTCCACCTTTCTCCCTCCCCATGCCTCACCCGCCTCACCCCGTCTCACCCGGTCTCCAACACATGCGGACAGCCGGGCAGAATGTGTCGGCGGGGCCCGACAATGCCACCTCGGCAACAACAGCCTGTGACTCCTCGGCTCAGGACTTTGAATGTCGCTTCAAAGTGACTGTGAACTTCCCACCTGCATTGTTAGAAGCATTTCAACTCGTGTCTACGAGCCTCTGTCCGTCAGAGGATGGAGAGTTTCCACCGCTACGCTTGTTAGTTCTGCTGAAAAGCTTCTTTCTTTCCTTCCCTTTTTCAAAGACAGACATGCATGTATTTCTTTCTGTTTTTTTGTGGAGGATCTATGCATTTCCCACTGTAGGACGTATATTCTTCATTGACTGGACTCACAGGCTGAATCTCCGTGCGGTTATAAATGGACTACGGCAATGAAACAGAGGCTCATATTTTCCAAACCCCAACTTGCTGGCTATTTATGGCTGAAACAACGCTCGCTCTGTCCGAGCTTTTCAAATGTCGTCTGGCTGCTTCTCATGCCGGGACACTGAGGTTGATGGACAGCAACAGCCGTGAACTCCCGCCGCTTGGTGCCCGGCCTTCAAACCATGACATCATGTCCTCTGCATGGGGTCCACCAGGCCTCCGCTTCCTGTCTGGCGTCACGATGCTTGACGTTGTTTAAATAAATTCAGTAATAGCACTGGTAGTTATAGCTCTGTAGTACAGATGTGCACACACACACACACACACACACACACACACACACACACACACACACACACACACACACACACACACACACACACACACACACACACACACACACACACACACACACACTTGCCCACTGTGTGCCAGACTGTGACATACACTAATGTAATAAAGTGTCAAATCAACCTCTCCACATATTGAACTGCAGCCTGAGCTTGGCTGGAGGACAGCGTACCTCTGAAACAGCCAGTTATTTTTCTTTCACTTAAAGTAGTGTTTTCGAGTTTGACCTCTGACTCAGCTTCTCGTTTCTTCCCGTTGGAGGGAGGCTTTTAATTGAAGCAGGTGGGAGCCGAGCGGCTCGGAGTCCACAGACCTCCTCTGGTCATGTGGACTGAATTAAAACTTTAATACTGAAATGTGGCGAGGGCTGTTTGCTCATCTAGCGCTGGCACAATCTGAAGTGATTGCTTTTCTTCTATCGCTGCATTCAGGTGTGATGTGTGTCTGATTCATATCCATATTCTCCTAAATTCAATCATTTTCTGCTCTGTATATAATTATATATATATATATATATATATATATATAATGATGTTTCTAATTATATATTTATATAATTATATATATTGGCACAGTTGACCAATTAAATTAAAGACTAGAAGGTCGATTTTTTTAATGAGTTTTCAAAAGACTTTTTAGGACAGGTTAATTGATTCGGTGATGTTTTAAACTTCTCTGCTTTAATTTTTCATGATGCATTTCACCACCTAAAAATACTTGTACTGCGAGGGTAGCCATTGGTATTAATGATTATTTTATTTGTCTGGTTGGGCATGTTTTAGTTAGTGGGAGAGAAAGCAATCCAAGGCCATAATCTTGCTTGAGTAAAAGTAGTGCTGGGCGATTTATGGCCAAAACCTTCATATTGTCTTTTCATATCTCAATAATATATCACAATATGAGATGAAAATACAACATGCTTTCTGGCAATTCAGTGAATAAATAATCCATATGAAATAATCACATGGTTTTGTATACTTGAATGAAATACTATAACAATTAAAAAGTACTCAGTCATTATTTATTTAATCTAGAAAACAAATCTGATTTTAATACGCGCTCGTTATTATCAATTTCGATGATGTAATTGTATCAAGCTATCTTGAGGTATGATTTCATCACGATACTATTCCATTTAAAAACTATCATTTGTATTATATTGTCAAATTGAATTAGCGCTATTAAGTATTATTGCTAGTATTAGTGACAAAATGTATAATAAAATATCAAAAGTACAGAGTGTAATAGTATTCAAATATTAGATTATTATCATCATTATTATTATTATTTTTATATTTATTGAACATATCTTTTTCTATGAAATCTCCATTTTAAATAATTTTTTGTACGTTTTGTTGTGGAGTTGAAATACACATTAGCATAAAATGGAAACACTCAAGATCAAGGACAGTATGTGTGCGTTGGAATATTCATAAAATCCGCCCTCAGGTCCACGTTGTGTGTTCGCGTTGTGCGTTCGACGTGCCGGCCTCAGAGCAGCTGGATTCTGCAGGTTTCAGTGTTTTTATGAACAGCATGAATAATTATCCAGGTGTAGCTGCCAGCTCGGAGGAGACGGGATGAACTCTGCCTGGTTACAGACCTCAGCCAACGAGGAGAAAAAGCTGCCGAACCCCTCACCAAATCCCCTGCTCTCTCTGCTGTTGCTCTTTTCCCTCGCTCACTCGCTCTCCTCGCTCTCCTCGCTCTTTCACTTTCTTTTTTTTTCTTCTTCTCTGTCTCCCTCTCCTTTTCCCCTCTTTTCCCCAAAATTTCTCTCCATTTATTTTTCTTTCTCCTCCGCGTCTGTTTATTCTCGTTTCACAGAAGAAGCAGAAAAAAAAAGCTGCATCACGAGTGGAAATGATTAAATACGATTGGAAGCATTAAAACCATTCATCTATAATAATAATGATAATCTGTCAACTATGAGAAAACAAACACTGGCGCAGCGGCTCGTCACATTGTGGAGGTGTGACTAATTACTGAGAGCCGGTCTTTTTGTGCAACTTCTCATTTTAGGGATTTGGAGGGGTGTTTTTATTTGGCAGATGTCTCCTAAACTGTGGAATTTATTTTCTCTTCTGTGTTTTTTTTTCTTCTTTTTCCCACATATGGATTAACAAAGTTACAGCCTCAGCCGTGACTCTGCCTCTTCTCTTTCAAGCAGACATCTGCTAAATGTTCACTTTTTTTTTCTTCAACCTAGCTACACTCTCAGCCAATGAAAACTCACACTTGTTGGCCTGGTTTCTCATTGGTTATCCACATCAATGGGACGGTTTCTATTGGCTGTAGTAATTCTACTACAGCAGACCTAAGCAGTTTCGAGGATTTGGAGGACAAATACTACTTTTGATGTCGGGGCTTTTAAAATTTACTCCAGGCGAAAAAAACATAAATACTGAATGCAAATGGCAGTGTGTCTGTGTGTATGTTTGTGTGTGTGTTTTTATTGACAGCAAGGCCTGAGTAGATGTGTGATGCTACGAATGTCAGTGGTAGTGGTCACTTAGACCACATTCAGGGTTGATTTTTGCAATGCCTTTGTTGTGCGAACAATTTTACACACACACACACACACACACACACACACACACACACACACACACACACACACACACACACAGATCAGACTAATTCTGCATGAATAATTTAGCACTTCGATCCGAGACCCACAGGGGCAAATGACGTGTTTGTGTGTGTGTGTGTGTGTAAACGTGTGTTTCCGTCCACGTGTGTGTGCATGTTGTGTCTATGTTCATTTACACAGTTTGGGTTTCCCCCCCCTGTTCATTGAATACCATTGTTCATCATGTCAGTGTGGCTGTCCCTGAAGACCACTGCGGCGTTGCTGACCCTGCCTTTGCTCGCGCAAGCTGTTTAAATGTTTATTTCATTCGTATATGTATATACACGTATACATATATATACATATGTATATGTAAGTCGTGTCTTCAGACTACAGGGCTTTTTGCCACGAACCAAATCTGTTTCACGGTTATCTCATGCCGAAGCAGAACATGTATCCCAAGAAGTGTGGATCCAAGTTGAGTGAGTGACAAAAGAATTAAATTAAAAAAGCCACAAGCTACATATGAACACAGACAAATGGAGCAGCCAGACAGAGGTAAAGGTTTTGAAAGCCTTTTATTTATTTATTATTATTCTTTTTTTTCTTTTTTTTTTACAACCTCAGCGCAGTGCAGCATCGCGCGCTCGCCGCTGTTTGTTTTGCTGTCGTGTGTGTTTTGACTCTCGGCACAGGGAGGAGTGTTTACATGTGTGCTTACCTGCACCCAGTGAGCCTCATGCTGGGAGCTATATGCCACGCCTATGGAGCCCACAACAGAGCTCAGTGATCTTAACACCAACTGTAAGCTTGTTTTCTCTTTAGCCTTGGCCCTGACATTTACCTCCCTGCCTCCCTGTGCGGCTGGCCGGAATATCATACCTCCATTATCTCGCATCCCCGGAGTGTGTGTGTGTGTGTGTGTGTGTGTGTGTGTGTGAGAGGGCGTAGATGTGTGTGCACACACCTGTGCCTTTACGTAGTTCCCAGTATGTATCAGAGAAGAAACACCTGCGCTGCGACTTGAAAAGCCACAAAAGTGGGTGATTGTGGACAGGCGGGTGCGCTTGTGCGTCAGTGTGGGTTTCTAAGAGTGCGTCAGGATGTAGAGATTTTCACTGGAGGATTAATCTAAACCCCCTCTTATGAAGTATTCAGATCAGAAAGAGGGATTATTGAAAGTCGGCAGAGATGAAAGGAAGAGTGGAAAGTGAATGCTCATATTGGCTCATAACCCCTCACACCAGGCGTGCAGGCACCGAATGATAAACAGTAGCAGCGAGACATTTTATCTGCCTTGTTAGGTTTCATTCTGCATTCATACGGTTTTCTTTTCCTTTTTCCCGGTACATGTGGCACTATACAAGTTTACTCAGCGTATAGAGAGACTTAATCCACTTGCCTTGCAGATACGTCAAAACCTTCCGTTTATTTCAGCAGACGTGTATACCATACATGCTGTCATCGAACATTACTCCACCTGTTATTTTCTGAACGGCTGCTGGTTCCTTCATGAGCAGTGTTGTGTTTCCTGCTTACCTGTCTGAGTAAAAGAGATAAAGTATGACGGCTGGATTTGACTTTTTTAACTGAAATGAAATTGCATTTCTGAGCACAGCAAATGGAGAAATTCATATGAAACGTTCTTTTGGTTTCCTGATGGCGGCGCCTAATCTTGCCTAAAAAATAACACATTGACATCATTTTTGACTGCATAAAAAGGACGAGGTTGTCAAACATGTGTCTGTGTGTGTTGCCTCCTGTAGCTGCGGCACCTGAGTGTCCTGGACCTGCGGCACATCTCGGAGCTCAACAATGAGACGGTGATGGAGGTGGTGAGGAAATGTCGCAACCTCAGCTCCCTCAACCTCTGCCTCAACTGGAGCATCAACGACAGGTAGGCCACGCCCCTTCCGGTCTGTTTCAGACGCAGGTGCACCCGGTAGCCGCCTCCTCCTCGGACAGCCAGGTTTTCAACGGGAGCCGTAGGTAGAAAAACTGTAACAGTTAGTATGGATTCAAAGTTTCATAATGCAACAGTGGTATTATGATAAATCCAGACACTAATGCGTTTGCCAATATTTAAAGTAAATCAACGAAAATAAGTCCAGTGGGTGGTGGGGCCCTAATGGCTCTTTAGGGTCTTTGTTGGCAAAGAAGTCTTTCATTGATTAGTCGTGGTTTTATAATATCATTTTGTATTATATCTTCATGGGGAGCTGTTATTGATTGAGCAGTTATAGTTGCTTCTCTGGCATCACAATAATATTCACAAATATGCCTTTGGTGAGCATAATATTTTGACATCCTTCTGGATGACTTATTTTTACGGCAGCCAGTGGATCAGCGCCGTGGAGCGATCTTTATGTTTTAGTTTGTGTTTCTGCACATGCGTCGTGCCTGATGCACAGTCCTGCTGGGGGTTTCCAGCTATTTGACCGATGAGCGGTCGGTAGCGGTAACGCCCCGATCTGAGCCAAACGTGCACGTAAACAACGGAGGCGTCACGATATTATATTATGGCTCTGCGAATGGGTCACGAGTGAGGAAACGCATTCAGCAACGTCCGGCCTCGGGGAGGAATGTTTTGGTGAGAAGCAGAGGATATGAACACCACAGGGCCCTTTAATCTGTGGAGGGACAATGGGGAAGCAGTGTGAATGATTTCTCAATCAAATCAACTCATTTATTAGTCGATAAAGGATTTCAACGGCTCTACACACAAACCGTACTCACGGACACATGTGCAGCTGAACCGTATGTCAGACAATTATGTACAAGCTCGAAACATCTGCCTTTTTTAATTTTTAATTTATCTCCAGGCCACATGGATGTTTCAGTCATGACATTTACAGAAGGACACATGTTGGCATGTGGTGCACACATTCAGCAACATAGCATGCATTAACACGGCTACAGTACACTCTTTATGTGCAAGCACGGACCCTTCTGCAGAGGGAAGGCTCAAAAGCACAAGTTGAAAGGACAACAAGAACTTTTTTTTATTCTGTCTCCCTGGTCATCTCCCTTGCCGCTCCCTTCTTTTCTTTCCCCCTTTCTATCTCAACCAGGAGACAACTTGCACAGAATACGATGGCGAGAGAATACCATCTCCTCTTTTATTTATTATCTTGTGTTTT
Organism: Cottus gobio; assembly: GCA_023566465.1. Classification (NCBI taxonomy): domain Eukaryota; kingdom Metazoa; phylum Chordata; class Actinopteri; order Perciformes; family Cottidae; genus Cottus; species Cottus gobio. The sequence continues at coordinate 22,699,019 of CM042218.1, read as the reverse complement.
ATTCATACCTTTCTATTTAATCTATTGATTTACAGCGGAGGCTGTGGCTTCTCTGCCGACTGTACTCCCACTCTTGGCTTAAGAGTGTGAACACAATATTGAATTTACCACGGTATATAGCAACTGTGTGTGTGTGTGTGTGTGTGTGTGTGCACGTGTGAAATTATTCCTGCATTATTGAGTTAAGCACAGACATGCGGTGGGAAGGTTATGGTAATACCTTACCTCCTACTGCCTCCTTTCAATAAAAAAAAAACATGGAGCAGGAGCACATGGTGTTATCAACTTCATCCCTTTATCACACTCATTCACATACAGCACACACACACACGCACACACGCGTACAGCCTCGATTGATTCAAGGCTGCATTGATTCCATAATGATATTTGCTGCATTGGTTCAGGGGCTGAAGGTGTCTGTCTGGCTGGATCACTTCTGGGAATATTGGAATTTAAAATGGTGTGTGTGTATGTGGCAGCCTGTGTGGGAGATAAAGCTATAGGATGTGTGTGTGTGTGTGTGTGTGTTTGTTTATTGCTAGCTGAGGCGCACGTCATATCTGTGAGGAAGACTTTTGAAAAATCCGGCAGAAGTAATAAAGGGCCATTTTCTTTTTGCCCTGCCTCCTGGACCTGCAGACCTGTGTGTGTGTGTGTGTGTGTGTCTGTGTGTCTTTTATGTACATACTGTCTGCTGCTCAAGAACTCGGAGCAAATAAGTAAAAGCCTTCAGATATAAGTCGCTTTATCGTTACACTTTACAGTCACACAGCTCGGAGCAGACAGGAGGGGAGAGGAGGAAGATGGTGGTTTGGAGCACACACCTCCCGACACGGAGACATTTTTTTTATCACAGCGGATGGATTGAGTGAGAGAGGATAATTTAAAGAGTCAATGCAACCAAACTGATTCAAAGAACGTCACGCACCGAGAGCCCCATGTTGGTGACGGGGGACAAATACAGAGCCCGGTTTGAAGAGCTGAGATTTTAGGAGCGCCGCTGTTGACACAGGGAGGTTATGGTTGAAGTCTGAGGCAGCATGAGGTGTGTATCGTCTATCGAGGTTCACCATCGGGAAAAACGACCTGAGCTGTCCTGAAATGAATTTGAACCACCCCGATTGTAAAATTATTGTTTTTCTACATTATCATTCGTTAAAATCATTCATAGTTCCCTTTAACATAAAGAAAACATCAAAAGTAATTCCTTCATTCTGTTGAGAAATTCTCAAAACAAGTCATTTTATTAGTTTGTTATGTGTAAGTTTGTTTAGATTTTTACATAAAAATGCAGCCAAGTGAATTAAATAAATATATATATATAAATATATATATATATTAATATTATTTTATGTTTTTTTTATCAGGAAAAGTTATTTTTAAGATTTTGCATAGAGCCTCCAAAAAGCTAGAAGCGGCCCTGCCAGCTGGAGAAGATGCACTCGTCAGCATGTTGCCAAGGGAAGACACGGGATGGAGAGATCTCATTGTTGCCCTATTGCCCGTAGTGGCAAAGAGCCAGAAGGAAGTACATCAAAAGGACTTGATACCGGTGTGTAGTGTTGACTCCTTGTAGTCCCTTACTGTAAACGTCGGTTAGTTAACGGGTAACGTTGACATTAACGGGAGCAAGCTTTTCTCATGGACTTGGGCTGAATTCCCTGTTGTGCTGTGTGTCTGTTTCTGTGGTTAAATGAGAACCGGTGCCATTTTCATCCCTGTTTATTGTAATGTAGCGGGCTATTTTTCTCTCAACTTTTGTCCCAGATTCGTCAAAAATGTAGTTTAATTCTCCCCTAATCTTGTTTTTTGCGGCCCTTCGTCAACAGTATGTGCCTGTGTTGCAGTATACGACTCACGGTACTCACGGTTATTATACCGCCTGCACTTCATCTACAGTATTGTTAAAAAAAGTGACATTAGTGAGTGTGTGTGAGTTACAGACAGCAGCAGTCTGGCTTTGCTGTAATGGTATAATAAGCCCTTTCTTGCATATTTTAGGGTACTTCAACTGTTAGACAATAATCAGAACCACGATTCGATAAGAATTCCTGAAATCTAAATAACAGCTTTCGACTTACATAAACACAGCCACCAGTTCAAACATGGACACACACCTCAGTGTGATGTTGTCTGTTTAAATGGAGAGATTTTTATCGGTGATGGTTTTCTGCTCCAGACAGACTGTCAGTGTATATCTGCAGAGCGGCTGAGACGGTTTATTTGGCTCAAGGTTCAAAGGTACAAAGGTCATCAGGGTCACTGCTGTTGGGGAAGTCAGCACACACACACACACACACACACACACACACACACACACACACACACACACACACACACACACACACACACACACACACACACACACTTGTTGTCACAGTGAAGCCCAGAATGACTCGTTAGCTCTCCGAGGGCACAGCTGGGTCAGCTTTGGTCTGCGTGTTTGAAAGTGATGACAGTGTGCTGTGAACAGGTAAACAGGCAGAGGAAATGACCCCTTATTTCCAGGATCAATTTGTTCCCCCCTACAAGGGGCAATTGAAGAGATGGGGCTCTGTAGGCGGTAAAGCACTTGAGTCATTATTTTCGTCCCTTCTTCGCTCTTCTCATCTCTCATCTTTAAGAGAAATAAAGAAATAAACGCCGCGCCCCCTCCGCTCCCCTCGCCTTTCCCCGTAATGGCCGAAAACGGCGCCTCAGTGTAGGGAAGGGAGCGATGATGACCAAACATGGACTTCCCATCGTCGCAGCCCGACGCAGATTGCAGATTGCGACAGTGGGACGCCTATTTTTGTGTGTGTCCGCTGTCATTTCTCGGGGAGGCGAAGATGCGGTGGCCCCGCGTTGGCCCTGTTATTTCTCTGTATCCTCATCCGCAGATGATAGCAGACGAATGTGGGATAGTGTTTTCCAAATGTCACCGCGTTTGAAAACGGGGAGCGAGTCATGATCAAAGTGGAACGGCAGAGCAAATGGTGGCGCTCACCATTTTTTATTTTTTTATTTTCAGAAGCAGGTTGAGAACACAAGTTAAATGGTTTTCTTTCTCTTTTTTCTCGGTGCTTTGTGTCAGCCTTTGTCATTTTACCGAAACTCCAGGGAGCGTTTGTGTTGTGCGTGTTGTGTATTTGTCATTTCTGTGACCATTGTCAAGATTCTTTTATATCTAGAGACCTGCTATTCCCTGCAGAGACTGTTGATTTTTTTTTTATTACTTATTCGTATAATTAGGTCTTTTTCTACTTTTTCTACCAGAAATAAGGGGATTCAACTTTTTTATTTTATTTATCTGATTGTCATGCTTCTGTTTCTTTAAGTGTGAGTGTGTCGCAATATAAGTTTGCGGTGAAGCACCCTCAGTGGTTTTGGTCAAAGCAAAGAGTCAGCATCTACTCTGCTAACATTAACCCGGCTGCCTGTGTTGACATGCAGATTGATGTGCCGCCCCCCCCCCCCACACACACACACACACACACACACACACACACACACACACACACACACACACACACACACACACACACACACACACACACACACACACACACACACACACACACACACCCACCCCCCCTCTCTGTCTTTCCATGTGTGTGTTTGTGTGCAGGCTCTGGTCAGTTGGCTTGAAGTCTTTGCTGAAAGCAGATGCATGGAGCAAATGAGTCATTTCTTTTTATGAGATCGTATTGTCGGAAGCTTGGCATTTCCCAAAAGCCCTGACTTTCCCTCTCTCTCTCTCTCTCTCTCTCTCTCTCTCTCTCTCTCTTCTTCATCTCTCCGACAGCTTAATTCAAACAGGGGAATCGATATTCATCCCTTTCTCCTTCTTTGCTTTTTTTTCTCCCCCCCCACCCTCCGGGCTAACATTCCCTGCATATCGCCATCACTCATGAGCGTCACAAATCACAGCCCGAATTGGCTGTTCTACATTTTCTTTTGCCCACCTCCCGCCCCTCTCGCGCAGAAATCGGACTCGATGAGGGATGACCGGGGGGGCCCTCTCTGACTTTCAGGAGCTTATAAAGCAGGAAATAATTGGAGAAGTAGTCTCCCAGAAACGCACCTTCTCCTAACAGGCTAAGTCGCGTGGATCTGGAGGCGTTGGCGATGGACGGCTCATTCCAAGCAGCCTCTGCTGCAGCCAGCTGGCAGATCCCACAGCGCCTGGAGAAGGGTTGAACCTCCAAAATCAAATGAGCCTGTGATACATCAGTATGATCAACGACGTGTCAACTGACAGTTAGTTGCTCTACTTTGCTTGGCCGCAGCGGAGGTGCCCGGGGCCGGTATTTGTCAAGAGTGCTGAGAGTTGCCCGAAAGAATACTTTAAACCTGAAGTGTAAAAAAAAAAACAACACACAAAGAAAGGAAAGACTCAGGAACGTTTACCGAGCACTCTGCTCCTTCTTACGGCAAAGTCAAGGAGATGCCCTTTAAGATGCTCGCGAAGGTAACGGCAATCAGGTGAAAGGATTCGACCCGGGTATCTTCGCTGAGCCGTTATTCCAACAAGCCTCGATGAGTTCAAAGTAGGGATGCAACGATACCATTTTTTACAAACTGATACGAGTACGAGTATTTTTATTTGTGTACTTGCCGATACCGAGTACCGATACCGATACTTCTTAGATTTGGTCTCCATGAAAGTGCAATTAATTTGGAGGCAGATTGTATTTTATCCTCTGCAGATTATGTCAAGCCTATAGTACAAAATGAACAGAAGGCTATCCCAAGCTTTAAACTTCTTGTGGAAGTCCCTCTAATGTCGGACCATAAAACGCCCCCGTGTCCGGGTTCATAATGTAAGCGATAATATTAGGGATCGAGCAATTATATAGGAAGCTGTGTTCCAAGTTATGTTTCCGGTGCTTTTATTGTGGAGGGAGAAACGGAAAGGAAAAGAGTGGAATTGTGGGATATACGTGTGTGAAGGAGATAAAAAAAAGTGGTTCAAGTTACCCTGCAGCGTGTTTTCATTTTATTAGAATTACAAATATAGACACACAACAGACACTCGGCTACAATAATATCATCCGTAGCCGCACAACAGCGTCTGAATGAGGCCGCTGCCAGCGCTACTTCTGGCGGATCAGCAACAGTTTGATTCAAACCGGCAGGACGGCAGTCATTTTCCGTCGCGTTCGGTGTGAACGCACCATTACTCTACACACCTTGCTGCAAGAGCTGCAAGAGAGCGACGAAAGAGCCGTATGCGGCTCTGGATCACGGGTTGCCGACCCCTGCCCTAGACGTTGAGGTCAGGTAGGACAACAAATCTTTTTCTCCACAAAGCGCGACCAGTTTGTTGTAGCGAAATACTGTTGAGTGGTATCGGTTCTTGGTATCGACAATTGAAATCGATACGAGTACGAGTATTTTAACGCAGTATCGACCCCCGATACCGATACCGGTATCGGTATCGGTGCATCCCTAGTTCAAAGTTATATTTTGTTCTACTTATGTAAAATCTGTCACATTTTTGCTAGCAATTAACTCTTGATCGTAAGCAGGCTGAACTATAAACGATTCCTGGAGCAAGGCAGACGTCTCGGAGAAATCACGCTTTCCTCTTACCTCCGGTGAGAGAGATGACGGGGGATTCGCCAAATGTTGTTTCTGTTTCATAATTTATCCACAAAATGTTACGAAGGAGGAGGTTCTAGTCTTCCAACAGGGTATGACGTGGGTATATTCATGTGCAAACATTTCATTGGAAAATTCATTTATTCGCTATTTTATACACATTACTGCTCGCCAGCGCCCTCTACGCTCCGAGAGCCTTTATGTACAATGGAATATGATAACAAAGCTTTATAAATGTAGCTATTTTTATCTGTCATCTGTCAGTTTGATAAATATGGGCCTTGGTCTGAGAGGAACTTCTTCTTCTTGCTCTGCTTTTAACCTACTTACAACTTTTGACAATGAATAGGGACCGCCGTCAGCGGAGTGTTACTACTCTGAAGAAGTAAAAGTTTCCAGCTGACCTCGGTAGCTGCAGCGTAAAGCCACAAAGGTTTGTCTCCCTGAGAGAAAGCAGGAGACTGGGGAAGTGAGAAAACCCCCTCAGGTCATGTTATCTATTGTATAACCCCGCTGCACATGTGTTTCCCCGAGCCAAACTATTTTAAGGCCCCCCTCTTTTTTTCTCCGTTTTGGTTTTTCTTGGATGTTTTCTAAATGCCATGGAAAATGTCAGCGGAGCCCGAACCAGCGACCGACAGACATTTGTCCTCGTCTCTCCGCCACCTGTCTCTCCGGATTTGAGGAGAAGTGCCTTCCCCCTGTCCTCGTCACGTCTCAGCTCTCTGCTCTTGTATTTTCTCCGGATCTACAATTTGGGTAAAGCGACCACGACTAAGATTTCACGCTTCTTCTTCTCCTTCGTTTAAAAAAAAAAAAAAGAATCTCTCCTTCAAGAGGGGGAGCTCATGGCCAAACCCCGCTTGAACCCCCGACCCCCTTTTTTATATTTTTGATTTACTCAGGCCCACGTTGCTGCAGCAGATTGGCTGTCAGCAGAGATTACAGTCCTGCTTAGTGAACACACACAAGGAGAGCCAGCGTCACCCTGTTGTCAGACATGAGGGGGAGGAAAGGTGCAGGGAGAACCAGCGAGGTGCAATGGAGGAGAGGGATGAGGTACGGCAGATGCACACGCATGCACGTCGCGGGCTTTCTCTTCACGTCTTTCACCTCGGTCGCTTATTCTCTCTGCTCCTGTCTTTTTCACACTTCATCTCTCCTCCTGTCTTTCTGTGTTTCTCCCTTCGTCTCTCTCTCTCTCTCTCTCTCCCACCTTCTTCCTCTCTCCCTCTGTGTTTCTCCCTCCGTCACACACGCGCACACACCGAGGTGATTATTTCTGGCAGGTTGGGTGTGAAAGTGCGCTATGATAAACATGCTGCCTTGGTTATTAATTTTGAGTAATGGCAGCGTCAGACTCCAGCGCCTTGATAAGTATCGGAGACGGAGGAACATTTGTGGCGTGGCTCGGAGACACAATGAAGGCAAGCAGCTGGAGCTCGTGGGCTTCAGCGGCGTGAGAGCGCCTGTTGTATTCGGGCGCGGGTCCAAGGCCGGCGGCATCCCCCGCCCCCTGAGCACGCCAAACCCTTACGCGACTAACCGAACTAAATTAGTAGAACATGGCCGTTAATTCGGTTCAGAGGAGCTTGAGCACGACCTCTTCAGACTGAAGTCTCTCCTCGTCCCACACCTACCCTGCTTCTCTGGAATCGTGCAATTAGGGGGTTGCTCTTTTTTCCAGGAAATCATGAGATATGATACCGTGCAGGTATGAAAAAGGGTTTAAGCAACTGGTAATGGTGACTTGTAACGTGTTGCAAAAAACAAAAAAAAAACTGATTTCCACATGAGAGACTATGAGGTCTGTGATAGGAGCAGCTCTGCTCCACAGAGTTTGCTTCAGAAGGAAGATTTTTTTTTTTTTCCTGTCGGCGTAATATGAGTTATTAGCGACATATATGCTGGCAAATCGCAGGGGTTCCTTGGAGTCCGTAAGCCACATTGAGAAGTACCACTACTGGATGCCAGATGACGTTATCACGCTAAATCCTGAGCAGAAAGTATCTCGGCAGCAGCGTTTAAATTGCCTTGAGGAAAGTCCAAATGTAGTCATTACATGGGAACCCCTGCTTCTCACAGCTGTGGGGCCACATTAGCCACTGACATACCGAGCTAAATGAGCATGACACTGAAATTTAGCTGAAATTCATGTTAACCAAATTGTTGACCCTTTGACATCAACATTATTAGTCCCACTTTGACCAAATGTGTTTTCCCTGAAAGTCATCCCCCCACCCTTGTGTGGGTTTCCCCTTCTGTAGGACGGGGAGCATGTCTTATTACATTAGCCTGTTACCAGCCAACAGAGAACATGATATGAAAACATAGCGTTTGATTTTTACACCACAATGCAAAAATGTGTGTGGAGCAGTTTGTGCGTCTTCCAAAAGGTCTCCGCTCAGAGCGATCCCCTCTCCTTTGATTTTCCCTCTGATCTTATTTCTCCTCTTTGTTTTGAGAGTTGATCTCATCTTTTGAGCTTTTGTCCAATTCCCTCTTTCTTGTGGAATGATGTTTTTTTCTTTCTGATTAATTCTGAGTGAATAACGCGCGCAGGGTTATTTTATGTATGATTCATCCGTTTCATCCGTTCTTCTTGTACGTCGGAAAAGACGAGTATATTTTTCTTCCTATATTCAGATTTTTTCCATGAGAGAGAGAGAGAGAGATGGGAAGCAGCAGGAGAGGAATGCAGTCATGGCTGTAAAGTGGGTGTGAAAACAGCCATGTTCTCTAACCTCCAAGTTGACCTCCCCACCCGTCCTCCCCTGGTGGTTGATAGTGTCTTTTGTGTGTGTGTGTGTGTGTGTGTGTGTTCATGCAGTGAGTCAGAAAGGCCTGTACAGCTGCACTGTGAGTCGCACCAGAATCAGCGTCTCAATCGATGCCGGCAGGTGATGCGATCGCTCAGAAAAGTGCCCGTGACGTGCCCACTGGCAGCGGACGCCGGCGCCCGCGCTCCCTCGCTGAAGCCTTCCACGTCGCCCACTCCGAGCCTTCAAATTACCTCCTGCAGAACCGCCAGTTCTTTCCCTTTTATGAGATGGCATTCCTTTTTCTTGACGTCCGTTTTACAACAGGCATTAATTGTCCTCCCAGCAAGCGCTCTCTTTAATTGGCGCTGGCGTTGCGTTCGACATTGACAAAGCTATGCACAAGTGGAAAGTTCATGGGAGCAGTTCTCAATCTGTTTTTTTCTTTTTTTTAGCAAGTGCTTTTGCGGTCGGGAGTCCTGCGTGTTGAGGTTGTTGTTTGTGAATATATTTGGCTAACAGGTGGTACGCAGCGGGAGATTATTCTGGTTATCCATACCGTGGGGTCAGAGCGTTTCCGGGATAATCTAAATGGTAACGAGTCCGCGGGGCTCGGCCGCCCTCGTTCCACCGTGCTGGAGACCCGCCATTTGGCCTGCGTTAGAGGACCGAAAGCTGTAATTTTCTCTTCGTGTGCTCTCTGTGGCTTTTGGAATACCGGGTCAGATGAATAAAACAAAAGGCAAATTCAAAAGTAATTCTTTTATATGCTCATCCTTTCATGCCTTATTTCTTCATCATCAAATGAGCACATGTCCTCGTGCCCTTGTTCCACGCCACCAGCGCAATGCTCTGTTCTGTTTTTGTACCGCTCCGCCGCTTTATTGATACCATCACGTCCTTCCTTCCCTTGCTTCCCTTCTTCCTTCCCTTTCCTTCTCGGCTCTGTGCAACCCCCCCCCCCCCCACCCCCCCACCCCGCAGCGTTTCCCCCATTCCCTCCGCGTTGCACTCGTTTGTGTGATCGCCTCCTTCGTACCCACAGCACATCCACTGCCCCGCAAATGAGAGCAGGGAGAGCACAGGCGAGGGCATGACGCTGGGCCCGAGGAACGGGGTTTAATGAAGCCAGCCGAAATGAATTTACTGCTTTCCATTGAGCCCCTTCGTCCCATGTGGCGGACTAGCACCTCAGCCATTGTGTCAGAGCCCCCCCCCCCCCCACCCCCCCCCTCTGTTCTGCTACCTGTTTGTCTGACACCTCCGTAATTAGCCGCCACTATTGAGGAGAGTAATTGCGTATTAGAGCCATGTTCTGTTAGGGGAGCCTCAAAAGTGAACAATTTTTATGCAAATGATCGGAATCAGGCCTGGATGAGGAAAATTACCCGGGGTTTTGAGCTCGGAGAGAAGGCCATTCTCTACCAAAGAAGAAGAAGAAAAGAAGTTGTGGGTTTCGCAGCATGCTAAGTGGATGGAGGGGACCGCGTGTCTGCTCGCATTTTCATGGTGGGATATTTGTGTGTGTATTAGTCTCCAGGGATAAACGTATTTTGCTGCGTGGCTGATTCACTATTTAAAATTGCTGTTTTAAACAGTGCTCTGTGATGGGACCTGAATAACAGAGTAAATTGGAGTCATTAACTGCTATTGTTGCTCACCTGGTTTGTATTAGAAGCTCCTAGGGACAAATACTGTGCTGATTGTTATTCATTGTCTTTGTTTTCCCTTATGTGTGTGTGTGTGTGTGTGTGTGTGTGTGTTTAGCCTCTGGAAAGCCTACACATGCCAGCTGCTTGCTTGCATCCTCTGTGGTTAATAACATAACTGCAGACTGAGGGACCTGGATTGTGCTGCAGCAACTATTTGTGAATCCATTACTAATTTAAGTCCTACCTACAGTAAGTTCTTAACATCCTCGAGCCAGCTTCAAACTGGTGATTTACTAAGTTGGGTTTTGCACAGTGTTAATATAGCAGCAAGATTGGAGGAGTCACGTCTGCCTCAGCGCACACAAATGTGCACGTATGATAAATACTCTGCACATGACCTCACCGGCCCGGGACACAAATGCAGACCCCCCTCCCTTTTTTTTTTCTCAGTCGACACTAACCTGCCCAAGCCGTGACATATGGCTGTCTGTTTTGATCAGGCCCTGCAAATATGAGCCTCAAAATTCAATGTTTCAGCTGGAGCAGAACGGCACACAAACGCTCTCCAGACACCCCCGGGAACCCAGGAAAAATCTGCCGCCCTATCTGGAGACTTTAACTTCATGATTTAATTTCGGTCCGCAACTCGGAAATCCCCACCTCTGTCTTTGAGAAGACTGACCACTGCACATGTGGTGTGTTTGTCGCATCCGTTGTTTTTGCTATTGTGGGTGTGTTTATGCATCATTCTTCTTGTTCTCTTGAGGGCCTCTCGTGTCTTTTTGCAGGACAACCTGTATGCCGGGTGTACACTCTGCATTTGGCCTGTGCAGTTTGTTTTTCGGATCAAGCACGTTTCTTGCTCAGGTTAACATTAGCTGACCCGCCGACTTCAGGATTAATTTGTCTTTTCGGTTGCGCCCCGTCATGGTGAGGTCGGATCCCGGGGTCGGGGACAAGACAGCATCCTGGCAGCTGGGAGAGATTTGGTGTCCCGCCAGAGGACGAAGCTGGGCCTAAGTGTATTCAATGCTGTGCTTCAAATGAATATCCACCGTCACTGGTTGCGACTGTAGTTTCACATTACTTCACATTTGACAAATCACGAGTGAACATCTATCTGACGTTTGCACGTTTACTCTGTCGGACCTGAACAGGGTTCGGACTTATCTGATGCTCGGGCTCTTATATAGCGCGCTAAAATTCCTATGTGTTTTTTTTTCCTGCCATCGGAGGTCTGCCTCCATTACCTACTAAGCCGTTGTCAGATTGCAGGGCTGTGAAGCGGTCCCATATCACCAACGGTAACAGTGGCTTCCAAGTCCCAGTCTATTCAGCTCACGCCGCCACCCTTCAGAGACTGGTAATAACTATTTGCTCAGGCTTATACATTCTCACCCCCTGACTTACATTTTTTCTTTTTCAGTTTTTGTCCCTCGCTCCATTCATCCTCCCTCGTTTAATGGATCCATATTTTCTCTCCCCCCGCCCATCTCCTCCCTCCTTCTCTGGCGTCATCTTTCCTTTCATCAAAGCAATCACTGTTTAAACTCTCCTCCGCTCCAAGGTCCTGTCAGATCCCCTAGAAGCCAAACACTATTAAAAGAGGTCCCTAGAGTTGAGCCTGTGTGTGTGTGTGTGTGTACAGTAAATGTGAATTCAATGGGCACATTACAGTGGGAAGGCAGCACCGCGGAGTGATATGTGTATGTATCCACATTGGGGTTGAATCTCCCTTTTTGATCCTCTGGATCTCCAATAAGAGCGTGAACTCTGGTGGGAAATCTACTGGCAGCAGATTCAGGGGACTACTGAAATTTGGCCTGACGGGAGGCAGTAAAAAGGTGGTTGTGGTGAGTGGGGGGTTAGAAGAGCTTGCCATAACCCGGAGAGAGTAAAAATATGAATAGATTGTGGTGTCGATGACCTTGTGGGATGAGGTTTTGGACTCTGCTTCGCCAAATGAGAAAACAATTTGAGCGTTTTATGAAACACACAAACACGCACCAATGCAGTACAGCCAGAAGCAGAGGAAAAGACACACACACACACACACACACACACACACACACACACACACACACACACACACACACACACACACACACACACACAGTCGCGTTCATATAAATACACACACACATACAGACACACACTAACACGCACACACACACACGCAAACACACACGCACACACACGCACACACACGTCTAGTTTAGTCCCATCAACGGTCAAAATTTAACAAAGATGATGAAATTATGTTTAATTGAGCCATTAAGTATAATTTAAGATCAGGAAAAGCAGCGCATTCTCAGATTGGAGCGCTCGCTTGAAAGATGACTTGAATAATATAAATAATTATCAGAATTGTGGCTGAATTACTTTCTATTGTTCGGCTAAGTCAGCGGTTCTCAAACTGTGGGGCGCGCCCCTCTAGTGGGGCGCAACGGTATTACAGCAGCCACAATAAGCTATTTTTTTTTAAGGTTAGATATTCTTTACACAAATACAACTTTATTTTAAGTGATTGCGCATTTTATTTGTTTCTTCTTTCTTTATTCAATTAATTTTGAATAGTTCTTTACCCCCCTCATTTTTAAGGTTATCTTCCTGACCTGCCAGGTAGAGCGAGAGAGAGAGAGAGAGAGAGAGAGAGAGCGAGAGAGAGAGCGAGAGAGAGAGAGAGAGAGAGAGAGAGCGAGAGAGAGATTCATTAGCAGAGTGAAGGAGCTGTAATATGAGGGCTGGTTGAGATGGCTTCTTAAATGTGAGAGGGCATTAGCTATGCAGCCCTACTGCTCTATTAATGCAAGGTATGGAAAATGCAATCATGCAAATAAGCCATTGATCAGAGCCTTTCACAGAGGAATAGATGATGACGGCGTGGAGGCCGAGGGGTACGAAGAACGAGGCGGACAGGAGGATGAGTCCTACACAGAGACGGACGGACGGAGACGGGCGGAGGGAGGGTCCCGTGTCATCACTCGTTCATCAGCCCCTCGTCTGTTAGAGTCAAAGATGTCATGTGTGACGCGCCGGGGGCATCCGGAGAGAGACCCGACAGCGAGGCTTGTTCACCGCTCCCTCTCTCTCTCTCTCTCTCTCTCTCTCTCTCTGAGAGGATGTGTGAATGGGAGTGCTGAGTGAGTTTACGGAGCGCGTGAGTTTCTTTCTTTGTTTGTTTTGTGTATTTGGTGTTGGGTCTGTGTGTATTTTGTTTGTTTTTTTTGTTTGTGTGTAGGTATTAGTTTTTAGTTGGTGGAGGGTTTTGTTCGGTAGTTTGGTGGTTAGCCGGGCATCATGCCCGTGGTGAACGGCCATGCGGTATTGGAGAAGCTGACACGCCGACATGGGGTGAGGATTTCCCCGTGTATCGGCTGATCAGTGGAGGAGGCCAGCTATGCGGTAGGGGAGGTGGTCGGGTTTGACAGCGTGAAGTCTGCCTCCAGAATGAACAAGGCAGTGGTTATATTCCTGGATGACGTGGCGAAGGTTCAGGATGTGGTGGAGAAAGGAGTGGTGATTCGTAATACCTTCACCCCGGTTCTCCCGCTGGTGAGTCCAGCTAAAAGAATCATGATTTCAAACGTACCTCCGTTTATTAAAAATGAGGATTTGGCCAAAGAGCTGTCACGGTACGGCCAGCTGATGGCGCCTATTAAAATGATTCCGCTCGGATGTAAATCACCGAAACTCAAACACGTCGTGTGTCACAGAAGACAGGCCTTCATGGTTTTGAAAGACAACGCGGCAGAGCTGAATTTAACTTTTAGTTTTAAAGTTGAAGGCTTTAGTTATGTTGTGTTCGTCACGTCTGATATTATGAAGTGTTTTGGTTGTGGGGAGGAGGGTCATTTGGTCCGTTCCTGTCCGCGCCGTCCTGGCCCCGATCCTGTGGGGCCGGGCGGTTCGGATGAGCCGACGCCAGGTCCCGCTGGATCGGGTGGTTCGGCCTCAGAACAGCGTACAGGGGGCTCAGAATCAGATGTTGTGCCACCTGCGGCTGAGTCAGACGGGGCAGGTGCAGAAGAGGCAGAGGTAACAGAAGTAGACACACAGGAAAAGGAGAATAAGGTTGCAGGCCTACAACAGGAGGGTGGAAATAAAACTGTTAGTGTAGGAAGTGGACAGTCAAAGGAGAAAGCAGAAGATGACACACAGGCAAGGGAAGAAAAAGGCAAGTCAAATACAGCCAGCTGCAGTCAGAATGGTAGTAATGAGGTTGTTGATGCTCTGGCTGAAAATCTGTCTGAAGAGATGGATGTAACTAAAAGATCCAGCAAGAGAAAAAGCAGCTCTAGGAAAGAGCAGAATGATGCTAAAGCTAAAAAGCTGTTAGAGGAGCTGTGTGATGATGTTGATGAGGATGATGAGGATTGTGAGTGGACAGCTTCCCAAGTAGAGAAGTTAACTCTTTATCCTCTGGATAAAATCAAAAAGTTCCTGCATGACACTAAGGGGCTCAAGGCAGTTAAGACGGAGCAGTTTTTCCCAGACTTGAGAGGGTTCATCAGGTCTGTGGCGTGGCTGAGGAAGGATACTGAAGGGTTCACTATCCAAGAGGTTTACCGCCTCAGGAAACTGATCACTAAAGTCAGAGCTCAACTTATTGATGATGATGACGACTGTATATAAGGTGTTTCTACACATAATGGTCATGTGTGTTTTTGTTTTTGCTCTTATATTTTCTATGGCGGATTTAAAAATTGGATCATTAAATATTAATGGAGCAAGAAGTGATGTAAAAAGAGCTTCTCTGTTTAAACTGATGGAGTTAAAACATCTAGATGTTATTTTTGTGCAGGAGACTCACAGTGATGTGGAGAATGAGAGTGAGTGGAAGAAGCAGTGGCCTGGGGAAATTATTCTCAGTCATAAGGCCTCTAACAGTGGGGGGGTCGGGGTGCTCTTCTCTAAGGGTTTCCGTCCCTGCTCCTTCAGGGTGGAGGAGATCATGTGTGGGCACATTATAAAAATCAAGGTTCAACTTGAAAATGTCCAACTTATTTTTATAAATGTGTATGCTCCAGTTTTGGCCATTGAACGTATGAGTTTTTTAGATATATTGTCTGGTGTCATTCAGGATTGTACTGATGATTATTTGTTTATGGGTGGTGATTTTAACTGCACAGAGAATCCCAGGGTAGAACGTAATCACCTGGAGCCGCATCCTGCTTCCTCGGCCAGACTCAGGCGTCTGATGGAGAGATGGGAACTGAAGGATGTCTGGAGAGGGGTTAACATCAGTGAAAGGCAGTACACCTGGAGTCATTCCAGAGAGAACGTCTTGTCTTTGGCCAGGCTGGATCGCTTCTATTGTTTTAAGCATCATTTTAGTGTTTTAAAATCGTGTGTGATTTCTCCTGTTGGTTTTACAGACCATTGTCTTGTCCAGTGCTCTATTTATATTCAGAATGTAATGCTGCACAGTGCATATTGGCACTTTAATACGGGGCTTTTAAATGATAATTATTTTAAAGAGGGTTTTAAGTGTGTGTGGGGTGCACACCAGAGTCTTAAGGCCAGTTTCCCTTCGTTGCAGCAGTGGTGGGATGTTGGAAAGATTCAGGTGAAACTCTTTTGTCAGCAATATACTCGCAATGTCACCAAGCACATTAACTGAGATCAGAAGATTTGCCACCTCCTTCTACGAAGACCTGTTCAGAGAGGAGTACGTGGAGGATGCTGAGGCAGCTGCATCCTTCTACGATGGGCTTCCTCAGGTGGATGCTGCTACCAATACGGTGCTAGAAGACCAACTGTCCCTGAATGAGTTGTATGCTGCTCTGATGAGCCTGGGGAATGGTAAGGCACCAGGCATCGACGGGCTGCCTGTGGACTTCTATAAGACCTTTTGGCCAGTAATTGGTGAAGATCTGCTGGAGGTCTTGCAAGACAGCTTGAGCAGAGGACGTCTGCCACTGAGCTGCAGAAGGGCCGTCATTACCCTGCTGCCGAAGAAAGGAGACCTGCAGGAGTTGAAGAACTGGAGACCTGTTTCTCTGCTGTGTGGGGATTATAAGATATTGTCCAAAGCTCTCGCTTCTCGGCTGAGGGAGGTAATGGGTGAAGTGGTCCACATCGACCAGACTTACTGTGTGCCCGGCAGGTTAATGAGTGACAATATCACTCTAATTCGGCATGTTTTGGACGTCTCTGGCTCAGTGGGTATGGGTACTGGCCTTATTTCCATAGACCAGGAAAAGGCGTTTGACCGGGTTGAATACAAGTATTTGTGGCATACGCTCAAGGCTTTCGGATTCAGCCCAGGGTTCATAGCTAAGATACAGGTAATGTACAGTGACATTGCGAGTATATTAAAGGTTAATGGTGGTTTGGCTGCACCTTTTAAGGTGCAGAGAGGGGTTCGGCAGGGGTGCTCTCTGTCAGGGATGCTATATTCCCTCTCTATTGAGCCTCTGCTCAATAAGCTCAGGAGAGATTTGTTAGGTGTTTATTTTCCTGGGTGTGATTCAGCTGTTAAAATATCAGCTTATGCAGATGATGTCATGGTTGTTTTAAATGAACAAGCAGATATTGACACGTTGGTAGGGAATGTAAGTAGTTTTAATCGTATTTCGTCTGCTAAAGTTAACTGGAATAAGAGTGAAGCTGTGGTGGTGGGGGATAAGCTGCAGAGTAAGCTATCTCTCCCAGGAGGGCTCACCTGGAAGACAGGTGGGGTAAAGTATTTGGGTGTGTTTTTGGGAGAAGAATGTGTGATGCAAAAGAACTGGGATACTGCTCTGGAAAACATAGAGGGCCGGTTAAAGAGATGGAAGTGGCTCTTACCGAGCATGTCCTATAGAGGCAGGACACTTGTTATTAATAATCTACTGTCCTCTTCTCTGTGGCATAAAATGTTTTGTGTGGATTCCCCTTCTGATTTACTTGTAAAAATTCAATCCGCCTTTTTATCGTGGAGTGTTTACGGTGTGGAAGCTGTTGACCAAGGAGAGACGGCCGCAAGGTGAATCCCTACACTGGCTGCTACAGGAACCGGTGGTGTATGGGGACCGGATGGATTACCCCTGCTGGGCAGGTCCTGCCATCACAGACGTATTCTGCAGAGCACGAGTGCTCACGCTGGGGAATGTGGTGGATATTGCCGGACCTGAACTAAACAATGCTGATGCTTTGGCAGCTGTTCTGGGTATGAGATCAGTCCGAGCAATCTCAAAACTTTTGGACCACTGGAAATACAAGCTGTCTGGACATGACTTCATACTGTTGAAGGAATATCATGTTGGTCAGAGAATACCTCGATCGGACGATTCCTTCCCTGATTTAGGTGTCCGTCCCTATCTTGAGAACTGTGTTGGGGGTTTGTTTGACGTAAAGCGCTGCACTGTAGATTTTAAGGAGGCAAAAGGGAAAGTGTTTTATAAAATGATGGTGCTGTGTTTGAATAAGAGCAAACTCCATGACCGGGCTGACACACCGTGGAGAGGTCATCTGGGTTTGGCGGTTGGTATTCAACCTGCGTGGAGGGCGTTATACAAACCACAATTAACCAAAAGAGTAGCTGACTTGCAGTGGAGGGTGTTACACGGGATAGTGGCGGTCAACGCGTTTCTGTCTGTCATTAGTCCTGGTGTTTCTAACAAATGTCCCTATTGTGAGGAAAGAGAAACTGTGTTCCATTGTTATGCTGAGTGTGTGCGTCTGCGGCCATTGTTCTGGTTGCTGGAGAAACTGTTCAGTAAAGTAGGGGAGGGTTTCTCCAAGCAAATGTTCATCCTCGGGTTCGGGTACAGGAAGGTAGATAAACATAAATGTCAGCTGTTGAATTTCATCTTGGGCCAATCAAAGATGGCCATATATGTGAGCAGGAAGAGGAAGGTGGATGACTCGGTTGATATAAATGTGAACCTGCTGTTTACTCGAATGGTAAAAGCCAGAATCAGGATTGATTTTAATTTTTATAAAGAGATGAAGGATGTGGATCAGTTCAGGGTGATCTGGGCTCATGGGGATGTGTTGTGCTCGGTAGAAGGAGATCAACTCATCTTCTCTCAGGAGGTGGGGTCAGGGGTTTAAGTGTATGTGAATGTACATGTTTTGTTGGTTTGTTGAAGAGAGTATTTTTTTGTAGGTAATGAAATGGGACGTTGTTAAAATAAAGTTCTGTTAAAAATCAAAATCTCTCTCTCTCTCTCTCTCTCGCTCTCTCAGCTTCCTTACCATACATTAGTTGTGATATCTAGAGTGGTGATGGAGCAGTACATATTGAATGGTGTTTGATAATCCCCTTATGAGCAACAACACTATGGAATTCTTCGGGAGTAGTCAGCCTCCACCTGGCCGCTAGCTCACTAGTGAAATCCACCTGTAAATGACATTTTTTGGTCACAAAACAAGAAACTTTAAGGATAATGTAAACACCTCATGGCTCCACGTTTGATGAGACGTCTGAAATCAGCCCACCTCCTCCTCCGATACACCGGCTGAGACGTGGCTCTCCTTGGATAGTCACTTTGAGCGATCGAACCCGACAGTGAATTTCCCAAAATTACTTTTTTTTTTACAGCCGTCTCGTAAAAAACACTTCATAAGGCCTCAACATTGTTGATTAGCATATTCACCCAGGATAGGCTGATGCGGCCCACTTTAAATTAATAAGCCACTAACTGCTCAACGTTTCACGAGCGAGCGCGGGGGAGATGGTGAGGCGGAGAGATGGATGCCTTTTCCGCCACCTTGTGAAATATGTAATACATCTTCATTTTAACGGGAGTTGTAAATGTCAGGGCGCAGATCTTCTCTTAATGAAAAGATCGCCCCCGTGTCCAAACTTTGACAAATGTATCTGGTTTGAGCTGAGAACTGGCAAGTTGTCTCCCGGCCTCCAACACTTTGGATGAGCGCTAACAAACTCAAGCTGTTGCCCCCCTCAGCTCCCCGAGCGACTCTCGAGTTGATCGGCTCCCTGTTAGATCCTGCGGCATCGCCTGTTGTCGTCGCCGCCTTGCGATTAACCGTCGCCGGCGACCTCCGTAAAAACATGGCCGCGAAACGCGCTCAGCTAATCCGCGGCAAAATCACTTAATCCAGCACTAAATCGTAACCAGAACAGGACCGCCCAAGAGATTCAGCATTAACTAAACTCAATAATTCATCCGGATTCTTTTTTTAAAATTTCATATAGGGATCGTGAATTTGACAGATGTTGCATCGCGGTTTGACGTCGCACCCCATCGTGCCGTAAGTGGTTTGGCTGACCCCGCATCCAGGAAGCCGTGCATTTCCGCAACGAGTCAAGGTGCTTCATTAACTTCGCCGGCTGTGTGGCGCTTTAAAAAAAAAAAGTATCCTGCAGCATAAAAAGAAGCAGAGGCAACGCTCTAATCCACACTCATTTCATCCATGCAGAGTTGCTGTTCATTTGCATAATTGTATGTGTTTAACTATCCGTCAGCAACATGGGGAAATATATCTTGTATTCATAGCTTGAATTCATTTAAATTTGTGTCTGGGTGATACTGTACATATTCATTAATCTCAGAAAACTCTCTTTGGTGTTTGAAAAAGGTCCACTGCTCTGCAGAGGGAGCCGTGGTGTGTTCACAGCCTGGAGCCGGTCGTGTGGGCCGCTTCAAAGCGACACCCGGCGCTTGGGCCGTGATTGCAGGAAAGGTTAGCGCGGGTTTTGAGGATCTGGAAAACGGCGGCAGATAGCGCCGGGCTGCTGTCAATTTGCTCTCAAACCCGCCAGCGGAAAACTTTTTCTTCTGCTCTTCTTCCCACGGTTTTTATGCAAACCTACCTACGATGTCACTGACATCAATTTACCCCTAAAAGCTGCGCCGCAGCGGGGCCATTACGGAGCGCACGCTATCACACCGCGTCCTCAGGGAAAGTGAGAACAGGGAGGAAATGAGGAATCAGCATATAGATGTGGCTTTGTTTTTACACATTTTACGGCACACCGGTGCAGTTGTTTTGTTATTATTTGCAGTACAAGCGATTTAGAATATATTACAATAATATGTTTTCATACTATGTTTGAAAATATAATATGTTTCCATACTCCAAAGGATAGAAGCACTGCCTGTGCTCTACGTAGGGCTCCGTCTCGTTGTCTTAATAAGCTAACTTCATAACAGGCCTGCCCTCCACAGCAAGGGGAAATTAACAGGATGTGAATAATAAATGAGGACTTAATTGATCAGACCTCTGCCCCGAACAGATCGCTGACCGCCTTGATATTAATACTTTGAGTCAACAGAATCAATACGCTCAACTATGAGACACCGACAGAAAGAGAAGCTGTGTTTCCTCTGTATTGAGCTGACTCAAGGACAAACAGTTACTACAACAGCCTTTGGTGGAGCAAATCAGGTCATTGTCCAACTTCTGAAATAGCTGAATATATATATATATACATACATATATATAATTAGATTATTATTTCAGGGAAAACAAGAACTGTGTTTTTTTCCCTTTAAAATATTCTGTTTTTTGGAATCCTAACCCAATTGGATAGCAACGGTTGAGATTCAGAGAGAGAGAGAGACTCATAAGGGTCCCTGGCCAGCATCGAATTAGAGACGGTGTTATTATGTGGTATGCGTCCCAACCCACAACTGTATGTTCTTCTTATAATTATGTTGATTGAAAGTGGCTGATTAAACTGCAGTAACTTTGCTGGCACTTATTTGTCCATTAGTGCCTTTTTTTCTTTTCTTTTTTTACTGTTCATAGAAACTGCACTCATTAGATATTGCGTTCATGATTAGACAGACTATCCTTAATGTTGTTTATGGTTATTATGTGTTGGGTAATAAACTGGGAAGTATGTGTGCTGATGTTATGGCTTAACGTTGCTGCGGAGAGGAAGCAGGAAAATTCAAAGTGTTGATTATCACACATCCAGAGATCGAGGGCACAGAGACGTGCTGTTGTTGTTTTTTCCATAACCCGGTCTGCTTTGTTGTGGCAGGCCTGTTTTTTATTTTCAATTTGGGAGTGCTTTACTGTTTCTTTTTTTTTTTGCCTAAAAGCTATCCTACATTACAGCCGCCTTCAAGCACGCTCATCCATCAGGAGAGAGAGAGAGAGAGAGAGAGAGAGAGAGAGAGAGAGAGAGAGAGAGAGAGAGAGGAGAGAGAGAGAGAGAGAGAGAGAGAGAGAGAGAGAGAGAGGAGAGAGAGAGAGAGAGAGAGAGAGGAGAGAGAGAGAGAGAGAGAGAGAGAGAGGAGAGAGAGAGAGAGAGAGGAGAGAGAGAGAGAGAAGAGAGAGAGAGAGAGAGGCTTTATTGGAATGATACCAGTAATTAATTATTCTGCCCCCTCTTAAAACAGACAGCATGAAAAAAAGGAAGGTTGAGTTAAGGCAGAGGAGCCGCAATCCGTAACACGCCGTCCCCACTAATAGCTGGAAGTCAGCTTTTACTGATCACTGGATGGCTCGTTCCTAATTGATGGAATGTGTGTGAGTGAGTGAGTGAGTGTGTGTGTGTGTGTGTCGGCTGTTTTCTCTGCCTGTTTTTCAGATGGTGTCCATTGATGTGGGAATGCAAGCGCCCGTTTGCTTTCCGGGCGAGCGTTTGCATGTGTGCGCGTGTTTGTCAGTGGCATTAGTGTGTGTGTGTGTGTGTGTGTGTGTGTGTGTGTGTGTGTGCATGCAAATTGAATTGCTGTTAGTGTGAGGTAATGTAAGTGGAAGGTACACTAGGCTACAACCTTGTCCTTTCCTCCTCTTAACGCTATCCGTCCCTCTGTGCCCAGAATCAGACATTTGTGCCTCAGCTGGAGCCACCCTCGGCACAGCCCCTCCCCTAACGCTATACACACAGTGGAGCGCATGGCATGGGTGGTTCTGCTGCTCCATCACCTTACAACACATCTGGCAAACCCCACCTTAGCCTACTCTGTCGCTGGATCACTTCGGTCTTAGAAAAGCTGCACAATTGACATATTTTATTTTTTATTTTGCTGCGTGGTTAATACTATTTTTCTTCTTTGTGATTTGACAAACTCGGAACATGTCATTATTTTTGCTCCACTCAGACTTTAAGTACGTACTAACACCTGCCAACACACGCAATACGAGTGCAGATGTAAGTGATTATTATCATCTGAAAGTGAACACCACCAGTCACAAAGCCCTGTCATCGTCATGTGCAAAGCCACACCGCTGTGGAGTGGTGAAACCAGTTTACACACACTGTGACCACTGATGGACTTTCTCTCCAGTTCTTTCTCTCTCGCCTGCTTTAGAGCACTGAAGGCCTTCACAGGGCCCCGAGGAGACGCTGAGCATTCTGGGGAAATGGATGATTATCACGTCCCTGGATATAGCTGCTTTGACTCTGTGATTAACCTCTGGTGGGCTGTTTTATTGAGGTGTGCTAGAGAGAGAGAGAGAGAGAAAGAGAGAGCGAGCGAGCGAGCAGGTGATTGGGCCCGGGGTGTAGATCTAATGGAGCCAAAGGGATGATTACACTGAAAAGGTCAGATTTGTCTCCAGATTCTGCAATTAACACACCAGAGGAAGAGAGAGAATTAGACCTTGGATGGGTAATGCAGCTACAAAAAAGGGGGGGACGGTGGAGAGGAGAAGGAAGAGAGAAATTGGGACGGAGAACTGGGGTAATTGACATTAACAAGTGTCACAGAGAGAGGTCAACAGGAGATACTCGTCAGGCATCAACACTAGTATTAGGAAATAGGCTCAACAGGTGTGTGTGTGTGTGTGTGTGTGTGTGTGTGTGTGTGTGTGTGTGTACACATGTTTTGGGACTTTTGGTGGATTTATCGTTTACACCACAGGCACTTGATTACTTATTGGCGAAGCCCGTATTACCGTTCTTCTTATTTGCCCCAACCTTGATTCTACCCTTTTGCCACAATAATCCAATCCTCCTTGGATTAATTAATCAGCAAACACAAGATTTTGTGGGGGAAAAAAGCCTCTATAATGATCTGTTTCCTTGACGTTTCTTCAGTTTAGGTCTTTATAATCATTCAGGCCCTGAAACTGGTTTGTGATGGAAGCGCTACTGTATTATACCAGCGAGTCTGGCATTAATAAAACGAGCTCCAGACACCAACACAAACCTCTCCTGTGCAGTTCATATTGCTATTACACCCGCCCAACTTAGTGTTGCTTTTCTGTGTACACACGTACCGCACGTGCATTCAGGTCTTGTGAAAATGGCCCCTTCAGATGTAAAACACCACGTAATAGATAGAAATCATTTTGTGACACGTTTGATGCAAAGTGCCTGGCGGAGAGGAGTTCGACGACAGCGAACCGTGATTGCTTGTGTCGCTGCAAAGAGTGTGAGAGAATGTGCAGCTGCGTGACCCTCCGTGTGCGCGTTGGCGAGGTTTTACAGAGTGTTCTTGAAGTCGTTATTCCTTCACAAACAGCATGTGTTTGTACCCGGGATCCCAGCCTGTGCACGCCTTTATGGTGGAAGGCTGCGCTCCTAATGACAACCTTTAGCTGGTCCTTTTGATCCCGGATGACAGAAAAAAGATACAAATATTTCCCCCCCTGTACTTCTGTGCCTCTTTAGTGGATTGTGACGGACTGCGTTGGGAGTGACACCACTCCGCTGAAGATTACAACCGCCCCAAACAGGCGCCGTGTTTTTGTCAGTGACTGAAACGAGAATAAATCGGGCTGGATGGAAGCGAGTTGAACTTCAAACCACTGGGTTGCACTTCAAGAGCTCCCCCCTTTCAAATCCTCTGCACAAAGGCATCATTGACATTGTGTTTAGTCTGCGCATGAAGGATGTCTGAATCGGTCTCTCTTTGTCGAGGGCTGTTCTTGAGGGGAAGGCCGGCGCGGCGGTCGCTTGAGATCCAAATGGTGTGATGGGAGGAGGGCGCGCTGGCGGGGGGAACGGGGTTTAAGGGGCGGACCTTAGATCAGGTTCGAATCCGGCTGGAAGTCTTTTTGTCGCACATTTCCTCTCCTGTCAGCTCTTTAATGCAAAATCTCTGATTAGGGTTTATAATTTGCCAACTTTTAATCATCATTAATAATAATAAAAAGAAAAACACCAATAAAACCCTGCATCTCCTGCTGTATCACGACTGTGTTATTGCTCTACACAGAGTTTCCCCACCGTGTTTTATAGCTAAGGTAGCTCGACTGGCTTGCCTGAGAAAAAAATAAAACACTTCCCCCGCTAACATAAAATATTATTACACTTATTACACTTATGAAATAAAACCGTAATCGCTGGGCGGGGGGAAGACAAGAAGACTACCCTGCTTTACGCCCCTCATTTGAACCCGCCGCTCCGCAGGAGTCGCAGGCCTTGAAGTCAAAGCCAACGTTTGTGATTTGGACGCATAAGGGAGTAGCGTCAGACTCACGCTTTTTTGTTGTTGTTGTGCATCATTTGCCCGCTCGACTGTTGCTCAGCGGCACGCCTCTTCTGGCGAGATGTTCTGCTGCTCGTGGAGGTGTGGACAGGTGTGGACAGGTGTGGACAGGTGTGGCGCCGCGCCGCACAACAGGCGAGGGACGTGTGTTGTCTTCCCGCCCCGTCCTGACAGCGACTAGCTCATTAGTTCCTCTCTGTTCATCTGGGAGCGCGTTACAATTCCTTTCTTGTGCACACACACACACACACACACACACACACACACACACACACACACACACACACACACACACACACACACACACACAGCTGTTGCGTGTGTGTGTGTGTCAGTGAGCATGTGCTCGCTTCCGTCTGACTGTGCCTGTGTGTGTGTGTGTGTGTGTGTGTGTGTGTGTGTGTTCTTTGGGTGCGTTTAGGTGCATTGGTAGTTTCCACGCCTCGTACCTTCCTCCAGTAGCCCTCGCCGCCCTGATGGTTGTCTATGGTTGTGACGGCGTGCGCCTCGTCCCCGCTGCTCGTCAACCTTGTCAATCTGGTCTCTCAGCGGGTCACGTCGGCATGTTCTTGTTTTTAAACAATGTTTTGAGAGGTGGAGATTTTGTCTTAACCGAACATCAATTAGGGTGACACTCCGAACTTCCACTAATTAGTTGTTTATCCGCCAACCTTTCAGTTTGCAGCACCTGTAGGAGCTTCTCATTAATATGTTCGGGTGAAATTAGTTGGGATGACACATGCAAATGACTTTGGAAAGAAAGTTGGCAGAACAGTTGCGTGTGCACATGTTTGGGACTTTGATTGAATGTTTACACCGCAGACACTTTATTTCTTCCTGTCAAAGCCTGTATTACCTTTCTTGTTATTTCTCCCCTGGCCCTCCTTGGATTAATCAATCAAGAAGTCACATGTCCAATTCAGCAGAGTTGTGTTATGACATAATCCGGCACAATTTACTTTAAACCAGTGGCGGGCTGTGTAAGTTCTACTGGGCCTTCAGTGCCGTCAGATATGGTAAACATAAATACGCGCATGACGGGATGCTCCGTCATTAACGGACAATGCATGTCGTCCACATCAACAAGAACCTGTCACAGTTAGTCATAACAAAACATGACAAAACAATCCAACAAAACTGCAGCACTAAAACACTGCACACTCAAGAGCAGGAGCCACGATCAGAAGGTACCAAGTACCGGCTACGGCAGCCATTGTTAAAAAAACTACACCAAGTAAAACACTAAAACTTCTCTTGTGTTTCAGCCTGAACTGTTCTTACTCCTCCTAAGTTCTGCTAGCAGCTAGGTAGCTTTCTGTGGACTAAAGTCATGCTGGCCCACTGACCAATCACAGCGCATGTTAATGCTCACACTGGCCCACTGACCAATCACAGCGCATGTTAATGCTCACACTGGCCCACTGACCAATCACAGCGCATGTTAATGCTCACACTGGCCCACTGACCAATCACAGCGCATGTTAATGCTCACACTGGCCCACTGACCAATCACAGCGCATGTTCACGCTGGCTCACTGACCAATCACAGCGCATGTTAATGCTCACGCTGGCCCACTGACCAATCACAGCGCATGTTAATGCTCACGCTGGCCCACTGACCAATCACAGCGCATGTTAATGCTCACGCTGGCCCACTGACCAATCACAGCGCATGTTAATGCTCACGCTGGCCCACTGACCAATCACAGCGCATGTTAATGCTCACGCTGGCCCACTGACCAATCACAGCGCATGTTAATGCTCACGCTGGCCCACTGACCAATCATACGTCCAGCCAGCTCGGTGGCCCTGGCACACCCAGCATGTCAAACTAAAGATCTGATTGGTTGAAGTATATGACAATCAAAGATAACGTCCCTATGTACTTTAATCTGCAAAGGCCAGCTAGAAGCCGCTCTGCTTCCATAGAGACATAGAGGTGAAATCTGATTGGATGAGAGCTCTCCTTAAAACAAGCTGCACTAGAAGCAGAGCAACAGACGAAGACAGGAGCTGTGCAATGAGAAAATAAGCTAATAGGGAAAAATAATTATAATACGTAGTGTATTGTAGTGTATTTGTGAAAAACAATTTAATAATAAAATAGCTATAACTTTGTGATTCTGTTTAAACCAGCAGAGAAGGCTTAGCTGGTCCTGACGGCCCACCACTGCATTAAACGCTATTTGATTGGAAAAGACTTAATCAGTTTTTTTGGTAAATAAAAAATGTCTCAGTATGCCTTTAATCGGCCTTCTCCGTTATCAGTATTAACGTCCACGCTGAATTTCCTCTCGCAGTGTGAGAGACTGTACCGACGCACAAAGCGCTGGACTGCTGCAAATCACTGGCGCTCTTGTAAGAAACAAGCGTCTGTTGCGTGTTCTGAAAAACAAATCCCCCCCTCCTGTGGGGCTTTAGCTTAGTTTTAGTTACGAAGTCTGATTGTGAATCTCTAGCTTTGATACAGACTTCAAATCAGGGAGGTTTTCAAGGTCGTGTTTACACGAGGCAACATGCAACAAAGATTCCCGGCGGACAAACAGTCAGGGTAAGAAAAACACTTTTTCTTTTAGACTCTACGCTCATTACAGAGCCCCCCCCTCCCCCTCAAACTCAAAACTGGTTTCCCTCAAAACTATGCTTTGATCATTCCTGTGATTTCTAGCGCTTTGCACAAGGAGATGCTTAAATGTGTCTACAATCACGCGCAGCAAACAGAGAAGTCTTGCTCGAAAGGATGTTTGAGAAACATTTTGCTGTTGCTATGGAACTCGGAACTCGGCCCACTTTCCTTCCTCTTTCTTTACGTCTTTTTCTCCCTTTAATTTTTTTAGGTGCTCTTTTGCTCTCTGATCTGATAGGGTTCATATTGAATACCTCACTTATGTTTATTAGCTCCACATGAAGAACAGTTTTAGTAGCTCTTGGATGCCACCCACTCTTTTCTCCCAGCTTTGGCTTGCAATCTCTTCCTCTCCTCCTCTCCTCCTCTCCTCCTCTCGTTCCTCTCTGGCCTTAGTTGGCTCACTCTGAGACAGTCGGGTCTTGCGCTGTTTCAGTCATGGCTGACGCTGCTCCTGTTGCCCCTGTGCAGCCTGCACTTTTTTTTAGATTTTGTGCCAGACTTCTTCGGGGGTTTAGCATGGGGCGTTTTGCTGGCAGTCAGTACTGGGTCGTGGTGGAGTAGCGTGCTGGCACCGGTGAGGTCCGGTTACCCAGAGCGCACTACACCTTAGGCGGTAATGCGATTAGGGGGGCATTGGATGGGATTTGTTCAGTGAGCATAGAGAGGGACATCAAACACACAAAATAGATAGGATTATCAGAGGATGAAGGTGGGGTAAATATCTCTGCATGTCTTTTAGCCGGAGTAAAGAGTGGGAGGGATGACGATGCAGAGGCTCGGCGTGAGGTCACTTCCTGTTGTTCTGTCACTCATTACAGGTCCCATTATTCTCTCGCTCGCTTCTCCTCTGTGAAAGAATCCCATTCGGGCAGTGTCAGTACCGTTAAAACTCCCCGTCAAGACTGGATGTGATCCCACGTGTGTTGGCCCAGTCTATAAACTATGTGGGTCAACTATACGACGGCGCGCCAAAGGAAAACCCAAATAACACCCAGAATGCCAGGCGTCCATGCAAGGCGCGTTAGCGAAGTAACTACGCAACCAAACAGTTTAGTGTAATTTGAAGCTGCAAGAAATGTGACGGCCCCACTTTGGGTCTATTTGTTGTGAATACCGGCTGCGACAGCGACTCTGGCCACAGTGGTGCAAGATGCGGCCTCATATGTTAACAGGGGTGTCGTTGAGGTCAAATGGAGGACGAGCTCGAAGGTGAGTGTGGTTCCATCAAGACATCACAGCCGGTGTGATCTCATCTCCAGTTCTTGATGTCTCTGAACAGGCGGCAACTTCCAGGTCAGAAAAGTGAAGCCACTGGAAAAGTCGTATACGTTCATTCTGTCCACTGGCCAGCAGGGGGCGACTGCTCGGTTGTAAAGAGAAGTCTATGGCTCAATCCCAATGTCCCCCTGAGCCCTTAAACCCTGAACCCTCAGGGACTCACTGACGTCAGCTGGTAACTGGTTGAGTGTGAGAGGCTGTGAGGGCTTCAACTAGTGTGAATGTGAATGGGACAGCACTTTGCAGCAACATACCACATGACCATGACTACATAAAAAAATACTGTGTACAATTGTGTATTTATTTTATACTTTTTATTCCCTGATTTAAACATTTTAAGGCTCTTTCCTTACGCAGTGAAAAGTAACAAAAAGTTTGATGAATTAATTTGTATCAAACATATTATATATAATCTCTGTTTGCATTCCTCTGATTTCATGTGTTTTTATGTTTCATCTTTAATCCTTAATGTTGTTGTGTAACTGTTATTTATCGGGCTGATCACCCACATGCCTCTTTGTTTACCTTTTTCTTTACCTTTCCATTCTTCCTTTGGTAACTGCGTGTTTAACGTCACATAGCCATGAATTGTGGGTAATTCCCTTTTTGGCAAGGTCACCATCTAATGCTAACTTACGGAAAGGGTTCATAAGGGGTCTGCCATAGAGCCTCAAGCACTCGACGATGTGAGAGTGGGACAGAACTAAACCCTCACGGATTTCGCGGGAGCGCGCCTCAAAGTCCGTGAGGGTGGAGATTGGGATTGGGCGAGATAATGACTCTACTTCTCACTTGATTTATTACCTCAGTAAACATTGTAAACATGAGTTTATTGTCTCAATCGCTAGTTTCTTCTTCAAATCAGCATGATGTAGATTTAGTAATTTAGTGTCCCATTGAGAGTCAAATACACCATAAGCAGTGCATGCTTTAGGGCGTGGCTACCTTGTGATTGACAGGCCGCTACTACGGCGTAGTCCGGTCCGGGAGTGGTCCTTGCAACATAAACACTTTCACAGTCTCTTTTCAGTTCATGACCGTTGTTTTGTAAGTTTTGGTCGTTTAAAAAGCGTCTTATTCATAGCTCGGTTGTACTTAGCTCCACCCTCACAAAGTCGCTTCTGGTTGCAAAAAAGCCAAGATGGCGGCGGCCAAAAAGCCAAACTCGAGGCTTCGAAACGACAGTCCACAAACCAATGGATTATGTCACGCTGACTTCATTTCTGATATAAAGTCGATGGTTTCCGACGTGCAGGAAGTCAACCATCATGTAACCGTCATACAGAGCCTCGAAGCCTCACCTCGGGCGACCGCAGTTCACTGTGTAGTCGTGACTCCCCTACTCCTTCACACAAAGTGACCCTTGTAAAAATGATTGCTAAGATGGCATTAGGAGTCGGTTTGATCTAAAGGCCGAGCGCCGACCGTTCCGACGAAATCAAAAGAGATGAGGATTGTGCTTTGTGTTTGGATGGAGGAGCATTCTGGAGGAACAGTCGTGTCCTTTCTGTTCCAGTCTGGCTCAGCCTTGTTGGAGCTGTACTGTCAGATTAGTATCAGGCTTCCAGTGTGTGTCTGGAAAATTGTTCGGACTTCCTCTTTTACACGGAACTGCAAGTATTTTTGTTTCTAGTATTGTTTTTGTCAGATTTTTTTTAAGAGAATCCCTATATTTTGCATCCTGTAAGAAGGTTTTATTTATTATTAAACATTTCAATCTGATATATTAAAAGCTGCACTGGGCTAAAGTGTAGATGTGGTCTCACAAACTGCTTATTTTGGATACAGGTACTGGCACCATCTTTATCTTCCAACTGAGGCAAGAAAAATAATAAAGTCTAGAGAATGCAGAACCATCATCAGGTTGGTTGCTGAGCCTCTCCATCTTTACCATTACCATTTGAGTAGTCATTTGAATACAAAAAAAAGTGATGAAACATGATTGGATACAGACGTTTTGCCACTCGGCTAAAGGACCAATCCTGGTCTTCAGTCTTTCTTTCTTTTTTTTTCTCTGCCCCTCACTTTTTCTTTATTTTCCTCTCTGTATTAAGTTGCATTCAGGCAAAGCTGAAAGCATTTTTTCGCTGTGAACATTTGCCTGGATCTGTGTATTAGCCACAAATAACCAACAGAGGCAACAAACAGATGTTAGCTGGAAGTTCTGAGATTTATTTCCCTCCAGATTATTTCCTGTTTCTCAGACGACAGCATGAGCCGATTGCTTCACTTTCACACAACTTTTGTTTCACACTTTTTGCGCCTCTGTCTTTGCCTTTTGATTGACCTTGTAATCTGATTTAGATCTTTTTATTTTTGCAATGGGGGGAAGAAAGACACATTGGGCGAGAGCTTAAGTTCTCTGTGATGTGTGTTCGCTCTCAGTTCGCATTCCAACCATAACAATCTGAATCATCAGTTAAAAGCCTGCTTTGGCGTGTGTTTCCAAAAAAGATCTTGCTTTTCACCAAGAAATGTGGCGAGGAGGAGAAGCTCGGTTCTTGTAAAACTCTGCAACTTCACCATCAGCATGGGAAAGTATGTGCGGTCTGGGGCAGTGCTGTTCCATAGTGTCTGTGTGTGTGTGTGTGTGTGTGTGTGTGTGTGTGTACTTTGAGCCGGTTCTTTGGGCCGTACCTCCATGAGGTTAGAGTACCATGGTTTCTCACGCCGGTCAGAGGAGCTCGTAAAAACAGTCAATGAGAGGTTGATGTCATTCGCCCGACCGCAGCCGGGGCTATTTGTGAGTCCGTTAACGAAAGACCGTCTGGGTGGACGGGCAAACTCGGTTTGGGGTTTCACGGGGAAGTGGCACGGATCGTGGAGCTGAAGACAGATCCAGTTGACCTGCTCAAACCTGCTCTCTCATCCCGTCTTGTTCCGATGTGTCCCCCCCCTCCCAGTCTGGCCAAAGGAACCATTAAAGTGAGCTCTGGCTCTTTATGAGTGGCTGTAATGTTTTTAGCGAGCCGTTATTACGCAGTGTCGCATTTCAGTCTCTCTGCTGATGTGTGCTCTAAAAACCTGCTCCGCACCGGCCTTATTGATGTGGCCTCACCGCTCGTAGCATCAGACAGGCGAGCTCAATCTTTCCTTCCTCTTGGCTCTTTTCATTTTCTCTTTTTCTTGTCCCCAAACGTTTCCTCTCACTTCTTTCATTATTTCTGTCCGTCGGATTTTTCTCACTTTTATTGTTCCATCCCTCTTTTCCAGCTCCTTCCTGACAGTTTTTGGCGCCGTTACATCTCGCAGCTAAAAATCACTGTTTTTGTATGATGCACGCGTATGCATGCATACGAAATCGGCAAATTCTTCACTATCAGTATCTCAAGGGGCATATGATGATATGGAAATTTGTTCAGCATGGGCCCTAATAGTTCCGCGGTAATCGTAGACTGTGGAGGCTCTAGAAAAAAACACACACAAACAAAAAACAAAAAAAGAGAGTGGAGGAAGATGGGAGAGACTGGGAAGAAAGAGGCAGAAGAAGAATGCAGAAAACTGCATCACAAATGGCATAATTCCCAGCATTTTGATGCGGGGCCGATCCATAATTCATGGAGCTAATGAAAGCTAGGAGGGAGCCAATGAGTGTGGAGGGGACCATGCTGATCAGATGGGAGGAAATAGCATTACCATACAGATAGAGTTAATGTGCTTCCTGTGCCACACCCCCTTCTCCTCCTCTCCTCTCCTCCCTCTCCTCCCTTTCCTCCCTCTCCTCCACCGGTGCCAGCAGCTCCTATTGCATTGCCTCCGCAGGCCCAGTTTGCCTTGGCGTCTCACCACAGAGTAGACTGAATGATTTGCTCCTGCTCCGTTAAAAAGAGCTGATATTGGCAAGAAAGGATGTTGAAAGAACGCTCGCCATCCACAGGAGACTGGAAAAGACGAAAGATGAAGAGAGTGTGTGTGTGTGAGTGTTCAGGGTCGCAGGTGTGTATTTGTTGCTCTGGCTGTGTCCTTTTGTAAAAGTATGTCCATGTGTGTTCCTGTGGTCAGCGACTGGGACAGACATGGGGCCCCAGCAGGTAACTGGGCCCAGGCTTCTGTGAGTCATTTGGCTTTGTAGACAGATGTGTGGCTGCAGGCCCTTTTGTGGCCGTGTCAGAAGCTCAGCCAGAGTCATTTTTTTTCACTGCAGAGAAGGGACATGAGAGCTTTTTACTTTTTATTTGACTTTTTTCTGCAGTACTGGGAAAGATAGAGTGGTTAGAGACTGAGAAGACGGCGGGACAAGGATGGCTGAGAGAGCTGGATTGTGACTTGTGATGGCCGTGACGAGGATCGAGTCGCAGCCGTCGGTCCCGGAGCACACAGTGTGGTTCACAGCACCGTTGGCGTAAACTGTCTGTACATTAATGCTATCTTCAAAGTAAGGTTCACAAGGCAGCTCAGGGGGAAGCCTGCACTCTGCTGTTCTACAGATAAGGCCAGTTTTGAGTTCTCATTGGCAAAGTGTGAAAGGGAGAAAAAAATAGTTATTTCAGAGAGAGGATATTACAGGTGTTTAGGCCCTCCGTACCCGAGTGTGAAGCAGAAAAAGGGCCGGCCGGCACTTTAAGACTTGGCCTTTATTTTTCCACAGATGCACTTGCCAACAGAGAGAGCGCGCCGAGCAAAAGTGTCACCCAAGGGCACATCGGCCGAGAAGAGAGGCAGTCGGCGTTGTGGTTTTCATTCCTTTTGATGAAGCCACAGAAGGCTAAAGGGGCTGTAGTTGAATAAGCTGCCCTCTCCCGCCTTTTGTCTGTTCAGACTTGTGATGGTCAAAGACCCCGAGACTTCTGACTTCAAACCGCCTGCATTTCAAAAGGTCCACACAGACAGTCGCTCCATCAGTCAGTCCATCACTTAGTCGATAGAATGATTCTCCCCGTCTCTCTGAGGTCCTTATGCCCATTGGTTATCTCTCCAGGCTTCCTCATACATGCATTCATGAGCTCAGCCCCTTCTCTCCAGGGAGGGGTCTGATTGCATTGTCAGATCTCAGTTTTTCCTCTATAACGGCTCATCATCCACATTTCACTCGCCCCTCAAACGGAGACTCCCTAAACGATTAGGAGCCGTCCAGCATCCATCGCCTTCAGCTTGCCGGTCCAGCTAGGGACGGGGAGGTTCGCGGATTGCGTGGATCTCTTCGCATGCGAGGGGGCCTTTGCGTGCGCACGTGTGTTTACATACGGACATAAATGTGTGTTGTGAAGACCCTGTGGCCCGTTTCGCAGGAGCCAATCTGAGTAATGAAAGGAGTGAAGAGGGGATAGGGACTGCGTTGGTGGGAGAGCGAGAAGGAGCACTGTGTCCAAATTATAATACAAATCATATCGAGTCAATCATAAAAGCAGTCGAGATTTACTAGTTTCATTTCACTTCCCGAGATTCTTCAGTTTAATAGGGCAGCTGGGAGAAGAGAGCGGGATTGCATGGGTGAAATGGGGAGTGCATGCATATGAGTGTGTGTGTGTGTGTGTGTGTGTGTGTGTGTGTGTGCGCGTGCAATCTATGAATAACCCTCCACAAGCCGTCTCAACCACTGGCTCACAGCCCCCTAGCTGGAGATAGAGCAGTAACGTGTTATAGGCATCTATTATTGAAGAAGCTGAGCCGGTAGGAAGGCTACCAAACCCCTGTCCAACTGTAAACACTGGGAATGAGAGAGAGAGAGAAACGCCCCTGCAGATGCGTGTCCTTTTAAAGAAAACGAGATTTCAAGATTAAAACAACACCATACACCATATTCTAGTGCTCGTGAATTTGTCTGCTCGCTTTTTATGTGCAATGTTCTTCCATTTTACGGGTGTTTTGGGTCGTTAATAACTTGTTTCTCATCATTTCTGTCGCTTGGTTTCAAAGAAAACATCTCTTAAAACCTCACAAATCACACAGGCTCTATCAATAGTCGCGTTTCTAATCACATATTGTTGTGCACATTTTTAAGTATTGCATTACAAGAGCTGTATGGAAACGGGCAAATTCTATAAAACTTAAGTTGTGGAAAAAGTTTTTGTGCTCGCTCAAGTTTTTATTTTTCCTTAACGCTGGAGTTGATGCAGTAAAAAAAGAGATGTGGATACATCTTCGCCGAATAAGATCCGACGTAGCAGACATATAACTTATATAACCTATTGGCTGTTTCTGCTGTCTGTCTTCTAGGAGATTCCCACAATGTGCAAATGCTGGTCTTTGTCTCCAGACGTCATGTACCATTATCAAGGGTAGCTGACATGAAAGAACAATTTGAACTAGCCCAATAGAAGCACCTTTTCTGAAGACTTTTCTCCATTTTTCTCCATTTTCCGCCAACCTGTTTTGTTTCAGGTTCTGAACCTCTACTTCTTCCACTCTGTCTACTGGCGGATAACAGCCATGCATAGCCGAGAGCAGCCACCTCTGACGTAACTACCCTGGAGCCAAGTTTATTCACCCCAAACCAGTTGATGGAAAAGCGGCTAATTCGAATCTCTTTCTCTTTTTTCTTTTTAACAATATTTCAACAATTTGCTTAAAATTTGCTTGACAATTTACTGGAAACAATGCGAGTGAGAGACTCAAATTTCCAAGTTGGGTAAGTCTGAAACAAACCAGTCTCACCACAAGATGCATTGAAATGCAGCTCGGGGGCCTTTGATCGATCCAATGATCTTCCCTTGCAGATGGGGTTCGCCTCATGGAAATGTGGAACCTCTGCAATCTGTAATCTCATGACAACTGGGCGATCTGCTGAGGAAGCTCCAGAACAGATACTCAGTGGACCTGGTGATGAGATTGTTTAGTTAACAACGGTTTTCCTAACTGAGCGTTGGAAGTGTTGCTCCAATGAGATGTCTGATGGCGTTACAGGGAGCTCTTTGAGTCTGGGAAACACAAAACACTGGACTCTGGCGCTGCAACAGTAAAGTAAAAACTGTTGTCTGTGTGGAAACTGACAGTGGTAGTGCATCGAGACAGTAGGTTGTCAATTGTGAAGCCCGTTTTTTTACAATACAATCCAACTAAGGTAGTCGGGGCTTTTTGAATTCAGGAGATTTATTTCAAGTGTTTTTGCAGCTGGGGTGTTTGTCTTGTCTCTTCTTAAGAAACAAACACTTAAATCAAACACACCCGGTAAGTGTTAAAAAAACGGTTCGCTTGCTTTGGAGGACCTGGAGCGCTTTGTTCCAAGCAGGGTTACCTTTCATATCACGCAGCGGCCCATTTTGTGCTCGCGTCACGTTCACCACCAGAATAGATTCAAAGGACTAATCTGTCTGTGTTGCAGAGTGTTTATGTTTGTGTTCGCTCATGCATGGCCGCCTCTTTTTCCTATCTTATCGCTCTCGATCACCGTGTTGCGATCGTGTATGTGTGTATGTATACACGTTGGCGCGTCTGCTGCTTGGACATTGAGACGTTCATTGTTAAGCTGTCAGTTGTCTGAGCTGGTGGAGATGGACATCAGTCTATGTGACAAGCCAACGATCCAACTGTCATAAGGCTCCGTAGACATCCCCACTCCATCATGCTGCCATGGAGGGGAGTGGGAAAAGAAGGAGAGGGAGTCGGAAGCAGTGGAGTCGGAAGTTAACAGTAGGCCTAGCATGATGAGAGATAATTTGTTCAACTTAAATATAGTGCTGCTCTTTGTAGCTTTTACTGACACATGTCACATGTATGGCCAATTACATAACAATAATGGAACTTGCTAAGCAACGATAACGCTGCAACCTTTATACATATATGATTATCGCTTTGTCTACTTGCAGACTGCTAAATTGCTGCTGTGATTTATTCCAAGCGTGGATGCAATTTAAATTGTACAAGTGTTTGAAAGTTGATTTAGAGAAAAGTTTAACCCTTGTTGATAATTGTGAAGCTAAGTGGATTCATTCATTTAATGTGCCTCATGTGGCGAAAAACCCTCCCCAGGCTTCCTCACTCTGCACATTCATGCACTCTTGGAAATAAAGGTGCTTATTTGAACCATAGCAGGGTTTTGGTTCCTCATAGAACCTTTTTTTAAATAAAGATTCCACTTTTCTGGAACCCAACATAAAGTCTTTGAACTATCTGTGAAAGATTTCATCCAGAACTCCCTAGGTTCTACAGAGAACCATTCTGTGGTGACATGGTCCCATCCAGAACCAGCTCTGGAGGTTCTATCCACCTTTCAAGAACCCAGGGTTCTTGTTAGCAGCCTCGAAGGGTTTTATCGAGTAGCCTCAACGGCCAGAGCGGTTGTGGTGCAGCGCAATCCACAAAAATCATGTTCCACAATCACAGTTTTGTGTGTGTGTGTGTGTGTGTGTGTGTGTTTTTTGTTGTGTTTTTAGCCCCAATTTTTTCAACAATTCTTCAAGAACTCTTTCGTCCAAATCAGGGTTTTTTTGGGATGAAAATGGATCTCATCGCTCTCTTAGTCTAACAAAGAACCCTTGAAACTCACTTTGTTTTCAAAATAGGGTTCTTCAGAAGAAAATGATTCTGGGTAGAATCGCAGCCCTTCTTCTAGAACCTGTGAGGAACCCTTATTTCTGAAAGTATGGGCCCACAGAGCATGCACACGGGAGTCTTTCTTCAGCTGAGCCGGTTGAGGGCATGCGTGTCCACGGCTTCTGCTGCCTGAGACGGCTGACTTCCTGTTTGCTGCCCGCTCAAATGAATGGGAAAGAATCATTTAATTCGTTATGGACTTTACAGATGTTATTGGACCAAGTTGATCATACTTTGCATTTGAGTCATTTAAAAATGAATACAAAAATATACATTATTTTTCAAAGGAGCGTGAATGGGTAAAATGCTTTTTGGACCAGTGTGCGTCACACAATGTGTGCGGCCACCACGCCAAAATGTCATTAGCTACATCACAAGTGCTCACGATCAAACGCATCCTCAATGTGCTTGGCACCTTCATCTGTTTTGATCTGCAGGATGCTGAAACTACATTCACACACTTGGCACTGATTCATCAGCCACCTGCTCTATCAGCCCCGGGGGGTTATCAATTATCATCCTCACAGTCACTTCTTTGCCACTCTCCTCACGCGGCGCAGGTAGAGGCGGGGTGTGTGATAAAGGCTAATAAGAGCCTACAGGTGTAGGAATATCCTATGTTGTAGGAATATCCTATATTGTAGGAATATCCTATATTGTAGGAATATCCTATATTGTAGGAATATCCTATATTCTAGAACTCCAACGACCCCTCTGACCCAAGTCGGAGAGGAGCTGCAGCAATTAAATCTGTGGGAGATGAGTGCTCTTCAGACTGCTTTCATTTAAGTTTCCTGACGTGTAGATAAAATATGAATCTAGTGTCGTGGTTTTTCCGTTGTCACAGAAGCAGCACGTAGGTTCTTCAGCCTGTGTGTGTTTCTATGTCTGTACAAGGTGTTGGACGTATGGAAGGAATGTGTTGAAGACCTTGACCTCCCCCTCTCGGCCCCTTTATCCTCCATTCAGCTAGTTCAGGTTGAATTTGTTCCTCAATAAGTTGACATTGGCCAGCGGTCTTGAATGCTAGTTCAGCTCACACAGGTCAGGATTATTTCTCTTCCAGCTTTTTATAACGTTTCAATAAAAACAGTTTGTCTTGGCTCCATCAGAAGGAACTCAGGTGTCAGCAGTGGACCCGTGGCTTTCAAACTAAAGCTTCTTTTTTTTTCTACCAAGGTAACCTTATTGCTTTGTTGCCAGCATGCTGCCTTCCATTTTAAAGAAAAGGACTTTCCAACTGTTTCTGGTATGAAGTCCTATGCGTCTTCAACACTGTGTGGCAGTGCAAACACACTGGTTATTTAAATAGATAATTACACTGCTTAATGATAGAACGTACTACATGAGTCCATCCAGCTCTAGAAATAATATCCTATATGGCTCAGAAATCAAGCAGCTCTGAGTACGTATGTGGGTTTGCTGTTTTTATGCCGAACACATTATGTATTATATTATATTCAGGTTGTCCGTCCGTCCGATGTCTCAGGAATGCCTGGAGGGAATTTTCTTCAAATTTGCCATAAACGTCCACCTGGACTTAAGGATGAATTGATCAGATTTCGGTGGGCAAAGAACACCGTGACCTCATGTCTATCCCATTCTCGTGAACATGATATCTCAGGAATTCAGCAAATTACTACGAATTTGGCAGAAACTTCCTCTCTGACTCAGGGATGAAGTAATTCACATTTGGTGGTTACTGTGGCCTCACAAAAAAGTAACTCCATATCATATGCTAATTCTAACAGTTTCACTCTATTGTCCAGTAGGATAAAATGATGAAGTGATGACATTTCTGACAGACATGGACGTAAACTGCATGCGGGTTGGTTCGCGGTTCGGGGGCGCTCAACCACAGGGGGGTAATTCTAGTATACTGCTGTCACTCTCTATGAATGACATTGATATTACTCATAGTTCGTTATCATCCCTAAATTGCAGCATCACTTTTGTTTGGTGGGACATTTCTCCCATATCTTTGAGGGCTGGAGGCGGGGGTGTAAATCCAAAGGTTCCCATAAAGCTTCCCTGACGTGTTAATGACAACACTTACATTTGTTTAGCAATGTGCACAGAGGGTGGGAGCCTAACTATCTTGGAGTCATCACGAGGTGCGCCTAATTCTGCAAAATGGGCTCATATTCCTGGGCTGTAATGTGATTGTGTCATCAGAGGGAGGAACACCTAGGAGATGGCTACCCGTGAAACTGCACACCCACAACGATACGTGAAGGTACGATACTATGAATCCCTGCCTGTTACCGTCTTCGGGTTTCTCCAAAACACATGAATATTCACTCAAAGTAATGACTGATTTACTGGGGCTGCGATACAGCAGGAGAAAATGTAGTTATATTATCTCCGAAATGAATGGCGAGCAATTTATCTGCTGTGCGGCGAGAGGCTGAGACGTAAAATATTACCCGTCAATTGTGGAACACAATGCTCTGCGACGGTCTTGCTCTGGTCGTTTTGTGATGTCTGAGGGAAGGTTTTTCGCTCGTGCTTCGATGATTGACAATATCGATCCCGTGAATGAGCTCCTGCAGCAGATGCGGCCGTGTGTGTTAGTTCATACTGGAGGCACGAGTCGCTCGCAGGAAGTGGGACCTGATCACTCAAGCACACGTCACGCTGACCTTTCACTGTGCTCTGGCGTGACTTAATTTTCCATACACACACACACACACACACACACACACACACACACACACACACACACACACACACACACACACACACACACACACACACACACACACACACACACACACACACACACACTGACCTTTGTTTGATATGTAACAGTGTGCTCATTTTCCATAAGAGCCTGTAGCTGCGTCAGTCTGGAACGAGAGTAAACATGAATTCAGGGAAAATGAAGGAGAAGAGGGGGGCCAAGACAATTACATAAAAAATAGCATAAAAGAGAAAGGTCACATGTGGCCAAGAGAGTTAAGATCTCTGTCACCGCTCTCGGATGAAGTCTTATGAGTAGGTGAGCCCCGTTCTCCCAGGTAAGACCTTTTTTTTTTTCTGAACCATTATTATTTGAAGAGCTGCTCGAAGCTCTAAATCTGGAGGAAGGAGAGTAACTGTGCGGTGGTGTTCATCATTAATGGTGCACATGCCTTTTTTCTCTCCGCAAAGTGCTGGTACATCCGCGGCCCCATGCAGTTCCAGTGTGTCCACATTCATTTCTGATTTAGACCAACGGGCCACATCTGTGATTAAGTGCCCTTAAGTGCATTTTCTTCTTCTTGTCTTGTGCTCCGTATTTTTTCCATTTTAAATCCACTCAGCAGATGGTTTAGTGCACACGTGTTGGCCTGGGTGATGGATCACATGCTGTGTTCAAAGGGCCACTTTGGACCCCAACTGATACATATGCATTATTGGTTATTATTGGGTTATCACAGATGTATTGGCAGAGATGCAATAGCGCAGTGGAGTGAAGAAGTTCATTGGAAGCTTTTTGATTGAGCGATGAGGACCTGCAGCGTTCTGCCAAAGTCACAGTTTGGTGATTTCACTTGGATAAGTTTCCATTTCTTTTTTTACCGATTTGAAGTGGACGGGACTGAGTCAGAGAAAGAGGATGTCTCATACATCCTCGCATGGATTTAACAATATTTGAAGCAAATGTGATCACAGTTGTTGGATTGTTTGATCACATTGCGAGGCCAGTGCAATCAAATCTGATGAAACCACACCCACACAGTCCCGATGAAGCAGAGCAGCCGAGAGTGGGCCTTCAACTCTTAATAGATAAGACATCGAGAAAGTTTTTTCAAATAAAACTTCAACTTTGATCTTTATCTATCTCAAATATTCGTACTGGCTTCCAGCCTGCGTACTGGTGCGGTGCTATTATTGGCTCTACTTTACCTGTATTTACATTGGTTTGATCCCATCTCCATCAGTTTGAGTGGTAAATGGAGTTGGAGAGACGGCGAGGGGCGAGCCTGATAGGGGAGCGGACAAGAGAGGGAGGGAGGCCGTGGGTGGCGTTTGCTCCCACATGATGCGTGAGAGGGAAAAACACTTGTTTTCATCCTGCCAAACGACGGCCGGGCTCTGTGAGAAAATATCATCGTTTCGTTCCGTCCCTGTCATTAGTTCACCCGCCTCTTCAGCCCGCCCGCTGATTGTCTCTGATTGGCCATATTTATCTCTGACTACCGTGGCAACCATTAGCGTTGGTGGTGTGGAGAGGTGGCAGTTTGACTAATCAGTTGTATCTGCCCTCGCTCTAATGCTTTGTGTGTCTCTATCCGTTTGTCTGTGTCTATGACAGCATTGTGTGTGTGTGTGTGTGTGTGACTGCCAAGAGGGAAGAAGAAAAAAAAGACAGAATTGAGCAATCAAGGGGCTAGAAAAGTACAACATGAAGGACCAAATGGATGCGTTGGGTTTTGTTGAGGGAGAACTGTCAGCGGGCCAGGCCCATCTCCGCCAGCTCTTTTCTCACGGTTCAACCTGCTTCACCCTCAAATCCAAACACAATTGGCAAAAATGAATAAAAGCAACAGCTCAAATTGAGAAAAGGGTTCACATATAGAATAGTTGTAAACAACAGACTCAGGAGCATGTGCTCTTCCCACATACTGTACTGTAGTCATCATGGTGTAGATTGGTGAAGGTGGAAAAATAAATTTAAAAAAGGGCAGATAGTGACGGAGGAAAAGGGAAGTGAGGGAGAAGGAAAGCAGGGGAAAATGTGAAAGTTGATAAAGAAGGCAAAAATGCGTGTGCCGGGTAATAATGAGAGGATGGGAAGCTTGTGAGAGAGGCGGCATCTTTATTCTAATATGGCCCCGTGTCTCTGTACGGCACCCTAAAAAGATGAATTTGCTGCTGTTATTTATATTTATGAATTCATGCCATTTGGCCCAGTGTGAAATGATGGGTCATTCCCGCGTAACAAGAGGCGCTGGTGCTGAATTTACAATAACCCGCGAGCAGCCCGCCCTCCTCCCCGTCACAACCCTCCACTCCTTATTCCACATGCCCGGGTACTGCTGAATATGGATGGGAGGGAGGGAGGGAGGAGGATAGAGAGGGAGAGAGAAAGAGAGAGAGATTCTCTGACTGAGGTTGCTTCTGTCACCAGCTTCTCACCTAAAGAGATGTGGCACAAGAATTAATGGCATTCAGCAGCATGGTGAAATGGCTTCTGGCTGTGTGTGTGTGTGTGTGTGTGTGTGTGTGTGTGTGTGTGTGTGTGTGTCTCTGCGTGCGAAACCACGCGTGTGCAGCAGGTGAGGTCCAGAAAGCAATCCCATGAATCTTAATCAGTGAACACACTCTCTCACACACTCTCAGAAGATGATCTGTGACTGACCAAACTTTTTTTGTTGCCCACTCAAAAGGAATACGCTTGGTTTTTGGGCACAGAACGAGTCCTTGAAAGACTCTTTTACCACCTGAGTCCTGCTAATTGTTGCTCCATTTCAAACTGCTCGATTGGTATGAACCAAGCGTGCAGCTACTTTCATTTAACGTATTGTTTTTACACAATACTCGACAAGTAAAAGCTCTCATATGGCTATCAAAAACAACTGGGAGATGGGGATCATAAAGGAGACAACCGCCGTCCCTGATTGTAACGGGGAGGCATCGGTGCTTCTGGAGAACAATGACAATCAACGCTGTTCGAGTAAGCAAGTTTTGAATGAAGCGACACATTAAACAGTATTAAACGAGAATGAGAGGGTTGGAGACATTGACTGGTAGATTTACATGATTGTTATGTTTGCAAAGTACACTTTTTGTTTAAAACATGCCTTTTCAGTAACAGTAGAAGCCTTGTGCTATACAGCA
This sequence comes from Cottus gobio, assembly GCA_023566465.1. Classification (NCBI taxonomy): domain Eukaryota; kingdom Metazoa; phylum Chordata; class Actinopteri; order Perciformes; family Cottidae; genus Cottus; species Cottus gobio. The sequence continues at coordinate 22,656,475 of CM042218.1, read as the reverse complement.
CATGCAAAATAGTTTCTGTTTCGTTAAAGGCTGGTTAAGGGGAAACTTAATGGAGCATTTAGATCCTAAATGTTACCCAAAAAAAGCTTGCAATAAAAGTCAAGGAAAGCCGTTGTAGCACGTCTCAAATATGCCTGTGTAACTTCCAGGGCTGGTATTTCACAGCGGTACGGGCCAACTGGAAGAGCACCAACGGCTTTACTTTCCGCACAATGGCATGTTACCTCAGCGTCTAGCTAGCTCAGCTGGCTCCATCGGGCCGGGGGTTGGCAAGGGGGGGGGGGGCTGAATGCCCACTACTGCTGCTGTGGCTTAAAGAAGACGCGAGCAAGATGTGTGTGTGTGTGTGTGTGTATGTATATATATATATATATAAATATAAATATCATCTTTTCGAGCACCTGCAAAAAATGTATGGGTGATTGTGTGACATGAGTAATGCTGCTGGATGTCAGTATGGACTACTGTGCTGCGCCGAAGTGGTTTTCCATGCGACAGGATGACATTTACAAACCATGCTGTACCCCTGCTGCTCGTCAAACCTTTCCTTACCATTCTCCTCTTGTCATTCTTCTGCTGACAAAAGAAAGAAAGAAAAAGACGCGAAAGACGTCAATCTCTCCGGCTGCGTTGGCCAAGGAGTCCGCAGTCAGCTGCAGACCTTGATGACGAATACTGCACGTATTGTTGCTCTCTCACAAACTTTTTCAGTAGACCGCGAAGACATGCTTTTAAATGTGGAGCCAGAATAGACGTGGCGGCCAGGAAATCAGACCGTTGTTTAACACGAGCGTTTATCCAGTTACACCTGTGTCTGTGTTTGAGTGAACTGCATTGCCTTCACGGCCCTCCCTCTCTGCACACCTTCGTCCTACTCATACTGGCTGACCCAACTCGCCTCTTCACGAAACTTTGGAAATGAATTATTTTTGCCGTCCACGCGCTCCACGTGGACACATTACTCCGCCCCCCTGGAGATTAACGAGGGCACTAATGGCTGCTGCAGACTTCTTATTGATTGTTCCTGAGTATCCTAAACGCTGCCGTCGCGTGCTCTCTCGTAATTATATATATTTCTTTTTTTCACAGAAGTTTTTACGATGAGAAGATGTCCACTGCGTGGCTGTTCTGTAAACTTCCTGCAGTGAGACGAACGTAGTCAGAGCAGCAACAGTTGCAATTGCTATTGTTCTTAATTGGCTCAAACACGTGCAATTAGCAATGATTGCAATCAGCGGAGGCAGCACAGAGTTGAGCAGCCCAGTGTTAAGGTGTGTTATTATAGTCATTAGTGGCTGCAATTACTATTATACCGCTCTGCACCCTGTAACTTAACCACGGTTTTGCATGCGGCGCCTTCCCCCGGGGAGCTCGTGCCGTCGTGCCTGCAACTTTTACTCATTCGCGTTCCTTATTTGTTGTTTTTTTGTGACGAAATCCATCCCCATGGCTGTTGCTGTCGACTCACAACAAACAGAAAAGGATCAACTTTTTCCCCGACTTCCACTCTCTGCGCGCGCGAGTGTCTTGTTTGTTTGTTAGGGACTCACAACAGTTGGTAGGAGGCTGCCTGGCTTATTCAGGCCGACTGTAAAATAGTGAGAATAATCAGCGGGTTTTATGGAGATTTGCCTTGCTCGTAATGTGAGCGAGAAATATTATTTCATAGGGAGACAGTGGTACATGTGCGTGCGGAGCCAGGCTTCTTTCCACTGGCGTGGAGAGGTGTTTCTGAAAGCATTATTTTTAATATACACTATTTATTTGTGTCGAGAGGAAGTGTCCCAGTATTTGTCAGTCTGATAGATCAGCAGAGACACAAAGCTAGAGAAAGGATGTGCAAGACGGAGTTGTACATATCATCATCTTTTTCTCTTTTATGGTGTGAGGAGAGTAAACAACAAAACAGGATACCCGAATGCATTAAACCGAACCTCCCCGCCCACCGGCATCATAATGTAAAACAAATTTGAACAAAGCCTTGTGAGATTGAAATAAGCCTCTCTCGGCATCGGCCTTGGAATTAGTTTATTAGAATCTAAAAGGAGCCTCAAAAGACTTAAACCCCCATTTTCTCTAGGAAATTAGTTTTCAGGGAAAGATGCATTGTTCACATTTGGAGATGATGAGTTGGTTTTGCGCAAAGGGGAATCTTTTTGGCAGAGACTTTTATCAGATCAAGTCGCCACAGGTCGTGGGACGCTAGGCGCTTTGTGTTTGTTTGTCTGGATTAGTTTGCAGATGAAGCTATTTGTCTGTTTAGACTAATTCTCGCCGATGCAGAAACTTTTTCTTGCAGAGATTGCGTGTGTGTTTGTGAGTGTGTGCCTGTGTTAAAATATTATTCTTTTGGAATTGTCAGGACATTTATAAAGAGATTGCATAGACGTCCCCCCTAAATAAATAGATACAAGTTTAAAAGTGATTAGTTTCCTTAGTTTAAAGTCAATCTCCCTACATTCTCATATAGAGATATTTCCGACTTTTTTTATCTGTATTAATCACCTCCATTATGACGAGTCAATCCTAAAATAATCCATCTTTAGTAACTGCAGAAGCCATGGCAATTGGCAACATCGTCAGCATGTGTTTTTGTTTAATGCTTGAGCCCGTGGATTCACAGGAAAACCGTGAAGAATTCACATGAGCTGATGTCAAAAGAATAGAAAAAGAAAAAAAGGTGCTGCCACTTTCCCCCCCAGCGCTGCAGAATTAACGTTCTGTCACACGCTGCAGTTTCTGTTGTGTGCGTTGAAGAAGACGGATGGACGGTCACAAATATGACGAGGAAGGAATGGAAATCGGGGAGAGTAATGAGCAGTGATGGACAGATGGAGCGGTGAGGATGGAGGGAGAGGCGGAGCTGCTTTTTGGATGGATAGACAGATGGATGGATGGACGGACAGGACGAATGCAAATGAATGTGTGTCTGGAGCTTTAGAGGTAGACGGCGCTCAGCGGGGGGGGGGGGGGGGGGACTTTGTTAAAGGTAGGAAGATTTGACAGACAGAAAAAGGGATGCAGGGAGCAAGAGCACTCTGTTTGGAGCGAATGCTTATTGGATTCCCTTCTCTTGCCCAATCTAAAAAAATAAAAAACCGTCTCCCTCACACGGAGCTCACAGGTGAATAACAAAAAGCTGACATGATGGCCTTGCTTTCAATTCTTTCCAGCCCTGCGTTTGTAACTGATTATCATTCAGAATGAAGGAGGCGACTGAAGATGGAGAGAGCGCAGGACGGGATGGAAATCCTTCTCCAACACAGGCCATGTTGAACGTATTCAGTGCGGCGGTGCGTCGTCTAGGGTTACCTGTGTGGACCCCGGCAAGACAAGCGGCCGCTATGTGTGGAAGCTGATGGGGATCCAAACAAAGACTACTATTCATCATACGGCTTGTAGTGCCCCTTAATTGAGCAACATTTCCCCCTCTCTTGCAACTTGTCAGTCAGAGTGTCTCAGAGTCTGAGATGCTGATTCTGATAAGATCGGCGAGAGAGCGCCACCTGACGATGACCGACCGATGACTAACTGATGGGCAGATTGGGATTGAAAGGAGGAGACGGAGGGAATTACAGCCACAGTGGCTGCGCAGTGGGCTCCCGCCCCCCGGGACGAGCCCGCGACATAACAAGACGCGCATTGCCATAAAGTTAAAATTGCTCCGCGTCGCATCTCGCATGGGAGGGCCGTCCGTCCACTCCGAGCTAAAGATACACAGACGGAGGTGAAGCACCACCATCACACTCCTCTCGTCTACCCAAACAGTTGACTCACTCCCTGGGAGACAAGTGGTATTGACAGAAGTATGCAGTCGGGGAAGTACACTTTAGCAGCAGCAGTGTGCAAAAGAAAAAAGAAGAAGACTCCACCTGCCAGTGATTGGGGTCCCCACGGCCAGCTGACATTGTGTAGCACCTTGTAAACAGACTCAGTCCAGCACCCATCACCGTGGGCTGGAGGCGTGCATGCGCTGGAAAGCATGCATTTAAAAAAATTATAATAATTCAGCGGTTGTCTATGTCTAGGGAGTGACATGAGGTGACAGCTATGTGCATGCGTGCGTGCATTCATGCATGTGTGTGTGTGTGTGTTTGTGTGCGTGTGTGTGTGTGTGTGTGTGTGTGTGCAAGGGAGATTGTGGATATTTGAATCATCTAGCTTTTCTTTCTCTCTTTTTTTTTTTGTGAGGAGCAGCGACTCCTTCAGTGGTAGTCGGTAGGTAGGTTTTTTTCCCCATCCCCCCCAGGGGAAGGCACCTAACAGGGCCCAGTTCTCAGCGTTTTGTTGTCATCTTAGGAAGAAGACAGCCAGACCGCCAGCCTCTGACAGCCCCCATCCTGTCGACCTGTGTCATTCTGACACCCAACTCCACCGAGCCTCTGCTCTCGGCCCGGCCTCTGTGTTGTAGACGCTGCGGTGCCCTCGTGTCGAGGGGCCTCTCGGACGCGGGGCCGTGTCGGTGTAACCGAGGCAGTTGCTCTCAGATGCGTATGCAAGTCGTGTGGACGCTCTTCTCTTAGAGCTCTTGTAGCTGCTACATGTTGGAGGTTGTTGCCAAATGAATAATTCTGGCTGGAGTAATCTGCAGCCTGACATTTAGAATTGATTCCTGCACACAATGTGGCAGTGATTGCCGTGATGGGTGTATGTATAGGTACCCGCTCTGAGCCGCGATGCGGGAGACGGCGGAGAAAATTACTATTGTAATTAGTTTTCCTTTTCTGCCATCAATACTGGATTGTCTACAAGTACAGAGTACAGAGAACATGCACAATACACACGCACACAAATTACATCCAATCCTTATATATGTATTCTCACAGAAGAAGTTGAATTTGCAAATTGTTTTTTCAAATAAACACTAGATAAATATGTTGCCTGGTTATGTTTCGAATGAAGCGAGAGAGCTGGAGCATTTGTGCGTGAGGGAGGAGATACAAATATTTTGTTTGTTTAATTTTTTTAGTCACCGGTTCCAAAAATCTGTGTTGAAGGGTCAGATGAGTGTCTTATTATTAGCACTTGAAGAGCGTTATGGGCCAAAGAAAACGGGTTTTGTGAGGTCACAGTGACTCTCAACCACCAAAATCCAATCGTCCGTCGGACGTCCGCGCCAAATTTAAATAAATCTGCTCAAAGCGTTGCGATATCACGCTCACGAGAACGGGACGGGCGGAGCAAGCTGGCCTCTAGGCGGGGACATTTGTTGTGTGTCCCCTCCTTTCTCCGCTAACCACTATCAAGCAAGCAGAAGAACGATTGAAAATAGGAAAAAGTCAGGTAATAACATGAGCACGGCGTGTGATGCCCATGAGGTGGATTCAGTTAGTCAAAAACCAAACGCAGATTAAAAAACGTGAGTAAAGATTCAGACGGGGGCCGTGGAAAGAACGAGAACCAGAGGACGAGGGAGCGAGAGAGGCAGAGGATAGAAAGAGAAGCAGGTTCCTACTGTACTTTTCATGTGTTAGAAGATGAGCCTCCCCCTATAATGGGACGGGGAGGCGAGGAGGGGGGTGGATTAGGGAGATAATCCGCCATGTCTTTTCTTTTCCTCCCATCCTCGCTCCTTTTTTTTTTTTTATCTCCCCACTAATTTTCTGCCTCTCACTGTTCTGTCGCCACGAGACGCGGACAAGACAGCGCTAAAGAGAGAATCAGCACAACAATTAGTGTGTGTGTGCGCGTGTGTGTGCGTGCTTGTCAGAGACAACTCCAATGGGAGAATCTGAGAGGCTGAGAATAATTAGCTGCAGTCCAATGCCGGGTCAGCCCTTTTTTCCTGGCATCAGTCTGGATAGCACTGCTTTGTGCAGACGCGCCTCGCCGGTGGAGCGCCGCGCCGTCTCTCCCAACGTGTGCACTTTCCTTTTCCGCAAAGGTCTAAGCCGTGTGCGTGGAGGTGAGCACTGGCGGACAACATGGCCGGTAATAGAGTTTATTCTTTCCCACTGCCCTTGACCAGTCTCTTAACACAAAGAGCAGGCAGATAAGAGAGGATTTACACACAATGCTGAAGCCATTAGCGTCAGTTTTTTCTCTCCCCCCTCCTCTGCCTCTCTCCGGGGTTTTGTTGTGTGTTATCAGATCCACTGGGATGTGTGGATGGCGGATTGAATGTCCACAGCCATGAAAAAGGCCAAGGATGTCTAACCCCCTATTCACACGCTGCTAGCCTCATCAACAGAGGGCCCTTTGTCCCCCAGCAGTCAAGGAGATGGACAGTACAAGATAATTGCGTTCGGACAATAACCGTCTCCTCTGTTTGTTTGAATGTGTACAGTCTCTTTGGGGGATGAAATGGTAGAAGAGCGCGTCTGTGTGGGAGGGAGGGAGGGAGGGGTGGTTCTGTTTGTGTGCGCCTTTGTGTCGCTCCGAATTTCTACCATCTGTATGCGAGCACGAGTGAATGGCCTCAATAAAAGATTTTTTTGGAGCCGCACCCCCGATAGTGAGCTGTCATCGACTGGATCCGAGGTTGAATGCTGACTGGCGAGCGCGAGACGGTGAAGTCATAACCTGACTGATAAGATTCTTCTCGGGAGCCGCCATTAGAATCCAGAGAACGGGCGCCGAAGACGGCGGCGGAGGCCAAGCGGGTGTGAACGACAGCGAGCTGAATGGCCGCGCCTGAACCCCCGGCTCCCATAGACGCTCGCTCGTTTCCTCCCATGATGTCACTGCTCCGCGGTCCAGGTGCGCTCTGTGGAAAAAACGAGAGAGCGGCGTCCCGCGTTGGGAACGTATGTGTGTGGCTTTTGTTCTGTTCAGTACATGTGAGGTCGCCAACATGTTTATTAGAGGAAGTTGTGCAGCCCTGAGTGTGGTATTTGTCACCGTCTTTGTTTCGGAGCACATTTCAATGGGGATCAGCACCACCACAGTGATCGGCTCACACACCTGTATGTATCCCTCTTCAATATGAATATGATCGGGCATTAGGCGACAGGTATGCAGTTCAGTTTGACGCCAACGCTAACTATGACCTCAATGCTCAAACTATAATGGAATAAACACCTCTACAAAACGAGCATTACAGCCTCTTAAGAGTAGACTTTATGGCAGAACAGTTGCATTGGATTGCAAATAAGAAAAACACACCAAGATGAGCGCGACTAGCCAAACGCAGTTACAGTGAAATTATTAGCATTTTCAATGAGTTGGTGGTAACTGAAGCGTATTTACGAGGGGTGTCACTCCCAGACTTTTAGATTTTTAGATTCACGGGGTATTGAAGCCTCTTCCCCTCGTCGGTAGCTCACGGTCTGAACATTTCATTTTTCTTTTTCTCTCTGCCATGGTTCCGCCCACTGGGTTCATGGCGTGAAGGCAACATTGCCACATGTGTAATTGCAATCTGAAGAAAAAAACAAAACGCAAGGGACCAAATTGCATTCTCAAACCTTTTGGCTGTAACATCACGTGCTCTGCATCTTATGCGAGTCGGACCTTGAGAGGGGCTCTGTCTGCGGCTGCAGCTGAAGTCCTTTTTTTATTTGTGAATCCGCCCTTGAGCGAAACTGTACACACGAATCACAAGGCACTCACTCAGGACAAAGAATAATACACGTGATTGACGCTTCAATTAGACTTTTCATTTTTCATTCCATTTATTAATGAATGGATGTATTCATTTCTTACAGAAAGAATACATTGTAACTTACTGCACTTCTGCTTGTAACCTTTCTCTGTAAATGCTAGATATGAATCATTGCCTCCCCCCCAGCCCCCCAGCATTTTGCTTGAGTCCCATGTGTTGCAATGCTGCTACTTCTGTCCCTCCACTGCTCCGAGTTGTAGGCAATGCATTCTGTATTAGAGCCACATCACAGCCACGCGGTACTGTTACTTAATGTACTTCTTAAGACATAGTAGGGGAGGGGTGGGGGTGGTGGGGGGGTTAGCTTGTTTTGCTTTGTAATGAATAGAGTGGTCCGGGGAATAACGTCCACCACTGTTGTCAATTATCACTTCTCCCTGTGAGCCCGGCCTGACAGAGAAGAATCACAGCCGGCGCCCGGATCACTTTCTCTCTCACTCCGCCTTTCCTTCCTCAGTCTTTCTCCCATTCATCCTCCCCGAGCTCCAGAGTCCCATTGTGCCTCCGTCTCTTGGCATCCCCTCCGCCTTTCCTTTCAGACGCTCACCCACTCCATTTAAATCTAGTTTATTCCTGGCTGCACTTTTTTTTTTTGTTTTTTTGTTACATTGTCAGTATATAAATATATTTCCCTTCATTCTAGTAATCCTCTCCCTATCGCCCTCCTCCTGCCGTCATATCTTTTTTCTCTCTCTCCTTTTTTCCCCCCGCAGAGGGTGTAGTGGGGTTGACAGGCAGTGAGCTCACAGTTGTAACCTTTCTTGCCACCGTGCCAGGCGCGGCGCCACTTGAGGGTTTGGCTGCAGATTGAATAACTCCCAGAGATGTCATATTCAGACAGCCTCCCTGAATTACATTTCCTGGTCTTCCTTGCCTTGTTGCCTGTGTGCCTCCACCAATCAAATCGCCTGGAGTTGTCATGTGGATGCCCGCTCCACTCTCCGCGTTCTCTGTCTGTTTTGCTTATCCCCCTCTGCCCCCCTCCCTTCCCACTTACCATCTCTGGGGTGTGTCCCTCACCGAAATGATTCCTTTGCCGCTCGGCCGGCCGGTCCAACCGCTGTGAGGCAGACCAGCAGATGGGCGATCTGATTGGCTGTCAGCTTCTGTTTATTTCCTGGTCGTCGGGGTGTCAGATGAGATAAAACATCGTTCTGCTGCATTTGTCACGTCCTCTCCTTGGGGGTTCGTGAGAAATGAGAGAAGTTTGGGATCCAGGACACGCGATAGAACAGTTCGGCCCACGGCTGGCAGAGGTGTCACTCTCATCGTTTTTTAAAAACACATTTTCTTTTTGACCCACCCGTCCTCTTCACAGCCATAATACCGGAATTCTGCCACGACTCACAGCAGTGTCACGAGAGCCCATTACGCCCAGAATAATGGAAATCAATTACACAATTTGGCAGCACAAAATGGTTCTTACTACTCACACACACTTTGCTGTAAAAGAGCATTTGGCAAGGCTAGGACAATCTTAACATTTCAGTAAGAACACTATCTTAAAAGCATGTGCGATACATTTCACCCACAGGAGCTCAGCTGAAAAATTGAAAAATCACAGCATGTGTTTAGGCCCGGGCCAGTGATCCTCGTTGTGGTTTTCTTGTTACTGTGTGTGACCTGATGTGGCCAGAAGGTGGGTTCTGTGAGCCGGGGAGGAGGGGAGAAGCCCAGCTGAGGCTTTATTGTGAGGGAGTGGAGGAGAGAGCCTCGGCTCATGTAGCTGTCCCTGCATAAATTGATTAATGAGGAACAGCTTCATGTGGAAAACAGAACGGATCACACACACACACACACGCACACACACACACACACACACACACACACACACACACACACCTCAGGTGGTGGATTGAGCTCCCATGCTGTGTGGATTTGTATCAAAGCCGAGACATAAAACTGAACTGGCAGCCGTACAGCTCCAACCCTCCAGTCTGCTGCTTTGGGTCAACTTTCTTTCTTTCTTTTTTTTTTTTTACATGGTCGCTTAAGCGTGTGAGAAAATAATGTATGCAAGAAAGCCATTTTCTTGTGACTTTGTGCTTCAAAACTTATTTTCTTCAGTTTTTTTTGGCCTCTGCTTTTCAGATCAGCCCCTCCATATTTTGGTACAGTCCGTCCTTGAACGTAAAAAGGATGCCGCAGGGGGTGCTGAAAAGTTGCTGGATTACAGAAAGTATTATTGCGGGTTGAAATACGTCCCTCTTTATGTGGCTGCATTATCGCCCTGCACAATTAGGATTGTCTGAGTTCACTCTGAATGACGTCACCTCGCATGATGGAGGCGATAGACCAGGCATTTGGCTTCGGGGCTCTTTACTGAAGCCGTAACGGGCTAAAATAAAAGCTGACCATGTGCACCACGGCTCACTCACATCACATGTATGTCTCACAGCGACACGGTGGCATGCAGGCCGTTACGGAGGCACGCGAACATGCTGCCGTGTCGGCGCGAGGCTTATTAAGGTTGTTTACGGTGCTGGAAATGAACATTCTCTCTGGTTTGGTCTCTGACGACACGGGCTATAAATCTACTTGATCTGCGTACAGTGTCACGCCGCGTTATACGCCCTTTAACTGCGGCTTCGTCTCGCTGCGATAGCGGCACCACATCACTTGCGTCGACACACACACACACACAGACGCGACATTTGCACGCAGTTGGTGTACAAATCCCAGCCGCAGAGCTCCCCGTGTTGCCTGTCTCCGGCCCTCGCTGAGTGTGTAATGAGCGCAGCTCGAGTGAGATTAAGGCGGATATTGTGTGGCGTTGGGAGGATTGGTTTCACTTGGAGCCTCAGTGTTGTGACGGCGGCGCACTACGGTGCCGCTGCTGGCCGGCTGAATGACCAGCACTGACTGCCACTGTTAGTCTTCTGTCATTTGTCAGAGCGTCTTCGCTTGACGCCGCTAATGTGTTTCGAGGCAAACACGCAACGCCCATCGGGGGGGATTATTTTCTCTGGCAACGGGGACATTGTTGTAAACCGCGAGGATGATGGGCATGAAAGGATGAGGGGCGGCAGAGAGCAAAGGATAGTAGGGATCCGAGGAGAGCGGGAAGGTGTGTGTGTGTGTGTGTGTGTGTGTGTGTGTGTGGGGGGGTCTTGTGGATATGTGCTGTGCGTTTTGTCGGCTCCCTGTAAAGCCCACGAAGAGGGCAGAGAGGGGAAGTGATTGTGAAAAGAAAGTGCACAGAGTTTAGAGAGCAGAGAGAGGGAGGAACGGAGAGGGAAGAGAAAAGACTTAAAGACTGAAGGGTGTTCACATAAAGGAGGGAAGAGCGGATACACACATCGAGAGGGAGGGAGAGGAAGAAAGAGGAAGGTCCAGGACTGTTTGTCATCTGGAATCTATAGAGGATGGATGGGCAGCATGAAGAGGCTCTAATCGCATCCATCAACGACACCGTCCATTAAAGCCCGTTCTTCCTCTGGCCCTGTCTTCCTCCCTCCGTCTCTCCGAACCGCCAGCCGCGGTCAATTCCCCAGCACACTAAATAGAAGATCTCTGTGAGGAGGATGTCAATAGCTGTCAATAGGTTTTGGGGAAAGGAGGAGAACAAATGCTGCTCCTGAGCTGCGTCCTCTTTCTTTGTGTTTTCAGGTGAATGAGCCGCTCATCAACGTTCACTCTTCTTACAAAGACCAAAATGGACACCGACAAAACAGAGCAGAGAGAGAGAGGGCTCACCTCTATGCTAGTGTTTGGTACTTTAAGTGAGAGTGGGGATTTCTACACTCATTTAAGTTGTGGGATGTTAGACAGTAACCTCAATGTGGAAAATTGACTTTGGCCTATCTGGCAGCTTATCAAAACAAGCAGGGCCAACAGCAATACTGACAATATAATAAAACATAATGATTTACAATACACCTAATGAAAGGGGAAAATAAGATTCTCTTCATCATTATTTTTCTTTCTACGCTGTATGCAGTGCAATGCTCGTGCATGCTGACATTGAAACTGGTTCGTTGACATTAACAGTTCAGAAAATATCTCTTTTTGGGAGTGAAGAAAAAAATAGGGAGAAGGGACTAAAGTGCTGCAGATTATATGGACCAGAATGTAAGAGAGGAGGAGAACGTTAAACATGAATATACATAAAGATCAGAATGAAGTGCAAAATGAGTGCATGGGGCGAGTGAGGGGATAAAAGAGATGATAATGAGCCCTGCTTATACAGTACTGTAGATGCAGACACTCCCCTGGACCCCCCTCCTCCTCCTCCTCCTCCTCCTCCTCCTCAGTCTGTCTCCTCACCCATTCTCCCCCGTCCTCCTCTTTCCTAAGCTCTGTCTGCTTAGCCGGTGATAAGCCACTGGAGCGTCGCCTGGTTGAGACTGCTTCGACAAATTCACTTTGCTGTCGAGCTAATAGGATTTTGTTTCTTCAGTCCGCGCTGTAGATGGCATCTCTGGACATGAGGAGAAAGAGATGAGGTTTGGTGATGAAGAGGCATTATGAGAGACGGCGGCAACTTCAAGGGGGATAAACCACGCTCCTCTCCTCTCGCCCCTCCTCCCTTACCCCTCGTTGCGGCGTCTCATCTGCCGTCCCGTCCTCCTCCTCCTCCTCCTCCTTCTCCTATAGCATGTCAATCTCCTCACTTTTTCTTGGCAGGGGATCAAACGGTGCGTTTCCGTCGGGGAATTCATTTAGGATTCTGGCTTTTTCTTCTCTTTTTTTTTTTTTTTTTTCAAGAGGGGCGTTTGGGCCAATGAGCTGGCGAGCCAAGCAACATCTGTTTTCATGAATGCCTAATGGCTGCGTGTCACCAGAGTCAAACACATGCACCGAGAGACGCTCCCACTGTTATTACCATCAAGGCTATTTAGCCACCAGTTTCTCATTAGGACCTTTCCTCTTTCTCGTCCCCGTGGAGGGAACAATTAGATTAGCAGCTAGTTTCTCACAGCCTATGCAAGAGCCCCTTCTGCTGACATCCTTCAGGTTATTTATTCTTCATGTGGGGTTTTTATTTGGTGCGCTGCTTTATGAACATGACAACACCGCCAGGGGAGCAGGAAAGCAGTGATTACATCCCGCAGGAGAAGGTCTAGGAGAAGGCCTAGAAACCAGGCGAGGTGCTCACGGTCCACAAACGTGTCGCCCAGTGTGTTTAGTGTGATGATGATGTCACTGTTTCAGGGCTGCCCTTGTGCTCATGTTGCTATGGAGACAGCGGCAGCCGGGGGCCCAGTGTAGGGGTCTCCAGACATCAAGGGTCAAGAGTCGGGGTTGATGGATGCCAGGAGAGTGAGGAGCAGCCACAGGTCCAGCCGAGCTGTCCACCATTTCCTTTACAAACACACACAGATTCACCGTTCAGTCTCTGACCTCTGACCTCTGACCTCAGCTCCGCAGCATTCGGAGCTCTGTTTTCCCAATACCAGCCTTTTAGCAGTTGTAAGTGTGTGTTTGTGCGTACGTGTATGTGTGTGTGTGTACACTGATGATGGTTTTACGCTAAACATGCTGAACTAGTTTCATGGACGACCTAGCGTCTCGTAAAGGGATGAGACAGAGTGTGACGATGTGATCCGGCATAGCTGCGGTTGCGGTGCGGCTGTAGCGCTCCATCCCTTTAATGCTCTCTCTCTCCTTTCACACTCCTCCTTTCTTCTGTGTTTTTTCTTCTTTTTGTTTGGTTTTCTCTTCTGGTATCCTACGCTTTCTCTTGCGCTCTATGTTCATTCTGCTCATGTGTTGTAGTAGTTTTTTTTTTTTTAAGCACTCTCAGTCATGGGTTGTTGTGGCGAAGGCGTATTGATGAATACAAAGTTGTGACTTGAGGAAAAAGACACAAAGTGTACAAAGGAGAATAAAAGGGACGATGGCAAGCACACATTTTCTCTCAAATCGATCAGCAACCCCGTCCACCTCAGTACCGGTAGGGCTGCTGGTCTGCCTCAGTCTTTCAAACAGTGTCCATGGATTGGGCTTCGTCATCCCGGTGTGTGTGTGTGTGTGTGTGTGTGTGTGTGTGTGTGTGTGTGTGTCGTTGTGTCGGTGCTCCGGTGATCCTAATGAAGCCCAGTCCACCCGGCCGAGCCGCAGTAAGGAGCAGTGAGCAGCTGCTCTGGAAAAAAGAAAGGCAACAGCTCATTGGCTCTCAACGGGAGCCCGACTTATGAGGCGAATTCTGCGTAATTAAAGCCGGTCCGCGTGATGGAAGCGCTCCCCTCTCTGTCATCGCGGCGAGGAAATTACACGCTGCGATATGACTTGTTGGGCCTTTGTGCCGGAGGTTTTATTTTTTTTGTGGTATAATTCAGTGGCCTCCCACCCTCTCATCTTGTCCTCCCCCGTTCTATCTTCAACCCTTCCTCCCGCACCTCCCCTTCTCCCTTCCTCTTCATATCCATTAGCCTAATGAACACCCTGCAATTTCCTGCCACCGGGACAAACACGGCGCGCACTATTGTTCTCTCCATCCTCTCGTCCACGCGGCCCGTGTGTGTGCGTGCGCGTTTGACAGAGACAGAGCGAGCGAGCGCGTTGGCAAAGGCTCTCATTAAAATAGATGGCGGTAATCAAAGTGCAGAGCAATTAGCCGCGGCTGAGTGGGCGGAGGGTGTACACTGTGTGTTACCGCGTGCCACTGTGTCAGGCCTTTTGGTAAACACGCCGGCGGTTCAGCTCTCTCTCGGCGCGGCGGACACGGAGCGGAAGAGTTACGACATGCAGCCCCCGGGGCGCGGCTCACATGCATCGCATCCGCCGACTGCCTGTTTCCTTGAGTGTCTGAAATGAGATGCTGCCGTTAGCTGCTGGTCATTGGTGGTTGTATTTGCTCTGCAGAAGTCACGTTCAATGTGAAATGCCGTGGTTTATTTATATTTTTCTCTGAGAAATGGGGGCCTGTTTTTTAAAAGGTAAACGGAGGCCGAGGCATTGCAGCTGTAGGGCTGTCGTTTTTTTCTCGCCGGAGTGGCAGTCGCTGCCACGGTTGCTGCAGACAAATTGAGTCAGGCCTCGGTACAGGCCTGGGTGTAGCACGTGGCAAACATGGCTGGTGTACTGTATTTGTTTTTATACCAAAATCAAACACACACACACACACACACACACACACACACACACACACACTTAAAACATGTCCCCTGTTGGCGATGACGATGATGTTGGTGACTGTGTAACGGCACCAAAGTCCACTATTGGATAGATAGGTAAGTGCGCACACACACACACACACACACACACACACACACACACACACCACTGTGTCAGCTCCGACCTGAGGCTGTAAGTCTTATCGCCATCTACCACGGGGCAGCGCTCATCTTCTCCTGAGTTATTTATTGTGTTGTGGCTGCAGTGGGCCGACCGTGGAGGCAGACAGCCGGGGCTCGGCAAAGCAATGCCGTGCCCCGGTTGTTCATTTACAGGTCAGTACCTCGCTTGCATGTCCTCTGGGAAGCTGCTGAGGTGCGCCAGAGGATGCAGAGGGAAGAGCGATCAGAGAGCCACGTGCGAGCGATGCCGGGCCAGCTAGTTTCCCCACCGGCGACCGAGGGGCTCGCTTTAAAACGCTGTTTGTGCATGTGAATCACGGAGGCCCGTCAGCGTTGGCAAGGCAACAGGCTGTCCATTTGGATGGGCTTAAAGTGAATAAGTGCCACTTAACCTCACAAAGTGCTTAGTTGGCTTTTCCCCCCTGCCACACCCACCCATCCCTGTTTTTTGATGGACAACTCAGCTGGTTTGTGAGGGACACTTTGCTTTTGGAGATGCGGTTGGAAGCTGTTGTAATGGTGAATATACGTCAACATTTCTCCAGAAGCACTTCTGAGCCCAATCTAGTGTGTAGCTGTAGACCTGCTCAAAGGCCATGTAAACATTGAAGCATTTTGCCGTGTGTGGCGTACCAGAAGTGTTTCACTCGGTAGGTACCGTAAAACCTGCACCTGTGTAAGCGGAGAACACAACCTCCGAGCATGAGGGGAGACAGCGGCGCATATCAGGGCCTTCTTGGTGTATCTGCTTCCCCGCTGGCTGCGTTGACCTCTAGAGTGCCCTCATTCGGGGCTCGCCTCTCCTCTTTCCCCGGCGAAAAGAAAAGGGGAAAAAAAGCACAGATTGGACAGGCAAGTCGAGGATGATGGTCATTTACCGCTCCAATTATGACCCCATCTGCACATTTTCTCTCCTTTTTTCTTTTTTTTTTTCCCGAGCAGGCCGATGACAAGCTGCTGGAATGCCCCGCCGTGTGAAAACATGATTAACGGTGGTGGAACACAATAGGAATGTGATTCTCATTTGAGCGGTGGGTACGGCAGGCTAGCCTGGGAAATCATCCAGGCCCTAATTGCTGAAGCAGACCCTGCTGATGACTAGAACACACACACACACACACACACACACACACACACACACACACACACACACACACACACACACACACACACACACACACTTCTTATTTTGTAAGAAATGCAATACAAATACAATGAGATATGGCCGTGAATCTGAAACAGTGCGTGGGAGCTTTTTATAATGTGTGAATGTTCTCAGAGGTCTATTGTAATTATGTATCTCCTCATTTATTTACCTTTTATTTCACATTTAGAGGTCAACCCCTTCTTGAAAGAAATGTCATACAAAGCCAATAAAAGGTGATTTTTTTAATGTACATGGCAACCATGGCAACCAATGACAAATGCAAAATGACTCAGACAATGTTCACTTTCTGTGGTTTAGAAAGAAGAAAGAAGCTTCCTCGGGAGAAGTAGGTAAAATATGCTGCTGAATGATCCCTTTGATGATCAGCTACAATTGTACCATGATTTAGCAAAGCAACAATAGCCCGCTCACGTCATCCAGGGGGTCAGCAAATTCAAAAGCAATGAACACGTTCCCTCTCATTCAATAAAAACCTGTATCGCTCCATTTTAAGATTGTTCCTGACGTATTTGTTTACTGAAGGGCTCTTTTGAGCTATTGGATGTTTTTATTTCCATTTATACTAGCCCAATGAAAAAAAGTCTTAAAAGTTTTTTTTTTTTGTCTTTTTCTTTTTGTGCGCGGAGGATTCCAGAAACTCAGCGTTGCACATCGTCTGAGGAAGCAGAGCCATGCTTCCTTACACTTGTGTATGGATTTATGGGCGATATAAAGAAAATTTACAGCAAGAATCATTTTGCAAGAGCGTTCTCCTCGGTAGTACAACCCCCCCACGTCTTGCCTGGCTCTCCTCCTCTTCGCGGCTCCGCCCTTCCATTTCATTAAGTCTGAAGACAGCCATGGAAGTCTGAAGTCTCGTCAGTCACCGCTGCCTCCTCCTCCTCCTTCTTTTATGTTTTCAACCTCTCCCTAGACCTTCAACTGCTTTTCTTTATACATTTCATGCTTACTTTCTTTCTCCCCATCCACCCCCTGCACTTCTTCTCTCCAAAATCATCCATTTCTATTTCCCCCGCTCCTTTTGTGTGGCTAGACAGCCGTGTAATTGTGGGCCGTGTGAGGAGCGGGATGAGACGGGCCCTCGTGTTGGTCAGGGCGGCGCTGGCCTGCCTGCCCACCTCCAGCCGCTCTCTCTCCCAGCAGCGCCCTTTTGTTCCCGCGTGCATTGTGGACGGCGAGCTAAAGAGAAGCGCTACACATGTTTGTTTGGCTGGAGAACCGTCTGCAGCCTTTGTGATAAACACGGACCTCTTGTTTCTCTCAAGTGTTGTCGCTGTTCTTCCCTCCCGGCTGCCCGGATACATCTTGGCTCTGCGTGCATAGAAAGAAGATTAGCTTCACCTTCGGAGGGGTTCGCACCGGGAGCATCAGCACACACCGCCTGACGTCGCTCCCTTTGTGCCTCCTCTCCCGGCCCACGTCTCCTGGTTGAGCCTCACGCCAGACTCTTTCCAGCGGGCCGTGTGTGGAAATAGTTCAGCAAAGTGTTTGGAAGTCTCTTCTGGGCCCAGTTTCATGACAGAAACAAACACTCTTTAAACCACTGGACTCAGAGTGGATGGAGCATCCATATGTACAGTACGCCAAAAGATGGAAACACCAGCCGATAACTAGACCGTTCTAGTTCTGTATCATCAGACTCATCAGTCACACATGAATAAACAGAACGGGAAAACAAGGAAAAATGAAATAGCACACAACGCACAATATTCATCTAAAACAACTTTCAAATGATTTCTAATTAAAAGGATGTCCATGACAACAAGCTCGTAGAAGAGATTGCATTTGATCAAGCGGTGAGCCGGGATTACGGGATGATCGCCGGGCTTTGTCAAGGTTTAACCTCTGGGTGTACAACAACACACACACACACACACACACACACACACACACACACACACACACACACACACACACACACACACACACACACACACACACACACACACACTCTCTCTCTATAGGGGCAGTTGTCCTGTAGGGGAGCTTTAAGTGCAGTACAGAGCTGGTTCTGCTGGTTGGCCATTGTCCTCTTTTTCTTTGTTCTTGTTCTTTTAAACACTGGTCCAGTCAAATGGGATTTTTCTTTTTCAAAGGCGTTGCTTGTTTTTCTTGTTGATGACTCACTAGCACTCTTTGCTGTAGGGATGTATCAGTGCCTTGGCCTTAACTAGGAAGTTCATTTTCCTGACCTTCAGTATAGCACAGATTTGAACCTTCTGAAAATGCTGGTCTAACATTCATTTTATTGGGGAAAAAGAATATTCCCTTTGATGCTACTCAGCACACATAAACAAAATGTTTCACAAGGTGACCTATGTTCCTGTTATTGCCACTGAGGGACGAGTAGCTTCTAAAGTAGATTTCAGCGAGCTATTACTCCGTAAAGAGACGAGGTCGGCAAATTTAATTCTGGGAAATATAAAATGGATAAAACCATCCACAAGTCCGGCGTTTCCTCCTCGATAAACACTACTCAGCTCGCCGTACATCCGGGCCTCATCTACACGTGAAGACCTAGAAAATGCTTTCCTTTATCCCAAGATGAATACACGCAGATTTTTACCATGGTTTCAAAGCAACATAATTGAGTTTTCTTCTTATAAACTCCAAGGGAAGAGCAATTTTGTATCAGCAACGCAAATCACTGTATTTTATTTACATGTTTTCTCCTGATGCTATTGAAAATATATAGCTGCATCCCATCCACTTCTCTCTGTTTCAGCGAGATCATTTAAGTGTTACTATGAGTTACCTTGGCTATTAAGTAAAAACCTTTTTCTCTCATTCAAGTCGAAAACGCGATTTATCACTTAGGGCCAATTTTTTTTTTATCCTTCAGTCGAACAAAGGCTACATTCTTTGGCATGCAGCATCATCTGGCTGGCAGGAAAACACAATTACACATCAAATATGTTTTAGGGTTCGGCAAAGCCCTCAAGGTCCAGTTGTGTGGCTCCAGTGATTCAATTTAGATAGAAAATGTGTGCAGAGTTTATGTCGAAGGAAGACGATCCCGGACGCGCCAGGAACCGAACCAGAAGTTAGATTGTGTTCCAGCGAGGCCGCTAGAAGGAGACGGAGGGAGGAGTGACAGCTTTATTGTCCACCCCGAGCTGTTTGTGCCGACAGCGCGGTGACGGGCAGCCAAAACACGCGCTGACCCCCGATGGGCCTCGCCCCCCCCCCCGCCCCCCCGCCCATGACTTAGTTGTCAAGGAGACTGTTTTATTGCCATTTTATTGGTAAAGAAAATGAATAAAAAAGTGGCCTTGAGCTGTATACATTTGCTCGCCACATCTCGATAACAAAATGCTTTTTTAAACGTGTTATAAGAGGATCCTCGGCCCTCTGTGGTGGCAGAGCCTCGGTCGCTCGTCATCACCGCTGCTCATTTCTCTGTTATTGCTCAAAATCGTCCTAATTAACCTTCCCCTTCATTCCTTTGTCATCTTGTGCCGTCTGCCTCCTCTCCTCCTCCACTTACCCTCTCACCGCTACGCTTGTGTTTTTCCCACTGACACATTCTTCCTGTCTGCCATTTCTCCTCTTCGCTTTTTCTTCCTCCACCGTGTTTCTGCTCCTGCATCTCACATCCTCGTCACCTCGATCCTCCACATTTCTCTTTTCGTCACTTCATTAGCTCCTTCACTTATCCTCTTTTCCTAATCCTCCGTCTGACATACCTTCACCGTCGCTCCTCTTTTTTCATGTTCCTCCTTCCTCTCTCTGACAATCTTTTCCTTTCTTTTTCTTACAAAGTGTCATTTATTTCCTCATCCTGCTCTTCAGCCTAGCTTCCGCTTCCCATTCCTCCCCTCCTTCAGCAGCTTCTCCAGCTCCAACCTGCTCTCCGCACCGCAGCCGCCTCTCAGCGTTATCTCCCGCTGGTTTCAGTATGCGCACCGTGTCCGCATGTTTGTCACAGGCGCTGTACATTATTGAACGCGAGCAGATCACTAATTCATGTCGGGGGAGGGGCAGCCTTCTGGGGTTCGAGTGGAGGTGGGTGGGAGCTTGTTGCTTCTCAAAACGCATTTCATGTGGCGTGATCTGTGCCTCGGCCAGCGCGTCCAGCGCCGCCGCCGCTCCGGCCTCCTCCCCTTCGCCCCTCACCCGCTGTCTCCTCTCACATCACCTCCCTCTGGCCTTATTAATGGCTTCTTACCCTTTCCCGCTTTTTCTCCCTTCTTTCCTTAGATCTCACTCACCCCTCTCTGTCTCTGTTTAACCCTTAGCTACCATATAGAGGTCCACTCCCTCTTTCCATCTCTCCCCGCTCCCTCCATCATTCATGATGTCTGATCTAATTGCTCCGTGCTCTGACCCCGGGGACCCCCGGCAGAGTGTAACAAGCTCCCAGAGGATGCACTCGTGGCTGCATCCCCGACTCTGCTGCTGTCTTCTTATCTGTTTCCCTCACTCGACTCTCTTCCCAGCGCTTTCATTCATTAGCAGCTCTAATGCCTTAGCCCCAAGACGCACGGCACCATATTGTGATCCTGCTGGCCCGAGCTGAATCTAATCTCAGGCTGGCAACGGGATGACACATTGCAACAGGTCTCTCTTTTGTTTCTCATCCGCATCTCAGAGGGGGCAACAGAGAAAGAGAGGGAGCGAGAGAGAGGGAAATAGAGAGAGAGAAAAGATGGAAGAGGGGGAGAGGTGGGAGGAAAATGGAAAGGATAGGAAAAGAACAACTTGAGAGCAGGGAGAGGCTCGCGGGGCCACCGCTGCAGAAATGTAATAGAAAAGGTGCAATATGAAGATGCAGCCCAGTGAACTAAAGCAGAATGGCCACTGCACATTTCAACAGCTTTGGCTCCGCTCACAAATAAGGATTTTAGAGTTCTATGACACACATTTTTAACTTTTCTCTCACCGCCGTCTTTTCTCTCCTGATCCGACGGTGTGATTTGTCACACGTCGGATGTGACATCCGCGAATTGTGTCATCCTCAGTGGATCCTGTGGCACAAAAATACACACGCAAGCTTAACGATCACGCTTCGTTTTTTTCCGAGAGGAAATTCCGCTGTAACGGATTCCCTGTTGATCTGCATCCTATTTTCACTCCTGCTTTTTGCTAGACAGTGAGGACGCGGCGTAAAGAAAACATGAAAGAAGAGCGGCTCAGATTCTCCTTGTGCATCACGCTCGGCCCACAGTGAGAGAAGCCAGTGGATTCGCGAGCAAATATGAGCAATGCGTTTTTTAGAATAAGCACCGGTTGTCAGTCACGGTGCGTGAAAGCTCAGCACACAATTCTTTTTTCTTTTTTCTCCACCCCTCCACCTCTGCTTTCACGTTAAAGCGAGAGCTGTATAGTACGTGTAAATGTAAGTGTGTGTGTGTGTGTGCGCTTATCTCTTTTTTGTCTCATAAATATTCATGATGGAACCCCAGCATAGAGATCAAAACATTTTCTTTTGAAGGTTAATAGGTCAAATGCGTTGATCAAAATCTAGTTGTTGCACACACTCCTCTCATTAGAGGCATTTAAAGAGAATCATTTGATACAGATACTCTGATCTTCCGCTGTACCCTCCCTAGTGCCCCCCCCCCGACACTGGGCTGAATGCAGATACTCCTCTTTGAAGTGAGCAAGCTCTCTGTGTGTGTGTGTGTGTGTGTACATGCACGCACACACACACAAAAAGCACTCGCGTTAGTGCACGTTTCTCTAATCAGATCATGAGTTTAATTATTGATGTATGTGAATATGTGAACAGTTCTGACCCCTGCAGCTATACTGCTTAACCTTTACTGTGGGGCAACCCTGTGTGTGTGTGTGTGTGTTTGTGTGTGTAAAACAGAGGGAGAATTAAACAGCCACTGTGCTGTACTGCATGTGTGCATGCATGTCAGTTTTATAAGCAGGTTGAAATGGCCTTCAAGCTAATATGAAGTTTAATATCTGGATCATGTGACGCTGTAAACATTTGTTCTCTCTCTCTGTGTGTGTGTTTCCCTGCAGGTGCGTGGAAATCATCGCCAAGGAGGGCCGCAGCCTGAAGGAGCTCTACCTTGTGTCTTGTAAAATCACAGACCACGGTAAGATACTTTCCATCACTGTCCCTTTGTTGCAGTCAACCTCCGACATTATCATCATAACCGTTATTACCCGCAGCCGCTACCATGATTCAGGATTCATTTGGTTTTTACGACTCGGGGGGCCCTCGCGGGACCCGCAAACAGTAAAAATGTTATTGAAAAGTTTTGCGCGGATCTCTGTAGTGTAGTCGGAAGACGTTACCGCCGTGGTCCAATTTTAAAGTGTGAGCGCTCCGATCCGGACCCACCCTGCGGCGGCGCCCTGAGCCGGTGTGAGTCCGGCTCCAGGAGCAGCATCGTTTCAGGGCGCAGGGCGTGACGTAGGCGCCGGCGGCTCCTGGCAGGATTTCCATGCGCGGTCTCCCGTTTGTGGAGGAGACGTGTTTGTGTTGTCTGACAGGAGACGTCCATGCTGTTTTCCTTCCACAGTCAGCCTTTACATCCCTCTTGCATCGTCTTCTTTTTTCCCATTTTGTTTACACTGCCTTCCCCTCCTCTGCTTGATGCCACGCCGCCTCATGTTTTGCAGAGTATTTGATTCTTTTATCAGCCACAGTAGTGTGCACAGTTGGAGTTCTTCAGCGCTGAAGCGTCAGGAGGGGCAATGCGGACTAACACTAGCTTGCATGAATTATTTGACTCCCCGTGCGGCGGCGTTTGTCTGTTTAGTGTGTTTGTCAGTGCATGTGTGTACCCTGGGACTTCCTCAGATGAAAGCTACCAGCTGTGGAACTCATTTTCTTTTTATTTGAAGAGGTACACATGATAATACAACCTGAAGTTTCTTTTTGTCACCTATTTTTTATTGCCGATCAACTTGAAAAACTATGATCCAACTGGGAATTGAGTGAGTTTAATTGTTCCGGTATGTTTCATTTTCTCAAAGAAGCTCCATGTACTTTCATTAGCAGAGGTCTGCGCCTGTTTTCCCCTCCTCGTATATTATGTTGATCTGTCTGAATGAATCGCCTGTTCACATTTACACAGTGGGACTAGCAGGTAACAAACTAACTTTGCCCGTTGGTCCCGTGGAGTTCACTTAAAAGGTGAGTTTACTTTTCTTTTGACCAGAGGAAAGTCAGCAGCCTGCACTTTTGATTGTTAGGCTTAATGCCCACTTTTTGTGTTGGATAATATTGCTGCAATTGTTTTTTTTTTTTTTTACTTGTTTGTCTGAATGATAAGCCTATTGAAAAGTGCACAAAGAGACTGTGGAGATAAGAGACAAGCAGGCCTTCTGCTTGTTAGTCCCTCTGTGTTTTCTTGAGAGCTCAGGGAGCTTAGCTGGCTCTGGGAGCTGTGTGTGTGTGTGTGTGTGTGTGTGTGTTGTGAGTTGTGTGTGCGTGTGCGTGTGCGTGTGTGCCTGTAAAGCCCATTGAGTCATTGTTTGGGAGGTTCGGATGAACTTGACTCATGGGATGCCGTATCTGACCCTTACCATACCGGGCCCCAGTCCGACGTATGATGTGGCCTTGAACACGTGTCCATTCATATTCATAGAGACCGGCTGCCGGCTCAGTTGTTCATCTCATCCAAATTGAACTCTCTCTTTCTTTGTCTCTCTCTCTCTCTCTCTCTCTCTCTCTCTCTTTCTTTCTCTCTCTCTCTCTCTCTCTCTTTCTGCCTTTTCTGGATTTTTCAAGTTGAATTCTTTGTTTGACTCGGCGCCAACAGGAAGCAAAGAGGAAGAAATTAATGTGTATGCTTTCAACCAGCTCTTGTGGAAATGGCCTGAAAATTGGTTCTGCCGTTTCTATGCGGTCAGTGAATGGGGCGACATCTTGGAACATCGTAGCTTCTAAAGTCGACTCATTCAGATTAATTGGACAGCCTCATTGTATTTGTCTGAATGGGGTATTAAGACAGCAATGTACTGCTATTAGTTTAAACGTAGGGTTGGTAATCTTCTTCAAAAAATATTTTAATATAAAAAAATGTAATTAAATAAAGTTGGCCTGTGACAGGACTGTAATAAGCCCGTCCAATCATTTCATGCAGCAGGAATGTAGTGATTTGACGACTACCTGCGTGCTGCATGTTTTCTGCCGAGCACTCATCGCAGAGTCTTCCACGACCTGCTAGCTTAACTGATGTCGAGTGCTATGTTTTCTTATGTTTATTGTTGATGGTCATTACAATAATTTGGGGAAGGGGTGTGGCTTTGGCGGGAGGCCTTTTTGGACGGGTTGTCTGTGTTGCCGACTTGGCGACTTTCTCTCTAGATTCAGCAACTTTTCAAGCTAGCGCCGTTAGCTACAGTCATTGACAAATACAAAGGTTGCGAAACCCTGAGTGTGTGCTATTGCTATTCACCAAAGATTACCAACAAAATCTTTAAAAGCACCTAATTGTCGGCGGTTTCCACAACAACGTCGTAATGATATCACGTGCGTTGCTGCAGAGTTACAGGCTCAAATGATTAACCCCCAACACGAGTGCTGCTTACTTCTGTGAGATGCAGTGACGATAATCACCTCGACCTCTCTGGACCTGAGCCTCGACTGCGAGTGTGTGTGTGTGTGTGTGTGAAACGTTGCGTGGGCGTGCGTCTGCTGGTGTTTGATAAATTACTCCAACATCACAATAGTACATTAAACTGGGAATGCACACATGAGACCACCCTCCATATATCCCCCCCTCCTCCCCTCTCTCTCCCTCTCTCTGTGTGTCTCTAATTATTTTGACCAAGATGAATTGGTGATATCTGATCTTCTTCTTCACTAATGACCCCTCCAGCTCCCTCTGGCTGATGATGGGATATCTGTGTGTGTGTGTCTATGTATGTGTGTGTGTGTGTGTGTGTGTGTGTGTGTGTGTTTGTACGTGTCCTTCCTGAATAGAGATGCCTGTTGTAGGAGCTCTGTGCACTAACACAATGATTGGTGGATTTCCTGCCTCAGCCTCTGATAAATTAATTAAATAACAGAAATGAGATTTTACATCAGCCAAGCCGGCCCCTGTTCCTTTTTGTTATTTTTTTTCGGCCCATCTCCTGCGCTAATTATTTTTATTAATGGCCTCTCTGAGTGCATTTGAGATGTCCACAAGCCTCTTACCTTTGATTGTTCTGTTTTGTTCTTCCCCTGTGTGATTTTTATAGGATCGTTGGGGATAAACAGACATGAAGACAGGTTTAGATGACAGAAAGAGAGGGCAGGGCAACATGTCATTTTACTCCCAGCACAGATGCTTTTGGAGATTCTTCGGTGAGTAAGAGTAAACAAAAGGAAAAGTTGCGAGGATGGATCTTTTTTTGGTGTAATGATCTTTCTGAAAGCCCTATTAGTGCTATGAAGAAAAGAAAAAAACAACTTCCTTGACTTCTCCCTCGTTCATTAAAGAACATGAAAAGTGTATTCACGGCAGCAGAGAGACTTGTTAAACACCAGGATTTAGTGATTTGCATGTTCCGTGAGATTAATGCATTTCAGTTTTTCACACCTGTAACTAATGATCGACGATGAATAATGACCACGCTGCTGAAAGGTTTTTGGTTAAACCTGCAAAAGCGTTCCCTCCACATCGCCTCCGTCCTCCATTCATCACTCCTGGAACATTTGTAGGCTACCTGACATCACAGTGGGATTCACTTTTATCAACATTGTGAGATTTGCGCTCCATTCATTTGCCAACGTGTTGTTTAAGCACCACAATACAACACATCTTCTTTGTGCGTCCACGTTGTTTCCACAATGTGACTTAAAGGTCACGAAAAAGACTGAATGCTCCATAGTCTGGCCGCCTTCCCGACAGTGTGGTCAGCCTCTTACTTCCACTACTTCCTACATTTTATTGCGAACAGTAAAATAACATTTCATGATGTTCTGTTTTATTCCAACAACACAGACACCAGGTCAAACAAGCAAAGCGACTTCTGGAACAATTTCTCACATCGTCATGTTTACTTACTAAACACACACATTGCTGAACGTAGTTTCCATTTTGCTCAAATTTGAAACAATTGAAAAATGTTCTGGTGTGTGGCATCTCCTCCATTTAAATTACTAATGTTCTCTACATGACCCTGGGATCTAATGGTGTGTTCACACCGAACGCGACGCGAAATTTCGTGCCGCGTTACTCGCGTGAGTTTACTCGCTCGACTTTATGTGGTTAATTCCCGTCAACGCAAATTCGCTTTAACGCGTCTGAAAGGGGGCGGGGCTTATCTCCGTGGCTTATCTCCGTAAAAACAGTACCGTTTCCCCCATCCACCATTAAACTACCCACTAGTTCTGCTTTAAACTTATTGTGGAAGTCCCTCTAATGTCGGACCATCAAACGCCCCCGTGTCCGGGTTCATAATATCATCCGTAGCCGCACAACAGCGTCTGAATGAGACTTCAGGTGGATCAGCAGCCGTTTGATTCAAACCGGCAGGACGGCGGTGATGACGCGCAGAGCTTCTCAACGCTGATTGGCTTTTGCCAATCGATTTTTCGCCCGAGTTGGAAAATTTCAACTCACGCGAATTTCGCGTCAAACGCGCCGCGCCAAACGCGCCTAACGCGCCTAACGCGCCGCTCGGCGAAATTTCGCGTCTGTCGCAACCAAACGCGTCTGTGCATTGACTTTACATGTAATCTGGTCGCGCGAAAAATTCGCGTCGCGTTCGGTGTGAACACACCATTAGGTTACTTGGATATTGCAATCCATCTTTTCCTTTGAGGACGCTCCAGCTGCTGGCCCTTTGAGAAACTTCCAGTCTGAACCCTTTTGTGTAAGAACCCCAAATCTCCAGAGTGCCCTCGTATCACTGCTACTTCCAGGGCCGCAAACACGCTGGCCAACACATTCAGCAATTACATATTGAAATGTCCTGTTTCAACAGTTGCAGTGTCGAGTTGGAGATATTGGGATCTAGAAAACAAAGTAAAAAGGATGACCAGCTAAGTTCCTCATCCCCATCGGCGTGGTCTAGGTGTGCCCCATCTCCCCGTCACAAATAAAAGTAGCACCGTAACATTGATGTGAAAGCGGATCCTGATGAGAAACCCCTCTCGGCTTGGCTCCCAGTGCTAATCAGATCTCAGCACCACCCCTGTCATCCTCGCTGGTCGACCCCGACACCGGCGGTGGTCAGCACCTGGAGAGACAGTGAGCCCTCCTTGTCCTCCCCTCACGTCCCAGGCGTGTGTGTTTTGCATTCGAGGGCCTCCATTTGTCGTCGGCTGTGAGCTCGAACAACTACCCGCGCTCATCGTGTCCCTTGCAGCCCGCCTGCTTTATCCAGAGACAAATAAGGGAGACCTTGGCACCTCCGCTCTTTACATATGGTAATTCCCCTCTTTCACCCGCACGTCTCTGCGCGATCCCTTTCCTTGTCAGCCGCGGCCTCCTGTGTACTTCTGCGAAT
Source organism: Cottus gobio (assembly GCA_023566465.1). NCBI lineage: Eukaryota > Metazoa > Chordata > Actinopteri > Perciformes > Cottidae > Cottus > Cottus gobio. Next base: position 22,629,054 of record CM042218.1, on the reverse strand, counting down.
GCGACACGAAGCGAGACACCTGTGGGAGACTGGGTGCCGGTGAGGAGGGGAAGAAAAGAGGCGGCTCTGCTTTTAGAGGACTTCAAGCAGAGCCGCCATAGAGTTGCGAAGTGGGAGGGATTATTTTAGGCTTCCACTCTGATGGAAGTCAAAGTCCTACTCATTTACGGAACAGACAGTGTGAGCTGACCGGCATATCAAGCACCACCAAGTCCCAGATGGGCATGACATTCTCTCAGCTGAGTCATCGGTACAGAGGGTGAGCACAACAAACAACCAGCATTCGGTTGTTGTGAAGGCCGAGCAAAGCTGATAATATTATTAATAATAATATATTGAGTTCAAAGTCACCCCAAGGAACCATATTTTTGTGTTTATTGCGGCAGCCTCTGTGGACAAAAGTGGCAGATTCCCTTTAGAAAACCTCTCATTGTACTGCAGCAGGTCGGCCCCGCACAGTCCTGGTTCTGGTTCTCCTCTTCCTTCCTTCCCTCCAACGGGCGCAGCAACTCGTCCTGGGCCTCCAGCAGCGCGGTGTCGGCTCAGGGACCAGCCAGCTGGCGGAAGCTCTGCCGGGAGCTGAGCCCTCCTCCTCCCGCCGGAGCCTCCGACTGCAGGTAAACAGGTGGCAGTAAAGCTGGATCTGGGTCTGTCCGCTGTGGGCTGGTGGCCGCCTGAGGGCCCGCCGGCCCCGCTGGCCCCGTCTGAGCCGAAGGAGTTTCTGATTCGACCCGGTGGCACCAATGACAAGCATTAAGAATAACTAAATAAAGTTAACTCTTCTTGCTGATGGTCTCCTTTACGAAGGCCATGAAGAGGCATCAGTATCAAATTGTTTCCCAACAATTTAAAAGCTCCTCGCAGTAACTTTTAATAAGTACCTTCAGGTTCTCTGCCAACTATGACAATTTGCTACATTCAATATTTAGAGCCATCTGCCAACCAAAAAACACGACCATAAAGATGAAATAATTCAAACTAACAGCCGTAAAGTAATCCTATGGTATAGTTAAATTATCCGGGTTCCTCTTGTTGTTCTATGTTGCACAACGTAAAGGCTGTCTCTAAATATTGAGAATTAAAAGTGGGACAAATGCTTCCTGATCATACTTTTGCACCTAATAATACATCTCGACAGTGACAGCCCATCTTCCAGACTTTTCTGATTGTGTTGTATTGTTGCAGAAGGACTGAGCTACTCAGATTGTGCGCCTCAATTGTTGTGTCCATCTGTATTTACCGATCTGTCAGCTTGTGAGATTATTGTTGTCATTCAACTTTTAACAAGTTATTCCCCTTATTTGATCACCCCCCCTATAGCTCTCACATAATTAACACGCATCTACATTTTTTCTTCTTCCTGCTATAAACCCTGTTCCAACTCCGAGCCCCTTCCTCCTCTCTTTTCTCCTCTCATCCCTCCTTCCATTCATCTTTCAGCTCTCGCTTTCATCTGAGGCGCTTTGCTCTAAATGTACGGAGCGTTGATAGATGGGGCTTCCCCGCCGCCTTGAGCGGAACCTCAAGAATGAAGTATGGCTGTATGTGTTTGCCTCTTCCCGTGTGTGTGTGTGTGTGTGTGTGTGTGTGTGTATATTTGTGCGCCTGTTTACATGCCTCCGTGTGAGCTTTTGTGTACTTTAACAGCTTTCGCTTTTGCCGCTGGGGAAATTTGGATACGCACTCACTCCTCAGAGTATCATAGTGCTTTTTTTATTTTTTACAAAGTGAGGTTACTTAGCATAAAAGCAGCTGAAACAGCACAGTAACTATCTTACCGACTATGAAAATGGCGTGCGATTGTTTTTTTTGCTCTCCGATCCAGCATGATGAGGCCATTAAGTGAATACTCAAGGCTCAAGAGTCGCTGTGAGCCAGTGCTCACTTTTTATTATTCCGCTCCATGTGTGGGATTTATGCGCGTGTCAAACCAGTCAGCATGATATCCCTTTTTTTTTGGCAAGCCATGGTTCTGCATGTCATGGTGCCATTTTAGTTTTAAAAATGGTCACAGATTATCGGCATCGCTGCCGTAAAGGATGAGAGCATCGGCCATTGTTTTTGCGAGATCATACCTGCGTCTACGTAAAACGGCCCCGGCTCCTCCTCATACATCAACTCCTATCTCTTACTTTCTCTTCCGCGTCTCCATTTCTCGTCGAGCATTTGTGTGCTTTCCCCTCCGTCCTGTTTGTTTACGAAGCAGTTATTCGCCACCCACGGCCTGAGCGCTGTGAAACATAATGTGATGTAAACTTAGATAGTGTAATAGCTTGTTTGCTCCTCTCTGTCTGGCATCCAGTAGGTAAATAATGTAACTCTTAAAGCAGTCGATTAAAATGCGCAGAGCAGTGCGGCAGATTTATGTGGGCTGCAAAAAGGGGGGAGGGGGGGGGGGGGCAAGTCAATAGACAATCTTTGTCTGTCTGCATGGCCATTGTGAGTATGTGTGTGTGTGTGTTTTGAGTAAGGAAAAGGTTAAGGTTTCTTGGTTTGGGGTTTTGTTCATGATCACATGTCGTAAACCATACTTTTTTCATTGTTTTTTTTAAAACATTTTAGGAACTAAAATATGCATAATGATGATAGTGGTTAGCAGGTCTGTCTTTCAATCAGAGGATCGGTGGTTTGATCCCCGGCTCAGCCAGTCCATGTTGTTGTGTCCTTGAGCAAGACATTTAACCCTCATTGCTCACCGTTGCTGTGACTACGGTCTACTGTATAGCATGTAAGTGGCTTTGGATAAAAGCGTCAGCTAAATGAAATGTAATGTAATGTAGTAGAACAATAAAACCAAGATAATGACATTCATTTGAGCAATGGTCAAATGCACATCTGGTGGAGCGATTTGGGGGAAGTCTTTGAGGGGCGTGGATATGCATATGACTTTTTTTTTGTCCACCCGGCAACTTCAATTTTGAAGCGTAACCATCACAGCACAACCTGACAGGGAGCGATCCGCCTGACACAACTTCCATAAAGCGTAAAAACGATGACATCGGAGGAATCCAAACCCATTTTCCAACTCCGGTGATCCTTTAACATTATCATGCCGACACCCTAAAAGCCGATGGAGCAGCGGTACACAGAAATGGCTCCGACGAGGGAGATTCATATGCTGCTTTCTCCTCGAGGGGTCGGAGAGGCGGTGAGATGGAGATGGAGATGGAGATGGAGAGAGAGAGAGGGAGAGAGCAACATATGTTGCAGAGTGCTGCTGGACAGGGTGAGTGCAAAGACCCATAAAGTGGGTTATTATCTCTGCAAATCAATGAGAGTACCTGGGCCGCGGGGAAAACAACCAACATTACACCGAGTTCAGAGCGGGACTTGAGTACTCCTGCAACACTACCTGGGTGCCACCTGGCTGCACATATCAATTGTTTTCTGGATCAATCAAACAATTAATGTGTCAACAGATGTATTGTTTAGTCCAAACCAACTGTCCCAAACTCAAAGAACTGATATATCAAAATCAGTTGACTATTGGTCTCGTCTTATCAGCTAAATTGAACTAAAAGTAGCCACAAGACGCATTTCCTGTTTTGCAAGTCAATGTTGTAATTCGTCTTTTCTTTCAACTCCAGCGTTGACAATAAATGCAACAAGTGAAACCCCAAAAGTGAGTAAAGAATCTTAGTCTCCAATGAAAAAAAAAGAAAACGGTTTGCATTTGGCTTCAGCTGTGGAAACTGTAAAGCAGCCTCTCTGTAGAGAATAAGAGGGGAGGGCTGTTTTCCCGCCATTTGCAAGTTTGGAAATTTCATTAGAAAATTGAGAGGGTGACGGGCTCGAGAGGCCGAGCCTCTGCGTTTAGCTGCAGTGTATAAGCGCTCCTCCATAGGGCTCCGATCGGCAGATTCTTCGTCTCGTGTGTAAATCGAGATTTCCATTTCCTTACATCAGCCCGTGGTGGTATTTGCAGATTGGGTGAGCAGCGCAAAGAGGCTGAAATTGAATTAGTTTCCATATATTGTCCTCTCCTCCTCTTTCTCCAACTAAGCCCTGTGGTCTATCCACTGTTTGCCTTATGGGGGAGAAAAGTGAGGGCGCCTTAAGCTGTGAAGGATGGGGCTTACGCTGTCTACCGTCTTACTGGTCACACACAACACACTCATACACTCACTCTCTCTTACCCACCAACACACACACACACACACACCCCGCGGATTACATCCACTTGCACTCACACACACACAGACGCAAACACAATCACCAGGCGGTACACACATATTATAGATGCACTTTTGAGCTCATGCTAAAATCTTCCTTCGCTCACACTATCAAATCTCAGCGCGCAAGCTTTGCCTTAACTTTCTTTTTTTTTTTGGTTGGGAGGGGGGAGGAGCATAAGCCGCTGCTATTTTGGGCTTAAATCTAGGGAGAGGAAGGATTGAGATGGCTTGAACGCATGTGTTTATATACAGATTGGTATCGCTCAGATGTTTGTGTCCCTGCTCTGGAGGATGTTATCGTGTCTCTCGAGAGGTAGCTTTAGCACCAAGAGGCCCGTCTCTTTGGTATAAATGCTCCAATTGCTCCATTCTTCCCCCACTCATCGTCATCTCAGTCATGTAGCTCCTAATAACGGCGAGGTTTAAGTGTGCCCGCGGGACATAATAACACCAGGCTGTGTGAGTTGTGGAAGATGCCCCCCATGTTATTGCTGGCTATAAGGTTTCTGTTTTGTTTATAGAAGTGAGGCACTGCATCTTCTTATTTTTCTTATTAGTTCCATGTGTGCGTGTGTGTCTGGTTGTGTGTTTCTCTCGAGGCAGCGTCACATCCACCGTGCCGACGCAGCCTGTGGACAGGTGTGAAATGCTCAGTGTTGCCGTAACGACTCAGAGGCCTCTCTCTCTCTGTGGTCATCCCATTGTATTGTCCCTCTCTCACTCCGTCTCTCACTCCTCGTCTCCCCTCAGGTGTGAATGGAGCTGTCCTGCAGGTTACGCGGGTGTTGATGCGTGCTGGTGACCGAACGCCCGGCTGTGGTTCTATAGTTAGCTCGCTATGTTGAGCGGAGCCGCTAGGGAGCGGCCCGCTGTCCACACCAGCCCTTTGTTTCTTCTGCATCCGCTTGGTGCTCCTTCCTTACCGTCTTCACATGTTTCTGACTGTATTTGAGTTTATTCAACTGCTGATAACTTGCCCCAGCTGATATTCTTTAAGATCTCAAGACAAGTATCCTATTTTAGGTAAACATTGTTAAATTATTCATGAATATGAGACAACCACATCATATTACCTGGATGCCACGAGCTAGAATTCATGATGTATCACTACAGAGATAAATTACATTAATTTATTCCCACGACGTAAAAAATAGGTAACAACTTGACTAATAATTGCAATGATAATGTATGTGTGTGTGTGTGTGTGTGTGTGTATGTGTATGTGTGTTCGATAACTTTTTCCATGCTTCCAAAGCTGGTTCACTACAGACCAGCCATCAGAACGACAGATGAGGACACTATCTTGTAACTGCTAAACTTTGAATACAGGTGATGAAGATATAAAAGAGAAATAAGTAGTAAATTAAACGAGATTGAAAGAGATACATGTTTAACAGTATACTCCAAATCAATCAAGCTAAGCGCATGTGCGACTAATGCCATATTTACAACATTATAGATGCACAGTTTAGATTTTTTAAATATCTTTAAAGTCAACATACAACAGGTAGGCTTTTGGTGCTTTTCTGAACGCTCAGGTCGATCTGACACCAAACTTCGTAGAAGCAAAGAGCCGGCGAAGCACAAGAGCACCGACGAGCTAAACATTCAGTGTGGCTGTTTGGATGAGATACTGTAGTGAGTTTTAAAAAGACAGAAAACAGAAGTAGCGTGTAGAGCAGCATTTGAATTGTCTTTAATTGAGATTCCATCTTCACTGATGAGCCTTGAAGAATGCTTTTTTTATTCAAAACTTGGCTCATAGTTTCCTTTTTCTCATTATCTCTGAAGGACTGTGCATGTAACCACTTGAACTCAAAATAACTGCAACTCCAATGGCAGTGTTTTTTTCTGTGCTATATCTTTGTACCAAGGTACTTAGATTATATAAGGTACACACTTATATACTGTCTGTATATATATATATATATATATATATATACATATACATATACATATGCCTACTTTATTGTAACAGGGGTTAAGGAGACATAATTAATGACTCTTTTCTCGTCCAACTTTGTTCCAATTATTTTCAAATCTATCAAAGTTTACAGTCATGAAATTGAAATGTAGAATATGGAAACCTTTAAGCCATATTCCTCATTGTAGCTATAACAGTAGTTTCCTAGTAGTGAGTGTAGTGTGTTTAATTTCAATTTCAGTTCAATAATAGATGAATAGCAAAAAGTCTTAAATCCCCCCCCCCCTCCTCTTCATCACATATACATGTAATATATGTATCTTAAAGTATCCCACTTCAAAAAAACTGGGATCAAATCTCTTTTTCCAGCGTGAACAATTTAATTGAAATGAATCCTGAAGTTAAGAGCAACCTGCTGTCATTGAGATTATGGGTCGACGTTTCAGTGAAACTTAAAACTTTCTTTTTGGAAGGTCACCGCCTCACTCAATTTCCTACATCTGTATATTTGCGAGATAATGCCGCTGCTAATCCCCTGCAAGGTCAGTGCTTGTATTGGATGATTGTACCCCACTGTTTATTCATACTTCCTGCTGATGTCATTTCCTCCTGCTGGCTCTGACCTCTGACCTGTCATTTACCTCCCATCGTTGCCGCGGTTTAGTCCACCTCGGTGGCCGCGGTCCAAGAGAACATCCCCGTCTTTATCTCAGTCGGATTCCTCTGCTTACAGGAAGGTTACTATCTAAATGCAAAAATCTATTTGTACTTAAAAGGTCACTTCTCATTTGGATTCTTAATATCTCTTTCATCTTCTTTCCTCTCTCCTCACTTTTCATTGGCTCCTGGAGTCCGTTTCTTCTTTTGCTCTCGCCCCCCATCCTCTCTCTCTCTCTCTCTCTCTCTGTCCATGTGATGTCTTTTCCTGCTGTTACTCCGTTGTTTGACAAAAGTGCCGTACATCATTCGGTTGACAGGGAATGGCTGTGATACGTAACGCATCAGCCATGTTTAAATGGCTTAGCTTATGACTCTTAAATGTATTCCAGCAGCAGCAGCTCTGGCGAATAGCCACAAAGTCACACGGGTGTGTTGGCTGTTTCCCCCTCATCATTTGATCAATGCACTGATAAAACCGAAACGCCCGCCATCACACAGTGTATATGTGTGTGTGTGTGTGTGTGTGTGTGTGCGTGTGTGTGTGTGTGTATGTGTGTATGTACGTATGTACGTATACAGTGTAATTATATAATAAAAGGCATGTGTAAATCACAGCTCTTTCAACATAAAAGCCAGTGGGGGGGTGCTGTCTGGGCACTGCAACACAGCATATGTGCTTCATTCAGCATGTGTCTGTTTAGTATAATGTGTGCGTGATTGCCCCCCCCCCCCTCGAAGCTGTTGTTCTCTTTAGTGCAAAAGGGTAGGAAGAGTGATTTTGGATGGAAGCTCATCATAAACGTAAGTACAACATACGTTGAGTGTATCGTCTTGAACTAAAGTAGATAAATAAACAGACAAATACTTTTCTGGAATCTATTGCTTATTAACTTTGAGAACAACAACTTTATTTTTGCATCAAATATCTGAAGGCGCTTGATTACTTTTTAAAATATTTATTTAATATTGTTTCCAATTACAAAGCAAAAGGACTATCTGAAATGACTTAATGCGACTAATTGAGTAGCCCTGGCTCATTAGTTCAGGTTAACAAATGAATAATACAAAATAATTAAATTCCTTGGGGAGGTGATATAAAATAGATGATTGACTGTGAGGATTCATTCAAAGTTAATTGAAATTGCGAAATGCCCCATTAGAATAAAATAATGCTTCAAGATGTAGCATATGTCCCTTTTGATATTCTGACGTATTGTGATTGGTTGTTGGTTCAATTATGAATGCTAGCGGCCATTCCTGAAGTAAAGATGCTCGTCCCGTCAATCTCAACAAATGTCAAGTGATCACATTTCCGGCTAACGGAAACTTGAGCGACTTGAGAGAAGACGTCTATTTTCCTCTTCCTGACACTGCCCTGGCGGTGCCGGCGTGGCATCTTCCTAGCGCCACATTCCTACATCCGTTCCCACCTCGGTGTTCTCGTTCGGTACTCAAGTCTGTCCACGCCTCGTTTCCTCTGGCCGTATTGTAATCCCCCCATCCGCTCTCATTCTGCTATCGGCTTGTCCTGTAGAGCTTCATTTACAGAGGAGCCCTAATCAGATATGTACCGGTGGAGAACAGTTTGTCAGAGCAGTGTGTGGCCTGATAGATAGCGAGGCTTAGCAGAAGAGGGGAGCGCCTAGTAAGCCCTCAATTATATGCCCGACACCCGGACGCAGGAAAGACACACTCGGGAGGCCTGTTTGTGTTGTTTGTGTTGTGTGTGCTTGTGCGTCTCCGGGTTATCCTTGAGCCTGCTTGGTTGCGTGGCTGCATACGCGTTTGGTTAATGTTCGCTGCACATCATGTGGAGTGGAGCAAAGGTGGGCGGAGGGAGAACTGATTGTGGAGCGCCGGGTCAGGCTGAATAAGGTGCGAGTTGAATGCATACTTTTAAAAGCTCTTATCGCCTTCTAAAAATCCACAGGTGAAGTCAAAAAAGTCCAAGGCTGGTTATGGGGGCAATGTTGAAATGGAGATATAACTCAGTGGACTGTGTGGGTTTATTAGGGTTTGAAGTGCATACATTCTTATAGTGATATAATATATATACACACACATATATAGATATAGAAGTGAATCTTTTGTAGAACAATACATCCACAAGTTTAATTTCAACCAGCGGTACAATGTGGAGGGCACGGAGGTGTTATGTAGATCCAACTCTTTTCCATTCTTTCTTTCAAGGCCATTCAAAGCTCATGGTTTGGCTCTGTGGCGTCGAGCCCACAGAGACGCCAGGCTGGAATCAGATGAAGCATGAAAAGGTGAGCTCGGGAGAGCAAACAGCGAATAGTGTTTGAACATCTCTGCGGCTGGAGTCCACCGCTTCAAGGCTGCCTACCTCTGCAGATGGAATATTCATCCGCTGCATTGTTCCGTCGAGGCGTGTAACCTTTAGCGGAAAGAAATCACAGCGCAACTCGACCTTGCTTTTCTGCTTTGTTATCCTGCAGCCTCCAGTGCAAACAGAAGAGCTTTATTTGATGCTAATAATATTCTATTATTGTGTGCCATCTGACCATTCTGAAAATGTGTTTATTGCCAATAATAACTAGTGTGTACAGTTGAGTGAATTACCATACTTTTTTTTTGTCTCGTTGATTACCCGTGTCTGAGGGGAACTCCCCGGCTGCTGCTGCCCAGGTCTCTGAGCTCGAAGGTGATGCCTTTCACCGCTAAGAATGAACCATTATCTGCTTGCCTCTGCCCCTACTTCACCATCAGTGGCTAATAACGTGATTAAGTACGGTCAAAGCCAATGATACAAGGGTCTTGTTTTTATGCCTCTGTGCCTGCGACAGCTGTGGCCTGAGGAGTCATGTTTCAGGTTGTCCGTCCATCCGGTCCATTCTCGTGAACGTGACATCTTAGAAACACTTTTCTCGAAATTTGACACACGCGTCCACCTAGACTCTGGGATGAACTGATTAGACAGTTCGCTGTTCAATTTTCTTTCATCTATTGTCATTGTACAACTTCAAAATGCAGTTTGTTGTCCCATTTCTACATAAGAGAAACACCAAAAAATATATACATTACATGGTGGAAGATGCATTTAGGAGTCTCACAGCCTGAGGAAAGCAGCTGCTCTGAAGTCTGGTGGCACGGCAGCTGATACTTGTGTATCTCTTGGCAGAGGGCAGCAGTGGGAACAGCTAGTGGCTTTGGGAGGGTATTGTCTCTTCGCAGGCTCGTCTTCTCACCAATATCACCGAGGCTCGGTAGATGGGTACCAGTGATGTTCTGGCCGGTTCTCAGCCTTCCTGTCCTGGACTGTGCACATCCCATGCCATTTGGTCGTGATTCCAGTCAGGATACTTTCTATTGCTCCTCAGTAAAAGTTAATAAGATCTTGGCACGTTTTTGCCAATGACAAGGAATTCATATGCTGACATTTTGGACAGAAATAGATTGGCGGATGATTGGCGAAAGCATATAACCGAGAGGCGGTAATTCTAAAATGATGTCTGACTGCTTTGATTCACAAAGGTCTTCTTTGGTCTTGGTTTAGTTGACCCTTCTAGTGATCTGCCTGAAACAGAACCCTGTTCCACACAAAGACGGCCTTTCAGGCTCCGGGGTTGGCAGGAAACCAGCTATTACAAGGTCAACAGTACCTTTATTGCTTCTTATTAGTCTACATTATACCTCGTGGGAGATTTTACATAAACACACACCCATGCAGAAATGCAGGCTTCCAGAGCTATAAGCTCACCAAAATGGCAGATGAGATCCAGCCTGACGCCAATAGACATGCCCTGGGGAGTTCAGGTAAACATTGGCTCCGTGTTTTTCTGTTTATTGTTTGATTATAAGCTACGACACAGTCCTTTTTTTTTCTCCCCTCTCTCTCCATTTACAGTCTCAACACGGTTTATGGGATGGAAATTGTAGCCCTTGTCTGGAAACGGCGTTCCGTGCTTTCAAACTGTAGCATTTGAGAGACACAGAAGACCACGTAGCCGTGTATTTCTCCCACTAATGAGAATGGAACCTCATTCCATTGCAGTAATTGTGCATGTGTATATTCCCCCTTTGTCTCCACAGATTATGCTTGTGAGACCCAGGGGCCCGCCGATTGTTCTGAGTGCCTCTCCACTCTGGATGACTGCGCTGTGCCGCAGGTGCTCAACAAAGCAGCTCCATTGGAATGCAGCCGACGCACCTCCATTTTGGCTTTAGACGCATTTAATCGACACCTATTTCCCCCATTCCTCTGAGTACATTCAGATGTATCCGAGTGGCCTTCGCTCCTGCTGGCTAATTCAGTGACTGCGTACATACAGTACATCGCGGATCTACAGGCGCTATTATGTCGTGTTGGACGGGAGTGAAGTCGGCCGCGCCGTGTTTTCGAAAGAATTCATTGAAGTGTGTTTTGTTTGTGCCTCTATTGTTAAGTCAAAAAGGTTGTAATGGATTTTTCAGTGTCTGCCTCCATTTCCCCCTGCTCTTCAGTCAACCATATAGGAGGCCTACACAGACAACATCCATTATTATCAGTCCTGGCTGTTTCCCGAGAAACACTCCCAGTACATCTATCAATAAAGTAGAATTAAGGGATATAGGAGCAGAAATATGAAATGCTCAATAGAATATGGCATTTACATTGACAGTGAAACCATGAAATACATCTCTCTCTCTCTTGCTCTCACTCTATCACCCCCTTTTTACTCTTTCTTTCCACTTATTATTCACAGACCATAGTCATTGCTAAGTGCAGGTGAAAAAAGCCATTAAGTCACAGGCTAGGAGGCTTGTGTGTGTGTGTATTTGTGTCTATGTGGATGTGCGCACGTGTGTGTGTGTATGTGAGTGTGGGAGAGAGAGAGTGACAGGATGACAGATTGCTGCACAATCTGAAACATGACATTCTAATTGTTGTGTATGTTAATTAAGAGACTTTATTGAAATGTTTCTTGTGACCGCAGGAATTGGAGGCTTAATGAATGGAATGTCCAGGTTATATGCATGCATGGAGACGTGTGCGTGTGCGTGTGTGCGTGTGTGTGCGTGCGTGCGTGCGTGCGTGCGTGTGTGCATTGAAGTGCCTAGCAAGAAGAGAAAAAAAAGACCTTAAAGGCTCTACTTGATTGCCATTTCTTCACATATCAATATTTCCTCTTTTCTTTTTCCATCTCTTGCAGACTTGTTCCCCTTAATAGTCTCCTCCAAATGGGGAGGTTGAATGTGCGCTATGCATTTGGTTTCATTTGGCTCATTTTGTATTTTATTTTTAATCCCAGCAGGGATTTGGTGGTGACACTTGTGAACAGGCTTCGTCGACATTCGGAAAATATATTAAATATCCACCATATGCTCTGAGCAGAGGCAGCATGACAAGTTCTCTGCGTGAATCTGTCTGTGTGTGCGTCTGTGTGTGTGTGTGTGTGTGTGTGTGTGTGTGTGTGTGTGTGTGTGTGTGTGTGTGTGCATACGTGCGTGCATGCCGTTTGAGTGTTTGCGCACATGTGCTCCGAGATAGAAACGCAAACACTGAAATGACTCGGATGATTCAGTGTTGGGAGTATCCAAAGTCACATTATAACGAAGAATCTCTGACAGTTCTCACAGTTTCTCCGTCTTCGGAGGTCAGTGCCATAAAACTTGTGTGCAAATTCATAAAATGTATATGACAGTCTAATGGCCCTCTTATGTAATAGCAGGGGTAAAGTGTTATGATTTAAGATGCTTTCAAGCAGCTGTTTGTGTGTGTGTGTGTGTGTGTGTGTGTGTGTGTGTGTGTGTGTGTGTGTGTGTGTGTGTGTGTGTGTGTGTGTGTGTGTGTGTTATAAAGTGAAAGCCACTTTAACAGCAAATATTTTCAGGCCACATCACTTCCATCAGAGCCGGGCACTCGCTTGTAAAATGATCACCTGACCTGAAATCCTAGTTTGGGTTCACAAAAGCTTTGCCCGCTAATGAGGCTCTGTATGTTTTAGCGCTCACCTTCGCACCTCATTGGAGGCGTAGAAAAGTCAATGGCCATATGTGAGTGGGCGCGATGAGATGCATATGTCCAGCGGCCATGTTTGTTAAACACAACTTGAGGAAGGCCAACACTTGTGGGTGATAATGTCTTTTAGATGCTGCTCTGTCGTTCCTTCTACGTGAGGGTAACATCAGGTGTCTTTGTCGTCCCCGACCTCCACCCGGTAGAAAGCCAAGAAGAAGAAGAGCTCCCCCATTCGCGTGAAAGATAAATCATGTTTAAATAACAACATTCCTTCCCTGTATCCTCGGGTCCACAGAAAAATGTTTTTTATGGCTTCAAAAGTCACAAAGGAGCATATTCACACTCGCATCACCATTTCCCCTCGAATGTGAGAGCCACGGTGGACTACTACTGGCTCTCTCGATCAATCCCCAAATATCAAGGCCCTTTTTCTCTCTGGGGAACTGTTACCGGGGGCAGCTCCTCAAGGCTCGGGCCCTGAGTGGGACTGGCAGGTGCGTCGAGGATGGTGCCCCGCTGAGTTAATCCAAGAGAGGTTCCTGTGGTTCCACGAGGAGAGAAGAGCTGATTCCATTGGATCAGTGCTCTCTTTAGCGCAGCCTCGGTTAAAGAGGAGTCTGTCACATCCTCCTATCACTCTGCCAGGAATCTATTCTCCTGGTGTGTTCGAGGAGAGATTGGTTTTCACCCACTCTGCTGAAACATTTCCTACAGGGAGTGGGGTGACAGCATCCAGTGATGAGTTGAGTTGCTGGTGGTTTCTTGACACCTTTTCAAAATGAACTGTTTAAGCTGTTGGTCAGTGTCTTTTTTTATTTTATTATTTATTCTTTTAGCTTTCAAAGTGCCTGCAGCCGCCTTCAAATACCTCTGAGCACCTGCAACGTTTCTCAAGAGCCTGGCGTGTTTCTCGTGCAAACACCTCCTGACACTCCAGGTTCAGGTCACCGTTACAGAGAGGTGCTACCCGTGTCAACTTCCCCTTTCTTTACACAGATTAACTTCACTCACTTCTCATGAGCAACTGCCTCAAGTCCCCCACTTTGTCGTCCAAAGTGGGGGACTTTCGAGAGACAAAAAGAGACTCCTTTTGTGAAAGCACACTACGTGGCTTTTGGATCTATCTGCTCATTTCATTATGAGTAGATTTTTTACAATTGCATAATTCCCTTGGGTGAGATTGCTTGCCCTTTAATAAGAGCCTGTCAGGTTGATTGGGGTCGTTGTGGTTGCCTCGTGCAGCATGTGAATACAAAATACTGTTCAGTGGCTGAAGCCGGTACTCAAAGAACTATGGTGACAGTAAATAACCATGTGGTTTTCTAAAGACAAACAATGACTGGAGCGTACAGGTGCTCAATGTTTACAGGTGAATACTAAAATGTTTTAATCCGTACATTAAAATTATAATTTAATATCAATTACTTACCGCGTGTAACCTTGAATTCTAGTTTTTTTTTCACCTGCCTCCACGGTGACCTGATGAACTGAAGTAAATAGAGGCCAGTTTTAACAACAGACAAACTATGTAAAAGTCTCACACAACTCACTAGTGTGATCCAGTCACACTGCCCGGGCCCTCAGTGCTTCCCATACATGACTGCATATCGACAGTCCATTTGACGTGTCGCAGCCGGCCTTCCTAAACACACATTTGAGCGAATGCAATTAGCGGCGTCCTAATCGATAACGATCTGACATTTTGTCTTTCCAAAGGCTCGGACAGCCCAACAGCCAGGTTACGTTCCCGCAGCAGATGCAGCGCATGCAGGATGGCGATTGGCAGAACAGGGACAGGCTGACCAACAAGCTCTATCCTCAGCACCGGCTATCGATTTGGGCTCAGAGGGCCTGATGTGGCGGCAGTCAGGGTCGACCAGCCGCCTGAGCTGGAGCTAGCCGGGTATTAGCCTGGAAGGGGAGATGTGGGAGAAGACAATATTATCGTGATGGCCAGTCAGAATCAAGGATATGATACGTGCAAGTTTATGATATGTCGGGAACGGATCATGGCCGTAGGAAATAGCGCAGAAGCCCCAGAAGAGTCCATCTTGCTGTGTGGTACCCACACTTTTAACTGGCTGCTATTTGTTTTCCAGAGCATTTTGACTGGAACATTGATTGTCCTGCTTGAATGCAGCTTAAGTTGCTTAAGAATCACGATGATCGAACATTTGTAACTTCACATCAAAATTGGTAGAATGCAGTTTGCAATCAGGTGATTCGACATGGAAAGCTTATTGTTGGAAGTTTGGTTGATGCCCCACTTTGGTGCATGATTCACTCCAGGAAGAACAACTGGCAGCATTTACTATTATTTAAGGATTTAATAGATTTTTTTGTATTCTCCCCATCACTCTTTTCATTTTTAATACTTTGAATTCATAGTTTTCAATAAGGATGTGTGTGCAAAGTGCCAAAGGTGAGAGCTGAGGCGGACTGTTGAAACCGGAGGGATTATCCAGCTCTCTGTATGATAAGGCCTCTTTCTTTTTTCCTGCCCAACCAGGTACTTTATTTGGCTTGCAGTTGCTACCTTCGCATGGTGATAAAACCTTTCCTCAGTCAGATACAACAAACACACTGTGGTTTGTTTAACTGGGTGTAAACCTGCACTGGTGGGGATTTATACCTCACAGCAAAAATAAAACCCTGAATGTCTCCCACTGAGGCTTTATTTGTGTTTTGGCTCTTGTCAAAAATGAGATTTTGACCAAGAATTTCAGAAATATGTTCATACGTGCGTATATATGATGTTGGCATGGATCCATGACAGTGCCGTCTCGCTCGATTTGGTTCTTCCTCGCGCCCCTCATGACTAATGGTGACTGAGTTCCAACGTAAACACGGGGAGGCCAGGCCGTGCAGACACACCAATCTGGCCTGTTAAGTCTATTAACCCGTGGTCTGTATCGGCCTCAGTCATGCTAGCGGTCTGCTGCCTTTGGTGGATGGCATTACAGGACTCGCTTTCCTCTCTACCTGGCAAGACACCCGACTCTATATGGGCTCACAGGCAACACTGGTGCCCTCAGCGTTTTCATCTGATTGGTAGACCTCTTTTTTTACATGCAGCCCTCTCATTACCTCCAGTTGGCCAGCGTCGCTTTGATCCGTGACAATGTACCGTTACTGCTCCGTGCGGCTGCTGCTGCTGCAGCATATTTTTTAAATAGCCACATTGGAGCTGTAAGCACATCTGTAGTTTTGATTAAGGTGGATATGGTTGAAATGTGCTCCTCTCAAAGCCAGGCCAACCCCGCGCTCACCTTGTTAGGGAGTGGATGCTCTCTGGTGGATTCTCTCATGTGAAGCCAGCTGATCTGTTGTGCCTTAAACCCTTCAGAAATGCTTTTGAGTAAACCCTGAACTCTGAGAATTGTGCAGACAGCACTCTTTTATGGCAGTGACTAGTGGGCTGATGAGATGCAATTGGATTGCATATCTGAAACACTGATGGTAGCGTTATTTTATGGAAGCTGCTTTTACTGTGCCTTGGAGCGTCGCCAGATTGGTGTCTTAGTGTAGGGAGTTACAGTCCTCTGGACTCAAGTTGTACGTCCTTGTTCAAAGGAGTAGGCGGGGTCAGCTTTTTATTTACTTTAATGATGACCGGATGAAAAAAAAAGTGAATTCCTTTACTCTTTGATATATGGGGTTGTTTGTGATGCGCAAAGTCCGATCTAATCAAAAGTGCTTGTAATTTACATTAAAAGCTGACATGGATCGGCTGGTTTTTAAACAAATTAGATGCCGTGCTCATCTGAAATGTGTGCCGGACAGTCTGGGAAATGTGCTTTACGCTGGTATAAGCACCTACTGCATAAATGAATGGGCCTGGAATGTTTCCCTCCACAAGTAAATGAATTAGCACTGAGGCATAGCTTTGTCATACAGAGAAACAGATTGGAAATTTGCTGAAAAGTTAAGCCCCCATTTTCATGGTCGCCTCAAGTTAAGAAATTGCAGAACGCTGCACGAATAACGAGGCGACGTTCATCTTATTGAAACGCGTGCAACGCAAAGCGTTCTGTTAAACACACACTGCAGCAACGCCGCGCTGCACGTCTGCACAATGCGGGGGACATTTTTGCAAGTGCAGCATTTCATTGATGGCGGTAGCCGACTTTCGTTTAACACGGGAATGGTGAGAGTCTTCGGGTCAATGAGGGTTCAGTGACCAGCAGGATTATTCCATCTCTCTGGCCATGCCACTTTTCTGATTGCACGCCATTTCTTTCTCACCCCCGCCCCCTTCTTCCCGTGCCCCTACAAGGTTAATATGCGACCCTCACTTACATCTCACTCGAGACGGGCTTGCACATAAATACCCACTCGAATGTCCGATTCTCTGCTATATTTCACATTGCCCGTAACACAGTCCACTCGCCCGGTGGATTTGATCTGAACGGCCCATTGTTGTACTGTCCCCTGGGACGTTCACACCTTTATTTGTGCTATAATCAGAGAATATGAAGACGGCAATAGATGAGTGAAAAGATAAACTGGTGGCTTGCACCTCAGAATGGGTTCTGGAAGAAAAGCAAATGCCAGAATGACAACCTGTGATGTTGGGGAGGGGAGGCTTGAAAATCCTGACATCAAGATAATATTGGTTTGGAGGGGGAGTTAGCCCGGCGGCAGACAGCCGCCATGTGGAGATTTGAAAATCAGCGGAAGACGGGAGGGGTTTTTATACGACGAGCCCCAGTAGCAGCCCAGCGCCGGGGCCTCGTGCCTTTACGATGGAGTCACAGTTTTCATTGAGCCAGTCCATTTTTCACGGGGACGAATTGCTCCTGACATCCCAACATTTCAAAATGAGGTCTGACCTTATCAATAGCTGGGACCTATCCATCTAAAGGCAGACCCCCTGTCTCCCCTGTACAACAAGGCTGCTTCCCCCCGCCCCATTTCCCCCCGCCTCCCTTCACTGCTGCCTTCCATCCCTGAATTTCTCTCTGTGTCTATAGACAAATGCCACAATCCCGCGTTGAATTGTTCTCCATGGTTGTTGGTTTATCCATCCGTCACCTGCAATATCTCAGACACCACTCAGCAGATTTTGATTAAACGACTCCACTTTGATCTGGCAGTCTCACGATTGCATTGATCGCCACACTATTGTTTTGACCCCGGGTCACAAGAAGTGTCTTAAAAACACGTTTTCTTTTCAACTTTGTCTAAGTCGTAGGAATGAATCAGTCTCCCATTTGGCTTCATCAATACTCTCAATCTAGGCCGCCGCTTACTTGGAACGTACCACACAATCTTCTCAACGGGATCCATGGTGGAATCAGTCCTGCCTTTTGTCTCTCATCGGGGCCAGGTTTACTCACTTTCCTTTCATTATTCTTCTCAGGCTTTCTCTCTCCTTTCTTCTCTCCTTCCCACAACGGTCATGTGCGATCCGGTTCGCCGTCACATCCATCACGCACAACGGCAGCGTGGCGGTACTTATACACGCCTGCATGTGAGCTCACATGTACAGTAAATGTACCATCTGTGTGTTTGCAGGAAGCACTCTGCTTTCTTGATGAGTTATGCACGGTTGTCGGGGGACCGACAACAATGGTGTCTGGAAATCTTTTTAGAGAGACACCGAAGCCTGAAAAACACACTGCATTAAATTGTCATTAATACTATTGGAAAGACGCAGAAATAAACCAGCTCATAGACGTAATGTCTTGAGAGGAGACAGAAGGAAAGCTGGACAGAAGGGTCCAGTTTGGAGCGCTTGCCCATAAGCAGTTAGTTACTGAGTAATGCAACGTTTTCTGGCAACCGTTTATTAAACAATATATTGTACGAACATTTTACATTTTTTTACACGTTTTTGTGAACAAAACAAGCCAAGCAGCAGCAGCAGGGACGGTTCGTAGCGTCGTAAACTGAGTAATTCAGACTCCATGTGTTACACTCGTATCAAGAGTTTCTATTGGTTCAAAGCTAACGTGGGTGGGAGTTATGGACACAATATGCTTTTTTAATGATATAGCACATATAGCTAATTATTTCACCGACCCCTGGCAGAGGACCACGGATACACCGCTCTAACGCGTCGGCCACGTTTAAGAAGCAGATGCTGACCACTGTAAGGCTGTGTGAGTCTCTGGCAAAACAAAACGGGAGAACAGTCAGCTCAGAGCGCGTTTTATCATATTCCTGTCATTCACGCTGTTATTTCAATCTCTCTCGTTAGCTATTACCTAAGAACTCAGGTGGCAGGAAACAGTAAGTAATAATTAAATTAACTTTAAATCAGTAGTTTCTGATGAAAGACCTATTTTAACTCTAGAGTGGATATCCGTAGCCAGTTTCATTGATTGTAGTAGAAGTGCAGCCTCCCTGTTACAGTGTTGGGTATCATGAACCTCAGATGATGGGGCGCATTCCAGCAGTTCTTTTATGATGAAGAGTTTGAACTTACTATTTTATTTACTCGTCTACCTGGGTTTAAGTTGTTGATTCCCTCCGACATGAGTAACTGGCTGCAGGAACGATAACTCAGCACTGGATTTCCTCTACATGCTCACTTTTGCACCATTTATTACTTGCAAAAGCATTTTTTTTTTTGCTCAAACTCAAGTACCTCGCCTTCAAACAGTGTAAATGGCCCTTTGTGAGGTGAACTTTCTCCGTGTGTGTGTGTGTGTGTTGCAGCAGAGACTGTGTGCTGAGCAGAGCAGGACGCTGCCTGGCTGGGCTTTGGGCCCTCCCCAAGGAAAGCCAACCAGCTCCCACAGTCAGATCTGCAGAACTAGAGGAGACACTTTGGACAAGTTAAACAGTGATAAATCTGCATGTCAGTATGATTTAAACCACGGCCGCTACTTTCTGTCGGCGTCGTGTCATATCGCCGCCCCCGCAGGGCTCATATTGTCCGCCGCGCGGCTTTTTAAGAAGCGAGGGATGATGAAAGAGTGAGAGGTAAGTGTGACAGGCTTAACTCGCGCAGGAAAAAAAGAACAAGCTTTGATTAATTACAGTGGAGGTGATTGTGAAGGGAGATGCCGAGGGTGAACAGGTTCTACAGTAGGTGTGTGGTGTAGGTGGCGTTGGCTGTGGGCACGCTTTGTGTTTGTGTTTATCAGCTGCATGAGTGTGCATGTGTCAACAATGTGTGGAAGGAGGCGTAAAGGAAGAGAATAAAAAAGAGCTATATTCCGGCTTTGTGCTGCTTTCGCCAAAACGATGCAGCAACACGCATTGGGTAAAAAAGAAATTCAGATAAAAATGAAAAAGTTTTTACTTTTACAATTCTGTAACAATTTACAAATTAAAAGAAATGATTACGGTGGAGCAATATAATGCTATTATCAAGTTTTATTTGTACAACCCAATATCACAGATTTGCTCGAGAGGTTTTACAATCTGTACAGCATATGACACAACCCTTAGACCCAAGATTAAAAAGGAAAAACTCCCTCAGAAAAAAATACTTTAATGGTGCAAGAAATGATCCACTTTTATTATCTTTTCATTGGCAAAGCAGCACTGCAGACAGGCTGTGGTCATTTTACTAGTTCCATCACGAGGCCCCACTGGAGGGAGGATACTGCAGGAAGTTAATGTCCTAATATTACATCACATTACATCACATTCAGTTGGAAGAACCGGCACTCTACCTGCACACCACGGTGTCCTGGAGGAGGAACAAAATAGATTCAACCATCTCAAATGAGAAAAGGCATTTGGAAGCATTCTTGGTTTAATATTCGCCTGTGGAAGAAAAGGCTCAACACTACTCATTCAATATGCAAGCTTTTTGGACTTTTAAAGTGAATACGGGTCAATGCAGTCATCTTTGTATATATTTTACTGCCGATAGTGTGACATGTGTTTCCATCTCAACTCCAAAGCACGGCAGAAAACACGAGCTGCATAGCTGATGTGTAAGTATCGAAAGTAGAGCACGGTGGTTGAAGAAGATTTCATCATGGTGCCGGTCTGCTCAGCATATTTTTGTCTCCGGCGTGATGGGGCTGTGAGGCATGATGCTGCAAAATGTGAGCAGGCCGTGGATTTTTAAAATGCCTGCAATTGTGTTTTGACGAATGATTCAAGCTTATACCCGAGTTTCCCAAACTGCTTGTGTCCATACAACGCAACTCCAGAGGGGAAGACAACGTTGTTTTACTAGATAATCCACTTCCCACCCCCATATTCCAGCCAGTTAATGTGGACCATTAGCGTCCGTGCAACATAATTGGCCATTATGTTCTATTTAGCAGCAGTCCATCCAACATTGTCGACTGATCCACAGTACACATTACATTAGCAAAGCTTTTTTTTTTTTTTTTCAAAGCCTCGAGATTCACAAGAGTAGTTAATTGGAGGGTGGGAGTTGTTTGGGTTTAGGGACTTAAACACTGCGAGGAAGGTTGAACTCATTAAATACAAGATTTATCTGTTTTATAATTTACCAAATGTTCGGAGGTTAGACCTTCAATTCCAGTGGGGCATTGTGCGACCACAGATATTGTTGTATTACCAGTTAAGCTGTATACAACAGCTCCTTTGGAAGTATACAGCAAGGTTCAGTACAAAAGGGATACAAGACTGAAATGAGCAGTTGAAAAGCCCTCAACAAACCCTTTTTCATCTGATTTTTAAATTAACCTCATGCTGTATTGAAGAAGACTTGAAACTAAAGATTGAGAACATAAACTCATGTTTACAATGTTTACTGAAGGAATAATTCAAGTGAGAAGTACAATCATTTTCTCACAGACTTCTATACAATCTGACTTCTTTTTGAGTCGCAGGGGTCTCTTTAGAGGTACACTTAGATGTAGCACCACTATATATTTCAGTGTTTTATTTCAAGCTGTGTTTTCTGTTACTGTTGAGGAGAATGAATTAGTTAGTGTTGGCCCCTGTTTTCTTCCCTGCTAATTCAGTACACAATAATTAGTATTATAATAATTGCATTTTTTTCAAACGAGAAGCAGGAAGAGCTTTCCAGCGGAAGGGAAATAGAGTGCACACTACAATCTGAAGTGTAGCACGCCTGTTGGAAAAGTGGTTTCCTGTTGTCCGACACAACAGACGGCCTGGTCCATACCTCCTGTATGAAGTGGCTATAAAATACAGTAATGGCCTCCAGTTTCCCCTCCACCTGACGACTCCTTCAATTTATAAATGAGAGCCTAATTGCATCTTTAACAGTGATGAGAGAGAAGTGTGTGTGTGTGTGTGTGTGTGTGTGTGTGTGTGTGTGTGTTCTCTCTCACACATGTGAGAGAGAATGGAATGAAGTACTAGAGGAAAACATATAAAGGAGGAGAAAAAATAATACTTATTAGCCAGTTGTGGGTTCATTTGAGCTGCACTTCCACATTTATAGACGTGATTAAGCAGGCAGCAAAAGAAAAGAGCGGTTGTACACATTAGATGTGGTCAGAGGGAACTTTTTTTTCTTCCATCTCATAATTAATTTAGTAATTACTGATGTCTTTTTAGTTTTTGTTAATGTAATAGACCTCCAGGCCACTTCCTCCAGTACCACCATTATGGATATCTCAGAACTATCCTAGTTTTCAAAGTCTCAGATGCACCATGACTTTTTTATTTTTAAAAATAAAATAATGTAGTCATTTAAATTTTTTTCAATGAAATTAGAAGGCAGTCATCTGGTCACCGGAGGGCCAAGATCCCCGGGGCCAATTACCAATAAATCAAGAAATCATGAAGTGCTCTTACCTCATCACATCTCATGCTGAATCACCTGCCTGAGAAAGGTTTGACGCAGGTCGTCTGAACGGCCATCCAATGTTGGCAAGCAGGTAGAGCAGCAGTAAAATGTGTGTGTGTGTGTGTGTGTGTGTGTGTGTGTGTGTGTGTGTGTATGTGTGTGTGTGTCTTTTCTGGCTCACAGAAAGAGGGAGTTGGTGTGAGACACAAGCTATTGCTAATTGAACGCCGGGCCCGACTCGCTAACGTGAATGATTGTTTCACACCCCGACTATAAATCCTTGCCCGTTTCTCCTGAGGTGCAAATGGAACTCGACTCTTCCCCCTCAGCCACCTCCGCTCTCATCTGTGTGATCCTGTTCTGCTTCTCCCGCACTATCACTGTAATTTATATCGAGAAATAGACAGAGAGATAAAGTTGGGAGGGAAATGGAGTAAATGAGAAACACATTTATTACGGTCCACACATGCTGCAGCGATTTACACAGACATTTTTTGTAATGCCGGATGTTGTTAAGACTCTTAACAGCTGTAATTTTTGTTGTTGTTGTATGCGGTGTCAATTGCAGCCGGAAATTAACTGATGCTCTATCCATCGAAAAAATATATAAAGTAGTTTATCTGATTCGATAAAGGGAAAATCTGGAGACATGCATTTCTTTCTGATTGACAGTAAGCAGATCATGCCACAATGAAAATAAGAAAACAAGTAATTAACAACCTAATTAAAACTGTGGAAGATTATTATTTTTTTACAACTTTTTTTTGTACTAGACAAAAATTAAACAAAAAAACAGCAGATGGCTTTTTTTCTGAAAGGAGCAAAAATGCTTATGTGTAGATGGATAACGTTGATATAAAGGATGGGGAAACTAAACAACCCTGTATCCAATAAGGTGGGGTAAAAGAAACAGCAAGCACTAGAGGGCACTCTCTCTCTCCCTACCCTGCAGAAACTGCTCTCTGTTACACACATGCACACACACACACACACACACACACACACACACACACACACACACACACACATGCACACACATGCACACACACACATGCACACGCACACACACGCACGCACGCACGCACGCACATGCACACACACACACACGCACGCACACACACACACACACACATAGTCTTACATGCACTCATGCACGCAGCGAACATGCTGAACATTCAAATATGAAAGTCAGAATGAGATGTTCTCACAGCTACTAGGAGACAATCAAT
The DNA here is from genome assembly GCA_023566465.1 of Cottus gobio. NCBI lineage: Eukaryota > Metazoa > Chordata > Actinopteri > Perciformes > Cottidae > Cottus > Cottus gobio. The sequence continues at coordinate 22,605,407 of CM042218.1, read as the reverse complement.
TTGAATTGTATTAATCAGTGCTTGCACTCAGGCCCTCTCTAGTTCACTATTCAATTACAACTGTTACATCTCATCCCATTCTCTCCCTCCCTCTCTCTCCTCCACTCCCTCGCTCTGTCTGGGTCTATATCTCTGTCTCCTTCTGTAGCCACTATCTATAATAATATTCCCCCATTGTTTTTTTTCTTCTCCTTCCAGCAGCAGCATAGATGATAGATTTTAACCTAATGAAAAGCACTTCTGTTGAGATTGAAAAGCTCCTTAAACACATCACAGCAAACCCTCTGTCTTTTCTTCCTCCTCCCCTCCTGTTTTCTCTCCCTCGCTTCCTTCTCCCTGTACTTCCTCCCCCTTATTTCCCTGCCAAACACTCCCCCCCATCTCACCCCATTTCTTTTCTTGACATAGGGGGCGCCGCATATGAATCCTGCTAACCCCAAACACTTTTGTTCTTTCTGCAGTTCTTTCTTACATCCTGCTCTTCTCCTCCTCCCCTCTTCCTATGCTAAATGGGTTGCATTACTGTAATGAGCTGGTAATTTATGGAGGAGGAGTGCAGGACTTGTATCATTTGCCCATTGAGGGTTGTTTGGCCTCGCAGAACTCACCCACTCCCTCTGGGAACACATGAGTACCCTCTCAGAGCCAAGAGCAAACGCAGACAGACACCCCTCTAAATTGTAAGCAGGGACATACTTTGCACGCACACACCAACGCACGCACGCACACACACACACATTGTAAGAAGTGCACATGATGACACACTCAATAGGAACACCTTGTCTGGCCCGGCCAGGCAGTTAAAACAGTGCAACAGCTGCAAGATCTCTGTCTGTGTGCTCTCTGGAGCCCTTCAGCAACAGCGCTAATGTGCTCTAACACACACACACACACACGCATGCACGTGCACACACACACACACACACTCTCACACACACACACACACACATATACATATATCAGCACAAGCACAAATAGAAAAAATGGTTTTATGATAGAAAACTAAATGTTGGAGTAGGAAAGCAAGGGTGCTAAGCAACATCTGTAGCCAGCTGCACTGATTCAAATTGCAGCATATTTCTGCTGTCAGGTGTCACACAGACTACATCAAAATGCTTTTCAAACCAGAACAGATTCACCTGGTGGAAATATTTTACTCTTACTACTATTTATATATTTCTATATTAATATTGTACTACGTTTATTTCTTCTTTTATTTATTTATTATTTTTTTTTTTTACAAATTGATAGTCTAAAATTTTAATTTCCTTTTGAATTCAAATGTTAAAAGTGTGACGTTCATGTGTGTGTTTAGTGAGTTTTGTTATGGTGAGAGAATTGCTCAATTGCTCAAATTCGATCATTAGATGTACATATATTCGAAAATGGAAATGCAATCCAAGCATTACCTGTTAGGAGGCAAAAAAGAAAATCCCCATATGTTCATGTTTAAAATTGGGGTTGTTAAACTGAGAGGAAAACTGCTGAAATTGGCCTGTGTGCTCTCTGCAGCCACTGAGCGCCTCACATGAGCAGGAAGAGCTGTTTTCATAGATGTTCTTCTTTGGTTCCCAGGCACAGGTTACAGCCATCGCTACACAGGATACTTGTCTTTCTATTGTGGTTGTGTAACCCAATAGCCTGCAGTTGAAAGTCACAGAGAGGCGAACATCCAAAGAGAAAAGAGACCCGTTTACACCGCAGGGAGACGGGGAGTAAGGGACAATAATTGAGGGAGGGAGGCCGGGTAAAAGATGCTGGGGCGAACATCAGGGGAGGCTCTCACAAACACTGACGGTTGTCTTGTCCTGGCTCGTAACCTGAGCGGAAGATTAAAGTGAATGCAAAAAGGTCAACGCCGCACGCCGCTGACATAATGCATATGCGCATGTTTAAGTTGTACACCGTGCCCATGTACATGGATGACCTCCCACGGGGATGTTAAACACCATGGCGACAGGCGCTGACCCCAGTCGTAAAGAGGTTAAAAGGTCAAAAGAGCTACCGAGGGGGAGACAGTGACCCTGAACACTGGAGCATCCTTTAGAGAGGATCGGGAGGAGGATAAAGACAGAGAGGGGGAGGGGAGGATGGGAAAGAGGATAAGGGTAAAGCAAACAGGAAGAAAAAGGGGAGGAGGGGGGGGCAGAAGAAAGAGGGGGAGGGGGGGAGACAGGATGGGAGAAATGTAACTGTGAGAAAGGGAGTAAGTCAGGGATGAGATAGGGAGCACAGCTGCATGTGGATTTCTATGTTAAAAGTTATTGGCTGATTGTATTAAAGCTAAATCCGCTGAAAATGTTTGAATATAATGGAAAACGTTCCGATTGTTGCATTCGGACAAATTATCCTTAAAAGAAGAAACTCTCCTGCAGTTTCAGGTCTTCAAGCAGCACATTTGGCCTGTTGTGTGCGTCTCTCTGGCGCAGGGCTATGAAGTTACCTCCCGGAGAAAAGTGCTTTGTGTTTTTATGAGACATTCTGACTGCGCCGCGGCACAAAAACAAGGTTCTTAAACTGTCATTTTGCATTTAAGAGCACTTATCAATTTCATAGACGCAGTCGGAGCAGCGGTCTCAAAGCAAGACATGAGTTACTCTGTGAGCGTCTGAAATGAGCCTTGGGAAAGGTTAGCCATAAACTGGAAAAAGGTGTTTGATCTATAGCCAGGTATTGATTAAAGACATTGTCTGCGCTCATGAAAATGTACGTGCGTGCGTGTGTGTGTGTGTGTGTGTGTGTGTGTGTGCGCGTGCGCGTCTGTGGCACTTTGGCTGAGAGTGTGCGGCGCATACAGTAATGGCATGTGTGATTTGAGTTATGGCCAGGTATCGATCAGAAAACATCACGGGAGCTTTAAACTTTGCTAAAGAGCTTTTGGTGAGACCCGACGAAGTGCTGTTACAGACTCATGAGCCATTAGGAGTTTGTATAAAGGACACCGAAGAGGCACGGAACGGAGGACCGAAGAGAGGGAAGGAGCGCTTTGAATGTCACATGCCAGTCTTTAATGGAGACGGCACAAAATAAACATTTTTAAATCATAAATACTTAACCCTCACATAGTCGTAACATCTTCCCCTTGTTGGGATCTTTGACTTTTCTCTTTCTCTTGTATTCCTGTTGATTTATCGCAGATCAGCAGAGAACAATAGGTTGACTCAACACGTTATGGCAAACCAAAGGCACATTTTCAAGCATTAAAACCTTTTAATGATGAACTTCTTTGTTTTAGGCTGATATATTGGTAGTAAATGTCAAGCTGGGCTGAGACGAGAACAAGGAGTTCAGGACGGGGCTTACTCGACACGCCGTGACAACATGTAACCAGTTGTTCCTGTTCTCATTGGCTTCAGGCTTCAGGGAAGAAACGGGCTCAGCTTAAGCCTTTCCTTGGGTGGGTCTGCCCTCTATGAACGGTCTACTAACCTAATTGTTGTGCAACTAATTGGTATCGGGTCATTTGTTTTAGGGGTTGTTTCAGGGGCTAAGTAGACCCCTAATTCACACACAGACGAAACCACACACACACAGTCTTGTGATCATAGCGATGTGAGGTTTTGTCAGTGGTGGGGAAGAGGAAGTGTGTGTCTGGTTAATGATTCCCGCTGGGTCAAAGCGGACTGGGTGGACTGTTAAAGGCCGGAGATAAGGCATGGACACAGACTTGGCGGCACTTGGATGGAGTCAGAGGGGTATCTTGGGGAGGAAATTGTCAAATAAAATAAATAAATGTATACCATTAGAGTGCATGGCACAAGTCTAAAATAAACAGTCCTGTGTGTTCATCTTCCTGTCCGTCAATGCTGAGAACTGAGGGGAGCTGCTAATTACATAATTGTGTGTGCGCGCGCTAACAGAGTTTTTTTTTCTTTCCATAAGCCATTGCTTGTCCTTTTCCTGTCACAAAACTAAAAGGACAGCTGAGATGTCAGCAACAATGCTCTCTTACAGTACGGAGATTGGCAGAGAATGCCGTGGTGTGTTAACCTGTGCTCTGCCTGAGCAGTATGTAAGAGCAGCCAGGTTCCTTTTCGTCTGGATCTTAATAAGCGTGATGTAAGAGAGGCCCATTTCTGGGCTCTGGATCCAATAGTAGCGTGTAATTACCTTTAAGACCTGCTCCCTATGCTAGAGGATTAGCCGTAATCCATAACCAAAGCCATAACTATTGCTGCGCTACGTTAATTCCAGTCAGACGCATGCAACACGCAGTGTTCAGTGACGAGGATGCCGTCTGTCTTCATTTTCGCCTCCTTTCCTCCACTTCGCTTCCTCGGCGCTCCTCTGTCACTGTCTCATTTCAAATTAAAGTCGCTGAGCTTTATGCCCCCTCCGTCTGTCATGTCAGAACTGGAGAGCGGTTTTCCTGTTGTACACAATCCAAAATAGAAAAAAAAGAGTGAGTGTGATGGAGAGAGAGAGAGAGAGAAGGTGGGGAGGATTAATATCCTCAAAGGCGAGGTCCATAGGAGCAAAGGTGCTGTTGGTTTGAAATAGAGCTTAATATCCTGCTTTTACTGCTGATGGCAATGGGAACCTTGGTGTGTGTGTGAGAGTCGGTTTTCTCCTCGTTGATGTTGTCTTTGAAGGAGAAGGATGAAGATATAAAACGCACTCTTTCCACATAGATTACATACATAAAAATACACAAAACCAGGGAAATACAATGGGCCTGTGCGTTTAATGAGCGTTCTTTGAATTTCTTTTTCATGGACTGTATACACCAGGGCTGCCTGTTGATGCTTACCTCTAAGCCATTTCATTCTTACGTGACCACAATTCTGCTTTGTTTTCAGAAGCAGGGGATGTTTCTGATCAATCAAAGTCACTCCCAATTTCTCCCAAAACCGTTTCAGTGAACGACAAGAATCCACGTCGCCACACTGAACGATGCACAAAAATACACTTCTAAAGCGCGAGAGAGGAAAAAGTCTGAATCTCAAAAAAGCCCCGCTGTTGACAGCGAGGAGGAAATACAATTATCCAATTGTGACAAAAACATTGTGCCTGTTCTGAAAGAGAGGGACCCTCTTTGTTCTGCGGAGCATTTTTGGATTCAGAAGAAATAATGACTGACGATAGAGCAGCACAGGTTTGTACAATTACCTGAAACATCCCCACAAAGTCCGCTGAGGAGAGACCATTAGAAGCACTGTAGCCGCCTGCATCAGCACCACGAGCTCTTAGATGTATTAACCCACGGCATTTTAAGTGAGAGCATTGGGGCTTTCTTGCAGGAAAGCTCTGTTCACACTTCCACACCTAGAACGCTGACCAGTACAACCGTCTAACCTTCGAGGGGTTAAAGGCCTTGCTCAAGGGGCACGGCAGCAGGGGTGCTGAGGGAGGGGTAAGCCCTGCAGCAACCCGCCAGACATCTCGTTATTAGGGGATTTTTTTTTTCAAAATCACAGATTATGTTTGGCAACTTTTACTTGTTTTTACATCCAGTGCCAGCTTCTGTCTTTATCAGCGGTATGATTGAGGCTAGACAGAGATTGTGGATATGGAGATTTAAATATAATTGAGTGATGGTTAGGAAAGATTACAGTTAATCAAAATCCTTTATTAGTTTTTTTTGGACAGAAGCTGAACTTTGGTTGTGTGCCTAAAAATCAGACGTCCTAAATAATAAAATAAAATACACTTTATTGATATATAGCACCATTTAAAACACTGCTACAAAGAAGCAATGAAAACAGAAGACATTTATAACACAAACTAATGAACAAAAAGACCAAAACTAAAATGGCATGGATACAGTGCAGTAGTTTATAAGATGAGACCGTTTGCAGCCCTGATCCCCTGAGGCCACGGTCATGGAGCCCTGACTGCAAAGGCTCCATCATTTTTATATACGAATATGGACCTCGGTACATCAATGAACGACACATATGAGGACCTCCCGGTGCAAAAAGAGACATAGGGCAATAATATATCTGGTAGGCCTCTCCGGGTATTTGAAAGTTATCAGTCATATCATGAAATCAATTTTAAAAGCAACAGGTAGCCAGTGTAAGGAAGCCAGGATGGGTGAAATGTGATCCTGTTTCAAAGCAGCGGCGTTCTGGGTGAGCTGGAGGCAGGAGAGGTTTTTTTGGCTGAGAGCAAGGCGTTACAGTTGTCTAATCGACTTGTTATGAAGGCGTGGATAACGGTTTCCAGATTTCTGGGAGAGAAAGTAATGGTCTCGTCCTTGAAATGTCTCTGAGTTGATGAAAGCAGGCTTGAGCCCCTGATTCAACTTGTTTGAGCTGAGGTTCTGATCGAAAAGGACACCAAGATTGAGTTATTGAATGGGACAGAGAACCAAGACTGATTGATACCGAGGCGTCTGCCCCATCTTGACCTTTGTTAGTTTCAGGATATTTTGTGACATCCATGTGTGGATGAAATGCACACACAGATCCGGAGACAGGTGGCTGGCTAGTTAGTGAGCTAACTAGTTCATCTCAGCAGGAGCAGGTTTACTCGCTCTGGTTTCCTCCCTCACTCACAATGTACACAATAAACATGTGTCTGAGGAACGTCTTACATTTTGGCTAAATGGATAGAACTCAAAAAGAAAAGCTGAAAAAAGTAAGACTGGTAAAGAAAAGTAATATTACCTTTCTTCAGCAAAAAAACAAACAATAAATGTTGTAGGATAAGAATTTAAAGTGTTTTTAATTGAACATATCTTACTAGAGAAAAGGACAACATTTGATTTATTTCACTCTATTTTGTGATCTTGTCTAAACACTTAGCGAATAACTTATAAATAACTTATTACATATTATTGTTTAAGGTAGTATTGTGTGACCCAGCGCGAATACATCTTGTCATTATGTCAATTCCACGATCTCTAAAAGAAAACAAAAAAGGCTTTAAAAGGTTGTTTCCCATTTGATCACTTGGAAATCATTCAACAGCTGTGAAATCTCCAATTTCATTTATTTTTCTCGGATAAACATTTAACAGAAGGAAATAGATCCCGGCCTCTCTCGCTCCCACTTTACCAGAGGCTACTTTCCAATTCAAGTAGGCTACATATGATAATAAACGTCCGGAGCATATAAAGTTCTGGAGGCTAATTTAATTTTGAGTGCGTCTTCTTTGAACCCGTTCTGGAAAACGTACTCATTAAATTCTCTGTGAATTGAAACAAATGTGCTGCTCTTAGCCGAGCCCACAGCGCGTTGAGCCCTAATCGACCTGTTAAGCGTCCCGCTGACCCGCGCATGTGTGTGCGAATGGGTGGCGAGTGCCTGCTCTCAGTGGTGAAGGAAAGCGGGTAGTAGGTCACCTCTGTGATAGCTCCATCTCTCCTTATCACCCCTTCACTCTGTCTATCTGTCCTTGCCCATCACTCTTCCTCTCTATCTCTCCCCCCCTCGCTGCCACTCACTCACCTTTCCAATCTTCCTCTCCAAACTCCACATCCCCTCCACAAGGTCATCGCACGTCAACCACTAAAACAGTCTGTTTCTCTCTCTCACACTGTGTGTGTGTGTGTGTGTGTTTGTGTGTGTGTGTGTGTGTGTGTGTGTGTGCGCGCATAAGTGAGTGTATTGCATTCAGATGCTAGACTACCATAAAAAATAGAAGTCACTTTTTTTGTGGTACTGTCTCTACCTAACCACTTAAACATTTCAGGGTCTGCTGATTGCTTCTGTTTCTCTCTCTCTCTCTCTCTTTCTATCTCTCACACTCACACACACACACACACACACACAAATCACAAAAAACCATACAAGCACACACTGCCACAAAATTGTATGTGTCAGCTGGTTTACATCAGATCGGAGGCTGATTGGGAAAATGCCCTAACCATCAGTGCTCTCTCACACACACACACACACACACACACACACACACACACACGTCGGCACACTGCCTTCTCCCTGCCCTCTGGCTAATTAATTTCCCAGATCGAGCATGTCCCACCATAAAGAGCTCTCCCTCCTTTTTGTGTCGCTCTCAATCTGTTCCTCCCCTCTCCCGTGTCTCTCCGTGGAGCCTGGCTCATTTCAGTTCCCCTGGCCTTTGATTGCGTTTGCCCAAAATGTCAGGGCAAAGAACGTCACCTCGTAGAACCTGTGCCTCTCTCTTTCTCATTGCTCCTATCTCCCCCCCTCTCTTTCCTTCTCCTCTTATCTGAATATTTTCATCTGGCTTGGAAGACACAGCTTTGTTTTTGTCACATCAAGTTCATGTCCGCGGCCCCGGCAGGGTTGTTTCTGCTCTAAATGGAGGGATTGTCTGCGTGCCATATCCGGTTCCCTCTAGTTCTCACAGCTTTTAATTTGATAAACCTCAGCTCACCACAGGTCGAAGCAACAGCCTCTCTTTTCTCTTGGTGTGTGCGTTTCAAGTGCTTTATTTGGCATGTTGTTTACCGCATTAGTTTTGGCACTCTGCGTGACCCCAGTCCGTTTGGCCGAGTGCTTTGAGGGTGAGCGCGGCGTGCTAATCAATCACAGCATGGGGCCGACGCTTGGCCAGGTCAGACGGGCATCAAAGGAGTGAAGCGACATCCACATGGTGCTCATTGAGGTCTCCTGACACCATTCTTTCCCTGCGTGCGTGCTCACCCACATGTATTTACACGCATGTAAACACGCTCCTGTGAGGGCCTTTCCCGTTTCTGCTCGTGTTCACACGAAGAAACACACACATGTACATGTATGAATACTCACTCTCAGTGTTCTTCACCTCTGTCCATTTTTTAGATGACATAATCAGACAGGAATGGGTCTGATGGCTGATTTGAAGAGGAAAAAAAAAGGAATAGTGATACAAACCTTTTTCAGTTTATTTTGCGACATTGACCACAATGCTCTAATACATCAGGAGATAACAGTATAATACATTCAGAAACCCCACCCCGCCTCAAAAAGTAGCATTTGCATCCCTCGTAACGTCCACAATCCAAAAGGATGAGAAGTGAAAAAGGGGTTTCTTTTGGTTTTGGGCAAACAGCAGCACAGTGGAGAGGGCAGAGCTGAGGCCAGGTTTTTAAACCCAAACACAAAGGACAGAAGTGAATTTATTTCACATTAGACATGACAGTCTGCGCTCTCTGGAATACATCAGCCATAATACGTTTTTTTTTGTACACATACATACACACACTGCAGACGGCACCACAGCAAGTCTTCACCAGACACCATCACTTCTCTCGTTAGCATTCTGTCTTCATCAGCAGCTAAAATATGGTGTATAGGGTTACGGCAGACAGGCACGGGGATGGCTTCAGGGCAATAAGAAAGCAGGAATGGCACACCATCATTTAGGAGAATGTAATAAGTGAATATCTAATAAGCCTGCAAAAGATGCTTAACCCCTGAAGCTCCGGGGTCAGGTCCAGAGATAGGGCGAGTAAGCTGATTAGGTGAGGTTTCCTCTCAAGTTGCGGTCCTCGCAGCATTGACCAACTCCTGACCCCTGTTTTGTGGTTAACGTAGCCTATGTTTGGATAAATCCACTTTTTATGGCGTTTGATAACAGCGCGTGGCTGATATGGGAAAGTAATAGGTTATGAATCTCTGTCTGGAGATAATGTAGAAGTTAATGGAACACCGGTTATCCACCTTTGCTCGTCATTTGTCACCCGGGGTCCCAACTGAAAGCTTTGAGTGGCGCCTTCCACTTAAAATCCAATATTTGGTCAAATCTTAATGAAAGAATTGCAACACTGAGCGGTTTGCCGGTTCTGGTTTTGACACGGAAATACCGTTCCTGAAGGAGCCAAATGGTCCACGAGACTCTTAGCATTGATCCATTGACTGATTTGTTGTTTGGTGATTGATTGACGAGAGGGCTAAATTGGCCCATATCCCGGAATGTGCTTAAATAAACTGGAGCAGTTGGTTTTAAAAATTGGATCCCCGCCTGTTTCTCGTGTGATGACATAGCTTTATCCCCAAATGACAGATTTGGTAAAAGACAGGTGAAATGTGCCATACTCAAAATGAATGATATATAGGATTTACGGGCAATCTCTGCTTCTCTCTGCTTCTTTTCACACTAAAGAGGGGGTGTGATCACACACACACACACACACACACACACACAGAGAGAGAGAGCCAGATCCTAAAGCCATTTTCAGGCAGGGCAGCAGAGTGTGTCCTCATTACCGTCTGAGAGTGTGTAGTCACCACTCAGTCACAGCTCCTGCTGCCAGAATGGAATTTTCCTCTCTCTTCTCCTCCGACTCTTCCACATCTTTCCCACCTAAACCTCTGTTGCATATCGCTTCATCTATTTCTCAAACAGAAAATCATTATCAGTCAGGAAAGACAATTTCCTGCTCCCATGGTCCCTCATACACTGCCAGTCAAAGGTTTTTGGAAACCCTGTGTTTAAACTAAAATCCTTATAATTGGTAACATTTCAAGCTGTGTGATTGTTGGTCAATAGCAGCCACCCTAAAATGGGAATCATGAAAATGTGAGTTTTTTTAAATACATTTAAAGTATAATACAATAGTACTAAGGAATTAATCAATTTAAGTAAATCACCTATAGCCCTACCAATTATAATATTGTCTTACAGATAATTTTATCAAGAAAATGGAAGAGGGAATAAAAACCTCTTTCGCGGTTTCCAATAAAATAAAAGCTTTTTTTTTCAAATTTCTTAAACTTACATTTTTTTATTTTTTATTTTGCTAAATGTTATGAGCAGTGTACATACGTTGTTTGTACAAATGTGTACATAATATTTATATAGAATGCAGTATCATTGTGTTTTTCTCCAAAACAAATGATAGTATATAATGTTCCCTAAAACTCCTCTTGACATATTTTTGTATGTACAATTAAACATAATCTCTTCCAAAAAGAAACAAAGGCCCCGAGCTCCAGGTGCCTCTCCATGTCTGAGGAGGTGAGCACGACTGTAGTTAAAGGGTTGCAAAAGTGGCCAAGGATTTCTATTTGCCAGCTGGAGCTCAAAGGAGGAGCGAGAGCAGCAGCGTAGCGGCGACCACATGAACTCACTAAACAAGTCTGAATAGCCTCACACTTGGCTCCGTCCAACGGAGGCATTATCTGACTCTCCAGTGGACCAACTTGAGAGGCATAACAAAAGGATGTTCAGGGATATTTGCTCTTCTCTTTGTCCCGGCGGCTATCTCGTACGGCCACATGTTTTCCGCATAAAGTCCGGCGGCTGTAACTCAGTCATTTAGAGCCGGCCGGTTGCGCGCCCAGGCGACTGCAGCAGAGTAATCAGGAAATGCATGCTCAATGTATTCCCTCGCACTTCTTATACATTCACCGTGGTGGGCACCTGTCCACTTCGATCCTCTCACTCGGTCAGGTTGAAAGAAATAACGTCCAAGTGGAAGAAACAGGGACTTTGAGCTGGTGAAGGGGAAGTAGAGGGATTTCTGTTGTTTGCTTCGGTTAACCGTGAAGCTCTGCTCTTTTATTTGATCTCCCCGTTTCTTTTAGAAAAGTCCCAAACGCTCTGCAGGGAGTTTTTTTCCTTCTTTCTAACAGCAGCAATATGTGTGTGTTTTAACATCAGACGAGAGGTCTGAGCCCCTGTAATCGAATTTGGGATCATGTGATTGGACATGACAAGGGGAACAGGACGGGGAGACGTTTACCTGCTTGATGTCTCTCACACACTCACACACACACACACACACACACACACACACACACACACACGCAAGCACACATTAGAAAACACGATTGGCTCCATCTTTTAAATGCTTAACCAGGTCACCACTAGTAAAAACAAAAAAGGGCTACTCTGTGTGCTGTTCACCCATCTGGCCTGATGGAGCCTCTTCCCCATGGTGCCGTTTTACATGAAACATTCTGTAGCTTCAAAGCCATGTTACTGCCTGTTCAGTCAAAATGTGCCATTATGCATGGCATCCAAGAGCACGCCGGAGCACAAAGGGAACCACATGTGGAGCACTCCGAGTTCCCGGAGCTATATATTACATATGTTACATACTGTACACAAGATGGTTGTGTATGTGTGGGGGAGAATCTACATTACATAGCTCCAGCTGGTCAGGAGGAAAGGAGGTTAAATACATGCAGTTGATTCAAAAAGCATACGATTATTCATTTCCCTTCTCCTGTGGGAACAAGCTCCCGCTCTACAGTGTACACACACACTTGTATACACACACACACATATAAAGTCTTGGCGAAGCGAGCCGTAGGGTGTGCGGTGACATCAACAATCTGCTGATTGCATGTTATTTAATACTGTAATATGTGGAGTTATTTCGGAAAGTGCCGGTGATAAAAAGCGATGGAGGAGGAACTTAACATGAAAAAGAAGTTTGCAGAGACAAAGTTCTTCACCTCGTCTAATAACTGATGTTCGAGTCTCAAGCGCTTGCTTTGTGGGAGACATGGACGCTTCAGAACAAAATGGATTTCTGCAAATGAAAAAGCAAAAGCCAAACAACAACATCAGAGCTAAGTAACTATTTGAAGGTGTTGTCAAAGGCTTTCTCCGTCTTTCCCCTCCTCCTTTCATCTTCCTCTCACCCCCCCACTCTCATTAGCAATGGCCTCGCGAGAGGGGGGAACAAAGCCCAGGCCTGCCAATCGATCACCGAGCAGCACTATCAATCGACTGGCGGAGCACAGGTCTCCTCCGTCCGCCCGCCGATTGACGTGTCAAAGATTGATGGGCGAGATTGTTGTGTCTCCGCGTGCGCCTGTGCGTTAATGCAACAGAGGGCGCGTCTTTATCCGAGATAGATTACAGGCCGTTTAATCTCCTCTTGTTTGCCCGCCGCACATTTTAATTTGTGCTCGGCTGAAAAATAAATGAAGACAGTATCAAGAGAACAACGTGTGTGTGTGTGTGTGTGTGTGTGTGTGTGTGTGTGTGTGTTTAGTGCGTGCATGTGTTTGTGTGTGTGTGTGTGTGCGTGTGTGCGTGTGTGCGTGTATGTGTGAAGGCAGGCGTGAATACACACACGCTCCGAGGTGCAACAAATCCCCCAGACACTGACAGATATTTGTTTCGGTGGATACTCTTCACCCTGCTGGCACTGGGTTTCTGCCTGGCACCAGTAAACACACGCACACACACACACACACACACACACACACACACACACACACACACAGCAGAATTAAATCATACGCTGGCATGGAGTCACACTTTACCCTGGCACGGTGTCACTGCCTTTCACTGCCGTGACTCATGCCAACGCTCTAATGGATGAATCCTGCAGCGGTCTGTACAAACATGTGTGTGTATTTCAAAATGTGTTACCGTGTGTGTGTGTGTGTGTGCGTGAGTGCATTTTCAAGGTGTTGTGCAAACATTGGAATTATGTGTCACAACTGGCCAGATGACTTGCCCCGGGTTTCGTCTTCAAATTTCTGTGAGTCGCTTTGGGAGGCCGTCGTCGCCATCGCCACATTTGCATGAGAGAGGTTGTCAGACTAACACGTTCTCTTGTCTCCCCCCCTTCCCCGCCTCCTCCCTCGTCTTCCCCTCTCTGTCTTCCTCCCGTGTCCCCAGCTCTGATAGCCATAGGCCAGTACAGCAGCACCATCGAGACGGTGGACGCCGGCTGGTGTAGGGAGATCACGGACCAGGGAGCCACACAGATCGCCCAGAGCAGCAAGTCCCTGCGCTACCTGGGCCTCATGAGATGTGACAAGGTAACGAGGCCCGGCCCATAATGTCTGCCGCTGTCACAGTGCACCATGCTGCACAGAGCAGGGAGCAGTTCTTTCACAAGGACGCTTCTGGAGATGTTTTTTTTTACGGGGGGTGGGGGTTTGAAGAAGATCATTCGTTGCTGCTCTATTTTTTAAAATAAAAGTTGGTTGGTGTGCTTATGCACGCCTATGTGCACAGATTGTAAGGAGGCATAATACAATATTTTGCAAAAAAAAAATCTTTTTAATATTAATTAAAAAAATAGACAATATACCTGGCATAATGCAATCATACGCATTATGCATGCAACCGAATGTTTTAAATCCAATATTTCCACGCAGCAGTCCTGCTCAGCGATGCCCATGCTGGCCGACACAGTCATGCTTTCAGGAGGTACTTACATCGGTGTAAATGGTACATGGACATGGGTGATAGATTACATACATGTATATCTGTTGCTCAACTCCGGTGCCCACACATAGACACAGCCACATAATCGCACATATAATACAGAGCATCCGGAAAGTATTCACAGTGCTTCACTTTTTACACATTTTGTTATGTTACAGCCTTATTCCAAAATGGATGAAATTCATTTCTTTTCCTCAAAATTCCACACACAACACCCCATAATGACAAAGAGAAAAAAGCTTGCTAAATCTTTTTTTAAATTTATTAAAAATAAAGAATGAAAATATAACGTGTACATAAGTGTTCACAGCCTTTGCTCAATACTTTGTTGAAGCACCTTTGGCAGCAGTTACAGCCTCAAGTCTTCTTGAGTACGATGCTACAAGCCTGGCACCTGTTTCTGGGCAGGTTCTCCCGTTCTTCTTTGCAGAACCTCTCAAGTTCCATCAAGTTGGATGGGGAGCGTCGGTGCACAGACATTTTCAGATCTCTCCAGAGATTCAATCGGGTTCAAGTCAGGGCTCTGGCTGGGCCGCTCAAGGACATCCCAGAGTTGTCCTGAAGACACTCCTTTGTTGTCTTGGCTGTGTGCTTCGGGTCGTCGTCCTGTTGGAAGATGAACCGTCACCCAGTCTGAGGCCCAGAGCTCTGGAGCAGGTTTTCATCCAGGATGTCTCTGTTTCCCAAAATTTCCCAAAAACTTTTTTCACTTTGTCATTATGGGGTGTTATATGGTGAATTTTAAGGAACAAAATGTATTTAATCCATTTTGGAATAAGGCTGTAACATAACAAAATTATAAAGTGTAAAAAGTGAAGCTGTGAATACTTTCCGGATGCACTGTACACATGAACCCCTCATAAGACCCGGGCAACGGGCCAACAAAGTATCCAGAGCAGAGCGTGTGCAGTGGGCTAAGCCGCCGCCTGGGCCCGAGCGCGTCCACGCGATGAGCCGGTCGGAGCGATAACGGACGTAAAGTACCACGATGACCCCCCCTAACCTACTCGCCTCCGGGTCGGAGGGACAGTCTTCCCAAAGTCACCCCTTAACTCTCATCTGGCCTCTTTACCCGTCCAATCCCCGGACCTGAGGGAAGCGTATGCAGTTGCAGTGCCATGGCAACAACTCCACCCACCTCTCCAATTGGCTCGGCGGAGCTCCTGCCACACAGATGCATCCACTTAGTGTGGGATCATGCAGCGTGACATGAGTGGGATGAGGGCAGACAAGGCTGGGAGCATGAACAGCTGCCTCGACCCAGAAACTTGACTGATATTCTACAGCCCGGGTTCTTTACTTGCAGGCCAGGCCGTATTCTCAATGCTGGTGGGCCTGCTGAGCGTAATAGTATGTTTTAATAAGCCTTTTTGTTTTCAGGCGAAATTTCACGTTTGGGTTTTGGGCTAAACTAATTTAAACGTCCCTGCTGCGCAGTAAAAAAGTGCGAGTGGAAGTTGGCAGGGGAGAAGATGAGGGAGGAGAGACGTTGACTTATAGCAGAGGCCTTTCACCGGGTTGGGAACTCATCATTTTTATTTCCGCGTTATAAAACCCGGCATGTCGCGGCCCCGACGTTGACCCTATGGATTTTTCCCGATGAAAATGCCCGCCCGCAAGTCGTTAGGCGCCGGTGTTTCATATTTATCTATTTATGCCGTAATGAAATTAAAATATACGAGGGGTCCGGCCGTGACCTCGTATGTAAGGTCTCAGTGATGAAGCGACGCGCTCAATTCACATTATTGCAGACGCGAATGTGCATCTATCATATTTATCTCGGGAGCAATAAAGAGTAACTGCATTACATAGCAGGTGATCACTTAGTCCCCATTTTCATTTAGTTCCCCGCTGCCGACTCCGTGACCCAACAATCGATACCTGCAGCCGTGTTCATAAAAACACGCTCTGGAATGACCCACATCTTTACTAAATAACACTTTTTTTTATTCAAACACATCCACTCTGCTGCCAAACTCACCCGGCCCGGCGCCCTTAGTTATCTCTCTTCATGTGTGTGATTCATACTCATAATTTAATCCAGAGGATGGAGAGGTAAATAATTATTCTTCCTCTGCCAAAGCTAAACAGAGCAGTAATTGGTGCTATTAGAGTTGTAATGGAGTGTGAATCGAGCAGAGAGGAGTTTGACAGTTCTCAAGGTCAGGTGAGTTCCCAGCTCTGAATCAGGAAAACTGTCACACCGTGACGGCGGGCCCGCCCCCTTCCTCATGTGTCACCTGTCTAATTGTCTCACCTGATCCCAATTGTTTCCACCTGTGTCCTGTTTCCCTCATGTGTTTATAGTCTGCGTCTTCCCCTTGTCTGGTGCCAAAGTGTTCTCGCCCATGGTCAGGACTACTACAGCCAAGCCCACAGCTTCGATCGTCACCACCGTGTGTATGTTTTCGCCATCCTCGTTACGAGTGATTCTCAGTTTAGTTCTTTTTGTTACGAACTGTTTCTACTTTAGGTTTTCCTCCGTAAGGAGTGAGTTTACGTTAATACTTTGTGTCCTCCGTTGGAGTGTTTTTGTTTCCTCTGGTAAGAGTGAATTTACGTTAATACTTTGTGTCCTCCGTTGGAGTGATTTTGAGTTTATACTTTGTCTAAATAAAGACTGTTTTCTTGACTCCGCTGCATCTGACTCCTGTTTTGAGTCCCGGCCTGACAAAATCCATTCTCTGCGTGACGGTCCCCTTCACCCACTACTCAGTTTACGATCTTTTCCAGCCCTAAAAATCTTCCTGTGGCATTGCAAATGGACCGGGGGAACACGAGGGGAGGATGGGTCCGGCTTGTGCTTTCTTTCAGTCTTTGTTGTGTTTTTACATTATGTTAGGCGTTAGAAGGGAGTTAGTGAAGTCAGGCTTCAGGAGGAATGGGTGTAATACGAAGTTCGCTCGGAGGGAAACAAATAAACAGAAATAGGTTGTTGTTACCGAGGTCACGGCACAAAAACAGAAGAAGCCGCGGAGCGAGTTAAAGAGGTAAAAAGGTGAGAAGCAGAGAATTGTGATCATCTGAGAGCCAGCTCGGGGGCAGCAGTTCCTTCTGCTCGCCCTGCTGGTGCTCTCAGCTCTGTCCTCCCCATCGGTCCCTCACACCTCCTTCACCTCCTTCAGTCGCCTCAAAGAAAAATTCGTGCTTCTGTTTTCCCTCATTGGATTGGATGCGTCTCACATTGAGCCTTGATTCCTGTGGCGGGCAGGCTGATTTGAGCGTGTGACTTTTCTGTTTGGCTTCACTTCTCCCGTTCGCTCGAGGAAGTCAAGTGACTTCGACAATCAGAAGTTCGCTCTACATTTTCTAATAAACTTCACAGCAGTTTTTGCACAAATTACAATGAGGGCTTTGACCACTGCTCGGTGAGAAAGGTTTCACGGTGGTTGTAATGTGTGTTGCATGCTGTGTCTCTTAAATGAACCAAATCAAGGTTTTAAAGTACTTGTAAAGTTTTATTAGTATTGGCGCGGCATTCAATTTGGTCGTGTTTTTTTTATTTCTTTTTTTCATCCCTGGTTTGCATTTGACATTTCAGCCTCTAGAATTTGTATCACGCTTTGTGTATCTCAGCAGTAAAATCCGGAGGCATGTCCAATTCAATCTCGGGGCAAACTAATCTCATCTCTGCACTTAATGCAGTTCTGGGAAGACGCAGAAGCTGGAGGATAACGCTCAATTCCACAAGGTTCCCACATAATGAAAGTCTTGTGTAAATTACTTAACTTTGAGTTTCTCCCCTTCACAGCGTCTTGTCTTTATGTTGACAAATCCATTTGAGTTTAATTTTTTCGGCCTCGTGCCTCATTTTACAAAATTGTTTTAAATAACAAATGGGGCGTGGCTTTCTCCACGTGTCTGCTCGGCTCAACGGAGGCAGCATGAACGACCAGCGTCTATGAGGTCGGCAGCACATTCTTGAATAAAACGTGGGACGAGCACTCGAGGGGATCGCAGGCAAAACTACTCAGAATGCGTTCTCCAGATTGTGGATTGCGCTTGCTCAAATTGCTCTAACACTCTTCGCTCTTGGACCCCCAACTGCCTCCACGTGTTTAGCTCAGCCCCCAGGATCTACACACTTGAGGAAACATCTCAATATTTACCCATTAAACCGGCCACTGTCCGAGCCAACTTGCTGTCCAACCCAAAATAATTTTGCTTTGCGCACCAGCCGTGAATGTTTCCATTGCAAATATAAATTGTTAAACACACATACACACAGACACACACACACATACACACATACACACACACGCAGAGGTGTGCTTTGGCAAGTGGTGAGATCGGTGTTGACAGTGTTTTGGACATATTGCAAATACTCCCAGAGTTAATATTTCCCTTACAAGGACTTTGCTTGGTTTTTCTTTTCAGGATGTATACGTTGGAGGAATTTAGTAGAAATAACTGCAAAACGGGTAGAAAAACAGGTTACAACATCACAGTAATAAACAGCCATTCATAGCCTCATCAGCTTTGAGGCTAGCCTGTTTTACAGATGTTCAGGTAACTTCTGCAGTCTACATTTGGCTATTTAACACAAATCATAGTCTCACTTTCTCTCTATTTCTTCCTTATCCCCCCCTCCACACACACACACACACACACACACACACACACACACACACACACACACACAAACAGATGTGGGAGTTAGGTTTCAGACGAGGCCCATTCTTGGGCCATAGCGGTCCTGTGATAACCTTGACACACAGGGCGGACATCCCATCAGCCCCTCCGCCGCGGCAGCGCTGCTCGGCCTGTGCAAATTTGTTTGGAATTGTCAAAACGCCGGGAATTTTAATGTACCAGCTTCCCCCGAATGTCACAGGACTTAGAACGTGTAGAATTCATTTCAAGAACTGTTAACAGGATCCATCTGGCTCTCCTCATGTGGAGCAGTGTGAAGGATCGATTTCCTCCGTCACAGTTTATACAAACATGCTTCCGTACTGTATACGTTCTCCTGCCGGGCAGCCTGAATTCTGTGTCCACAGCCATTTGGACTGATGTGAAGAATTTGAGATTCCTTTTTTTTTTTTACTCTGCACAAACAGACCGAACACAAGCACAGATCCGTGTGCAGTTGTGATCGTCAGAATATTTTCTTATTTAGAGTGCCCTTTCAGTAGCTGAATGAAATTTGGTTGTGATAGTGTGCTATGTGTGCCTTTTGTCCCACAGATGTGTTTTCTCTCTCCTGCCCGTCTGAAGGATTTCCTTTGTGTCTCGGTGTGTTTACACACGCTCAAATACGACGTGTCCGTGTGCAACAGTGTGGGTTCTCCGAGAGGAATTTATGCTATTTGCTGTGAACACGGCTCATAATGGGGCATTGAAATCAGAGCCCCTCCAGGCCCGGCGAATGGCGTGCTCCGCCTGCCTCATATGATTACACCCCTATGCCCTCAGGGCCAAACGAGCCACTTCTGACGAGGGGAAGGAATGCGATTGATCCAGACTCACCCCAAAAATAATCAAATCAATTAATTTCGACCCTTTTCAGCTGCGACTCTGTGTCATTCAGCTGAAAGACTCAAAGAAAATAGGGCCTTAGTCTCCTGGAAAACGGATCCTTTTTTTTTTGCTCGGCAATGCCGCACATGTTGGCGAATAAAAAGCAAAAGAAAACCACGGCTCCCCACTGGGTCTACTGTTAAATGTTAGGCCCTCTCTGTGGGGAGGAATCCATCTTTCTGCACTTCCACAAACACCATGAAACATCGTGTATTAATCCAGGCTTTCGAGTGGTGAAACTCAGTTCACTGCCGTCTGAGGTCATTTTGAACTAAAATTATAGCGACGTAGTAACAACACAGTGCTCACTGGACCGGGCAGACACAGAGACGCTGAGGCAGAAACGCACATAAACATGCCAAAGTCACACGAATGGGGTAACATGTAACATCCTTTTTTGGGGCTGGCCACAAACTTAAGACGAGTGTCCAGTCTCGGGGAGCTCAACCAGACTTGCTAACCACTGAGCCACAGTCGCCCCGTTTTCCTTCAAAGAATGTTCGCAGCTCAAATGTACGTCTTCTCTCATCCTCTTGCTTCTCCCTTCCATCCTCTTCTGTCCCCTCACCTTTTTCACTTCCCCTCTCCTCTCTTCTCACCTACTTTTTTTCTTCTCTTTTCCACTACTTCATTAGAGTGAAAACAAATGGGCAGTCCGGCTTGTGAAACAGAGAGGGGAGGAAAACTCACACAGTCAGCACGAAAGCCGTACTGGGAAAATAATGACACCGACTGCTACTGACCCCTTCAGGGACAGCTGGTGGAGCGAGTGAGAGTCACTCATCATATTAATGGAGGGGAAGAGAGAGTGAAATGAGGGGTAGCCTTAAGGAAAGAAGAGGATTCACAAAATGACACAAACCTAGAGAAACTAAAAGGGAAATTGGATAAAAAGGAAACAATAGAATGAGCCGGCTATTCCCTTTACAAATGGGCGCCCCGAAAAAGTGTTTTGTGTAAGCAGTTTTGAAGTGTGCTCCCATTACCTGAATTGAGGCGGAGCGGCGTTCGGGGAACAGGTATGAGCACCGATCCCCCCCCGGATAGAGCAACCAGACAGACCTTGTTAAAAGAACAGACATCCCAATCAATATAGTCGTTCCACTGGTGCATCCAGCTGCCGGGGACGATACACAGATAGGCACGGCACAGCAATTTGCAGACATAAACAAGGGCCTAATTGTTCAGGGCCTGGAGGTTTGGAGTGTGGAAAACAAAGATGAAGTATGTCGAAGAGTTAGGAGGCATTTTAACTCTCGTTTAGGAAATGAGAGTTTGGTAGCCGGGCCAAACTTTCTCTGATGTGTGTTGTTATTGTGAACGGCGGGGATTCTTGGTATAAAGGGTGCTGAAGCGAAGGGGTGGGTGGGTGGGTGGAATTAGGAGAAAGATGCACGGCATCAGGCGTAATGCGGCCAGCCTCCCCGGCTCTCATTTCCCCCGGCTTTGGTCGGAGAGCCGAGCGTTCAAAGTCGGGAGAAAGTAGTCTGAAAGAGTCATTTGCTGTTTGTGATTTTCGGTGTAATCTCGGAGTCTCATCCCCACACAGAAGAGCTGTATTGATTGGCGGTCTTAGCTGGAGCCGCCTCCTGATCATCCCTTCATCTCGTTTCTAAAAGGGCAGGAGCAAGGGACAGTGAAGGAGAGGGGGTGAAATAAAGTGAGACATCGGCAGAGTTCACTGCGTATCTGAGGGGAATCTCCGAGTTGCCCTTCAACAGAAACCTGCCAGAGCACGTGAACCTGACCTCTCATACACACTCACAGACGTCCCTCCTTCCCTCCCCGCCTTGTCCTCACTTTATTCATTTGTTTTTACCCCTTTTCGCCTCTTTGTTTCTCCCTCCCTTAGCCTCCTGCGAGCAAGGACAGCCAAGGTTGTTTGACTGTTTGGATGCCGCTCACATCTTTTGTTCATTCAATTAGTTCATCAAGTTGCCTCCCTCCCCATCTTCCTCTTCCTCGTCCAGTGCTGTTTACCCATCACAACGGAGGTCAATATAATCTCATGGAGTCGTGGACAGACAGCGGGCCAGACGCAGTGTGGTCTGGATACTCAGACTTGCCAATCCTGATTTGTTTTTCGGGCATAAACTAACGTCTGGCTCAACATTTATTTATTTTTAGTCTCCCGGACTTTGAGAGAGACGGCAGGAGGTCGCAGTCCATTTTTAGCCTTCGGCGCAGCGTCTGGCTGTGTTGGTGATGAATTAACTATTTAATGCTAATGACAATGTGCCCCCCCCCCCCCCCACCCCCCCTCGCTGGATGCCGTCTCTGTATAAATGTTATACATCCAGAGGAGCTTGGGAAATTTTGCCGGGGGGTGGGAGAGCGAGGAGGGGCGGGGAATCGATGGGGCCTCTGAGTGATGTCCAGCTTCATAATCTGTTGGGAACAGAGTAGCCAGTGGATGTAAAAGCTTTGAATACATTTTGGAAGGAGATTTTGGAGGAAAAATGACTCGTGGCTGCTCGCTGAACATTTGAGGAAAAGAGGAAAGCCATTCAGAAAACAAAGACAAAGTACAGATGTATCGTGCAGAATGTTCTGCTCGCCCCGACAGGGAATAGAACAAAATCCACGCTGTCGCTTGTTGACCTTTCTTTAAACACAGAAAAGCTTGACTTTAATTGCTGTTTCCTCGTGTGATTATTCAGAATTAACCTACAATTCAGAATAATCATTCCACGGCAGGTGGCGTCCACACGTCGGGCTTACAGATGAGGTCGCTGCGTGTTGCTCGCCGCCTATGTGTGTGTCCTCCGGCCGGTCCGCGGATCCCACCCTCGCTCTTAAGGAGTCGCTATTAATTTTGTATCGCCGTGTTCTTTGAAAGGACAGGGTCAAGCTGTCCTCATTCCGTATTTATTCTGAAGAACGAGGGAGTCAGGCGAGGCAACAAAAGAAAATGAAACACAGTAGCTCTGTTGTGATTATCTTCAAGGAATTCTGCTTGTCTGACCTCCAGTAAGCCTCCCTGGAATTTGTTGCAAAGTTTTAGTGTGTGTGTGTGTGTGTGTGTGTGTGTGTGTCTGTCCACCTTGCTACAGGGTGCTTTTACAGGACATTCAACAGGTCTGCTGTTCACTCCCCATCTCTGGCTCTGGTTGTCTCAACAGATCCGCCAGATCCGGCATGCGTGGTGTCAGTGGACCCAGTCCGAAGCAGACCTGTGGGGAACCCACCTGAACCCAAATTGATTAGATTAATATTAATAGATTTAAATAATATATTATTTATGAAGAAAACCCATCTGTAAGGGCATCAAGGACAAAAATAGTCAACTCGAACCCGACCACTTGACAGTTCTCTTTCCATCTCGCTTCAGCTAATCCCAGAGCTGCTGGTTTTGGTAGCTAGGAACTAATGGGAACATGAGGCATCGTACCCTTCACTATAGTGGATGTTATACGTGTACGATGAAGATAATAAAAAGACGATTAATCTGTCATGTGAGAATATAATCATTAATTTAAAGTATTACATTCTGTAGGAATGGATGAGTATGATTGCTACAGGAACGTCAAAACTCTGAGGCTCGACCGTGTCACCGCAGCACCTCCCAGTTTAATTAGCTTTGCTTTGCTTCTACCTAATAGATGCAGCTGTGATAGTGTTTACTGAGACTAACACACACATTGTGAAAAAGCCCCTTGAGTTATGGAATGTTTTCCTCCGGTCTGCAGAGATAAGAAGGCCGGCGTAGAGAGAGAGAGGGAAAGAACAGTTGTGCTGGGCCGAGCATCGCCACACATTCCTCTAGTTACCTTTGTCACGCGTGATGGAGTGCGGGGTTTACAAACCCGGCCTCCAGAACCTCTCTCTCTGACCCTGTTCAGCTGAGCCCCCCATTCCTCCGCCTGTGAGTGTACGCACTGACACCCTGCTTTTTCACTTCTGCTGCCGGCTGATACTGTGCAGGGATGAGGGTGCGTGAGCGGGACCAGACCTCAGTTGTCGCAAGCAGTGCCTGACCTGGTTTCAACCAACAACACACACACACACAAAGCGCACCCAGAGCCACGCACTGCAGATTTCTGTGAGGGCAAAATCAAAATGTTTGAGCTCAGGCTTTCCTCGGTAAGGAGCAAGTCTATTCCTTAAGCTTCCAATCCAGTGCATCGATAGTTCATTTAGAAATATCCAATCCTTTCAGAATAAGTTTACAGCGACCTCTTTTCTATCCCTACACTTCAGAAATCCTCTGCCTTCTTTTAAATTCTCTCCTCTCGGCCTCCTTCCCCTCCCTCTCATCTAGGAGAACTATCCTTCAGTTGTCCAGTCACTCGTTTAGAAACTTTACCACTGGGGCTTTTCCTGAGCAGTTTAAAGAAGGCTATAAATCTGGCCTGTTTAAATCCAGACTTGTTTAAGCTGCCTTTTACTGAGACCTGATGCACAGCATTCTTCTGCTGCCTAAACAGGCTTTTTAAGCATTTACCCCAAATGTATTTACTGGTTGACTGATACACTCTCTACATGGGAGGAGACAGGGAACGGGGGGTATTTGTCTCTCTTTATGGGCCTGCGACTATAGCTAAGGCTGCCACATGGCCCAAGAAAATCTGGGGAAAGAAGAAGAAGAAAAAAAATAAAAAGAACCCAGCAGACCTGAATGAAAACACAGGGGAAATAAAAAGACACTGTGCAATTCTTTAGTCGTATATTAAAAGGAGCGCTGAACTTGTCTGATCTCTGCGTCTATTTAGACACAGCTCCAAAGCTGTTCCATATCAACAGTGCTTTGTTGCTTTCTTCAGGGTCACCGTTGACACTACAGGTTCGGTGGGTTTGATATATTCAAAAGGAGCGGAGGGATTCTTTTTTTTTCGGTAAACTCTCTCCCTCTCTCTTTATTCCACTTCCCTCCCTTGATTGCTAAGAGCACTCACAGGGTGTCCTCAGCACGCCGGTCTAATATGATATGCATCGCTGTGTTTGTGTATCTGATTATCGATTTACGACCCTGTTCTTCTTTTTCCCACTGGGAATGTGAACTGCAGCTGCATTAGTCATCTTTACGAGGCGTTTTACAGCGCTGCTTACTAGCGGAAGGCTCGGGGTAAATGTATATTTTACATGGCGATAGAGTGCATTTGCATGAGAGGATCAAGAAAAGAGCTCACTGTTGAGAAAGAGAGCGGATAAGAGGACTCCTTAAGAGATAGATCGGAGGTCAGTTTGGAACGCGCCGCCGCTTCCCTTAAGCCGTCGCATGCAGAAAGTAGAGGAGCAGTTGTCTCGCACACACACACACACACACACACACAAAACCCATGTTAGCTATTCCCGATTTCTGTACAGCCTGTTCAAATAAAAGGTGCTTTTTTTCCGAGCAGCGTATCAGACAAGCATCTTTTTGTTTTCCCCTCATCCCTCCCTTGCCCTCTTGTAAACCCTGACAACAGCACATTACCCGTCAGTATGCATTACGCCGCACTTAGATCTGCAGCGCCGCATCTTTGAAGTTAAAATGGGGGAAAATATCGTAAGTATAGGCCTCGCTCCAGATAGCTGTGGCTGCGCTCCCAGATGCTTCCCAGAGATTAGATTCGTCAGCGAGGAGCGATCTGCTCCATCGTATGGCTCTCCTACAGACTTGGCAGCCGGTTGGGAGGAGGAGCTGTGTACTTACTTCTGTAAGTAAGTATGCATGTAAGTATGAGGACTGCATGGGGTAAAACAACAACAACAAAAAACTGCCAAATACATCTAAAGCCCCATTCCTGACAACAGACGCAACAGTGGTTTCCTTTTTTTAAGTCTATGTTGCCGAGAAACGGAATGTCGTTTTGCCTGGTAACAAAGTTTCACTCGGGGAGGGAAAGAAAACAGCTGACTCGCCGGTTTTCAGGAAGTCATGCAAATGACCCGCAACATTTGGTCCGACCTTCATGTAGAACACCAGCTCTGAGCCGCAAATACCAAGCAGGTGTGGTGATGTCATGGCGTCTCTGTCAACACACCACGCGGCCGTGCAAAGGGCACACACAGCCTTGTTCGGGAAGGAGAGGGATCGCAGCTCGGAACTCTGGGAACTTGTTCGGATAAGAGGTTTCTTTTACAGGGCGCTGTTGTTTTTAGGCCCGAACAGATTTACAGTAACTCAGTTCGGAGGAGAGTTAATGGAGGCTGTGATGCATAAATGCCTCCGTTAACTGATTTTCTGTCAACAAGATTTTCTATCCGCCAGCAATAAAATGTTTAAAAAATGAGCAGGGGCATATGTCATTCTGAGATGCCAATTAATCAAACCAGGTCCAGTGAGTTTCTGTGTAACCATTTCAAATGCATACAGGCTTGCATATGATTGATAGTAAAATCATTTCTTTTCGTCAACTTGATTGGCTTTTTCCTCTTCCGTAATGCGACGTTTGAATCCTAATCATTGGACGCCTGCTGCATGTGTCCGTAATTAACATTTAAGAAACATCTTAAAGTGTTTTGCCGCACACCGAGTTGTATCAACAAGGTCAGTGCAATAGCTTTTTTCTCATCGTGATTTCCGTCAACGTGAACTCGGTGCAACTCAAACATTCAGCGTTGCTGCAACCGGCAATTAGTAAATGATTCAGCGTTTTGATTGGGAGCCATTTTGCATGCGGCATGTTTGCTCAGCAAGTGGATCCGCAGTAAATTAGCATTAATGAATGTTATGGCCTCGCATCAGTCTGACAGGTCTATTCTTTAGATTTGTTTTAATTGTAATTAAGGCCTGATTAACGAGCTGGGGGATCTTGCATTCTCTTTTCAAGAATATAGTGTAATATGTTATGAAGGCAATCAGGAGTTTGTCATTTTATCTGCTAATGAGGCTCAGCCATATGTCATAACAAACTTCATCTCTGTAGCAGCAGCGCTCCAAAGGCCTCGGTTGAGCTGCTCCTGTGCTCCTGCGTTGGTCCTGTGAAGGCAACAGGCGGCCATCTTTGAGGGCCAACTGGGGCCTCAAGGCGCTGACCATGAACCGTGAGGACGCCACGGGGTCAGACCTCCCTGCTTCCCTGCTCTCCCTACACCACCGCTACCTCGCGAAGGCCTTGAATGCATCTGAGAAAGAATTAGTAAAGAAGAGAAAAGCAGGTGTGAGGGTTAATCCCTCATCACATCAAAGCTCATGAGGACTATTTGGAGCCGGTTGCTGAATTTGTTGAAAAGGATCCAACAGTGGCCAGACCAGACAGGCAGTGAAAAGCTACTGATTCAACAGAGTGTCTTGGTCAGGTACCCGGGTCAAATCCCAAAAAAAAGAAGTGCATTAATCCTCGCTTCTGAGAAACACTGCTCGTTATTAAAAGCGGCTTGCCTTTTCCAGGATTTATTCAACATTTCTTCCCAAAGAATGAGTAAAAACTATAATAACAATAATAATTTACAACCTGAAAAATAATAAGATAAACACTGTTGAATTCTCTTGTTTGCATTTATGCAATTAGTGCATTTATGTTATTAACTTCAAGAAGCTTACAGCCTCCTTGCGGCTCCATACTGATCTGATGTTTCATCTGTCCAGTGGAAGTCAGCTGCTTCCTACGAGTCATGATTATTCGCCAAGTCTGCTTCCATTGCACTTTTTTCTACCTGAAATTTCCAGCATACAGTATGTTTTAGTGTGAAAATGGTCAAACGCACAGACCACGGTCCACGGGTTAGTTCTGGTCCAGCCGGCGACCTCATGAAATCATGTAGATTTATGAAAAGGCACAGAGATTGAGAACTCTCTTTCATGGATTACATATAAAAATGACCCCCGTTGTTCCCTAGTATGGTCCACATTACTGCTTCACTTGTCGAGTTGGATCTTCAGAGCGAGAGGAAATGCTTGTTTTGTTAAACTGGCAGTTGGAATTCACATTATCAACAAAATAAGGTGAATTATTTAATATATATATATATATATATATATATATATATATATATATATATATATATATGACACACTGTTTTATTATTGCTTTGCCGATGAATCATTGAACGCAGCATGTGAAAACTGTTGCTGGAATTTTCTCATTTCCACTCGTACCCGCCGATTGTAATGCACCTCTCGGCGGTTGAGATGTCATAGGGTTATTATTCTAAATGTATAAGGCCTCTGTCCGTCTGCGTTGTCTTCCTCTTCAACACTGACTGCAGAGAGAACTGAGGCCGGGCTGTTTTTTTGGCACTCGTTCGCAGAATTTTCCTCCCAGCGTCTGAAAAACACCAAAAAGAGACTTTTTGACCCGGCGGTTTAGATTTGATGTTATTTTTCCTGCATCGACGGCATCCTGAAAGAGTCTGTCAATCCTCCGTGTGTCGCCGTCCAGCACCCCAACTCCAGCTCGTTTCTTCCTCGGCGATCAAAGCGAAGGCTGTTGTTGCTTCTTAGCCTTCTTGAATCCGCTGGTGCTGTGCAGTTTCCATCTTCCCTCTGAGACCGGGGGGAGAATCGGTGGTCTGTTCACTAAGCACGCGTATTTCTCTCTCGCTCATTCTGCTGCTTTTATCCTGACCCTGTCTGTCCATTTGTTCTCTCAATTTTCTCTACTTGGCCAGGAATAGGCTGATACCCACCACTTACAGAAATTGTGTTCACTGAAGAGAAAGACAGAACGTGTCCACCAGAGCAGATCAGAGCCCGAGCAGCGGCCAGGGAGCTCTCACCCCGGCAGGAACCACAGGGCTCTGGGGCAATGAGCTCGGGGGAAACGGTGAAGCTCTTTGTCACTGCTTTGGCAACAACGGATGACTGTGTGCTCAACATGTGTGTGAGTGTTTATACATCATTTCCCCTGGAAAGTGTCATGCTCGCGGGTGGGCGGGGGGTCGGTTCTGGGTGGGTTGCGGTTAACCCCTCAAGGTCTCCAGGGTTACTCTGCCTCTGGTCTTCATCAGATTCTCCGGCGTTCTCCCTCTTGGCTCTCGGTGACGGTCTGACGGAGTGCCGGGCGGGCGACGGAGAGGGGGAGTGGCTAATAGCTGCTTGTCTTTCTAGTCCTCTGAGAACACGGAGGCCTCATTAGCCTTGTGAGCTCAGTCGTGCTCTGGTGCCGAACCCATCGGCATCGTCCAGCTGTGTGTGTGTGTGTGTGTGCGTGTGTGTGCGCGTGTGTGTGTGCGTATTTGCAAACACTGTTTATGCTCTTAAGAAATTGCTTTTCCTTCATTTGAGTCTAGTAGACTGCCATTTTGACAGGGCATTAACAGTTCAATCTGTGTTTCCTGTCTTAATAAGACATCATGGGGCGATGCAGAGATGGTCGACAGATTTTTAGAATACTCCAATTTAATTAAGTAATTTCAAAATCTCTATTTATTCGACCTAAAGCAATATATCTGTTACATTTATGTGGTTTCAAGTTGATTGCCTCTTTTTAATACATGTACCGGGGTCTCCTTGGAAATCTGCTCCGATACTGAATGAATGATTCTCCATTGGCAGTGTGTTACCGTACGGCCGGACCACGGAGTTATATCATCAAATAAGACGGCAGCGACTTCAGAAGGGACGCGTTTGATTTGATTACGTCAGACGGCTGGAGTCTGCAAACATTTTGTCAGGAAAGGGCTTCAGATTCTGTCCCACATCACGTCCACTGGAAACGCATGAAGCCACATTTTGATGGTATTAAATATGATCACAGCCAAGCGGTTTCAGTGTACACACACGGGCAGAGAAATGGCATTCCTTCTCATTGAACTGGTCGTACTGTAATCAAGCAGGCCAAACATGTCAGAAGAAACGTACACTGACTACAAGAACGTACACTGCGATACTTAACTCAAGTGCCCGAGTTAGTTCTCGGCCTTTGGAAACATCAGTCGACAAAACAAACGATCACAAATCAAGATCCACTTACTCGAATGTTTTCCCCACGTCACACGGTCTTCATCAGCAGACGTGGTTTCGTCAGTCTTCGGAAGTGTAGATGTTTAAACTCTCCGACAAGTGCTGAGAGTCCTGGAGAGCTTGAACATTCACAGTTCCATGACACCTGAACATCGACCGATGAAGACAGTGTGGGAAAAAGTGGAGTAGGTGGACTTTAATTTGCCAACATCCGCTCATGTTTAAAGTCATAATTGTTCCGTGTACTGTCATTGAGGTGATTCTTGTCATTTGATTGTCATTTGTGTGTCTTTGTGTGTGTTTTGCAGGTGAACGAGGAGACCGTGGAGAGGCTGGTGGTCCAGTACCCTCACATTGTTTTCAGCACAGTGATGCAGGATTGCAAGAGAACCCTGGAGAGAGCTTATCAAATGGGCTGGAGCCCCAACACATCGAACACATCGTAGCTGCTGCTGGATCTCACACACACACACACACACACACACACACACACACACACACACACACACACACACACACACACAAACACACAAACACACACACACACACACACAGCTACGCAGAGGCCCTTTTTATGTACACACATACACAATATTTGCTGCCCAGTCGTGTTTGCCTCCCATCCACTGTTCAAACATGCACGTGAACATGTAGCTACACACTCACAGACTAAGGTCCAGTTCCCCAACTGTTTCATTTCGAGAAGATCCCTCATTTTGATCATTTTAGTTAGATATCGGCCGCCTGGTATTTTATAGTTCAGCGAGATGGTCTCTACGCGCTTATTCTTGGTCATAATCAACACATTTTTCCTCATCATCATTCTCAAAAAGTGATATTACATTCAACGATGTCACGTACTGCCTCGGACTCTGGCCCTTGAGTGACTCGTGTGTTTTGGTGCGAAGCAGCGCGCCAAGACAAGTTTGATTTCATATCTACTGAAAGCGAGGGTTACTCAGTTGATGGAGTAAACCCCATCGAACAATAAAGTCTGGACTTTGCATATCTCGAGAACCGTTCATCCGACGATCTGCTTCACACTTGGCTGCCGTATTGTTTGGGATCCATGGGAGTGCTTTGTCGAATATGGTGCAATTTTGGACATGCACTCTCATGCTGTATGACCATTGCATAGACAAGCAGAGAGCGCTCTGACAGGCAGACCGTCGACACGAGCAGACAACCGACTGGAAGCAAACCAGAGTGTATCTCACCCGCTGTGGCTTTGCGTAAAAAAGAGGCACCATCAGCACTATGTATGTTGATTTTACTCACCTGGAGCTTTCAGTTCCGTGTATGATGCTGGACATTTTAATGAATGATAGTGCGTTATATTTGAATTGTTGTGTTTTAGTGTCAAACCTGAATCGACGAACGTAACCAGTGACACCCGTCTGTGTGTGTTGGCCACAGGCCGAGGCGGCCTGCCTTGCCCAATGGTAAGGTCTCCCCGATGTGTAGGAGTGTATTTCACGGCAGCTGTAATGCTGAGGACCCGAGGAAGCAAAGTGTGATGTTTGTATGAGCGGTTCTCCAGGAAGCTGCCAGCAGCGACACCACAGGACGCGCAATCGTCCCCAACAAGCATGTTTTCATCCGTCGCGGCTCTGGTACATTTAATGTCCTCCATATCACCGAGGATGTAGTCAAAGATGCATGGGGGGGATTCTTAAATCAAAGACATTTAGGGATGGTCAGACGAGAATTGTTTTTAATGAGCACAGATTAGAAAAAGGTTTGTCTCCCCACCCGGTGTTCCTGAGCGCTGCGCCCACGCCGGCCCTCCGCGGCGTTTACTTCCTTCAAACTGAACTCCACTGCTGCATCCAGACTTGGAGCTCAGGAGATGACATCCCTGCAGCTTAAGACCAGAAGACTGCCAGGGCTTCAGACCTCACCTGATGCACGTTGAGGAATCTGTGATGTTTATTTTAGTATTTCTTTTCTTTTTTTCCCTTGATGTCCAGTCGTGTTACAGGCATTCGTGGACACATTCATGTTGAGATGTTTTCAACGAGGCTCCGTTTGAAGGACAGATCTCTTCGCCGTGGCTTTATATGCACATTGTCACGGCACGGAAGAAAGATTCAAACCCCTGGCAAATCCGTGGCAGGAAAACAGCATTGATTATTTAAAAAAAAAAAAAAAAAACGGCATGTTTACATTCAGATCCTCATTTTTTGTTTTGCTACAGAAATATTATCTGCATATGAACTGCCGTTGAAGAGAGCTTCTGTATGACTTGGGAACAAAGCTGTTTTTTGATGCCATGCTTAGATTTAGAGTTGACTGAGCATCACGGAAGTTAGGACAGAGTGAAATGAAACAGTGCTTGAAATAGAAGTTGCCTTTACCTAAAAGCCCTGGCTGATGTTATCAGAATAACAACCACAACCACCAGGATGACAGGTAAGAGGAAACGTTGCCTTAATGCTGAGTGGGTACTGTAATTGCCATCCAATTAGAGACCCAGAATTTACTGAAGAAATGTTTATCTGATTTTATCTAATACCATATTCCCAATATTTGATATATACATATGAATAAATACTCTGCGGGATTTACCTGATATTGGTTTTGAGCATATTCTTGTAACATTAGCTATGTAGCAATGCAATGGGGGATTTATCTTTCTTAGTGGTGTAGGATGTAAAAAAAAAGAAGCGGCTTGAGCCTTTCACTAGAGAGTTCAAGGTTTTTCATCTATCCAATAGAAACTCAGTGTACAGTTAAAAATGCAAATAACCAGGGTATTTTCTATGGTGTGAACCAGCTCCGGGCTCAGCCTCCACACACTGTCACTCAGACATGAACAATAGCTTACTGAGCCTCGGGTTTGAGTAGAACTGTAAACTTTCTACAGCATTTAGAGATTTCAGACAATTAAAAACACCTTCATTTTACCCTTGTCAGGATTTGTAGACTTTAACCGGTGTCTCCCGCTGCCTGGTTTTGTTCCGTTTCTGTTCTTTTGTAATCCCCATATGCACTTTCTTCCCTGCTAGATGTTGACACACTTGATTCCTGATTTGTTAAGGCAACCGTAAATGACTGGATTTACATAAAGATGAATAAAACACTACTTCAAGCTCTCTTTTCTCTTTTCCTTTTGTATGTGTGGAATTGAGCCAGGAGAAGCATATTCAGAATGACAGATGATTCAGAATGATCATCTGTGGACTGCTTTTGCTTTTTTGCATGTTTTTTCAAAACTTTTTATTACAACGATTGCGTTTCAACTCAAGTCGAGTCCACTGTGACTACAACGGCAGACGTGGTGAAGTAAAAATTCAACACGGATTGCGTCTATGCTCAGGTAGAAATGCAAATACGGACACCGGCATGTTTTCCATCACAACCAAAGGGCCTTGGAATAATCATAAGTATGAGATATACAGAAGCCTCTGTATTGGTAGAAATAAAGATGTTTTCCCATGCATGATAATGATACTTTCTATTGAGCACCCTGACACAACAATCAACCTGCATTTCCATTCAGGCACAATGCCAAGGTCAGAACTGTTGCCACAGTCACAGCCGAGAGGAGCTCAGCTTGCTGCACAGCGACGGCAGAGACCTCAAAGAGCGGGAAAAAGCTGCCACTCAATATGTCCCCAGTCTTTGACCATATTGTCCCCCTTTAAGTGCCCATTTTCATGTCTGGCGATCAAACGCAGGCGATAGCATCAAACAGGAAGTGGCGGTTGGCTCTTTTCCTGATACTTTCTTTATGTTGCCAACACAGTTTGTGTCAACGACAGGTGCACTTCACTTGAGCTGGACTTTTAATAAAGGCATGGGGAGCTCTGATTAGCAAGTGGTGGTTTTAGATGGAACAAACATGCAATCCATCTTCCAATGTAACCTGTTTCTTCTCTTCCACATCAGATATTGCACTGGGAATGGACGCACCAACACATCTCCTAAATGACCACTTTCATTCACTCGGCAACAATTACTGCCTCTGTGAGCTTCTCGTTTTAAAGTTTTGAGTCGGAAATGTGTGAAGGCTGTAATTTGTGATTTTGTTTCAGGTGTATTTTTCCCCCAATACCTCTTTGTGTGATATTATAATCTTTGCAAGTATTTGTCGCAGTAATGGGCTATTGTTTTGGATGGCAATGTATTTCACAGGTGTTCATCTAGTTGCATCCACCCCCTGTAACTGTTTGAACAACACTTGCTCACAACAGAGGCGTACAAACATTAGAACTGTAACGGGTGTGAGTAGGACCCAATTGCAGAACTGACGACCCCGGAGACAGAGAGACTGAAGTTCCACACTTTAACACTCAGGCAAACAGGATAGCACTCCGTAGCAGGAATCGGGGGTCAAGCAAACACGGAGAGTCAGGAACAGGCAAGGTCAGATCCGGGAAAACAGGCAGGAGAGTGCTGGAGAGAACGAGCATAGCAACGAAACAATCTGGCAATGAGTGAGTGTGAACCTGGTGACTTTATACTGGCCTGATTGCAGGTGATGAGAGGCAGCTGGGTGCCCAGGTGAATGTAGTGAGCAGACGAGCTGGGTGTGACTAACCGGATGAGTGGAGACAATGGACATCAGCTGGTGACAGACTGCCAGAACTGTGACAAGAACTGCTCGAAACCGAACAGATTGTAAACACAAAGCAACACTTGTGAAGTCACTTAAGATTTTCTGAAAGATCCGCTGTTCTTGTAACTGAAACATATTGTGCTTGCAGAGGGAAAAGTAATGAAAATTGGAGCAATTCTTATGATATTCTTTTTTTTCTTCTGAATCATCATTGGAGTTTTACTCTTTTTTTTTTTAGATAGCAGCAGTGTAGATATGGGCCGGCAGCATGGGGAAAAAGAGGTGGGCCACTCTCTCCTCCCTCTTCGCAATCTGATCTCACTTCCTCTTTGCCTTTTTATCAGATAAGGTGAGAAAAGTGCAATTATTGTCGTGGGGATTTGAGGCCTTGCCCTCCATGTCCTCCGTCACCTACTGCCTATAAATTATAAAGGAGACAAATACATACTGTTTTCTCTTGTGTTAATGTAATATTGTATGCCAGCATAACAGTGAGAAGAAGGTCAGGTATTGTGTCCAAAGACCTTCAGTCAAGATATGTTCTATCTGACTTCTCCAGCTAGAAAAACTTCAATAGCTTGTACTTCTCCGGCCCTGACAAGCAGAGACATTAATAATGTGGCCTTTGGCACGGCCTCCTCTGCATCTGTTGAAGGCCTTCTGATTTCATAATGTCAGTTTCTTTTTTCTTCTTCAAATATCTCGGCTACAAATGAGCCGATCTCCCTGCCCCCGCTCCCACTTCTCTCTCGGGTAAATTACGCAGCTTGCAGAATTTTACTGCCACCAATTAGCGCCTTTGCAAATGTGAGTGTATGCCATCGATTCTCCTGCTGATTGAGGTGGACTCCATCGATGGCTCGCACTCGTCAGACTCCTGCAATATTCATCAAGGTGGAAGAAGGCGTTCGTCCGCCACTTGGAAAAGAAACTGCCCTCCGGAAAAAGGGAAAGCGTGTGCCGGGCTCGCTAGAATAGCAATACAGAGCCGTAATTAAACTTGGTAAATATTCATGTGGTCATTACATTTTTAATGAGGGGCTGATAAGAATTGACGCTGTCCATACAGGACATTTGTCATGTCGGACCTGCAAGGACGTTAGTCTGGTCCTCCCAAGAAATGAGTATTTTTTTCCCAGACCTAATCATAGCTGACATTGATGGATGTCCTCGGCTGAAAAGGTGCGGGCTCCTTTGAACTTCCTCACGAGAATTGATGCGGAGCATCGAGTCATGATGAAGGCCGCGTTTTGGAAACACGGCAGTCCACTCTGCTTAAGCGTCGGCGTGCTGTCAAGAACCCCAGCGGGTGTATCGGAGCCTTTGTGTTTCCTGATGCTTCAGAACGGGACGTGGACGCTTGTGATCTGCCTGCCGTGCCTTGTTGATCCAGCCAATCGTGGTGCCCGTGATCATATCCGGGTCTCCTCTCTGACCGGCTGACTGTGGAAGGTCCGCTCCGCTACAGCTTCCCATCAGCCGGTTCATCCTACACTGAATCAACTTTACTCTGGCACATCCCAGCATTCCCTCCCCTTCACCCCTGCCCTCTCCAAACCCAGATCCTTCCTGTCTCTCGGAAATTATGTCAATCATTTGTCCACATCTGGCCCCAGTGCCCCAGGAGCTTCAATATTTATTAACATATAAAAGAAAAATATTTCCTGTCCATCATCATATACTGTTCTCACCCCGCTCCCCGGGGAGCAAGGGGGTATTTTGCCGAGCTACCTGTGGTATTCTCCCTGCCTGTTGGCTCCGTGTTGATTCTGCAGTTGGGGAAAGAGCGTAGCGTTGAATAGCGAAGATGTTAATGCGTTGACTTTGTAACCGACACTGCGCCTGAGCAGCAGGAGCGAGCCCGGTGTTGCTATTCATGACCCCAGAGGAGCCCGTGCGTTCGAGGCCCACGACGAGACGAGACCCACAGAGAGCTCCAGAAGAGAGTATTTGAATTACACAGGCTCGTTTACTTGTTTTGGACGGTCGAAGTCGGTTAGAGGGGGGCGGGTTCTCCTCCCAGTCACTGCATCTGGAAATTAAACTTGAACATGATAGACCCCGGCAGTGCTCAGCTTGATGTATGAAGATTTATGGGTATAAATGCCTCTATAATGGTTTGCCTCTCACCAGGGGCTACAACTAAACCAGCTTTCCTGTCCAAGCTCACGAAGATAAAAAGAAATGAGATTTGTTAATCCACCGAATTTTGACATCCTCCCAATAGCCTCATTCCTGCCGCCTGGGGAAAATATCAACCAACGAGTCCCCTCAGAGGACGGTGAGGTGTGCTGAGCATGTGTGTTGCTGAGGATAATGAAGTCACTGTGATCCCCCCCCCCCCCTCCCCCCTTCCATGGCTCCATGTAGATGTTGTCTTTCTGTCTTTCAAGCTGGAGTTAATTGCGGTGTTTAGGCAGAGCTCAGTCTAGCTTCTAAACGGCAAAGGTTAATTAGCAACAGAAGGATCTCCACACAAGATATGTTGACATTTACTTTTCCTTCCTGGCTGAAATGAGAAAGAACCCCATTTGGTGGCATTGGGACGGGAAAAGGGAGAAAAATGATTCCTCGACAAACATCCTAATTTCTATGCAAGGCTTGGCGTTGATATGCAGATTTGGCAGTTGGATGACATTTAAAAGTAGTTAATTGTGCAAATCTTTGTTTTAGACTGGAAAGGTCGTGGATAGTGAGAGTCTTTCATCATGAACTAACCCCCCCTCATCAGCACAGCTGCAGAGACGGGAGGGGGGGAGGGTTTGTCGGTTTCTCCGCTGACCGCCTTATAAAGTCGCCCATCGCTTTTCAAGGTGGTTCATGAATATTTATACGCACAAACTGTTTGGAAAATGAAAATTAATCTGCAGCCCTACGGGAGATGACTTGGCTATCTGTTTTCACCAAAGAACACCATTCGGGATGAAAATGCTCCATTGTTTTCTTTCTCATATTCCTAAATGTCTGGATATCAAATTAAGCATGTTGCTTTTTGTTTTATTGCGATGCATTCCTCCTCTTATTACAGCACATCTCAACAACTCTGTGATGTTTCTCCCATAAGATTTGTTTGTGTCTGGCTCTCATAACTTCTCCATTGCACATTTTTGGGGTAAACCTACGCAGGAAAAACAATCCTTCCCTCTGGAAGCAATATGATAACGCTAAATAGATTTATTGCATGTAATGCTTTGTCCACATTTTTGTTTATTACCATCTAACAGGCAACATTGGGGGAAAAGCACAATGAATTAAAGATACAGCAGGTGCACAGATTGGAAATTTTACACCTGGTTTCACCTGAATAGCACAAATGGATACATAATTGCTCCATTTCATCACTTCCCATCGCTGGGTGACATTAAAGGGAGCGCTTGGAGGGAACGGAATAAGGATGAACACATCCAACTGGGGACTTGAGCGAAGCTTAAATCCGATCATGCTTATTTCTATTTGTCTTTCAGTCAAACCTCCTCCACATCTCTTTGATTTAGCTACCATTAGTGTTCCTCCAAAGATACGCTGGGCTTGTTTGCTCGCTGAAATAACTCGGTGCACATTTAATCAACGCCTGATTCTCCAACCGCTCTTTTCTCCTCTGAAGCACGATCTCACATCCTCCCCGGTTCCCCATCAATTAAAACAGTCAAAAACCGCTCTAAAGCTACAGATGGCCAGCGTCAGTCTCGAGCAGGTTCAGGGTCTCCCAGCCAACTGCTCTGACATGTCAGACATGCCGGTATGCCTTGTCACTCCCCACCCCTCCACTGCAACAAAGGTTGGGCCGACTCCCCTCCGGAGCTCCGGGCCCAAGTGGCTCGCAGAGACCTGAGGCGTGACGGAGCCCCAGTCTCAAGGCCAAGAGTGCACACCGGACCTCCTTTCAAAGCGGCCCCTCCTTCCTCCTGAAACCTAGTGTCCATTTAATCCTCCTTCAATTCCATCTCATGCCGCCCAAAACCCTCCAATCAACACCTCCCTCCGCTCCCTGCAGAACAGGCACACACACACACACACACACACACACACACACACACACACACAGACATTCCCCTTTGCATTTCCCTCACTGAATTCCCCCCTCATTTTCCATCTCCAAATCTCACACTTGCTACTCGCCACCTCTTGGCCCCTCACCGCCCCGACCGCCCGGCCCCTCCACCCCCTCCACCCACCTTGGTTGCTTTCCAGGGGTGTGTATTTCACGCCCTGGTGGCTGGACAGGCTCTGGGTGATTTCCCAAGGTGGGGGCTGAAGGTTGGGCAGGAACCAGTGGTGTGGAGTGATGTCAGAGCAGGGACTAGGTTTTGTGTGACTGTGTGTGTGTGTGTGTGTGTCAGTCACACTGCGTATCTTATGTGTCTGCATGTGTAGGAGTATATAGTTTGAACTCCCTTCAAAAGGCCAGCTGTACAAATGCTGCTCTGAATGAGAGAGGTGTTGAATTAACAAGCCATACGAGGCGGCCTATTCTCCTGTGTTGCTCCGCACACTGACCTGGCAATAATGAGGCAGAGACACATTACAATGGTGCTTTATGGGTTATGTTCTGAACATTACTGGACCAAAGGGGCTAATGTGCTGGTGCGCGGAATGCCAGATGAAATGACAGTGCGGCGAGCCAACTGAGCGTAATGAGAATATTGTGTTTTGAATAAACCGAAATGGGTTGAACTTGCACAGGATGTGGCCGAGGCCCCGGTCCCCGCTGGGCTCTTCAGACACTGTTGGAGGGTCTTTTTCTAACCAGCGTGATGGTGCTTCCTCCGCTGTGGCTGGCCTCTGAATAGCAGGCTTTATTTATTTATTTACCTTTATTTACTCAGGCTAGTTTGACCGTACCGGGCTGCTTCTCAGAAACGCCCCGCTTCACCCACATTCAGTTACACACATTCGCACCTCTGGGAGCCGAGGTTTCCCCACGGTTGCTCGACGAGTGTTTCTATTGACCGGCCGGGTGTTAATTGCCTTACTCAGGGTCACTTCCACAAAGGTTACGTGGGAATGTGCTGGCTTTTTTTTCTTTTGCATTGCCCTTATGTTCCCAGTTTGGGGATTTGAAGAAAACAGCCTTCCAGTCAAAAAGAACAATTCTCTGAGGGACCCTCATGGTTGGAGCATAAACACGTAGACGGCTTCTTCTTTTTTGGAGTAAGCTTGAGGTTTTTTTTTATGTCCTAACTGCAGACTCGTAGGTCACTGTATTTGGTCTCGGTATAATTAGCTAAATGTCTGCATGTCAACGCTGTGGCTGCTACGTGACGACCGAGCAGACCTCTCCAACTTTCTTTTGTTGCCCTTGTGTGATGTCGCCTGAAATAACTTCATCAAAAAGAGGGATTCGTATCTGAAAACTAAACACGTTGAACAATACGCTGGCACCAGAGCCAATGCCGGGCTGCAGGCTCATATGTGTGTGTGTGTGCACCAGTTTCTGTGCCTATAGGCGTCCGTGACCAGCT
The DNA here is from genome assembly GCA_023566465.1 of Cottus gobio. NCBI lineage: Eukaryota > Metazoa > Chordata > Actinopteri > Perciformes > Cottidae > Cottus > Cottus gobio. Next base: position 22,565,980 of record CM042218.1, on the reverse strand, counting down.
TCCTGCAGTCTCGTCTGCCTGTTCCACTCCCACCATTGTGACTCCACGAATGACTTGGAAAGCCATTATTCAGGAAATAAATTCATGTGGCTGACAACCTGTCTCCTCACAGCTATTATCACTGTGTTTTTTTTATTTTTTAGATCTTGCTGTTTGTAGAAACTATTTGCCTGTTCCCTTTGAATGCTTTTCCCTCTTTATATGAGCCATCTATTTTAGACAAGAGGTCAGCATCGTGCCATATCCTGCTGTTGGAAAAAAACAAAAACACTATTGCAGAACCTGCAAAGACTTTGATTACATTTGATAAAGTTACACGTTAATTGATGAACAATTACAGCAATGAGTACGTAAATTGAGTTACTTATGTTTCTTTTTGGAAATGTGAGAAGCTTAATCCCTGGCTGAAATACAAAAGTTTCACATAATGGGTCCTCTATATTTGTATTTTGTTTTTCTTTCTTTTTATAAACTCAGCCAGGTTTTTTGCCACGAAGATACTTTCTCAGCTAAATCTAACACTTTAATAACCTCTAAATGTATGCCTTTATGTAGACGTCTCACTTTTCATTTGCGGTGGAAAGTGTTTGAATTTCCCCTCTGGACCACAGACTGCGCAATAAGAACAACCAGACCATAAATCAGCAAAAGGCAGCCTCTTCCAAATCCGTCTCGGCCAACACAGATAAGATACGCCACGTCGGGTCAAGACGAGGTAAAGAAGAAATAAGAGCTGAGTCATTGAAATATCACCTGTATCTGATTGGCCTGGTGGCTTTGTTTGGGAGCCAAGTTAATGTTTCCTTGGAATGTTTGTTCTGTGCTCTCTTGATGGACAATAACAGATTATTTCCATAAAAGAGGATTGAACGTGTCCTGCTGTTCTTCACCAGCCCCTTTTCTCTATCGTTCATCTCTCTGGCTTGTCCTCAAGTGACTCTCTTTCCAGAACTGGTGTTTGGATTTCTTTCCTCTACTTGTATATCAAAGAGGAGTCAGGTGTGGTCTGTTAAAGACTGTGCCATGAAGATGATTCAGATTTGTTTTCTATAAACCGGGAGGATCCGGGTCAGCTGCGGTCGGGACGACTGCTCGTCTGAATGTGAAGTGATTTTGCATTTCTCCGGAGGAGCTCGGCTGACTGAGCTCAACCTGAGAGGAGGAACGGGGAGAACAATATGAGTAATCCTCCTGACCTTATCATTGCATTAGCGAAACAGCACCCTCAGGAACATGACACCTGTTGCATGTTTGATTGCGTGTGATTAGACATCTGTGTGTTGGCGTCCATGCAGGAGTGTCTGCAGCAGACGAGCTCTCCTGCACACGAGAAGAGAAAGACCGCGAAGAGTGTGAGCAACAGGATTCGTTCAGGTGCAGCAGCCTCGTCGTCCCCCATTTAGAAATGGGAAGGAGGTAATAAAACACAGTCTCTCAACATATTCCAATTTATACGTTGTACGGCAGAACGCTGGTGACTGATATATAAACACTGTGTTCTAATAATTTCTCTAAGTGACTGTGAAATGACTTGGGCTACTCGTACCAGTTCAGCTACTCCATAGAAACGCAAACCTCGGATACTTAATTCACTATAAGCTTCCCCAAATGACTACAGATTGTGCTAAGAGAAGAAAATTAGCTCGGCACATTAGATTAAGGCGGTAATTGAAATGAATCTTTGACTGTCTAATCGACTCTCAGTCAAAACAGAGTCAGGTCTGCAGAACGGGATATTTAAATAAAGACGGAACGCATTCTCCCAATCTGTCGAGCTTTTGCTCTCCCAGATCGGTCGATGCGGGGAAAAGCGAAAACCACGAGGAGAAACAACCGTGTTGTCCCCGTAGTGTACACACTTTGAATGCATCTTGATCACTTCGTAATGCGTCTATTCATAATTGACGGTGATAAAAAAATAAAAAAGACAAACATACATCTGGAGGGTAGTTCAGGTACGTGGCCTCCGGGCACATTTACTGTGAATCATGCAAATTTGCAATCATCAACAAAAATCCTCAAAGGCTGCCGAACAAAAATCTTTTGCTTTTTTAAAATGAATTGTCGGCGGTTCTGTATTCTGTAACACCGGCCTATGTGAACACGCTAACCGTGCTCCGGCAGCGGACTCATACACCTTGCGGGAGGACTCCATTCATCAGCCTGTCGGCTCAATAAACATCAATAGGCCCGTGGCCAGTGGTTAATCCAGCTACTTAGAGGTCCGCAGAGCCACACCTCTCGTCTGATCACGGCAGACGTGTCCAATTCTCAGCCACCGTGGTGCGTTTACTCACTCGATTCTAATCACCGTCTCTTTCTGTTCTCCCACCTCCTCACCCGGACTCTTGAATAGGCCTGATGGCGCCGACCAGGACAGATAATCAGGCCGAGAGACTTTGCATTAAACGTAGTGATTGCGGCGTCATACAGTATCCCCCCTCATTCAGTGTCTTCAAGAGCAATGTTTCGCTCCGTGAGAACGATGCAAATTTCCAGAGAGAGGCTCAATGAGGAAAAGCCTCCTGCCTTCGATTTCCGTCTGTGTTTTTCAGCTCTCTGTGATCTCGGGGGCCGCTCCGCGATCTGTTATTCCGGTGCTTTCTGGTGTTCTGTCTCTCTGTATTACTCCCTGTAGACTCCCCCCCACCTACTCTGATCAGGGATCAGCAAGCTCTAACAGGGAGGATTGTCCCGAGTGTGTTTCTCTCAGTAGGTCTCTCTGTGGAGGAGGATTCTCTTACACAAGATCCGTGTCCTTAAACGTGTCTGTCAGTTCTTTTTTGATGCCATTGATTTTCCACTGTCTGAAGGCTTACAGCTGCTTCTCTTCTGTTTCTCTTAGAAGAGAGAGGGAGAGGGAGAGGCAGGCTAAAAAGAAAACATGCTGCGTGTTTGTCTGGCTAATTCACAAACATGGAAAGTGACCCTCATGTGTTCATGTGTGAAAGACACGGGGTCGTGGCCTTGGCTAGCCCTCAACTTTCTAACTCCGGGCTTTTGTGCCTCCATGCCACAAGATGCCTCACCCTGGCTCTAACCTTTCTCCATCTGACCCAGACCCTCATCGCCTTTATCCCTCCCCATCCGGTCCGTGAGGTAATAAACACAACAACCAGCCTGACCTCTCGCACAAAAAGCTCAGAGGAAAACGCAGCTCTCTTGTCCGATATGACAGGAATCTCTTTTTCTCTGCTTTCCGTCTCTTTACGGGTCTGAGTGATGTAGAGAAAAGGGTATTGACTTTGAAGGTTGGCCACAGAAACATCACAGGCGTTGCGCTCAAAGCTGTCCGAGGTAAAGGAGCAGATCAATACTTTTCATATTCCGCCGCGGTGGAGTGCTATCGACCGGGGCCTTCACATACCCACGCCGCCTCACAACCAGCATGGCGCGTCGGTCCACAACGTGCTATTTTAATCAGTGAGAGACTCTCGTGTCTGACAAGTCCGCTCTCATCCCCATCTTCTACACCCTTCGTCTCCGGCTTCTTCTCTTCTTGCATCTTCTCGAGGATTGATGGATCACAAAAGTGGTTCTATCCACAGAATAAGAGTCTAAGGAGAAGCTGTCAGAACCAAAGTGACACAGAGAGATAGAGGCGTCCACCAAAGTGCATGTGTCGTTACGAGACAGGGTGACACTTAAGAGGCTGTTTGACAGTGTAAGTAGTAAAGCTGGTGGCGGAAAACAAGCCCTACCACAGTTTAAAAGTGATGCTTTTCTTCCGTGAGAGGCCTGTCGTGTGTCTATTTCATTGTTTGAACTTCACACGAGAGCAACACTCAGTCTTAAATTCAAATATACACACTTCAGTAAATTGCTTGCAATCTTTGGATCCGTCTTGCATGCCCTTCACGATGTAATTCAGAAACAGTTGGAGGCCTGTGTGTTGATGGCAACCCCGGTGGCCCAATCACATTCATTCCACTTAATGTGGTTTTCACCTATCCCGCCCAGCTGCCCCGGACCCCCTACCGCCAACCTGATTCAGCCGGCGTATCTGCTGCGCCTCTCTTTACCTGGGAAAGACTCAACGCGGCCATTTTGGCAGAAATATCAGATCATGATCATCACCACCACCACCGCCATCGCTCTCGCTATCATCACGCTCATCTTGACGATCCTACAGAGCGGGCCGTCGGTCTCGCTGTCGGAATGTGAGAGTGGAGGTTTCTCTCTCCAGGCGGCCCCAACCTGCGAGGTTTGGTTTCTGACCGCAGAGAAACACACACCGTTTCAGAATACGCAAATAGTTTTTGTGTAGGAAAGCATGCATGGAGCCTGGGGTCTGTGTGTTTTACAGCATCACAGCAAGGCCTTTACACACTCAAAACATCAAAAACCAGATCCACAGAAAAGACCAGGTCCACATCAAAGACCAGGTCCACATCAAAGACCAGGTCCACAGCAAAGACCAGGTCCATAGCAAAGACCAGGTCCACAGCAAAGACCAGGTCCATAGCAAAGACCAGGTCCACAGCAAAGACCAGGTCTACAGCAAAGACCAGGTCCACAGCAAAGACCAGGTCCATAGCAAAGACCAGGTCCACAGCAAAGACCAGGTCCATAGCAAAGACCAGGTCCACAGCAAAGACCAGGTCCACATCAAAGACCAGGTCCATAGCAAAGACCAGGTCCACAGCAAAGACCAGGTCCATAGCAAAGACCAGGTCCACAGCAAAGACCAGGTCCACAGCAAAGACCAGGTCCACAGCAAAGACCAGGTCCACATCAAAGACCAGGTCCATAGCAAAGACCAGGTCCACATCAAAGACCAGGTCCATAGCAAAGACCAGGTCCACAGCAAAGACCAGGTCCACAGCAAAGACCAGGTCCATAGCAAAGACCAGGTCCACAGCAAAGACCAGGTCCACAGCAAAGACCAGGTCCACAGCAAAGACCAGGTCCACAGCAAAGACCAGGTCCACAGCAAAGACCAGGTCCACAGCAAAGACCAGGTCCACAGCAAAGACCAGGTCCATAGCAAAGACCAGGTCCACAGCAAAGACCAGGTCCACATCAAAGACCAGGTCCTAGACATTGGATTTATCAGAGGGAACTCAGATTCACTCAGACGTTTCACTAAAGCGAGACTCAATAAAGTAGAGCCTGTAAAGACCTTGATAGTGAACTATTGATTCAACGTCTTCTTCATTCAGTGAAACGTGTGCATGTGAACGTTGTTGACCTCCATATCACGTCCATGCATGCATCATTACCTTTTCAAATGTGCATGTCATTGCAGTTTTATGTTGAGATAATATTAATTCTGGGAGTGCATTTACCGTAATTTCCGCCATATAAGCCGCTACTTTTTTTCACACACTTTGAGACTGAGGCTTTTACAACGATGCGGCTAATTGATGGATAAATGTGTTGGCGGCGGGACGCTAACTAGCTTCCGGCGGCGGGAAGCTAACTAGCTTCCGGCGGCGAGCCGCTAACTAGCTTCCGGCGGCGGGAAGCACATTTAAACTCATCATATCAGACCAATGAAATTGCCGAACAGGTAACAGTGGACCAATGAAACTGTTTCGGCAAACTAACTCACACAATCCATTTTGCGCTTCGTGCGCGCACCGTAATCATGGAAAAGAAACGAAGAAATGCATATGATGCAGCTTTCAAGTTAAAAGCGAGCCGTCTGGCTGTCGAAGAAGGAAATAGAGCTGCTGCACGTACGCTCGACATCAATGAATCGATGGTGAGACGCTGGAGACGGCAGCATGAAGAACTGACTCGTTGCAAAAAGACGACAAAAGCGCAAACGAAAGAGAGAGTGCAACGAAGCAATTCTGAGGCTGTTTAATTCCGACACTGAAGAAGAGGACTTCAATGGTTTTAGTGCACAGGAGGACGATGGCGATAGCGATCAATGACTTTTGCTGGTAGGTTCCTATATTTTCGCCGAGAAAATGTGTGACGTAGTAATTACAGGCTGTTCGATTCCGATACTGAAGAAGATAACTTTAGTACTGTTCTGAAAAAAAGCATTTGCGGTATGTATGTTGTTGTGGATGTTACCGGCATTTATTTAATAAAAAGTAAAAAAAAAACTTTCCTGTAACGTCTTGCCACGTTAGTTTCAACGCGGACACTTGCGGCTTATAGACAAGTGCGGTTTATGTATGTACAATTTCTTTCTTTTTTTTTAAATTAGCTGGTGCGGCCTATATATAGGTGCGCTCTATAGTCCGGAATTTACGGTAGTGACAGTGTGGGCTTCTTTGTAGCTCTGACAGCTTGACGTAGCAGCAGCGGTGGGTGGAGCTTAGCGAGGGTCAATTTAACAAGTAAAGTCTTGATCGCATTACATCCATTTGACAGAAGCTGGTGTCCAAATGGAGAACCATGCATTCACATTCTACAGGAACAAGAGCAAGATAAAAACAAATGGACGTGGATCCCTCCTAAAGGGATGGTTAATGCTACAGTGCAAGTGTCGAAAGGATAATATTTTCAAACAAGAGATTTTAAGAAATAACTGTATAATAATTATATTTGCAGTATGCTAAATGATGCTCATGTTTTACAGTTTCCTCTCATTCTAGCAAACACCTTCTCTCTTTTCCCTCTGTTTTCATTCCTTGAGCTTTTTCATCAACTATAGACACACTGTATGCAAGAGAACACAGACTGTGGAAAGCCTCCATTGCATATGCAGCACTCAAATATGCATACTTGAACACATATACAACAATCAACAGTCAAATATGAGGGGTGAAGATATGTTGAGTAGCACTCACACAAAGCTTAAGTGCTTCTTCACACCAGGCAATTCTCAAAAGGACGAGGAATGCTGTGTGCTAATATGAAGGCAGATAAATCATGCCATAAATATGACATATTACTGCTTGAATCCAGTGGGACAACACGATGAAGCAATTAACTGATCCCGATACAGACTCATCAGATAATTAAAAGTTTTGTTTGCATTGGAGCTCCCTGATGATTTAGTTGTAGAAGTTCAACGGTTGCCAACTTGAAAATCCGCTCATTATTCAGGCCTGCTGTGGTATGGCCTCCATCCAGACGGATGTGGCTGGAAGTGGAGTGCGTATTGTCTCATGGAGGCTCTGTTTTAAAGACTGCCGTGCAGCTGGTTAAACCCTAGTTGTTTTGCATTGATTGCAGGTTGGATTATATATTTCTATTCATAATTTGTTGCACTAATCCAAAACAACATATATCTCCGTTGTGTATGCCCCCAGTGAGGTACGATGGAATAGATGGAGTACCAACTCTCTTCGTAATTCAACACTGGGTGGCAATTATCAACTGATGCCACAGCTGGTGTCCTTTAATCCCTAAATGCTTGCGGGTGTAAAATGTGGCTCAAAAGAAACATCCCTAATGTGAAAAAGGGTTATAGTGGTACAAACAACCCACATGGTATTGCTTGGCAGAAATGAAAATATGGTCCCAATGTACCGATCACATTGGGACCATATGATGCAGAGAAACCGCGTCTCAAACACCAGTATGTTTTAACATGTAAAAAGGTTAAATCAAACTGAATTATGACACGGTAATAGAACAATCTCCTCCAGCCATAATGCCTCTATGTGGTCAGCAAAGTTATGATGAAACTAAGCGAAACACCCTTTCTTCTCGCTCTTTCTTTTCTCTCTTCACCTGCAGTGTTTTGCCCTGCATGAGGAGAGACAGAGTTTGTTGGAGAGACTGGAGGAATGCGTGCCTGCTGCGGGTATGCTGGTGTATAAGGGCTCACGATATGTGATAAAACATAGCCTGATTTCACAATAATAAGCTCAACATAACCTTTCAAACTAAACAACATCTGAGGTTGTTTTAGTCCATTAGTCAAACTTTTATTTGAAGATTGATGTCACTCTCATGTCTGTGTGGTAAATATAAAGCCACAGAACAAGGAGAGGTTTCCCCTGTTGGCTTCTGGCTGTAGCTTCATGTTTTCCTTCTCGATTGATTTTGTCGTCTATCTTTTAGCAACTGTATTTACTAAGATGTCCGATACGCCTTTACGATCTGAAAACAAAATGATGACTAAAGTATCTGCTGATATTGTTCTACAAATCTGACAATTTTGAACACATTGCGTTGTGGTCACTTGACAGAAAGCTGAGTATCACAGAGAGCTTTCCAAATAAAGTGCAACGGTTCACTTTCACGCTGTCAGACCTTTTCTCAGGAGCTTTATGTGTGTGGCGTGCATCACATTTGTGCTGGCTCCTGTGGAGGACTGTGCTTTCCTCTCAGAGATAAAGAGTGTGTCAACATCTCCACTCCTCAAAACCTTTTCCTGAACACGAGAAAAGTGGGAATTAAGAACGGGTACCTTTACTTGACCTGGGGCCCCAGTAGATTATCTTCATAAATACCAAATCACATTCCTTGTACATGCTGTGTGCTCGGGGAATCATTTATTATTGTCACTCTAATAAATGCATATCAGCCATGCACTGTATCATACAAACCAGAGGAAAAAAGAGGCATGTATTTTATTGGCATAGTGAATGGCATGGTGAATAAAGCACGTGAGCAGCATGCACCTCAGGCATATACTTTTTCTTATAATATGTTTTCCAGTACTTGTAGCTCTCCTACTAAATATATTTCTGCTTTAAAATTCTTGCGTGTCCAGTCTGATCATATGAGACCGTTATGGCGGTCTCCTCCGTGAGAAAGGTTAGATTTATGGAGTGATCCTGGATGGAGGGCGTCAGGACAATTGCAGAACCTTCTGGGGCAAAAACATTTTGAATATGTTTGACTATTTGAATACACTTGACAAGTATCTCATGACGATGGTATTCACAGATAAGTGCTGACTTCCTGCTTTTATATTTTTGGAGTCACAAGCTTGCCCGGGCAGCCGTGGGGTTGATTATCTTGCAGCTCCATGGCCACGCTCCAGACTGGGTCTCTTCTATGTGTGGCGGTGCGAGGCAGGCAGGATCCTGGCACGGCCCGGAGATTTCCACTGTGAGCTTTTTATGGTCAGCTTGAATAGTGCACTGATGAAAAAATGGAGATCACTTCGGGCCCCACTGTTCTTGTCAGATTTTGCACTTGGGAACCACAACTATTTATGAAAAAAAATGTGTTTTTTTTTGTCTTGTGACCTGAACTGATTTGTGTGTCAATTTCTATGCTAATCTGGGAAAATGGGTCCCTATTCTTTCATGATACTAAGCAACCTGTTCGTTCCAAGTACTGTTATATTCAGGCAGTCTTACATAGAGACAAGGAGCTCAAAGCTTTCACATATCTGTTTGCTGTTTTTTGAGCAGACATACCTCGAGCACATTTTCAGATGAAACATTTGCATTCCTCCCATACCACCATACACCTCTCAGTCCCACATTGCATTAACTCCTGCAACCTTTGCTGTGTCTGTCCCTGTTCCAGGACTCTCATGTGTGCTTGCAGAGGCTTTCTGTCCCTCCTCTGAGATGCGAGAAGAGCAAAAACACGCCTATGATTGAACACTCGTCCACATAAGTACACAGCGATGGGGCACACGGAGCTATGGGACGTGAGGCGTAGACCTTCCTCGGGCCAGATCATTAATGTAGCCTCACACATCCAATGCTCAGCCCACAGCACACACCCACAATTGACTGTACATGTCTGTCGGATCTTTCATCGCCTGCCGCCGCACCAAAAGTTTGTACTTTTTGTTTGTCTTCGGCTCTTATCCTTCCCTGGAATCCCAGTCAATATGTTTGTTTTGGGAGAATGTGTGGGCATGTCTCTGTGGGTATACGAGAGTACATCACGAGTGTTTATGTGGGAGTGTGGTTTAATATATGTTGGAAAGCCGAGGAGTATTTCTGTCATACTGTGCCTCTGCCTGCAGTGAAAGCCAATACTGTCCTGTGGTTAAATCATTTCACTCAGTGGAGAGTATTGAAGAAAACACCAAAGCTACAGTTAAGACTTTAACTCACTGACAAGACCCCACGTGTGACCGGAGAACGGTCGAGAACACGGAGGGAATGCAAGTGAAAAACGATTTCTGGAGATTTCAAGCAGTTTGAATCAAAAGCTTGAGTACACAAACATGAGAACATCCGCTTTGTGAACGTGCAGGGTATACATACAGTACACTGTTTACTGGCCAATCAGGGTCTTCATTTGGGAGTTTGTCCATATCAAGGACGAAGCCTTCAACGTCTGAATTTCTAGGGTGCTACGTCATCGAATCCTGTGGAAGGCTCGTTCCAATGTTGAGGATCCTTTGAATCGAAGACTGAGACAAATTTGTGGCAAGAAATTGTCAATCTAGTGCTAATTTTCACTGATTTTGAAGTTTGTTCCAATCTTCGCCCCGCAGTGAATAGCGAGCCAATAATAGCACTGAGGCCGGCAACGGTAGAGAGAGACAGCGGGGTAGAGACGGCGCATTTTCATATCTAACTTGGGGAATAAAGGGGTTTACTTCGACCAAATCAGTTGCTTGGCAACCTCACCGTGATGACGAGGCATCAGAAAGTGACTCATTTCCCCGACAAGAAATCATTTTTCTGTAAAAACACAAATTGGCAAGTTTACACAATGATTTTTGTAACTTCTTTGTAAATATAAGCTGGCATCTGGCAGTTTAAGCTTCTCTTTCCACCTTCGCATCACATTATCTTCTGCAGCATCCATTCAAATCTTGCTGTTGTGCAACAGTAACCTGCAAAGTATGATATATCTCTTTCTCTGCTGTGGGTGAAAACAAAGCCAGTATTTGTCTAATTGACTAACTTCCCAGTTCTTCAGATGCACTGGAAACACAAACGGGGCGCACAAAAAAAACTTTTGGACTATTTGCATAAAATGGGGCTGACATGGTAATTTCCTCTTTGGGTGTGTCCCAGCATGAATAACAATAGTCTTAGCTTTGTGTGGGTTGATATTTTACACGCGGTGGTGACGTGTGCTGGTGTATGTAAGGGAGTTAAAGTGAGATGTGATTCAATCTCGACAAGTAAAGGCAGTTAAGCAGCGAGGGCACACATGAAGTGAGAGAAGGTGTCTGACCGGGGAGGGCAATGTGAACGAGTGGACAAAGGGAGCTGAAAATGTCACAGTGAAGAAGAAAGACTGTTTAGGCAGTGACGGATGAGAAGAGAAATGCAATCTGGGCCCAGACAGAGGTGTAACAGACCAATTTGTTTGTGGTGTAATGGAGAGAAGATGGGTTGGCCTGGGTGATAAGTTGGCCAGGTCTGGGCCAGGCTGGACTGAGAGGATAAGAGGGGTTCTGAGGTCTGTGTGGAAAACATTCAGATAGACAAATATCTGCTGCAGCCGGGAAAGAAAGGTGAAGTCAACAGGAACACAAAGGCGTATAGATGTGATGTTTTACAGCAATACAAAGCAGTTCACTTTTTTCACAGTCTTTTGGGGAAGTTCAAGTCCAAAGAATTCAATACAAGTCTTATAGTCACATGAGGTACAGGTTCAAAAAGCCCCCACAAAAAAACAATATGGCAGCCATGCCCTGCATCCACATAGACATAATTGTTTGGTGCATTGCCAATCAGATGCAAAGGCAGAGCAAGCTGCCTCTGCAGACTGACCTCTGGCTACAGAGATAGCGTTTGTGATAGGGAATATCAGCTAGTTGATGCCAACGGACCTTTGAAACCTTAACATTAAGACGAGTCACACTAAAAAAGTGCAATAGCAAAATTCAGAAAAGTATTTGGTTTTATAGCTTGCTAGCTTGACTGGTAATGGGACCGTATTGCATTCCTTCTTGGAGCAGTTTATACTTCAACAGAAAAGGTTAAATATAAGTGAATGGTGCAACACAGTTTATAACAATTTCCTTCCCCATTTCGGACTCGCTGGCTCTTCGTTTTCGCAAAGGTCAAAACTGCTTGCTATTGGTCAATTTTGAAGGTCAAATTTTTTGCTTCCACTGATCAATATTGCTGTTTTAAATGATCATACGCCCCATCAGCTCAGCATCTGGGTCTGATGCATTTTTATCTGAGTAGGCAGCATGATCCCATTAAACCAGTCTGGCATGGGAATGCCTTCTCAAGAATATAACGTTGTTAAAATTCCCATTTTATCCTGTTCATTGACTTCCCTCGTTGTGGTTAATATATGTAAATAATCTTAACCTTGAATTCAGCTCATATTCATTTTGAATTCTTGAACTGAAACAAAATACATTTTGCAGCATAGAGATTATTTTCTTTGCAGCGGTGCGGATGTACACTAGTGTTGGGAAGAAGACACCAAGAAAAGAAGCAGTGGTTTTGGACGTTTTGTGTTCAAATAAATAGAAATGGTTGGAATTCCAAGTGCCGATTTTTCTGTCTGGGCTCAGCTTTTGTGATATTTCCAGAGCTTCGGCCTTTTCCTGTAGAACTGCCATGGGCAAACCAGATTGGCAGCCGGTGTTGCTGGGAAGAGCAGGAGAGTAGGGGCAAAGGGTCAAGCCAAGAGGTCAGGAGTTGACCCGCCAGGAGAGGATGAGGGGAAGAGAAAGGGAGGGGAACGGAAAAGTGATATGGGAAGAAGGGACTTGGAGCACTGACACATTGAGATGGAGGGGAGAAAGTGAAGGGAGGATGAGGGCAGAAAGGTGACACGCTCAGACAGAGGGAGAGAGAGACAGAGAGGGATGGGGCAAAAGATGGAGGAATGGACAAGGGGAGTAAGGGATGCTGCTGATCCACCGGTTTGACCTTGCAGACAGTCATGCGGCCCCAGCTCGTGTGTGTACATGCGAGACCGCTCGTGTGTATGCGTGCGTGAGTGTGTGTGTGTGTGTGTGTGTGTGTGAGTGAGTATTTTCATTTCCAGCACGAGCAAGCTGTGCTTTATTTGCCGAGCAGGGTCAGGGCAGCACGGACACACACAAACACGAGTCCATCGGTTACAACACAGAAAAATCTATCATCGCTCTAATCTCAACTGCAATCAACAAATCGATGAGCACAACATTCTGCTTGGATGGTCGAAGTGTGTGTGAAGAGACTCAACTTTGTCAGACTGTAAAGCTACCCGCTGGTCTGACTTTGCTGGTCTGACCTGCCATACTCGGGCGTCAAGCCTCTCACATCGGATTTCTCTCTGTCACGTTTCAATTCCTTGCCTGGAGTTATGAGCAGTGCTTCTGCAGCTCGGCGGACAGGAGCTGCAGCTCACCGTCTAAAAATTTCATTTTTCTTTGTTTCTCTGCTCGTGCTTAGTCTTCTGTGCTCTTGGCGCAAAGGCAACATTCGTACGTTTTCCACATGGATTGTTGCAATCAGACGTCAACACGTTATTGGTGTGTTTGAGCTGTAATCAACCAATCAATCAATAATATCATTAGCTCGGTGTGTTTTGTGAACTGAACCTTGAGACTAAGCAGTGATATCACAAACCATTTTTTCGGAAGATGCCCGTCAGCGTTCACAATCCACGTAGTAGATTTGAATTCAGCTCATACCTATCGAGAGTTCTATTTTGTAAGAAAAGGACTATGTTGCAGCTCCGGGCTTAGTTTCTGATGTGCAACAGCGAAAGAGATATGAAAGCACACAGAAAAGAAGCAGAACTGTCTCTATCTGGAGGCCGTAGTTTTCTATTTTTTATATTTGATTTGCATTTATTGAAATATCTTTTCTGCAATTGTATGTCTCTAAACTCTCAGGTTTCAGGTCGTCTCTCTTGGATGTGCATTTAATTATTCATGCTTTGTGAACCAGCCTCATCACTCAAAGATGAGCATTCAACACGAGGCAGAATTCTAACTTAATGTAAATGTTTGATCTCACATTGAAACCTTGGAACAGAAGAGCTGCAGAGATGAACTGCCAAGCTATCAATAAAATGGTGTACAATCAAGATTGAAAGAAAGATGTTGAGTCCTTCCAATTGGACATAATTGTGGACCAATATAACTATTACTAATGCCTGAAAAGCTTAAATACAAAATTTGCTACAGTTAAATAATGATTGTATTATTTACACATATCCCTGCCTTTGGCTGAACATTTATTTCCTCTGGAAATCCTCACCTTGTAAAAGTCATATTCTTCAGAAAAAGCTCAATTAATGCTTCATTTGTCATATTTGTAATAATAATAATATTATTAACCAAAATATGCTGGTACTAAAATACTACGGTTGAGGTTGACTTATCTTTTTTTTTTAAACTGGCATTAAAATAATCCCCTATAGTCTTTTTAAATGAGACATTGCTGTTTTTCAGTTCCTGGACCAAAAGCTGTGAAATCCAGCTACACGATGTGGGACAAATGTTAGTGATTGTTGCAAACTCTTGTATCTGTAGTGGTTTAGTCTCAAAACATTGCCCATGCATCAGGGCCACTGCTGCGGCGCAACGTATCGACCATTGTTTGATTAATGACGGTGGCAATCTCTGCTGCAATCATCTCTCATCCTGTGGTAATCACAGCCTCACTCACTCGCCCATCTGTCTGCTCTACTTTCAAATCACACCATCTACCTGACACCCTGTCTGCAACCAGAGCCCAGTAATGATCTGATCTGCCCTTGTTTCTCTGTGTAAAAATAGTCGGATACATAATTAACATCATCGCTCATAACAGCTCCAATAACTGACTTTCATTGGGGGGTGGGATGTAAAGGATGACGGTTCGGCTCATCTGAAGGCAGAATGTTGTTCGTCCAAAAACTACTCAATCATCCCGTCTTAACACTTCCTGCATGGCGATTGGAAGGTTGCCAAGCACTGCTGCAGTTCTCTATTTGCACTCAATTTAGATGGTTTGGCGCCAGGCGGTTGTATGTGTGTGTGTGTGTGTGTGTGTACATGCGTGTGTGTACTGTGTCTCTAGTCTCTTCCGTCTCCCTTATCGCTCACTTATTCACTCCTTTTCTGTCTTACTCTCCCTATTCCCTCTGCTTCTCTTCTGCCATTTGTCTGTCTTCTGCCATCTATTTTCCCATTTTCTTCCATCTGTGGTTTCACTCATGTCTTTTTCTTTTGTCTCCTAAAACTCCTCACCTCCTCAGCCCTCTTCATCACTCCCCCCCTGCTCTTTGTCCCTCATGTCGTCTCCTCCTTCTGTCTCTTGACTCATGGTTTGACTTGACAATCTTCGCTGGCCGTTACTCTGCAGGTTGAGGGGTTATGGAGTTCAATGTGCTTTAACAGAGGCAGGTTCTTGCTGGAGAGGCTGTCTCGTCTGGTTTCCACACAGCAGGCTGACAGCGGCTAGCTCAGGACGTGCTCATTATTTGACACACAGCCAGTGGCGGCCTTTCCACACCCTCTATCTCACACACACACACACACACACACACTCACACACTCACACACTCACACACTCACACACTCACACACACACACACACACACACACACACACACACACACACACACACACACACACACACACACACACACACACACACACACACACACACACACACACACACACACACACACACACACACACACACACACACACACACACACACACACACACACACACACACCACACATAAGATTAAGTTATTTAGCTCGACCATGACATGACTGACTCATTAAAATCTGAAAACTCAGAAAGCGAATCCATCACCTGTTCATCCACAGGTGGGATGAAAAGAAAAAAAACGTATTGCACAGAAAACTGTATATTTCTTTATTTACATATAAGAAAAGATTTAGCTGTGTGGTCAGCAGTAGTTAGTATCATATGTTGAAAAGATTCAGATTTTGTAGTTTTGGTATTATGGTAAAATATCAAAGAAGTCGATGCATTGCCCTTTTCTTTATGTTTTGTAACTCCAGATTCTACGAGTATAGTCGTAGCCCTCTAAGAGTTTTTGCTATTGGGTTCATGTGCATTGGTTTTTTTCCTGTGTGCCCTGCACATAAACACAGATGCGTAACAGCCATCTGGCCATAGTTCTGGCAATTAAACTAACATTTCTTCAACTATTGTTGGTGGAGCCAGAAGGGCCCACATTTTAGAGAGCCACGCCTACACTCATAGACACTGGAGTTACAATTCATAACTAAAGTCCAGTATCGTATATGGGCTTCTCCCTCTAAGAGCTGTCACTATTGGGTTAAGGGTGAAGCTGATGGAGTCTATGCCCAACTGTGCCATCAAGGTCCACATGCAGACAACATGAACACTAGTTCGGGAGGAGTGGTCATAACAGCACATCAGAGGGTATAGGACCATTTTCATTTACTGTGCCATAATTCTGGTCGCCGCCACCGTAGAAGCTGTGTTGAGGGCCATGGAAGCCGTGATAGCCTTCCCGATGTCCATGACTAGCTTCCGGGATGCAGCCATGGCCTTAGGGACCACTGCAGAGATGGAGGCAGTGGAGGACTGCAGCGAGCACAGCTGCAGCCGCCTGAGCGGCACACTTAGTGCGAGTGATCGGTGAGGCGCGAAGAAAACCTGGTCCTGAAGAGATGGTGGTGTGGGTTTACGCCTGCAGGATGGATGGATGCCAAGCTTTGTTTCAGGAGCGGAACTGCAGGATATCCCTCTTCCGTGTGTCCCTGCGGACTCTAATTAAGGGCTCGTAGCGTGATACACACACTCCTGACCCTGAAGTAGAAATGGGAGCAGAACTATGGTAGCATGGCGTTTGTATGTCTCAAGTATGGAAGTAATGAGGCCAATGCAGAGCACAAGGGTGCAAACAATTCTTTGCAATAACTCTATATACTATATAAAACACAATTGATCATGCATTGAGTGCAAGATGAGAAAACAAATTAAATGAAATGAAATATGTTACTTTAGCACTTCAGTGACTCATTTTATTTACACCTGTTTTACAACAGAATTGACTTATCAGACAGGGGATTCCAATAAATCAGTGGTGTTTTCAGTCACTTGTTATAAATGTCTGAATTGAGCCCTGGGCCGAGCTGGACCTGCTTGGCCCTTCCGTTGAGTTATCTGTTTCCCTACCTCTCCGACTCACTCCCTTTATGCTCCTCCGCCGTACCACCAGGGTCGACCAGTGAGTTCAGCAGTGCTCCAGCGAGGAGAGAAACTTCCCAGAACAAAGACTGGAGCAGTGACCTGGCATTCCAATGCTGAGGAGCCACTGCCAAGCTCACTGATTGAAAGTTCCCCTAACCCAGCTCCCCTCTACCTCCACCCACCCCCCCACCCTAACTCTCTCACCCCTCCCGCCCTGCCACCGCCTCTTACTTCACTCCACCTGACTGCTAAAGGGACACAGAGAGAGGTCCAGAGAGCCACTGACCGGGAGAGAGAAATAGAGCAGGCGAGCTCTCGATCAGAATGCGAGCGGTGCTTGACTCTCCCAAGCACACAAACGAACCTGTCTGCTGGAGAGTTTGGCACACGTTGACCTGACCTTATGGTCGAAGGTTCATGTGCTCTTTGACAAACTGAAGCTCCAAAGTTTTCCTTCACCTCTTAAGTGCAGAGCAGAATATCAATGGATCGAGAATGCCGTGCCTTCAGACTTCTGCTGAGAGTTTTTCTATGAGACCCACTACCACAGAAGGCTCACAATGCAGACAATTAAGCATGCACTTCATAATATGATGGTGCTGTTATCACCTCTGTGATATTGTCACTGAAATCCACTTGACGGACATTTTATAACACACACTGGTTGCATCATTATTGTCTGGCATCTACCAGTGCAGCATATTCACAAGAGCAGGATGGCCTTGGTCCCATTCATTAGAGCTCTTTTTTTTTCTGTTTCTGAATGCTGGTTTCTCAGAAAGCACTGCTAATACAGTTTATGAATCTCAATCGTACCAATGGTTGTGGATTCCAATTCAAAATCAGTTGCGTGACAACTGAGTTGACGTCAGCGGAAATTGAAAAGATTCCAATTCATAATACACAACATTGCAATTGGTCCAGTTCCATTTTGTAATCCACAAAGCTGTCACCAGGCATATCACTTTGATACAGGACGATTCTACAAAACCCCAGATTTTTTTTTTACATTTGTTTCTACTAAATCCAAGCAAGTCTAAGGAATATTGTGTCGACAGAAATAAAAAAAAAGCAAAAGAATGGGGATGTACCAAGTCACAAGCCACCCTGACCTCCACACGCTTACTTTCTGCCTCGCTAAAATAAAAAGGGCACACTCCTTCAGCAATGAATATTGGTGTTGAAGTGAAATTGCTTGCTAGCATTAAGGAGAAACCAGAGCCCAACTTTTAGATCCTAACAGAATGAGCTCAACCAGCACTGCCCCATTTATTTGATTGTTTTGACCTCTACCTATCCAGGAGGAAGTTTATATTTCTAACAGAGTCTTAGGGAACAAATGTACAGCATAATTGAACAAACTCACCCTGACATCATATTTTACTGTTAGGATACATATTTGCTTTCATAAATGCCTGACTCGCCCATCTCTCTGGCTTGCTGTCTCTTCCTCAAGGAGCAACTCGACACACACAGGAAGGCACTTTGTTCTGAGGTAAATTGATGATTTGGGGGCCTAATATTACTCAAAGTATGTCACCATGTCTCAGGGACATGAAGACCTAAGGCTAAAAATTGAAAGACAATAAAAACAAACCAGAACCAAGGCGGGCATAGTTTATTTTTATCAATTCCTCTTAAAGACAAATGTGTAGAAAATATTATAATTTCATCTTTTTGTGTCTATCTTTTTTGACCTTTGCAAGACAATTTCCCGGGGGGCGCTTATTGCGAGCGATAGTTTCTCTGACTTATTACCACCAAGGGAAAATGTTGGTGTTTGCAGTGGCTTTTAACAATTTCATGAAACGGCAATCAGCAGCAAAAGAAGTAGACTTGTGCGTCCCTTTGCTACACACAAAAGATAAACGTTGCAGGCATACAGCCCACACTTGGTTCTTTGGTTGTCTCTAGAAGTTGTCTGGGCGTAGCAGATCGTTTTCATCAGGCTCTCTGTTGCAGTCACATGGAAAACAGGCTCTCCCTTTAATTAGAAAAACAGCCTCTTCGAGAGCGGTGTCACTGCTCTCTTTCACTGGTGCGGAAGTACGACATATGGATACTAAGCTACAATACCTGGTACAAATGTGTGTGGGTGTTCAGATGCGTTACAGTTTGTCCGTGGGTGTTTGTCAGTCTCACAAACAGACCATCTGCCTTGTTAATGTGGGAGCGCGGTGCCAGTAGATGCTTTGATAACAACCTTTTGGAACTACGGACATCTGTGTGTGGTGTGCTGTCTATGTGTGTGTGTGTGTGTGTGTGTTCATGTGTGTGTGTTGTGAGGGGAGATGGCTCCATCTGTTTGTATTGTTTCTCTTCTTGATTGCTCCGCTTGCAGCAAAATTGTATTCTGGGACTGTTTTGAACGCACACCCACACCAGCATACCTGGAGGGAAGCATGTGCAAACGCACACTCACAGGATACACAATGAGAACTGAGTGACATATCCTTGTGAGTACAGTATGCGCACAGATGTGTATTTCGGGAAAAAGGGTACAAATAGAAAATGTATGAAAGGCCAGTGATTGTTATTGTTCCAAAGAGTCTTTGTCTCTTCTCTAAACGGCTGAAAATTTGCAGAAGATGGAACATTTTCTTAACTCCATAATTAAACGTGTTGCCCAGGGGCCAAATGTTTAACAATGTGGCTAATTATTTTTAGTTTATTATAGCTAAGTTGTTGCTCAATCTTCAAGCATGATTTCACATTTTCAATTTGCTCCTTTAATCAGTCACTTTCTGTCTTCCGAAGGGTTCACTTTTGCTGTACTATTGCTTGTGTGTGTGTGTGTGTGTGTGTGTGTGTGTGTGTGTGTTGGGCGTCATGTCCTGTGATGTCAGGGTGTGCATGTGTGCAATGGCCCGGTGTCAGGCTCCTGGGATCTGTCAGACGTGAGGCAGAGACAGGGGCAAAAGGTTAAAAAACACTCACACACATACGCGCATTTGTACACACACAAAAAATGTTAAAACACTCAACAGATACGAGACACATTCCTACGTCATCCTTTCACATTTGTTTTCCCTTCAAATGGATTAATAGAAACATTGGATGCTTACTGTGAGTGGGTGATATGTCGGAGCTCTGCTGAACAGAGGTCCAATTAAAGTGCTTCACCTTTTTGTTTCGATGCTGGGAACGTACACACAAATCCCCAGAGTTGTGCACGTATTGCACACACGTACAGCCACGTGTATCACAAACACGGCAAATGTTTTGACCCTGTGGGCCGGCGCAGCACTGCGAGAGTGGCTGGTGGGCCGGGTGGGACCTCGCTTTGTCTCTGTTCATATTATTCAAAAGAATAAAGCATTTTTTTTCTTTCTTTTTTTTCACCCAGTAAATTGAAATTTGAAACAAAATGCCGATTAAGAGCCGAGAGACCTCCCCGGAGGAAAGAGCGCCGGCGTTTAACATGCAGACCCCGTGTTTAGCCCCAGTCCCTTTCAAAAAAAGCAGCACAGCCAAACCAATCTCCCTGAGAACGGCACGGCAAATTTCTCACAGATGAGTTTCGGCTTGAGCCCCAAAACACAAAGTGAAATGAAGGCTTCATTGTTTATCAAAGCAGCTGTAGTGTTTATTCGACTAGGAGCAAACACACAGGCGGCCTAATAACACTGGCAGTGGATATTTCCTCCGACACATATACAAGAGGACCAGAAAGCTACTGTATGGCCCTCAGTGAAATTTATGTGAACCGCCTTATGTCCACAGAGGTGAGTGCATCTTGCATTGCGCGAGGCATGAGACCTTGTATGGAAATAACGAGTCAAGTGGCACGATAACACAAATGCACCCATCTCCCCTTCAGATGGCAGTTTGCGTGTTAAACTGCTGGAATGAGGGACGATGTCAGACTCAGGACATTTGATAAACAGGCGGGTGTGACTGCACCATGCAACGTAGCAATGTTAATCCTCTCGGGGGTCAGCGCTTTTAAAGGACTTGTTTGTGCAGAACAATGAGTCACTAGATCAGGATTGCTCAGAGCTGAAGCGTGCTTGATGATCCTGTGATCAAGTGAAGGCATGGAAAAAAAAGAATGAGGAAATGTATGAGAGCTAATGGTGTTTTTTTTCTATGGTCTGCGTAAAATTTAACCTGCTGTTTTTTTCTTGGTGTGCATCTGTTGCCATATCTCTGATAAAATATGTATAATACGTATTTGATTTACCAAATGCATTCAAATTTTATAGTCGTTATTGTTTTACAGTCTTATGCTGAACGCGGTGCGAATTATTTGCGCGAGTAGATTACATGTAAAGTCAATGCACAGACTCACGTGAGTAACACGGCGCGAATATTCGCAGTATACGGCAGGACGGCAGTGATGACGTGCGGAGCATCTCAACGCTGATTGGCTTTCGTCACGTACATTTTTCTCCCGAGTTGGAGCATTTCAACTTGCGCGAATGAGGCGAAATGAGGTGCCGCGTTATTAGCGCCATTCGCGCCATTTGCGTGGAAATTTGCGTCATTCGCAACCATTCGCGTATGTGCATTGACTTTACATGTAATCTACTCGTGAGAATAATTCGCGTCGCGTTTGGTGTGAACGCAGCATTGGAAGTGTGACATTCTTATACTGAGACGTTGAGGTTTAGGTCTACAGAGCACAGGATTTTGTCGTGAGTTTAGCCTTGTTGAGATTGTGGGTTTTGTGGTTAAATAACGAATTAGAGTTGCTGAAAAACCAGAAAAAAGACCAGAAAGACCTTAGATTTACTACATTTATTTACACAGATATTGAAGGAGAAACAAAACGAAGCACTTGGCAGTGAACATTTTGCATCAATAACATTTTGATTTGACAGCAGTTCACACATCTGTTCAATAACCTTTTCCTCACTTTTAGGGTCGCTGCGTCCTCTCACTGATTCTCAGGCAACATTAGCATAGCATAACGCTAGCCTGTGTGCTTACACACTCCCTAAACACAACCTATCTCAGTCCCTTTGTGCCACTGCTCTGTGGTGGCTGAATTTATTCTTTGCCTATTTATTTGATGTTGATGAAAGAGTGGATCAAGTCCAATCGCATCAATCACATCAAAGACCTGCTGTGTAACGTGTGGAATGGCACACATGATGCTCACACACACACACACACACACACACACACACACACACACACACACACACACATATAGGTGTGCTGGTGCACAGTCTGGTAAAGACCGTTTGATCAGCGGCCTGATCTTGAAAGAATCTTATTTACTCCCTTTTCAGAGGAATGTGAAATATCTAATGGAGTCAGCAGTATCTCAGTGTTCTCTCACACTACACTAAACGCAGCTTGTATTCACGGAGAGAGGAGGCAGGAGTATGCCTTGAGAGTATTTAACTGCCACCGCCTGTCTCTATCTGGGGGTCAAAGTCCCGCTGTCTTTCTCTTTGCAGATGCCACACGCCTTTGTCGCCCTTTCTCTATCTTGGCATCCTCCATCTATGTCTCTCTTTCTTCCCCACATAGAGTTGACGGAAAAGAATCCATTTAAGTAGCTCCACAGAGAGCGCCGTTTATTTCCCACAGGTCAGCTGATGCGTCCTCTCCACCATCACGGGGGCATTATCCTCCGCCACCGCGCGGACAGACCTGCGAGTGTCTGTGTGTGGGTCTGATGCGACGGGCGTGACGAACATGATACATCTCATCACATGCTTCTCCTTAGCGGATTAACAGGCGGGCTTCCAGCAGCATTTATGCCAATGCTCCTGTGGGGACTGGCTTTGTGCAGGCAACGGGAAAATTCAATCACTGCCTAAAAGATAGGAACGGGCGGATTGAAACGCTGCTTTGGTTCCATTTCCGTGTTAACCGCTGTTTTTCAAAGCTGGAAATGAGGAAAAGAGAGAGAAAGAGAGAGAGACAGAGAGATAGAGAGAAAGAGAGAGAGAGAGATATAGAGAGAGAGCTGGAATGCAACTTCTCAATCTGTCCCGCTCGTATTTCTGACTCTTTGTCGGGGACCGAGCTCGTGGCAGGATGGATTAGGGAATGGATCACGAAGACACACCTGGTGTCTAATGTCTCGACAGATCTCGTGATAAACTAGTTTCTGAAGTTTGCATAGGTTTAAATCACATCCCCTGTGTTGCTTATGAATCTTGGTAGTTGGAAGAGATCCCATCCAAATGGCATTTGCAGACATGAAAACCCCCACAGCATTTTGACATCAGCTTCGTCTCAAAGTAAATCCCAAATGTGAGCATATGGACCGCGAATATGTGGCATTAATCAATTACCTTTTTATTACCTAACTGGCTTATAGTTAGATAGCCACTACTTTACCTTTTTTTGACCACATCAAAGCCCAGCAACAATAACTTATTTCCCCCATGACGTTAACGGGTAAAATGTGATGCAAGAAAGCCGGATTTTCTAGGACCTTTTAGCACTAAACCATAATTTTCCTTTGACTATTGTATAACCATGCTGTTTTAGAAGCATTCTCTCTAATTCCACATTTGCACCACTTTGAGCATAAAAAGAAATATGATTATGATTGGCTTCACAATTTCAGGCATCATGCGGGGAAAAGAGGTGGTATTTTAAATGGAGCACTTGGGCATGTTGAAGAATAACGAAGACTACACATAATAAAAGTACCTTGACCTCTGCTTGCACCAAATATACTAAAATTCTCATATCAAGGGGAAAAGAGGGGAGTGCTATGTATGTGACAAGCTGCGTGTAACTTTGAATTCCCAACATTATGCAAGAGCACATTGGTGCCTTTGATAGGCTATCCTAGACATCTGTTCATGCATTTATGCCTCAGAAGATATTACAGCTTTGATAGGTATCTCCTGGAAACATCTGCCGAGAAAAACACCCCAGTCCCAGGCTACATAACACAATTGTCAAATACACTTGAGTATAGTTCGCCAAGCTTGCCAGCGTCCAAAAGGAAGATCCCGACGTCTTCATTTGATCACAATATTACCTCCACCAGTGCGAGCCCAACTGTCAGGAAACGCAGTCTCTAGAAACCTTTTTATTAGTCTTCACTCACAGTTTTCTTCCCTTCCTTTTTGTTTGGTTTGATCCCTGTGGTATTTATAAAAAACAGATCCATACATTTTCAGGAACTGGCGATCCATTCTTGAGTGTATTTTGACAGTTGCGTTGACTGAGCCTGAAGTGGCGAAATCTCAGAAGACAGGCATTCACACTTGTAGACGTCAGATGTTAAGAACATACCTGTCAAGCTTTCAATTATCGTCTTCATTAAACGCGCTCTAGTTAAATCGAGTGTGGCTACAGGTGGCATTTTACAACCCGTCAGTTTTTACAAGTATGGTAAAGAATGCTTTATGAATCCTTCAGAGCCTGGAACCTAAACTGTATTATCATGCGCTTGACTCTGGACTTTGCCCCACCTCTGGAAGGCAGTTGTCTGAGGTATTGTCAGCCATACATCCCTGAGTGCAACTGAATGAGTAATGCATGTGTGTGTACTTGAATGTGAATATGCGCTTGAACGCTCCGGTGCTTGTGTACCTCTGTGGGCTGTGAGTGTTTGTGAGTGTGGCGGCTGTGGGACTCCAAGAGGAACAGACAGTGAGAGAGAGAGAGCGAGAAAGAAAGAGCGAGCAGTAGGAGAGGTAAACTAAAGCTGCATGACGAGTACATCGGGGCACAGAGCCCCGACCTGGAGCGACAGTCCGAACACAGATACACCGTGTCCGAGCAGACAGTGAGAGGTAGAGGAGATTTCCCTATGGAGGAAGGCCGGGGACGCTGGGCACCTGAACACACACTGATACACACACCGCGCCTGCACTTACAAACCTGCAAGCAACCGCGTTACAAAACACAAACGGATGATCAGACGCACACACACACACACACACACACACACACACACACACACACACACACACACACACACACACACACACACACACACACACACACACACACACACACACACATGCATATGTATCGTGTACAAAAACACATAAATATCGGGTGGCATCTTTGCATCTCAGTGGGCTGAGCTTTTCGCGTACGCCTTGAAATGGAAAGTTGACTTCTGCTTCCCACCAGCATTGAGTCTGGACCAGAATACACAGTGCAGTCGAGGTGACTGGGGTGATCGTTGTCCTGCCCCCACCTCG
This sequence comes from Cottus gobio, assembly GCA_023566465.1. NCBI lineage: Eukaryota > Metazoa > Chordata > Actinopteri > Perciformes > Cottidae > Cottus > Cottus gobio. The sequence continues at coordinate 22,540,927 of CM042218.1, read as the reverse complement.
GTATCACTATCACTGTCTAATTCCCCTCACGCACGTTCTCTTTCTTCACCGAGGCAGCAGGAAAAAAGAAAAAGAGGAAACAAACAACGTTGAGGCAGGAATATTGCAAATGCACATGATGCCTGGTGCTTCCTGCATTCCCCTAAGATGTGCAATGTGAGTAGAACGTGTGGTGTGTTTGTTTGTATGCCTTTTCTTAAATGTCATTATCTGATTGACATATTTAATACATGCCCTGTGATGATTCTGTGTGCATGACGGAAAGACAAAAACAACACGCTCACAAACTGAAGCTGACGAGAAAGTCATGCATAAAGTGCTGTGAATTATAATTACCAAGAGAAAATGATGGGGAATCTATTTATACATTAAGTTCCTTAGAAGGAGAGAATACCTTAGGATATGCATCGCACAAAATAAAGGACTGCGGATTGGGAATAGACAATATATGTGATTGACAAGGAGATGAAACGGTTCATTCCAGGGCGTCAAGATAACAATATTTCAATGTGACACTCTGTTCTCAAGGAGGCCATCATTGAAGAAGAGAGCTAACAGCTATCACTTGAAAAGACTTGTGTAAAGTAAAATCTTACACTTATAATGTATTGTCGTCCACCCACAGGGAGGAGACGAAAGGAGGGAGGGAGGTAAAGAACATATTTGAAGGATTGTGACCAATCTCGTGTTTCTGATTGGCAAGTGTTGTCCCTCAGGGTTAGTTCGGAATTGTGAGGGCGGAACAACCGTCAAGATCCCTAAGTGGGTTTCCTACTGTTGATTCTGAGACATTTCTATTACTGACGTGTCATACTTTTCTGAACCTGTCTGAGTCTGTGACAGCATGTCGGTGACAGAGATGAATCTAGTCCCAAATGGTTGGCTAACGCTTTATGATGCCTTCCACGAACACAACACATGGATTTCTTCTTCTTCTGTAGGTGTAGTAGTACAATTTTGGGAGCATTTTATTGCCTTTCAACATGGTGACGCAGCAGCCATGAGCTAGGCCTGATGTCCACTAGAACCCAATGTTGGTTTGATATCAACATCCAACATGACAAGATACTAAACTGTTTTTAGTCCAGTTATACTTACACAGCCAAGTACAGTTTCTGTGCAGCAAAGCAGCCAATCAATTTGATTGTGCTGTGAGTTGTTGAGACAACTTTATAATTTTTAATTTTGGATGACCTACAAAGACGAGCTAAGTGAAACTTTTGGAGCAAAGATGTTATTTTTATGAATTTCAATGGCATTTGGACTCAAATAATGGTCTGTGATCAAATCCCCAAATTAACGACAAGTCTACGTAGTCAAAATAATTCAAATTGATTTTATACACTTATCTAAATAGGGTAGACCAAATGGACTATGATGGTAGGTTTGGAAAATGGACCCCTGAGGCCTCCAGAGGTCAGTAACTAAAAGGTTATGGCAGATAGGATATGTCAGTGTCACGACCGCTAATAAGTTAATACACTATCTGTTTGATCTCCAATCGGAGTCAGAGGTTGTGGCTGAGGTTAAACTTAAGAGGTCACTAGGTTACAATCGTTATTTTTTTGCTTCAGCTCACAGACATCCATCCGTTCATTGCATTGTGCTCACAAGAGCGCCGGCTTTTCGGATTTTAACACAAGTCAACAGGGCGATGAAGCAGCTGGTGAGCAGCACAACGGGACGACCCCGAGGGCCGAGCCCCGATGTGTGTCTCACAGGTCTAACTGCAGTATGGATCCACCCCTCTCTGACACGCAGCATGTGTCCACGACTTACAGGACAGGATGTAATGCTACTGATGCCAATCAATGATATTTTTATTGACCAGAGAAAATAGCTTTGTCAATGCACTCTCTCTGATGAACTAACCTCATCATTGATAGTATGAGCTATTGACTGAGAGCATCGGAGTGCCCGTCAGAAGGGCCCTAGAGGGGGAGAGGTGTCTCTGGTACATTGATTCCTGTCTCCTGGGCACTGGGGTGCTGTTAACAGTAGGAGGATAAAATCCTCCACAAATACTACGGAACAGAAGGCAGGGAGAGTGGGCGTTAAACTTTTACTATCATAAGAAAAAAAGCTTTCAGGCTGCCTTTGCCTGCTACAAAGTGCATTCTGTCCTTATTTTGTATTTGGCTTGTATAATACTAACAAACATGTGTGTTATTGTGTAGGCTGGAGGTTTGGAAGTGCACTAATGTCACTCTGATCAGCCAGTAAGCTTGTGATTTATTTTAAAACCTTCTAGTACCTGCTACTTTTTGACAACAGGGTTTTTATTTGCAGTTGAAGAGTTTTTAGGAATCCAAGCCATCAACCTGTCAGGCCGGAACTCGAAGCAGGACTCAGATGCAGAAAGGTCAGTGAACAGGCTTTATTTGAACCAAAGTACAAATCAAAAAACACTACTAAAGAACTCAAAATCACTCCAAACGGAGGAAAACCTAAAACTATGAACATTAATAAAACCTAAACTGAAAATCACTCCACTTGGGAGGCTTGGAAAATCCTAACCTAAGTTTCTGCAAGAAGGGCAGAACTAAAAGGCTAAACTGAAAATCACTCCTAATGAGGCAGGAAAAGCGTAAACACACGGTGGCGTCGATAGCGGCTGTGGACGTGGCTTGAGTAGTCTTAACCAAAGACGAAGACACTGAGGCACAAGACAAGGGGAAGACACAGACTATAAGCACATGAGGGTAATGGGGAACAGGTGGACACAATTAGGACTCACATGACACTTAGACAGGTGCCACACGAGGAAGGAGGAGGGGCCACAGCCACGGTGTGACACAACCCATTTAAAGCTGTTTACTCTTAAAAGAAAACTAGATAGAAAGATGGTTTCCAACAGTGTTACCCGGTGGTCGATCCAAAGGCAGGTAGCACAAACTTGTTCTTTCTAAAAGGTTTTGCCGAAAAAACAACACATCATGTTGTGCCGTAAAACCCAAAGTAAAAAAAACATGTGTCAGAAAACAAAAATAGTCGACCATTCTTTGAAAAAAGCTGAGAAAAACATCCAAAGACGACATTTCAAACTATTACTTTATGAGCTAAGTTCTATTCCGGCGTTACCTTTTCATGAAGGTGGATGAGAGAATGTGAGACTTATCAATAAAAGTATACATTCAGTAGGACTTTGTGCTCGGGATTAGATCAATTTCACTAAAATAACTTGTGGTTTCTCTGGTCTGAGCGTTCACGTGACAAACACAGGAATGCACGGCTGAAAACACTCCAGAGTGCGACAGAGCAAGAGCTGATAATGCCTCTTTATGAGGTTGGTGAGCATTAAATGACCAAAAGGAAAGAGAAGAATGTTCATCTGTAAATCTGACAGTCCGCTTTTAACCACATCAGGATGAAAGTTAGGTCTACAATCCTAAAGTTGCATTGTACTCGTTTTAATGGATGCTTTGAGGCTGAAGGAAATTAGGAAATGAAGTCATGCTTAGACTTAAACCTACCCCTAATTAAGTTTGGCTGAAATTATTAGTTTTAGGCTACTAATTTAACTGCTGTCTATTCAAGCTTGACAAGCTTGTTCACAAGGAAGCCCCCATTACAAACTAATTCTTTCTTTCTTCCTCTTTGTTCACCTTACAGATATAAACCACCTTTATTATGGCTGACACAAGCATGCGGACGCTCTGTATATTTCCCTGGTCTGTAACAACACGCCTTCAGACCAATAGAGTATCGGCTCGGCTCACAGCACTAAGCAGCCAAATTGCTACATCAGCTTAGTTGAATTTTAAAAATATTTATTGTTGTTTAGTTCACATCGGACTACGTGCTTATGATATTAACTGCGAGGCTGTGATATTTCTTCTTCCGTGGCGTAAAATCAATATGTTCTAAATAAACCTGAGTGGCGTCTCGGCTCAGGCGGCTGTTTGTTACGACGTCGTTCAGTCGGGTCTGAGTGTTTAAAAAGGTCTGATGGAGAGCCATTCATCCAGGCATTCTAGACAGCCACCAACTTGCTGATATGGAATAGAGCGTCTCGATAGCTTGTTATCGACTGTTATGGTGTTTTATCATTTATTTTGATAAGTGAAATCAAATTCTGGACGCTGGCCAGGCGGCCATTACCCACCGAGCTACTGTGGAGGCCGACGGGAGTGTGGGTGCACTCTCAGGCCTGTGTGGATATGTCTGCGTATGTGATGTGAAACAGAGAGAAGAAAAGATGGCATTAATGTCCATTTGTTATCTTTCTGCATGGGTGGATAAATCGACTGGGAGCCTATGAAGTCAGCGGTATGCAGCCGGGGACAGGGCACAGAGGACAAGGCGGTGCCTGACTAGATCCTTAAAGATGTTATTAATGGCCATGGGCACACACACACACACACACACACACACACACACACACACACACACACACACACACACACACACACACACACACACACACACACACACACACACACACACACACACACACACACACACACACACACACACACACGCACATACCCTGTTTAGAATGCATAACTCAGTAGTAAGCCTCTTTCTGTGTTCTGTCACAAGAGATGGTGAGCAGAAAGCAGAACAGGGTGACTTTATAATCCGGCTGTATTTATACTCCACCCTGCTGACTTCTGCACTTCCCACCCTTCTCCATTCCTTCTTTTTTCCATCTCTTCATCATTTCTCTTCACCCATCTCCTATATACACATATCTGATCTTATCTGGCTTTCAAAACCTATCCCTCTTTCTTATATTGTATTTCACCATCTTTTTTTATTTTTTTTTATTATTCCGTCAGGGTGCTTTTCGACTTTCCACATTTCCTCTTTTTCCATCGCGTTCTTCCAGGGGCTCTCATTCTTGTTTTTTATTCCGTCTCCTCCTCGTTCTTCTTTTTTCTGCCGTTTCTCAAAGTTATAGCAGAATCAAAGATCAGAGAGCAAAAGTGCCCGACCACTTTCCTTTCCTCTGTCTTACTCACTAAACACCAGACTTCTTTTCCACCCGACCCCATTTTACCTCCCACTGCCTTCCCCCCTCACTTCTTGTATTATGTTTGCTGTATTTTCTCTCATACTGTATTTATTTTAATGTGGCTGTGTACCGACACCCAACACTGATATCAATGCAACACATAGAAGCCGTGATTTTAACATGCGAGAAAGATGGGGATGGTGAAAGAGTGGGAAAGACAGGAGCATTCCCAGCTCGGGTTTATGGATGCAGACTGGCGGGGTGAAGAGGTCTCTTCTCAGACTCCGTGCCAATTCCTCAATTTCAGAGGGTCCCCAGACACTTAGGGGTGAGGGAGAGGAAACAGAGGGCCAATTGGATAAAAAAAAATACCAATGTAAAAAACACCGAAATAGAAAACCCCAAATGGTCTAAAACACAAACACAAAACACAGTAGAGTTTGTGTGTCTCCTTTAAAAAAAATAAAATACATGGGTTTACTTTGCAGGCATGCAGGGGTCTCCATCAACATCGGTCTCTGCCCACTTTGGTGTTTGTCGTCAGTTTACACCATGCTTGGTGTCCTCCACTCGGGACCAATCCCAGCAGACAAGCTTCAAAATCAATGACCAACACACATGTTGGACGATACCTTAACACCTTTTCAGAGGCAAATATTGTATTCATACTATCTTAAAGTGTTCATGTTGCTCAAATCCCTGAAATATCAAATAGATGAACTATTGATGAATTATTTTCTTGTTCAGGGTCCTCAATCTCAAGAATCGTTCTCTTCAGAGAATGGATGGATTGCCTTTATTTGATCAAAGTTGTCTCGTCCGACTGTGCAGGTCCCCCAATAGCTTTCGGTGGATTTTCAGTTTTAAAACATTATTGCAAAAATAAGCTCTGTGACAAACTTTGAAACCCTTATAAAAAACCATGGTGCGATTTATTCCATCATAGATGGATCCCAGACAGCTTTTCAGACAGGAATCCACAACAACAAGTCACACTTGTCTGCCTGGTCTGTTTCCCTTTCTCTTCTTTGAGACATCGGCTGCTTCTGGTTGTTTTACTCCTTTTTTATTATTGTGTTTCTGATGGTCCACAGTTTTATCGTTACAAACATTTTAATTTCATGAATCTTTTCTCTGTGCCACACATGTCGCCCCTGGAATCCACGATGGCTTTAGGTACTTTCAGGATTGCAATGACTGCAATGCCATTTGTTTTTATAGCCTACACCACTGTACTCTGTTAATACAAAAAACAAAACAAGTTTAACTAATTCCTCCTATTATGTGCTTAAGTGTCGGTTTTTAAAGTGGCTAAACACCAAAACGCTGCAGGGGCAGTGCCGTTGTTACAACTCTGAGAATATTAACACTGATGTTAAACTGATGTGCTGGCTCAGCCACCACAGCTAAAACTTTGTGGCACAGTTAAGCTGCTCAAGCTTTTGTGGCTTCAGCTGTAATACTTCAGGTACGAGCGCACATTAGTGTGTTCCATAAAACCACCACGGACCAGTGGCCATGGCGTAAGGTACGCCGGCCCCCGTGCACGCTATGAGCGGCCCTTGTTACCTACTGCCTCTCTTAGGTCGGAAAGGCATGACTGCTCGCTTAGCTTGCTCATTTAATTCAAGTTTGTTTGTTTCGGAATAGTTTACATATGGAGAATTAGCAGAATGATCCTGACCTTTCCCAAAAACGTAAAAGAAAACCATGGCAGCATCTATATTTACGCCGCTGCCACCAGCACGGTTTCTCTCTTGGATAAACTGGCAGTTGAATAACCTCAACCATCTCACATCAAAAATATCCTCCAGTCCCATCGCTGACTGTCATTATTTATTAACAAGTTAATATGCTGGTATTAGTGTGAAAGAGAAATATGCACTAATGGCAGGAGAGACATTACTCTTTGTCCTTTATCATATTTTATGATCTCATTTTCTGCCTTATTGATTTCTCATCTCGCTCCCTCTCTCTTACAGTCTCCCTCCTTCCTGCCCGATGATGCCACACAGAGGCACAGACAACTTAGACAACTTGTAAACCCAGATAAGGAGGCTGAAAGCACATCTCACTCTGACATATATAAGGTCATTTTTACAACCAGTTTATACAATCTTTGCCCTTTAACTCCTTTTCTTTATTTCGTCTCCTCACACGCTCGCAAATTGGATGGCAACTTTTACATGTCAGGTTTTGACATAAAGAGGTCACAGGAGTCAATCGCAGCAATTTGGCGTGTGTGTAGGTGTGTGTGTGTGTGTGCGTGTTTAAAGCCAGACATGCTGCTGTCATAAACATAACAGAAGACACATAATGCCCCGTGAATCCCAGAACCCCCACTTTCAACACAGACAGAGATTTTATTGGACACTCCTCTGTCCTGTTTGCACTTTTCTCATTTGAGTGTGTCCAAGGAAGAGAAGGAAGAGACGGAGAGTGAGAAAAGGGAGGGAGGGAGATTTACACATCTGCAGAGCAACGGGGGTAACAAGCACTTAAGCTCGGGCATGGGCAGTGAAAGGGGCGCGGCCTACTCTCGTTAACTTTAATAAAACACTCCCCCAGTCAATGCCCGAGGCTGTAAAACATCTCACATCCCAACTCCAGCTGTATGGCTCCAAACCTTCCCTCCACATTCACACACCCTTATGATTCATGCTCGTTATCCAAAATCTGGGAGATCCTTTCGCAGGTTAAGTCTACTAAATAGTGTTTTATTGTACCATGGTGTATCATGATAGCATAGCATGTGTATGACTATGTGAGGAAATAAACAAGCCCTGTGATATCATCAACACAGATCAGTCTGGTTTTTGCCGTGAGGAAGGAAATTAAATGAGTAGTTAAGGAAGAAAATGAGGGGCTAAATAAGTTATTAAGGGGGAAAGGAATTGAAGAAGTATGGGAAGAATTGTAGGTGTAGAGAATGAAAGGAGAAGGTATGAAGAAGGATGTGAGGAGATAAGGGCAGGGAGAGAGAAATGGGAGTAGAGAAGGAAATAAAGGTATAACGAAGGAGAGCTTGGAGAGTTCTTCTTCCTGACATTATATTCATGGAAATCTCAGTCTGAAATTCCTCAAAAAACTCACATTAAAGTCATATGAGCCAATATCCATATTCTGTAATCTAGCAGGCCAACTGATAAATTAGAATATATGACAGCTCCACCCCTCTCCCAGATGTTGAAGTATATCATCAACGTGTCCACGCACCGCCTCCCCCGACTCAGCTTAATTGAAAATGAATAAATATATTTTCATCCGAGTTAATCTAATGTGATTTAAGAGATTAATCTTGTGGGAGTCAGGAGGACGCTGCGCTAGTAGATCTAAATCACACAGCCACGGCAAACACCCCTGGAGACGACCAATGAGGTGAGGAGATATAATAACCAAAACACTGGTGAGGTGTCAAGGTTGGCGTTTGAGGTCGGGTGACATGTGGCTATGACATGATTTGTTGAATTTCAATAAGATATCACTGTGGGGCGTGGGCGTGGCTAGCGCGCCTGCAGCACGGAGAGAGAGAGAGGGACGATCATGGGGATCAGCTGTGTCTCGTTACGGGGCACGGCTGATCCACATGATCGTGGGATTGCGTGGGCGGGACGGGAGCTATAAAAGCTCCCAGAGCCACGCAGTCAGGGAGAGCTAGAGCCAGAGCGAGCGTTAGGCATACGACTGTGAATGTCTGTGAGAAATGCCTAATAAAAGACGTCCACATCGTGCAGCTCCTGTGTCGGTCTTATGTTGTGAGCTTCTGGAGACCCGCGGTGGATGCGAACCCTGCTACAATCACTATATAAATAAATAGTGAACAAAAAAACAATAACAACTGTGGGGAAGAGTTCAGGCCAGGAAAAGCACTGCATTGTTCTTTACATGCCTGTATCAATGTATGTGAATCACCTCAGGCAACTTACTGCTTAAACATATGTTAATCACTTTAATCAGATAAGAGGCCGGGCTTTATGAAGTTTAATATATGGAGACACACACGTTCACATGCAGACGTGCTGAGTGATGCAGCGGTGACGGCTGATTAATAAGTTGGGATGCGATGCAATCTCCATCTTTATTAAGATGTTGAAAGACACAGGACGTCAGGCAGGCCACACACACACACACACACACACACACACACACACATAGAGTAGGGCCTGACACAGGGAATTTGCTTCATGAATGACCACACGCAAACACCACAAAATAGAAAGGGGATTGGATTTAAGGGCTGTGACAACATAATAAGAGACGAGGACAAAACGATTGAGTGTAAATATGCACGTGTCTTTAACGTGTCTTTAAATAAGCAGTGGGAGTAATTGCAAAAGGTGGTGTGTAAAGAGTTGTGGAGCATGAGGGAGAAGATGGAGGGAAGGATTGTTTTTGGCCTTATAATAATGGACAAAATGAGTGCAGATGGAGGAGGCAGATGGTTTCATTTGTGATGGGCAGCCCAGGGCTGCCATGGTGCTTGATGGGTAATGGATATTACTCCATGGAGCCCAAGGCCCTTCCTGAGGATTGTGGCACGGTGTCAGTCACATGTTGATAGAGGACCAGTTTAGCATGTGATCCTTTAATTGTCCAAGTTTCAGAGAGAGTAATTTGACCCTTCTTCTACGACAGAAGGGTGTGTGTGTGTGTGTGTGTCTGGGGGGACCTGCCCACCTGCACTTGATAACCTGTGATTGGTTGAATAACATGCTTTTGTGTCCAAAACATGCAATTCATCTTCTCACGCCTCCTCGTGCATTTACGTATCTCTCAATCGAGCTCTGTGGCAATGTGTCATTTATTTCTTGTCGTTGGTAAAATGTGGAAAACATGTGGGTCACACTGGGTAAACTTCTGATTCTTCCAGGCCAGTGTTAATGCAAGCTGAATGTTCTGCGGGTTAAATCTTGGAGAGACGGGAAAGCTACAGCAATAACAGGAAACATAAGGAAATAATGGCGGCACTGGCCAATATAAACAAGCTGGATCAGAACTCCAAGAGACTTGAATAAATGAGAGGACAGATGTGGACAAGATAAGGTCAGGCAGATGACAATTTCCACTGCTTCTCGAAACTACAGTGATGTTTCTGTGAGAACATTTTATGAGCGTCTCATTTTAAAAGTGGCACCAGACTTCTCGAATCCCTTCATCAGAAGTGCAATTAAACGGTTAAAGACGTGACCAAACGCATACGTCGCGTCTAAAAAGATGTCGCAACACAGCAGTGAAAACAGAGGTTCTCAAAAATAGGGTGATTGTATATTCAAGCCGAGGTTAGAATTATCTGCGTCTCAAAATCACAGGACGATCAGGCCACATCTGTTGGCCATTCACTGGCTGCATATGTTCTAATCATGATGTGAAGAGTAATTACCATTATGGGGCTTTGTGAACGTGTGAAGCAAAGACAGAAGGGGCACCATATTTATTTTTTTCTTTTTTCTTTTTTAGTATAATGCTTCACATTCCAGAGGGGCAGTTGAAAGAGTTAAGAGTGACAGATCTTTGGACATGTCACCGGCAAAACATCTCATGATGCCCAGATAATAAGAAACAGAGGGAATGTCTCTCTCTCTCTCTCTCTCTCTCTCTGTGTGTGTGTGTGGCTGAGAGAGAGAGAGAGAGGGAGAGAGAGAGAGAGCTAGTGTCTTTGTGGAGATTTTATGTTTTTTTTTAATTGTGTGTGTGCTGTGCATGAGGGTGTTGTAAAGCTGTCAGGGTAAAGGGTTAAGTGTGACTGAGTCGGTGTGTTAAGGTTGTGTGATTCAGGTCTACCTTCCATACTAACGTGCCTTAAAACAAATATCACATGACCATTCACTTACACTGGGCATGCCGGTGTAAACAGGAAGTAGATTGGTTGCTTTGTGACAGAAAATCCAAAAGAGTATAATTGTTTATACTCTTTAATATTAAATGGTCGTTGTTGATTCTTAAGATCTTCAACTGTATTTCCCACACACACACTCAAACAGAAAAGTTTAATTTTTCAAACTTAGTTATGAGATTGCAGGTCTCTCTCTCTCTCTCTCTCTCTCTCTCTCTCTCACACACACACGCACATCAAATTTACTTGAACACCAACAAATCAAAGTTTGATCAATTATTGTTGAAGAAATGTGTTCAACACACGTCTCTCCTCCGTTTCCTTGGTTTCGTTGTCTCTGCTGGTGGCCCCTTCGCACTGTACTGGAGAGCATTTATGCTTTTGTTTGTTTACAGTTTCTTTGTGAACTTCACAATAGTTGAGCAGAACAAAATAAGCATTGATAAGAAAAGGAAAGTCCTGTGTTTTATAGCATCGCCCTCCTCAAAGCCACAAACCCCGACTTAGCTATCAAGAACCAAACGCGGGTGTCTGCGCCATCGCTTTCAAGGGTCTCCGTTTACAACCCAACTCTGGAGCTTTCCATTTTTTTGTGGTTCTAAAACTCCAGAGTAGTGTGTATGGAAACAAAGCAAAATATATGAAAACTTATAGTGTGGACTTAGCCCAAGTGACTGTGTTTGTGTATGTGTGTGCTTTGCTCCTCTGTTGTTATTTTTCATTGTAACGTTTGGTTCCAGGTCCCATTTAAAGGCATTGCAACCAAGTTTTCCTCTCCTCTCCTCTCCTCCTCTCTTCTCCTCTCCTCTCCTCTCCTCTCCTCTCCTCTCCCCGTTTCCGTTTCCGGTTGCATGTGAGTGTGCGTGGTGAGCGTGTGAGTGGTGGATGTGAGAGTGGCGCGGAGTTTGGATAGTACTGTCACTGCTTTGGTTTCCCTCTGTTCTTCTGTCACACGATCGGGTAAGAGACGAAGCAGATATTGGTGTTTGTGTTTGGCGTTGTTTGGGAGCATGGCGTCCTCTGAGACGTCACGCCCGTCAATCCGGCAGGGAGTCCGGTTAGTTCCCCCGGACAGCAGCGTGTCGGTAGAGGAGGTGCTGCTGGCGGTGGGAGAGCAGGTGGGACACGACCAGTTCTCCTTCGCCTCCAGGATGAATAAAGCGGTGGTTGTGTTCGTGACCAGCGAGGCGTGTGTCCATAAACTGGTAGAGAGTGGCGTTGTCATCAGGGATAGCTATGTGCAGGTCTCTCCGCTCTCGGTGCCATCAACGCGGATCACCGTGTCTGGTGTTCCGCCGTTTATACCCAACGACCTGTTAGAGAAAGAGCTGTGCAGATTTGGGAAGTTTGCCAGCGGGTTAAAAGCAGTCAGTCTGGGATGTAAGGATCCCAAATTGAAGCATGTGCTGTCTCTTAGACGGCAGGTTTTCATGTTCCTGGAGGGTCCAACACAAACACTGGAGGTGTCTTTCAGGGTGAAGCACGGGGACGGGTTGTACATGGTGTACGCGAGCTCGGAACAGATCAAGTGTTTTGAGTGTGGACATGTCGGACACAAACGCTTCGCGTGTCCGCACAAGCAGCCGAGAAGTGAGGAGGGACTCGCCGCGGACGCGGGTGTTGCTGGGCCGTGCGCCGTGGATACGCCGCTCCTCGCGGTTTGCGCCGGGGGCGCGGCCGGTCCTGTTGGTGGGGCTGCGGCTGTTCTCGTGGTGGGCCCCGTGGGTGCTGCTGGTCCCGCGAACGCTACTGGTCCCGCGAACGCTACTGGTCCCGCGAACGCTACTGGTCCCGTGGACGCTCCTGGTCCCGTTGGTGGGGCCTCAGCTGTTCTTGTGGCCGGCCCTGTGGACGTTGCTGGTCCCATGGACGACGCTCCCGTTTCCGCTAAGAACATCAATGTCGATCAAGATCAGGGCCAGTCTTACCACCAGGAGGCTTCTCTATTTGCGCAGAGCCTCACTACATCTGGTGTTACAGCAGCACCACAGTCAGACTGTGAAGAGGCAGCTGCAGGTTCTGCAGGTGGAGATCCTCCCAGGGACTCAGAGGAAGGGCAGGGTGCAGGGCCCGTGTCCAACAGCCAGCTGTCAGGGGAAGGAGAGGACATGGAGTACGACAGTGGATCAGAGACTGCATCCAATGTAGAAACAGGCCTTAAAGGCACTGATCTATATTCTTTAGGAGAGATAAATTCGTTTTTGGACGTAACGTTCAAGAAATCTGTCAAAGTCAGTGAATACTTTGATGATACAGAGAAGTTCATACGATCAGTTGGGGTGGTGCAGAGGGAGGTGGGTTTTGATATGTTAGATGAACGGAAACGTTTCCGTCTAAAGAGACACATCAGCATTCTGCGGAAAGTTAAGAAAAGTAAAAGGGGTAAAACAATTAAGTAGGTTTTTTTTGTTTTTGTTTAACATGATCATGTGTCACACGGTTTTTTCTAGTATCTGTCAACTTCTGGTCCTTCTATCTTCTGACCTTTTTATGCAGAGCATTCATTTAGGATCTTTAAACATGAATGGTGGGAGGGACAGGGTTAAACGAGCATTGGTAATGGAGGTGGTGAAACAAAAAAAGTTGGACATCCTCTTTTTGCAGGAAACTCACACCATTATATCGGATGAGGTAGACTGGGGTTTATGGTGGGAGGGCTCATGCACCCTGAGCCACGGCACCAATAATAGTGCGGGTGTAGCTGTGCTGGTTAGGACAGCAGCTAATGCAGCAATCCTGTCTGTCACTGAGGTGGTGAAGGGCCGTTTGCTGGTGGTGAGGGCAGAGATAGAGGGCTCGGTTTACTGCCTTGTCAACATTTATGCACCGAATCGGGGGCCAGAAAGAGCTGGCTTATTCACCAAACTGCTTAATGAACTGCAGTGCTACCATCAGGAGCAACTGATCATCGGTGGGGATTTCAACTGCACACTGGACTTCACCATAGACAGAAATAATGAGGAACCACACCCTCAGTCAGCACAGAGTCTCCACAACACTATCACTCAATTAGATCTGTTAGACACCTGGAGAATAAAACACCCACAAACCAGGCAGTACACTTGGGTTAGGGTTAGCAACGGTAGGGTAAGTGCAGCTAGGCTGGACAGATTTTACATATCGCACAGGCTCAGTTCCACAATTAAAAATAGCACCATCAGTCCAGTTGGCTTCAGTGACCAACACATCATCACTGTGGAGCTGATGGTTTCATCGGGTGAAGGGGTTAGGTCGCACTGGGTTTTCAACAACCAGCTCCTGCAGGACAGTGTCTTCTGTGAGCGGATTGTTCATTTTTGGCAAATTTGGACAAGCAGGAAAGAGGGTTTTGGTTCTCTGAGACCCGTGGTGGGAAGTTGGTAAGGCACAAATTCGTATTTTTTGCCAGCAGTACACCTCCCATTCCACTGCTCGAATTAAAGCAGCAGTCCAGAAGCTGGAGGCCAGCATCAGGACCATTGAGGAGGGGCTGCACGGGGGCTCAGATCCTGTTACAGGGGGTCCGCTACAGGAGAAGAGGTTGGAACTGAGCGCCTTCTTGCACGAGAGGGTGAAGGGCGCACTAGTTAGGTCTCGTTTCCTCCAGCTAAAGGACATGGACGCCCCGACCTCTTTCTTCTTCAACCTGGAGAGATCGGTGGCACAGAGGAAGCGGATGACCTGCCTGCAGCTCCCAGGAGGCAGGCTGACCACCAGTCCAGGGGAGATGAGGAGCCATGCCGTGGATTTCTACGCTGACCTCTTCGGGGCGGAGCAGAAGAGGAGTGTCGGCGGGAGCTCCTGGAGGGGCTTCCTCAGCTCAGCCTGGAGGAGAAGGTGGCCTTGGACGGCAAGCTGACGCTGGAGGAGCTGACGGTGGCAGTGGGTCAGATGGCATCAGGACGGGCGCCGGGGATCGATGGGCTCTCTGCGGATTTCATGAAGCACTTTTGGAGCGTCCTCGGACAAGATTTGCTGGATGTCTTTCTGGAGTGTTTTGGCACTGGATCGCTTCCTGGCTCCTGTCAAAGAGCGGTTCTTTCCTTGCTGCCAAAGACAGGCGACCTGGCGCTACTAAAGAACTGGAGGCCAGTAGCCCTCCTCTGCGCGGATTATAAAGTGCTCTCTAGAGCTTTATCAAATAAACTCAAGGTCATCCTGGACATAGTTGTACACACCGACCAAACGTACTGTGTACCAGACAGGACAATTATGGACAACATTTTTCTCACAAGGGACATTTTGGACTTGTGCAGAAACAATAATGTGGACATGGGTATTGTGTCACTCGATCAGGAGAAAGCTTTCGATAGGGTGGAGCACTCTTATTTGTTTTCTGCACTTAGGGCTTTTGGTTTTGGTGAGGGTTTTCTGGCTTGGGTTGGTCTTCTGTACAGGGGTGCTCAGTGTCTGGTGAAAACGGGGGCGGGGCTGAGTCGGCCGATCCCTGTATGGCGAGGGATAAGGCAGGGATGCCCTATTTCAGGCCAGCTGTACAGCCTGGCTATTGA
Organism: Cottus gobio; assembly: GCA_023566465.1. Classification (NCBI taxonomy): domain Eukaryota; kingdom Metazoa; phylum Chordata; class Actinopteri; order Perciformes; family Cottidae; genus Cottus; species Cottus gobio. Next base: position 22,525,647 of record CM042218.1, on the reverse strand, counting down.
GCCCTTGCTGTGCAGGTTGAGAGGTCGGCTTAGCGGTCTCACATTGCCGGGGTCCTCCGGTCTGGAGCGTTCTCCTGCTGTGTCTGCTTATGCAGACGATATATGTGTGTTTGTCACCAGTCAAGAGGATGTTCGGGGACTGCGGGAGACCTTAGCATTATATGAAAAGGCCTCATCTGCACGGGTGAACTGGGCTAAGAGCAAAGCCTTGTTGGTGGGGCAGTGGAGGGATCAGCCAGCGCCCAGTCTGCCGGGTGGACTTGAGTGGGGGAAAGAGGGGCTGAAAGTGTTGGGGGTTTGTTTGGGCACCGAGGGGTTCCAAGCAAAGAACTGGGAGGGAGTAAAGGAGAAGGTGTCTGCTCGGTTAGCTAAATGGAAATGGTTGCTACCACAGTTGTCGTATAGGGGAAGAGTTCTGGTTGCCAATAACTTAGTCGCCTCGACTCTTTGGCACAGACTCACTGCTCTGACACCACCGAGAGGCCTGATGGAGGACATCCAGAGAGCCATCGTGGACTTTTTCTGGTCTGGCAGGCACTGGCTCCGGGCAGCCGCTCTTTACCTGCCGGTTGTTGAAGGGGGGCATGGACTAATTGACATCCAGTCAAAAGTTGCTTCTTTCAGGCTGCGGACATCTCAAAAGCTACTTTATGACTGTGGCCCATGCTGGCTGGACACAGCCCGACTGCTGCTGAGGAGAGCTGGCCGTTTGGGCTACGGCAAGCAGCTTTTCCTACTGCGAATGGAGAACTTCAACCTGACCGGTCTTACGTCTTTTTACAGCTCCGTACTGCAGGCATGGCAGATCTTTAAGACCACACGCACCACATCTGAGGTTCCTGGATGTGGCTGTTTGAGGAACCTTTATTCTTCAACGATTCTTTCCAGACTCAGACTTTACAATCTGCCAGCCTGCGAGCGAGTCTCAGAGAGGCCGGCTGCACCAAGCTGGGCCATTTGATGAAGACGACGGCGACATCGGTGGACGAACTGAGAGCTAGAAGCGGCATCACCTCCGTCAGGCTGATCAACAGAGTGGTGGAGGAAGTCTGTGCCGTCCTGCCAGTCCGCCAGAGAGAGTTTGCTATGAACCAGGCGCTGTGTGACCAGTGGTGTGAGGGTTTTGAGTACCGGTTCCCCTCTCTGGCCATCGCTCCCTTTTTTTGTTCATTTTGGGCCCGAAATACTCAGTGTGGAGGCAGGGGCGTGGTTTAGCGCACCTGCGACGGAAGAGAGAGAAGCTCGCTCATTGGGATCAGCTGCAGGTCATTAGAGCTGCGGCTGGGACCAATGAGCGAGCTATAGCAGGGCTATTTTAAGCCGGCAGAGAGAGCAGTAGGGTGGTGGGTGACATGCGGAGTGTGAGACAGTGTTGTACTGGAGAAATAAAAGCATGTTGAAACCCGTCAAAGAAGTGCTATCCGTGTGTGTGCTTCCCTCAACCGCCACACTCAGCTAAGAAGAAAACAACACACACTTTGATGAACTATCTTTCTGGCACTGCGAAGTTGGCCATTTGGCTGACGCGAAGGAACCGGACTCAGGGTGCCGGCAGTATTGAACTGGTCCCGGTACTGAAGGGGCTGCTGAAGGCCCGGCTGAGGGTGGAGCACACATATTATCAGATGATGGACAATGTGACAGCTTTCAGCCGTTTTTGGGCGTTTGGGGGGGTTCTCTGCTCCGTGGGGGAGGAGGGGGAGCTGATTGTCAATTTATGAGGATATGTATCTTTCATGTTCTGTCTGAGTTGTATTTGTTTTATTGATTTTATTTATTTATCCTCAGGGCTGAACTGATGACGTGACAGTGTTTAGTTGTGTCTCCCTGTAAAGGAGCAATAAACTGAACTTTAAAAACCAAAACCTCTCTTCTCCTCTCCTCTCCTCTCCTCCCCTCTCCTTGTCTCACCTCTCCTTGTCTTACCTCTCATAGACAACCTAGCAATTTGCCTTAATCCATATTGACTGCTCTTCCATGACCTCACTCCATAGGGTCCAGGACTGAGGATTTACTCTGAGACAGCCAATCTAAACAACCTGATTTAACTTCTTTTTCTTAGTATAACTGTGTGTGTGTGTGTGTGTGTGTGCAAGAGAGAGAGACACACCGAGAGGTAGGTCGGTGTATGTAGACAATGTGTATGTGAGTAAAGCTTTTCACTATCAGCCTTTGACATGAGGAATGGGGCAAAGATGTAAAGTCGGAGATAAACCAAAGCCCCAGTGGCTCGCTGGGAGCCAGGCCATAAAAGTCTCCTCTCTTTTCCCAACCAATCGTTAGCTCCATACATACGGGCCTGTCCATGCAATCACGCACATTTTAACAGCAGAACGGCTACATGCATCTAAACCACCAAACGCAGAAAAAAACTAGACACAGTTAGACGATGACGGGAAAATCGTTAAGCGAAAGTGTTTCTTTGCTCTCTGACTGATTGTTTCTTGCTTGCAGACAGACTCTCATCAGTGTAGAACTTGTCTGTGTACAAGTGCACGTGCATATTCAAATTTGTGCATTTTGTATTTTTTCCCCCCTTCTTGTGCTGAGTGGGTGTGTAAATACGCATGATTGTGCAGCTTGTATGTGGGTTGGCGCGCCGAGTATTTCATGAGTATATGTTGTACCGCCAGCTGGGTCAATTTCTATCGCTTTGCTTAATTAATGGTTTGCCTCTGGCACCGCTGTGTGGGAAGCGCCGATCTGCTCCTGCAGCTCCTGCAGCTCCTGTAGCTCCTATGTGTGTACGCACCAACAATACGCGCACATGCAACCCAACAGGTGCACAGACTGTGTGGGAAGACAAGAAGAGAACAAGCGGCAGCAGCATGCAGCACTCATGTATAGAATTGCAAGCTCATAGCAGAAGAATAATCTGTGAAAATAAGGGTGCATCACTGCACCCTTACATTTGTATGGAGGTATTTTATGAAAGATTGGGACTTAAGCAGTTTGTGTGAATCAAATTATTTTATATATTTCCTTAAGCTGCAGAAACCTCAGTAACCAAAGGAACAACATTGCTGAATAAGTTTGTAAAAAGAAAAATATCTAAATTTAATGGCATTTTTTAAGGACTTAGGTCACATCCTCCCCCAAGATTAATTGTATTTCCCTTTAATGACCTTCCTTTATTGTCTAACTTTGTGCCATTATTTGTTGGCCTGCCTAAATAATACCCTCTCTACCCCTTCACTTCCCCATCGCCAGCAAACTCTCCTCAATCTGTCTTCTCCTATTCATCCGTGGCCCTGAGATGCGGATGCAGCCCTTGTTTTGGGCATTCATGTACTCTGGCCTTGCAGGAGGGCCGGCAGCTGATTCACTGTGAATTTGGAAAGCACAGCGGATCATATTCAGGGTGGTGCCCTTTTTTTTCCGTGCAGTGTTATTAAGATGCATATGTTTAATTTATGTTCAGAGCCTTTTCAAAGGGGATCTCTTGTCTCAGAATCAAGCTTTGTCCATATCTTCCATATATATTGCCTCATTCTCTGTCTCTCTCCATTTCCTTATCCCCTTTATCTTGCTGGTGCTGTCATGCCTACATGGTAGACCCTCAAAGAGAGTATACCCGCACACACACACGCACGCACGCACGCACGCGCGCGCACACACACACACACACTCGTGTCCAGCAAGCACTTGTCTCAACCGAATAGTCGCACAAGGATTGCAGGACCCTCAGAGCACCAGGAGGGAAAATCCCCAGCTGATTCCAGTTAATACCAGAAAAAAACAATATTAGACGGGCGTGTCTGACGTGCTATTGTTTCACAGGCACAGAGAGCCTATCTGAAATATATCCTATGTCAAGTCTGTAATGGAACAGGCAATAAATCTCTCTCAGGTTTGTCAGTCTGCGATCGGTTTAAATGGGCCAGGGAATAGCAAGAGAAGGGCCGACAATGTGCAAAATAACCAATATCCGGTTGTAATAGATTTGATCAAATTGGAGCTGGGCATTAGTGCTCGGTAATAATGAAAATGTATGTGCTTTAGTAAAATGTGTGATGGCAGTCATACCTTATTCAGAGATCATTTCTTGAATTCTTTAAATAAATGGTTGTTTGTCTTTGCCGTCCTAAATGACACATGAGAGCGTTTTCTATCAACAGGTCACAGTTGTTTGTTAATGTTTTACAAATTGCAGACGTGAAAAGAAATTGTTCACATGAGTGATTTTCTTTCATCTCTATGTTTAGTGTTTGGCTCAGGTTAGGCAACTCTGCTCTGTACGGCGCGCATTCAAGCCATGCCGGCCCGTTGTGCAAGGTTTCCCACAGAGCAGCACTGCAGATGGAGGAAGCCATCTTTTTATTTGATCCTCTGACCGGATAGCTCCAAATATGTCAATTTATTTTGAATATGTCAGTTTCTGTTGAAGGATAGCAACAGAAACTGAATAACTTTTTTATTAGTAACAAGTTATTCACTTTTGATTGGTTATGCTGCTTTTTGAATGACTTCTTCTGAAAGCGTTCAAACTACTCAGAGACTACTCGCTTCTAAGCGGGAGCCTTTTTTTTATGTGAAGAAAGGAAAAAATTTTCAGTTTGCATTTTCCGTGAACTCAACACACCTCTTATAGATCTGTATAGCCAAAGTAAGACTGTTGTATAACACTGATGACAGCATAGTTGCGAAGCCAAACTTACAAACACAGTGATTGGGTCACAAAGGCATCGAAAGCTGAACCCAGGTTTTTTTTCTTTCTACATGCTGAGCCAATCAAATCAGACTCAAGACTCAAGACTTGCGTTGGTTTGAGGGAGGAGACACAGGTATGCCCCTGCTGAGAGGGCAAAACGTGGTTTAAATTTGGGGAATATACTGGTTGTAAATAATGTTGACTTTTGGTGCCCTATTCCCTCCCGTTACCAGTTACAATCAGGAAACTGATCAGGAAAATGTTAACAAGGAATTTAAAAACTAAACAGATGTTGTAATGTTTCTGGTGAGGACGCTCTCTTTAATACAAAACACCACAAGAGCAACATTGTAAGTTATGAATAGCATGCAATTGACGGACAGAGAAGAAATTCCTCTACATTTATGTCCCTTATTCAGAGCAAGCCAGTTAGGAGTCCAGGGATCTCTGATATCTGTATGTTCCAGACTGAAGACAAAACACATCATTGTTTATTATATGGCGGGAGGAAGGTTTCAAAGACGTCATGATGGCTCCTGTGACTGTGTTTTAGGTTTATAAGGAGGACTCTTCATTTTGTCCTTCGAGCAGACTTGGATATGCAATTAGTAAAGTAACACGTTGTCTGTCTCTGCTCCTTTTTTGCAAAGAATATATGACCTGTTGATATGACAACCAAGACCAAGTGTCATGTGCAAATAACACTGTGTCATATATGTTGCTGTAAATGACCAATTACTGCGCGGCATGTATCTCCGCCACAAATCTTAAAAAGTCATTGTGTGATTTGCATAATTAATCGTCTGGCTTCCTGGGTTAGGCAGTTTGTATAGTGCCTCTCTCTCACTCTCTCTCTCGCCCCGTCACCAAGGGGGCCTTGAGGCCCGGAGTGGTGTACAAATCCATAGGAGGGCTGTCACGCTGCCTGTGTTCCTGCTCACCGGTGGCAGGTGGTCCCATGTTCCGCCTGGGGCAAGGAAGTGAGAGAGAGCGAGAGAGAGAGAGAGGCCATCTGAGACACTGCTACAGGTGAGAAAGTGAACATACATCCTGGGTGGCAGACAGTGAGCGAATCAAGACACGCTTGCGCTCATTTGCCTTTGAAAAAGATTCATCCGTCTCCTTTCATCGCCGCGTTTCCCCCAAGATGTGAGCCTGATTGACGTGAGGGGGAGACCTGTTTTGTTTTAGTGCTGCTCAGGCATGACACATGCCAGAGAAACACACGGCTGATGTGAGGAACCTTTTGCTCAACATATATTTAGTGCATGGACGAGGTACATTTCCTGCCTTGAGGCAAACACGGAGGGATACAAAAAGAATGCGCGCTATTTGATCCTGCACGAACTTGTAAACTACGAGAAAAACTTGCGTGAGGAAATGTATCATCTAGACTTGATTGCAGTCGTTTTTCCTCCGGATCACAAGGGAACAGAATGATTCGTGTTATTTAATGAGCCTGTGTCCCTGTCCAAGACACTACCTTTTTAAATATCCTGTGGCCTCCTGACCCGAGGGGAAAAAAAGGTTTCTGATGGACACCAGATGTGTTTTATGTTATCCTCCATAAGCATTCAGGACTTTGCAATGAATACTGTCTACATTTCTTCCCTTTCTCTTGTTTCCTTTCACAATCTTCCGCTCTCATGGCCAGCTCCCCGGCGTTTCTGCTGGTGTGAATGGGTCCCATGCAGAGAAACAGTCAGACTCCACTGAGCTTCCACTCACACACTAGCTGTCCTCCTGGTCCACCCGTGGAGATGGTGCTGTTTGATGAGGTGAAGATTCAGAACAGAGAGGGACATTACTGTTTCCCTGTGGGTTGACAATTAGCGGCCTTTGCTTAGAACTGGCGCTGGAGTTGCCCGCCACACTTAAATACTTCAAGGAATGAGGAGGGCAAAAAAAGAAAGTGAATTTATTTTTATTTGTGGTGATGTAGGATTTAAATATATTATTGTTATTTCAAATTAAAACTTTCGGAAAGCAAGACAGGTGCTGTATGTTTGGGGGCCTCCTCAGTGGGCTTTTGCCAAATTGTCTTAAAAACCCTGTAATCACAACATGAATGTCTGATTTTGAATACTTGTTTTCTTCTTTCTTTCATACCAGCGTTTAACTGAACAACAAATTAATTCACAGCACATCGCGAGAAACTATTTATGATGCAAATTATTTGGTTGGAAAAAGTTGCTGATTGGCACAATGGCCCCTCAGGCAGCAGCATCCATTTGAGATGCTGGTGAGAGACCCGGTTGTCTCTATCTGATAGATCTCTCTCTCTCTCTCTCGCTCTCCTTCTCTGTGCTAAAACATCTCATTGGAGGCCAGGCCTGCTTGGCCTCTCTGTCAGCAAATGTCACTGCTAATTATGACAGGCTCCTTGTTCCCTAACAAGTCAGCGCTAGCGCTGCTAGGTCTGTTTGACTGGGTCCTACAGATGAATGGGGCTCCGACGACCCCTGTGCTCCGAGGGGGTGCTGCATGAAGGTAATTGCTCCAATATCCTGAGCTGCAGGGATACATAGTGCTGACAAGTTGGTATTAGTCAAACATGTCGGTTCAGAGGGCCACTCCGTGTGCTACTGGCCCGCCGGCCAGCAGGTGTGAGAGTCCGGTGGGTGGATGTGTAACACTGATACTCATCACACAGGAATGGGTTTTGCAATGTGAACACATGCTCCTTACTCCCCTTTCGGCGGTGGATCGGTGAAACTGTCAGCTATCCCAAACCAAAAGTACTCCTCAAAGGCTTTGTACACGGAATAAAACAAAGCAACATATGATCACATTTAACCTCTAGTAGTATCAAACCATGCAGAGACTTAAGATTAATTTATGCCACCGGGGTTACTTCTGCTTCCCCTATACAGCGTTTGATTGTGGTGATAACCGCATTGCAAAATTATATTTCAACAGCAATATTGTTTATTTTTATTTTATATTTTTAATTTATTTTGTTGTAATTTTGCAGACACCGAAACACTTCACATTTGGAGCAGATGTTTTCAGTGACTGTGCGAGAGGCTCTGCTCGAGCACAACAAAAGCGGCATGTTCCACTTGTACTAAACGTTCTAATTAAAGTGTCACACTGCAGTAATATAAGGCCAACGCTTGTGATTAAATCAAAAGGGCGGTGACATCATTTTCCTGATCCATGTGTTTAGGGAGGTGCTGATCCAGTCCGAACCGCCGCCCCCGCCTCAGACGGCTTTCTGGAAGTCCTCGTGATAGATGTTACATTTGGGAGAAACTGAAGTGACCTCACATTTCTCTGGATCGTGTCACCGGACAGGGCGCTGAATGATGACATCATATTTCATAAAGAACTGAGGCGAATGCTGATGACATCCCAACGCAGGTGTTGGCATCGCTCCCGAAGCAGAAAGTCGTCAGTCAGGGCAACATGTTGGTGAACATAGCATGAAGTATGTGAGCTGAGTCATAACGCTGTATCTTTGTGCCGACACCAAGTAATGCGGTTTCTCACTTTCCTTTCAGATGTGATTATGCTGAACATATTTTTTTCTAGGGGGAAAAACACTCCGAAGGTTTCCAACCCATAATTTCCAGAGGCGGTATTTTCATGGCTCCGTGTCTATGCCTATGATTATGCATGTGCGCCCTTCTACTTCGACATGAGTTTAGGTGTGCACGAGCATTGAAACATGAATCTGCGCCGCATGTCATCATAATGACTTTTGAGTGTGTGGAAATCAGATGCAAGTTTGCCCCAAGCGCTTATGTATTCTTCATTCCTTCCATTAACAAAAACAAAAAAAATGACAAATTAAGAACATGAGAGGGAAATGGTCTATCTCTGTCCCTGAGTGATATCTGGAGAGGGGGGATTACTGTGGCGGCAGCGTCAGCGTTCTCACATTCATACAGACAGTCAGGAATGTATGACTGACGCAATGGGGCCACGATTCACTAATAAACGCACATAAAACCACATTATTTTGTTGAAGTTTGATGTTTGTAATAACACCTCTGGAGAGAAAGGAGCATGTTGTATCAAAATGGATGGCCCGTAGCTTGGAAACATTTCTGCATATGCAATTTGTGCATAACAAATATCCAGTCGTAAATACCACGGGGCAAATCTCTTTGTCAATAGCCTGTCAGGGATATTCTCTGAGGCAATTGTGTTCCTCATTATCAGGTATTCCTGTTGGGGATAAAATGATCTTAATTTGATCAGCGTCATGAGCCAGTTTATCCCTTTATGTGCGGGATTACAAATGGCCCGGGTAAAGAAACTTTCCATTATGGCAGTGAGAATTAGCAGGCTAAGCATACACTAATACTATTGTAGCCTCATCAATGATGTATAGCTGAGCTCTTCAATGGCGGCCTTTTCCTCAGAGCAACGCCCAACAGAGGATGAGAGAGACGGGAGGACAGACGCGGAGAAAGTACAGTTTGAAAAGAGAATCAACTGGTAATAATAAGAGATTAATGTTCTTTCGCTTGAACTGGCACACGGCGCTATTATTCTTCTGCTTTGCTTTGAGCAGGTCTGGCTATTAGCTTTGTCCTGGGCATATGAATCTATATTTCCTTTCGACACAAGAGTCATAAAGGGACAGTGAAACATCAATTTCTTCCTGGGACTTCAAAGAGAGACGTGAGGCCCCTTGCAGCCGAATGACTGCTGCGTTGCACACTGTAGCCAGGAATATCAAAGGATTTCCTACATTCATTGCCATAATGAAAGAGCAGCGAGAGTACAAAAGAGGACTCGATAATTGTCCACCCTCTCTCCTCCCATCTTTTTTTTTCCCGGTGTGATTGTATGTGAGTATTACTCAGAGTTGAGGATAGCCTCTCCAAATTGAGGCCCTTATTGCAGAAGCCTGCTGAAGCACTATTCACATTAGGTAAGGGACAATGTGCTCATAATATCTATATCAGCGGTGTCCTGTCTTAATTCACTTTTATTACATCCATTCATAATGCTCTCATAATGATGAGATGGATCCCAGCCAAGGGATTTTCAGAGTGTCACCTTTATTATCGCATACTGTGATTTGTCATTTGCTCCTCTACAGGTCCCTGTAATGAGGATAAGTTAGACTTCTGTGAATTAGATCTGAGGATGAAATGCCACCGTGTAAGGTACTCGTTATCATTAACCCTGCATTTGCCCACTGGAAGTACAACACTTAAGGGAAATAAATGGAAAGAGTTTGGTTTAAAACAAGAAGAAAAAGTAACTCAATTCAGTTGTAGGTGATACAAACCTTAAATTGTAAGCACACACACACACACACACACACACACACACACACACACACTGCAGGCGTGTGACATGCTTTGTATTTCAGTGAAGTTGGGAACACAGCACACAGCTGGAGCTCATGTCATTAGTGTGCGGTGTGATAAAATATTGCACGACATAATGCATCAAACATAGACATTAAGAAACAAACCACTTTGTTGCAGGCGAAATAAACATTTATATTACCCGGGCTGGGGGCTGTTTGCGGTTGTTGTCTGTGTGTGTGTCTAAGCAAGTCTTTGTTCACTTAACTGTGGATGGAATGGGAGAAAAAAAACAAAAACAAGGCAGCATTACTGTAAAGCTGCTGAAAAACTGGGTGGAGGTCAGGACATGAAACAACTGTTTTAACACCAGCTGAAGAATGAAGGATGTTCTTATTAATTCTTTATCAGCTGATGGTCTGTCCCAACCCGCCCCAGAGAAACATGCCATGTGTGGACATTCTCATTCATCCAAGAAAGTAAAACTGCTTTTCGGGAATATTTACTTTAGGATGAAAGATAAGACTCAAGACTTTAAAAGCAAAACTCTCTCTGAGACATTTATGATTAATCTTAAACACACAGATGTGTGGTATGTATGTACATGAGGCTCCCACACATGCACTCTTGCTCTCTATACTTGTGAGGACCTCTAAGAGACCTTCCTTTTCCGAGGGGCAATTCATTCAGTGCAACTAAGGAAATTGGGGGAGGGGATTCACAACAAAAATAGTCAGACATTTTGGGAAATACACTTATTCACGCTGCGACCACTGTCCTGTCTGCAAAGTAAACATCCCTGTAGCTGGTTAGCTTAGCTTAGCACAAAGACTGGAAACAGGGGGAAACAAGCTCTGCATGTTCGAGCCCTTCCAGAAGAAATGGTGTGACACATAAAACAAACAAGATCATGTGTCGATTAGGGAGCTTTAGAGGTGCTGGTTTAGGTGTATTTTGTTACCTTTGGACAGAGTTCCCCCGCTTCCTGTCTTTGAGCTAAGCTAAGCTAACCAACTGCTCGACTGATTGATCTTCTCATTTAAGTCTTGGGAAGAACGTGAATGCATATGCCCCACCTTTTCTTTTTTTCTTGACTATTTCTTCTACCGCCCTTATTGTAATCCTCCTCACTGCATACCTAACTTCAAACTTTGACCAAACTCAGCAGAAATAAAACATTGATTGTTTGTCGTTTGTCTAACTTTAGGCCCGTTCACACAACCTGTTCGAAACGGGAATGTTGTGCCGTTATATTCTGCCTCACTGTCCTGTTAAAAGGTACAAACACAGAATGTGTGTGTGTGTGTGCGTGTGTGTGTGTGTGTGTGTGTGTGTGTGTGGTGTGTGTGTATGGGGGGGGGCAGAGTTGTTCGGCCGTTAATCCGGCAGCAGAGGTGGTAACAGAGCCGACTGGACGTCTAGGGACAGCCTGCATGGCGAGACTACACGCACACACACACACACGCACACACACGCACACACACACACACACACACACACACACACACACACACACACACACACACACTAGACGCTGACACTGTTGTCCTACACGTCACGCCTCTTTGGGAATGCAGGCATGCTATCGAAAATCACACACTGGGCCAGAATCATGCTGTGTTGTTTGGCTCAGCCCAAAATATGGTTAAAATAACTAAACCCAAACAGAATCAAGAATATATTTTCTCACCAGAAGGCATATGTGCATATTTCTACTTTTCCCTACTTTGAAAGGAAAGAAGCTGAGGAATATGAATCCATTGTAAGTAAATCCATTTATGTTACCAATCCTGAGTAAATGGATATGCAATAATGGAAAAAATAAGATTTTTATCCTCCTTTGTCCTGCCCTAGTACATAATCTAAATTTCAAAGGCAATATCTCCATTATAACCAAGATCCCACAGATAGTGTTACTGAAGGTCTGCTACTCTTTAGCACAAACGTGACTGTAAGTTAGATGAAAATATACTTTAAAACACCATTTATGAATTTATAAATGTGTAAAGCTATCCTCAGGCGGTCTCCATGTATTGGCCATGTTTGCTACTGTTTCCTAGGAGATTTACTTCTTAACACTATTTATTTCCACATAGTCATGTTACAAATAACATTAATCTCCCCAAAACATTGAAATACTAACATAAATATAAAATATAAAACACAGCACATATTGATCAATATTAAATATGACTCCGTGCTATACGGGCTCAAGGACTTTTAACCGCGACCACAGCCTTTCCCGAACTTTATCCGAGCTGTCTGAGCGTAATCAAAGCTTAATTGGAGAGAGGGAGGATGGGAAGAGGCTCACAGGAATCATTGTCTCTCCAGTCACATGGGATTAGATCTATTCTGTTTATATATAATGAAATCTTCTCTCCTTTTGAGGACATGCACACACAAGAAAACATTCACACACAAACGTTCTCTTCTCTCTCTCTCTCTTTCTTTGTCTCCATCCATCGCCGTTTGGTTCCTGCTTTCCCTCTATGAATAGAGGACCTTGGCTGTCCCGATTGAAAACCTGATTCTTCATTGAAAAGGAAGGCCTTGTCCTTACATTGCTCTGCCTGCTGCACTGATAGTGTACTAAAGGCAACATCAGTCCCCATCTGTTGTCCATCATTTGGATTCAGGGCAGGGCCCGTCCCAGCAGATACATCCGATTAGTCTCGCTCATCGATTTGTGCTGGCTCGTCATGACTTAGTCAACCCAAGGTGTCTCTTCTATGACATGCTGTCTTCCTGTGATTTAGTTTGCCAACGCTCTAAGTGCATTGAGTGTGACAATAAAATCTTTAATCTAATATGCATTCTAAAGAGGGAGACGGAGGAGAATAAAGAGCGAGTGAGGGAGCGGGCACGGAAGGGAGGTAATGGTCTCGATGAGCTTAGATGTAATGAGAAAGGTTTGTGTCGAGTTTATGAACAGACAGGCTGCAGACACTAAAGTTTGGAACGCTACGCTTGCTTCTAGATCCTGACTGACAAACGAATGAGTTCAGGTGTAATATGTCTGCATTAAATGGTTTGTCAAAATTGAATTCTTTAAATTATGAATATTCACAGGTGCCGCCAAGTGCTTCTTTTCCAACTCCTTGTTGAGCCCGTCTCTTCTTGCATAAAGGAGAAATAAGATTATTATCCTCTCAAATTTCACATCTGAGGTGAAATTGTATTTTCTGCTCATATGTTACAGAGCCTAATCTGCATTCACAGTTTGAAGCATACGATAGTGTGAATTAGGTTATGGGCACAATGAATGCACAGTGCTTTCAGTAATTCTAACTGACAACTATCCCATTCCCTGGGAATGTGAGAGAGCATCATATTTATGAATGTGTGAGCTGTATATCAATGAGATTTGGTGCTACACAGTGTGAATAGATCATTACATAGACCTCCGGTACACTCCACTCAATCTGTTCTATCCAGGTGGCCACCTCCGGGTCTGAAAAGTGAAGCCAATGCGGAAATTACATGCATTCTTTCTAATGGCCATCAGGGGGCGACTCCTCGGTTTAAAAAACAAGTCAGATTTTATAGAACTCTATTAGAAAATGTCCCTACTTCTCTCTTGATTTATTACATCTGTAAATATTGTAAACATGAGTTTAGGGTCTCAATCAAAAGTCTTCAAATCTTATTTAATACAATATAATGTTAATTTAGTAAATAATGGTCCATTAAGAAAAGACCATAAAGCAAGGTATGATTTATGGTAATTGACCCTAACGAAGCTGCATTCCAAACAGGGTAAAGCAGCCGGAGGAGTCGCCCCCTGCTGGTCTCTGGAGAGAATACAAGTGTTATGACGCTTCACTCGGAAGAACAAGAGGTTGACACCTGGTTTTATAATTGGCTCCACCCTCTCTTGTCACTTCTGGTTCCAAAATAAAAACCAAGATTTCGGCAAATGCCGATCTCCAGGCTTCAGAATTTGCAGTCCACCAACCAATGGCTGACATCGTGGTGACTACGTCCACTTCTTATGTCCAATCAATGGCTGTATCTCCATGTTGCTCTGTGTCTCAGTAAACAGACAGAACATTAGAGAAGTGTACAGTAGTAATGCACTGTAAAATTGAAGGATACTTTATAGAATTTTGATGATGAGGGAGGAGGATTTTAAAGGTGTCTTGAGAGCAGATTTAGTATTTCCTTTTCATGTTTTATTATGGTATTAAAAGCAAGCCATTATACCTGCAAGGTGCCACTGTGTCTGCATCCACTCAGTGATTTAGTTTATATCTCTTTTAATGTAAGGGCATCACATTGACTGATCAGGGGAAATACACATCTAATGGATACAACGGATGTCCATTGAGAGAAGGTGATTAGTTTAGTTTTAATTAATGCTTTGCCAAGCAGTGTGGCATGTTTTTGTTACTGTTACACACCTCTAATTGACAGATATTTTCCAAGAGAACTTGTTCAAAGGATCTTTTTTGCTTTTCATGTCCGTAATTGCCTGTTGGCATGCCTGACCTGCTGTGTTGACACCAGACATACCGAGCCACAATTTCACATCTTTTTAATGAGTCGGTGTTACTTTGCTGTCTCTAATTGTGCTGTTGGCAAAAGAACAATAGCGTTTAAAAAAAAATACCCACCCAGTCAGTCAGTCAGTCAGTCAGTCACCAGCCTCCCCACCTCACCCTGCGGTGACCCTGGCTGCGAGAGCGTACAGATTACAGTGTGTGAAAGGAGGACAACCTCGGGCTCGGAGCCAGACACTTGTCATTTTGGCCAGGATGACTTCTATATATCAAATTGAAGCTCTCTGATTAAGCCAGTTACCCTGTATCAAAAAGGCATTACAGGAATCACGACCCAAATTGATTTGGGTAATAAAACCATAAAGTTTGATGGGTTTTTTTGTAAAGAGGGAAAGACGAGGCTCAGTCACAGGTTAAATGAAAAGACACGTTGTGTGCATAAGATATGAATGTATACAATTTATGAAAGAGAATGACAAAGGGAGCCGAAAGAGAAGTAAGAGACAGAGAAAAAGACCAGATCATCTTGTGCAAGTTCCTCCCATTTGAAAAACACATCATCTTAAACACTGATAGCCATGTTGGTATTGTTTCCCTCCTCCCTAATCAGTCAAACAGAAAAATAATAATAATAATAAACCCAGATTTTTTGTGGGAAATAGAGTTCGAGCCATCTTTGCACCACTCTGCTGGCACATGTGGATGGGGGGCGAGTTAGAAAATATGTTTGCATGAGAAGTAATCAACGCAGCCCACTAGGACAGTGACAGCGGGTTAAGAGGAGGGGATGGGGATGGGGATGGGGAGGGAGCGCTCTGTTCCCATGCCTGAGAAAATGAAAGCAGCTGGGGGTATGCGCCGTATTCTGCATTCAGTCATCTATGCTTGTTATCAAGTGAGTATGTGTATGAGTGTGTGAGAGAGAGAGAGAGAGAGAGAGAGAGAGAGAGAGAGAGAGAGAGAGAGAGAGAGAGAGAGAGAGAGAGAGAGAGAGAGAGAGAGAGAGAGAGAGAGAGAGAGAGAGAGAGAGAGAGAGAGAGAGAGAGAGAGAGAGAGAGAGAGAGAGAGAGAGAGAGAGAGAGAGAGAGAGAGAGAGAGAGAGAGAGAGAGAGAGGAGAGAGAGAGAGAGAGAGAGAGAGGAGAGAGAGAGAGGAGAGAGAGAGAGATGGGAAGCAGCAGGAGAGGAATGCAGTCATGGCTGTAAAGTGGGTGTGAAAACAGCCATGTTGCCTAACCTCCAAGTTGACCTCCCCACCTGTCCTCCCCTGGTGGTTGATAGTGTCTTTTGTGAGTGTGTGTGTGTGTGTGTGTGTGTTTGTGTGGGTGTGTTCAGGACAAAAAAAGCTTGACAAAAATTTGTGAGTAAGTGATGATATGGAATTTGTGTGGTTGTAGTGTGAGTGTGTGTATGTGTTTGTATAGCCTACGTGCGTTGATAGCTGTAAGTGAATGGCCCTGAGTTTACAATAGTCCGCGAGAAAGAGGTCAAGAGGATTATCTTAAAATATTAGCTGCCCTCTCACCCCTTCCTCCCTCCTTCTGTGTTCCCTCTGCTTTTCCTCTCGCCTCCTGCAGACATCCAACAGCACCTGTTGCACACACACACACACACATACATTACATTTCATTTTTTTAGCTGCTACACGCACGCACGCACGCACGCACGCACGCACGCACGCACACGCACACGCACGCACGCACGCACACACACGCACACGCACACGCACACACAGCATTCACGTCTAACTGCAATGGATTTTCTTGACTTTACAAGGATACAATATTTATGTGAAATCTGAGGTCTTTCTAACTGAAAACATTAGATTTTATGTATTACTTATTGGCTGACAGACACATTGCAGAAAAAGTATCTTCAATTACCTCTTTAGAACAATGCTTTTTTAAGTTTTATCCTTATATTTGTATTGCTTTCATAACTTTTTGTTACATATCATTTTTTGAATTTTGTCTCAACTTTTGCGTGTATGCTCTTACACTTTATACTGCAACTTAAGACTGTATTGCTATGACATAGGCAGAATTTAAATTTAAGTTTACCTGCCTTGTCAAAAAATTATTTTTCACAGCAAATCCCCCCCCCCCCCCCCCCCCCCCCCCCCCACACACACATACATCTGCAGAAATAGACCTGATGCTTCACATGCCAGGAGGCCAGGTCACTATAAACTCGCTCCAGACGTTCTGCACATTGTATCAATATGAATTCACGTTACAGTTATTCTCGTTAGGGATTTCCAACCTGAATGTAGAACCTGCTGCTGGTCATTTTCTTAAGTTTCATAAATTCTCGTTGTGAGCACCTGTCTGATTTAAGGCGACGACAGACGCCCCCCCCCCCCCCCCCTCCACTCCCCTCCGGGGTACTCCAACTTGGATTTGTCCCCGCTTTGAGTCAGCTTTGAGGCACCATGCAGCACCCTCCGCGTCTCTGTCTCCATGAACCTGTGGAATAGATGTGACCTTTTACGGCAGTTGGATTCCTCACAATTATAGTTAAATATGAGCGTAACATCGTTTTGAAGTAGGACATATTGGGGAGAAAAACAATGGGCAATAGACTATCGTTGAATCGGTGCGACACTTCATTTTTTATTTGTAATGTGTATATATAAATTATTACTATTATTATATTATTATTATTATGAATTTGCCTGCCATCTTTCCCGTCATTAGAAAAAAAAAGTTAATTGTAATTGTGTTCATTTGAACTGAGAGAGAGTAACTGGATTCCGTAGTCTTCTGCGCTTCGTTGCGTCCGTTTGCGTGTAATTAAATAGCGCGTGCGCACTTATCGGTCGGCTCTAACTTGAGTTTGGAAACAGCGGTCCCTGTCCGGTGCACCTCTTCGCCTCGTCGTCTCCCAGCTCTACCTCTCGGTAATTGAATTAGCTTGGTTTTGGGCGTGGGGGAGGGGCTTGGCTTTGTTCGAGTGACGCCCATTCAAATCATTCCAAACCAATGGGACTGTCCCCCGCTCCGCCGTAACCAAACCCCCTCTCAGTCGGCGTCTGGAGCTGCCTGCCTGCCTGTCTTTGCCCCTCACCTTCCTGCGTGTCCCGGCGTCTTAAAAAAAAAAAAAACCCAAAACGCAAGAACGAGGAAGAACTACACAGCGCGCACATGCGGGAGAACGCGAGCTCTTCCCCCCTTCTTCTTCTAGAAAACCTGCATTTCGCACGATGACTCGTCTATGAGCGCGACACTCTGGGATGCGGACACTAACGAGCGTCCCCGCGGAGAGAAGCGCGTGAGAAGACACAACGCTGCCCGTTCCCCCTCCGACGCCGAGAAGGACTCCTCCCCACCTCGGCCGTGACACCCCCGGTGTATAGCCGAGAAAGGATAACAGTCTTTTTTTTTCTTTTTTTTTTAGTCTAACGTCACCATTCATCTGCCAGTGGCTGACTGACTGTATGGCTTTAAAAAGTTGCATGGAGAACATGGACATCTGACGTGCGCCACACGGCGTCATTGGACACATTGAGCCCCCCTCTCTCTCTCTCTTTTCTCCATCACACCGTGGACTGACTATAACCCCCACCCCCCTCCCACCCCTCCCCGCGCATTGGCTGTGGAGTAAGAAGAAGTGTTCGGCAGTTGTCATTTGCCCTGACACAGGCTACATCCAGTAGCTCCCTGCATCCGAGGGAACCACCGCCGCGCCGCAAGACCAGTGCCCGTTGCGCTGCGCATTTGTTGTGCGCTGCCTTCGCTGTTTGTGCGCGTTAAGGTGGGTGACCTATTTTGTCAGCGCCGAAATCCTGCGAGAAATTAAAAAAAAAAGCCCGTGATCCACCCGGACAATCGACCCGCATCAGAGAGACGACGCGGTGACGCGTCGGGCTTTTTTGGGGGGTTTGTTGCTGTTGCAACTTTAAATCCCCGTCAACCCGAACAAGTGTCATCTCAAGTGTCCCTCTTCGAATGGTCACGTCCTCGCTTTTTTCCCCCTTCTTCTCCCCGTCGCCCTTTTCCACGTTGCGCGCAACATTGCAATTTGTTGAGCATTCACAAACTGCGCCAGCGGCCACACATGTGAATGAGACGCGCATCACCTGTCCCAGCTGAACAACCCGACTGACTGACCGACACTGAAGAGGAATACGTGCCGAAGTTTCGCTGTAGTGATGCTGCAAATGGAAATGGTCATCTTCCTCTGCCTGGTGCTGTTGATGTGTGTATTTAGCCAGGAGCCCAGTTCCAAAGTGGTGGCCGACCGCTACGCCGTCTTCTGGAACCGGACCAACGCCAAGTAAGTGGCCTCGCACCGGGCGGGTTTTTGTATTCTTCCTCGCCTCTTCCCTCCCCAGCGCGATCTGCATGAACCACGGGGGTTCGCAGGTTCACTGGACCACATCGGTGTTTATTCTCCGCAGTGAGGGCATAATGCCAGTAGCTGTATAGGTAAGACTGTAGCCGGGGGAAAGGGGCAGGAGCGTCTAACAAACCCCGCCACCGTGTCTTATTTTTCCACGGCTGCTCATTAACAGCGCGTCTCTCTAGGAACCTCTCGATGAAAACCCGTGCGTAATAAGGCCTGGACGCGACATCCATCGCGTGGTGTTGCACCCCGCTGCCTATGCTGTCCGTTATTCTCGCTGGTTCAAGAGCATTGTCGTGTGTTGTTTCTCAAGCTATTCATTCACACGACGCCACCGGACCCATTAGCAGCAGCGTCTAAGTATAGTCTCCAGGCTAAACGCCTAACCATCCCCACGAAGTCCGTCTAATGGGGTCGTTCGTGGACTCACTTTCAGACTGACAAACTTCCATTGTGGGCCAAACGCGTCCGCCCTGTGCAGTGAGAGGGACAGCTTGTTGTATGTGTTGAGGGGTGTTCAGTGTCCCCAACTATGAAGTTAGTGAGAATATGATGTAGCCCATCAGTCAATATATATATATAGAAAAAAAGAAGCTCCTTCATCTATTTCAGTACAGTTCCCATAATGCAATGTAAGGACACGCAGCGGTCCCAGCACACCTATAACCTATCAGTACATAAGGGAGTGCTTTGTGAATATAGTAAAGGCACCGTGGCAGACAAAGTGACAGAAAATGACAAACTAGTCTGTGAGTAAGCTTCAGCACCAGAGCAATGTTATGAGGATTTTTTCTCTCTTTTTCTTATTAACTATTCGTCTTTAAAATCACTTTTTCTTTGAGTAAAAACGTTTCCTTGAGCAAAATGTTATTCACTAAAGTTAAGTTCAGAAGTCAACACAATACATTTTATTTAAAACAAATGATAATGTTGGATTGTTGACATTTGGAGCTTTGTAAAGTAAAACAAAAATGAGAATTGAAATTAGGTTAGAATGTTTTTCTTAAATATTTCTTAAAGATCAAATAATAGAGTGGATAAAATTCATAATAAAAAATACAAACAAATTCTAGATGATGAACCCGAGTGTAGAGGTATTCTTTAACATTGTGAATAGTTTTTTTTAATTTTGATTCCACTAAGTGTAGTGTGGAAACCGTGGACTTTCCCTTGCAAAACCTTTGACAGTGCAGCTTCCTCATTCTAAAATGGACAAAGTTTCCCCAAATTGAAACTTCAAAAGGTCGTTTTTTTCCCCTCATTTGTTTGACATGTTAGTGAGCAGTCCATACGTCTCAAAATAATAATACTCAAACAGTTTAATTCAATATTATTAAATGCTTCGGGAATGTGTGCCTTTCACTTTTCCTTTATATTAATAAAAGCACAGCAGCATTCGACTCGGCACTGTCGGCATAGTGAAGCGAGGACCACTCAGAAAAGTACCTCAGCTAAGTTGAAATAGAAGTTTCCCAGATAGCGCTCGATTTAAACCCCTCTCTCTGCTGGGACAGGCTGGAGTCCGTGTTCAGTGTTCCTGTTTGTGGAGACGGCGTTCCCCTGAAAGTCCCTCGTGGAGTCGGACTGTACAGCCTTGTCCCCGGCTTATTAAGTCTAAACACTGCTGCCGGAGTTTACGGAGATCTTTCACTCAACTGCCAACGGCACTTAGTATTTGTTGAATAAAATCCACAGCTTAGCCTCCGAGTGCGCACAAAGCCATTAATAGAACAAGCTGAATTTGTTGCACAACTATTTATATTCGGTTTGAAGTTTCGGCAAAACATGATTTATTGCTTGAAGCAATTAGTGGTCAGGGGCACAAACGGACGGCTGACTGGGAGCCGTCTCCCGAAGCCGCGGCCGGTCCAGCAGCATGCGCAGATTCTCGGCCTGATACACCATAGACCGTGACTGTTGTGGTCTTGCTCTTTACTCCGACTTACCCCGGCTGTTTATTTATGGACCGCTTTTTCCTCAATAGACGCAAACACAATTTCCAGTTGAATCTAGATCCCTGCTGTTGATAGGCTTTCCCAAGACTGTATTTTTTGGGGTGTTATTTTCCTCCTTTTTCTTTTTTCGACAGAAAAGTTTTCACTTGACTGGCTGCTCGGTTAACTTGATATCTTCCAGATGTGCTGACAAGTTTTAGTGAAGGAAAAAAAAAAAGAAAGGAAAAGAAGGAGAATTTAAGTAAATCTGTTAATCTCAGATCTGACACACTCACACTGAGAGAGAGAGAGAGAGAAAGGGGAGAAAACAAGAACTCTGTGATCCACTTGGCTGCGTGCATGTTGTGTCTTTTGCTCTCTTCGCGTCCGTAGTCACATCTGAGAAATAGATAGCTTCCTGAGCCTGACTCGCCCGAGGAAAAGAAAACAGCTTTTCACAGAGACTGTAATGCTGCGAAACACCAGTCACTCTCCGTTCTACTTACTCTAAATAGAGTTAGTCTGACTCTCGGCCCTCTGGCTCGAGGCAGGAAGCCAGAAAGGTAACACAACGGAGGCAGGGAGGAGACGGAGAGATGGCAAACTTGTCTCATTGATGACTCGGGTTATAAATATCGAGTCCCTTTCTTTGTGCATTAGGCGACTGGAGAAAGCTGGAGTGGCACTGCAACGTAATTTGGCTCTACAGTCACAGCACCGAGAGACCGGCTGCTCCAACAGTTCCCTGTGTGCACAAGGAACGGGCGACGCTACACGTTAACTCCATGTTAACTCCATGATGGCAATGCACTTCAAATCGATAATGCAATTTGTCATAATGATGTGAGCAGGTCACTGCAGAGATGTTTGACTTTCTTTTCACATTCTTTTCCTGAACACAGCTCAGAAAAAAAAACAAAAAAAAAGCATCCAAAAAATATTTTTTTTTTTGTTGCCTTTTATTTTCTAGGCACCGTTCAGAAATTGCAGCTTCCGCAGACGTGGAAATTGCCCGATAGCGAGATGATCCATCACACTAAAGCTGCAGTTTGAGTTTGTTTCTTTGTCACAGTGTCTGTTTTTGCTCTGAAATCATTGTGCCCAAGTTGGACGTCTCACATCAGCGCCTACAATACGCCGCGCTCCGCTCACTTGATCGCCTGAAATGTTCGGAGAGAAATGGAAACCCGTTCATGGAAATAGCCGCGAAAAAAATTGTTTTGCTGACAAACTTTGTGGCAGCAGGTTTCCTTTAGAAATGTTGTATTGTAAAACGATTGGGTAAAGTTTTAACTAGGTGTAGACAAATAGCAGTGGAAGGGCGACTGTGGTTTGGAGACACTGGTAGACAAAACATACTGGTGCAGCCGAGACTATCAGGAGTGTTGAATGTGGAATCTCAGATAACAACTTTTTGTGTCTGAAATGGAACCTTTAGTCTGCAACATGTTTTCTGCTGGTTGTAATCTCCCCTGTTCGCTTTCCCCAGAAGTAAAGCAATCGGTAGTTTCCTGTTTACTGGTCCAGCGTATCGTAGTCTGTGTTAGCGGTTCTTTCCGCTGAGTGTTGGTGCCGTTGGGGTGATTGGGGTTTGGAGCTGAGGGGGATTTCCGTTGGTTCTTGTTGGCTTCAGTTCACTCTCGTGTATCAACTCCAGCATGGAACTAGTTTTTATTTTCAATCCAATTTCATCTCCTCTTTTGGTCAGACATCACTCTCTTTAACATATCTGTTCAGCACTTCAGCACACCCCAAAAAAGTGATTGTCAGGGACATTAGAGAGTCCTTTCCCTTCAGCCTGATCCTGCCCTCTGACTGTCTTTGCTTGTGAGTATTTATTCTAATGAGGGGACAGCCAGTGGCTCTAATGGTGTCTCAGCCGTAATGCCGGAGATACGGTCCTTCCCTTCCCTTCTCCCCCATGCCCTTTCTTCTCCCCATATTCCTCCTTGCCTTTTCTCCTGTGGTGCCTCTCGGCCGCTCTCCCCCGTCTCTCTCCCTCCCCTCCCTCCATCTCTCTGTCTGTCTCTCCTTGCCGGGGCACAGAAAATGAATGAATACAATTAGATATTTCGGGAGTCCCTCCGCGGTTCATGGTGGAGAAAGACGCGCAGAGGTCAGGCACACTCTGAGAGGAGCTCAGGGAGAGGTCACACACATATGGCGAGGAATAACGAAGCGGAAAGTTGGCCTGTGAATACAACTCTCTCCTTGAAGTGGAGGGTGCCATTAACATTAGCAGTTCGATGCAGTTGTGGTCAACCAAATTACTCCAGTTGATTTAGTATTTTGCTGCTTAATTTGTAGCTCAACAAGCAGCCGGAAAGTCTTTTTCTAGCCTTGTGTGTGTGTGTGTGTGTGTGCGTGCAAATGCTGTACGCGAACAAAGGCACGTACGCATGGAGGTTGAATGTTATTCCATACACAAATCTGTCTCCAAAGATATATTGCAGTATTCACTTACAAATGATTTATACCTGGTTTAAAAAAAAAAAAAAAAAATAGTTTTCATTGGCTTTGATTGCGAAAGTGGACGGTTTTCGACCCCATGCTAGTCTTTCCTGTCTCCCCATTTACTGTCAGCGACTCGCTCTGAGCTCTCTCTCCTCTCCTCCGCTCCGGCTCTCGTTCTCTCCCTCCATCTCTCTGTCTGAGGGCTGATTAGTGTGCGTTAATGGCCCTCTTGCTCTGTCGTTCTTCTTGCGCCTGTGGCATTGGAGAGCACGAGCCCCGGCCGGGCTGCGGGGGTGAGGGGACAAGAGCGAGGCCGAAGATGCAGAAAAAACAAACCAAAGAAAGCTGTAGTGATGGTGTTGTGTGTGTGATGTAATACTTCTATTAGCTTTAAACAGCACTTTGTGTTTTCTCACCAGACCTGTAAATGCACTTTCCATTTAAATTAGTTTTTTTTTCTTTTTCTCTATTAACTCGAAAGTGAGCCCAGCAGGCAGTAGTCAATGCTTAGTCAATGTGCTTGGCAGAGCAGCTGTTCTCCAGCGCGCGGTGGGAGAGGGGGAGGACGGCTGGCCGTGACCCTTGTGGAGGTGCTACGCGGCGGACAGAAGCAGCCCTGTCGCCGGGGGTGCCTGGTGGTCAGGCTGTTGTCTCGGATATGCTAATTCTATGTAATGGCAGCCTGCAACTGGATAGAAAAATACATTCCCAATATTAATGTTTTGTATATTTATAAAAATATTTATAAATGTTTTAGATGGCATTATTACGATTTATTTATATTAATCATTTATCTATTTATATTTAAGTAACATATTGTGTCCTCGAATAGTCGTATTGGTAATTAGTTTGCTTATAAAATAAAATAAATACTGTAAAAAATTATTATGTTTTTAAATTCCTTGCCTTGCACACACTTTTGAGTGATATATTTTCTATGACCTTCATTTTGGTGATTTAGTCATTATGAAAACCTGTGTTGATAATGATTAGATGATTAGACATTTCTCGTAGGCTGACCAAGGTTAACGATGTTGAATCGGTGCTGAGAGTCTTAAAAATACCGGCGCCACGATAAATGTTTCTTTATCCACCAAGAGGCCGACTCGTATCACACTGGCAGAAAGGGACAGTGTTGCTTGGCAGCTTCCCTTCATGTTTCCCTCCCTTGCCTGGGGAACCGGATTTGAATGTCCAGGTTTTGTTTTGAGTAATCACTCCAAGGTCAGCTGGAGTGCTGAAACGCTGCTATCAGCTGAGCGATCTGTCTTTAAGCCCTCGTTCTACCCGTGGCCGCGTGGAGCTCTTCTTGGAAACAATAAAGTCTCAAGTCTCTTGTGCCGCAAAACTCATTGAAAAGAATATTTTTTCAAATTTTTGCTCGTTGCTTGCCACTATGCGTGTGTTTGTTTATTCTGGGTTTTTCTCTCTATCCCTGCTCTCTACCTCTCAGTTTCACTCAAATTGTCAAAGTTGTGGGAAGTACTCCCCGGACTGTTTCTTTATTTTTCCTAAAGTTACTGGGTACAGATCTGGCTGTCCAAACTTGTATTTGTTTAAATCTTTTTACAGAGAACACCTAGTAGAATTGTAGTTGATGTGAACAGAGTAGACAGAGAAAGATAATGAACTATTTCGCTGCGAGGTTTATTCGACTCCCGCATCAGAAGAGCTTGTATTTCAGCTCGTGAGCTCATAAATAGTGATCAACAGGACCACAGGCCTTCTGCAGGTCCATTAAGGGTCTAAGCGCCACCCCATGAATCCCCCTATTGTGTATGATAAGTCCTCGTTCGTGGTGGAAAATGGCGCCACCATATCCTTCTCCAGCTCCTCTGTAAGATGGAGGCTCAGAAGCAGCTGCTACTGTAGTAACGCTCGGTTGATCTATCACCCCTGACCAGAAAGGGGCGCTACTGAGGGAGGTCTGATACCCTATCGTGCCCTCTGAGCGTTTCAAGTGTACAGTTGGGAAGCGGCGTGCATTTGCTTGATTTAAACCAGCTCTTTCTGCCTCGCTTGATTTGACCTCCTGAAACTCATTCACTGTCAACGTCATATTATATTTACAGGAACTAAAGGCCAGCTTGTAAAGGCCAAAAAAACGACTGATGGGTTTCAAAAAATGTTTTCTCTCGCTGTCACCGTTCACTATTCAGCTGGAAAATGTGACGGGAATGATTGAGACCGTTCGTTTTTTTTTCTTTTTCGCCAGACACATTTTCCACAGATAATTCCTTTCATGGTAGGCTGACTTCGGACCTTGCACTGCCATTTTCCTTATTTAACTTGGGGGGCTGCGGGGGAGTGACTGGATGTTTTTCTAGCTGGTCAGCAGTGTGGAGAATAGATCCCAGAAGAGAACACATCTCCAGCTTGTGAATAAAGACCTAATTGACGGGTTGTAGCGAGTTGTAAATGACTCATGAGGTAATTCGTCTTCGCAGACAGACTGAGAAACACACAGAGGGACTGTACAGTTGTGTGGTCTGCTTTCCCTTTGGATTTGAGACAATCTACTTGGGCTATTTCCAAACGTTTGCATCCAAAGATGGAAATTTCAGGAGACATAAAGTGCTGCTTTTAGCCAGAGATGATGTTATCACCTCCTCACCTGTGTGGCGCGTATCCACGGATGGCTTCTTGTGTTTCCCTTTGGCATTTCTTTGCTTGCGTGGGCCAAGTTGTGAAACGGTGCACTAATTGATTCCCGGACCTCATTTTTTTTTTTTTTTAACATGAACACCCCCGACATGAATATGAATGAACAAATAATGCTCCTTTCACGACGCTCCGTCTACCGTTGGGGCAAGACAGCCATGCCGATAATAAGCTAGCTGCTTTATCCCCCCCCCCCCCCCCCCCCAACGCGAGGCCGTGAGACTGAAAGGCAGCCATTGTTCTGCTCTGTCTGTCCACTCCACACAGCCTGGGCTGAAAGTAATGCATGCGCTTTAAACGGAGAGAGTGAGAGAGAGAGAAGAGAGAGAGAGAGAGAGAGAAAAGGGAGGGCAAAGGAGAGGAGCGAGGGAGCATGGTGTGAATGGCTTGGGGGAAAAAGGGATAGTGCAGCACAGCTGAAGTTGTAGTGCGCTTTTTGGACAGGAAAAAAAAAGGGAGGAGAGGAGGAGTGTAACGCGAGCGCCAGACACAAGGGGAGAGCCGTGTAGCGGCCGGGAGTGACACAGTGTGTGTGGAAAGGAAGAGGTGGCAGTTTCCCTCATTTCCAACTCCTCTCCTCCATCCT
Source organism: Cottus gobio (assembly GCA_023566465.1). Classification (NCBI taxonomy): domain Eukaryota; kingdom Metazoa; phylum Chordata; class Actinopteri; order Perciformes; family Cottidae; genus Cottus; species Cottus gobio. The sequence continues at coordinate 22,499,247 of CM042218.1, read as the reverse complement.
CTCTCATCTGCCTCCCTCCACACCACCCAGCTCATCAGCCCCCCGCCGCCTGTCTGTCCTTGCCAAGGTTTAAAGATGCATGCGGCTCGCTGGCTGTCTCCCTGTCTCCCTGGTGGTGACCGGGGTTGTGTGGTGGGTCGGTGGTGGTTCTCCGAAGGGACAGACTCCGGGTCTTCACCCTGAGGAGGTGTCCTCTTTGCGGTCCGGATTTAGTGACACTGGGGCTATTTTCTACAGGGACAGGATTAAGCCCGCTCAGGTTTAGACCCCTGCTTTTGTTTCCCACTGACACTGAAGACTCCCACACACGCACACGCACACGCACACGCACACACACGCACACGCACACGCACACACAGGCCTGTGTTTACTTGGCGGTCGGTTGCTGTGATGCTAAGTTGCATCTTTGTATTAACTATGGGACACGTTGCCCACTGTGCCCTTGAAAGTGAATTTCCCACCGAAGTGCGTGTGTCGCAGTCGGGATGCCACGCTGCGCGTAATGTGGCGGCTTAATGGTGGGTTTTGTTCCAAAATGCCGTACATCTGCTGTGGCGAGAAATTGGCGCAATAAGAATGAGCTGTTTTCATCCACAGCGGTGGATCCACTTCCCAATGCACGATTGTAATTCAAATGGTGGATATCTCATTTAGTGACAAATCTCTCCGTGTTTGTCTCTGACGGCTGCGGGTTTTGGGCCGCAAAATAAAATGCAAGACTACATTTATTAGTAGTGTGCTATGATAAAAGTCTCATGTCAAAATGTGAAATCAGCTAAACTGAGCATCGACGGCTGTAAAGCTCCGTTTCAGATCTACTTTGCTGGATCGAAGCCTTTAATTAGGCAACACATGCACGTCTGATCTGAGCTCCAAGAAGATCCTGGAATCAAACAGATAATGAATCGTGTTTTAGAAAAGTATAACACAGAACCGATGCCGACGTCTTCAGATGAATCTTGGTTTGATGTCGAGACGAGCAACTGTTTGCGCGTGTCGACGTGCACGTATGAGTAGTTTTTTGGGGCCTATAGTAAGTGTGTGTGTGTGTGTGTGTGTGTGTGTGTGCGTGCGTGCGCCTGGTTATCCTGAGCCGACCTCTGCGCGGAGGCCCGCTTTAATGAAGCAGCAGAAACACAAACCCGTTACTACAGCAGAGCACAGTATTCTTGACCCAATTTTCGGAGCCTCCTCCTCTGAGAGCCGCTTGATAGTTTTCCCATTTTCGTGAAGTTGCATTCTGCCTTTGTTTACGTACAGTGGTTGGTATTCCTGAGTGAAGCTGCGCAGGGTGTGTATTTTTCAATACAATTGCGATTCCCAGACTGTGCGATAAATCCCATCTTCACCCTCTCCTCTCATCTGAGCCCAGCTTTGACTGGTCGGGCTTACCGCAAACATTATCCCACAAAACCAAATATGACACCCTAAAGAACATAGACCGACAGACACACACAAACGCACACAAACATGCACACAGGTTTGAAAGGGCAGTTCATTATTTCTTAAGTGAGGTTCAAGTTGCCGGAGATGTGGTATTTATTCTGCTTGTTTATTTTCTTCCTCTAAATTGGTGAGCAGCGAGCCTCGGAGTGCAGCAGCCTTTGAACCGCGGCCTATCCCATGACTGCAGCCCTGGGTATTAACCCAGAGCCACTGAGAGGCTTAAAAAGCCATCAGCTCATTGTCCGGAGACACAAAAACCCCCTTCCTCTAAAATCCCCCCAACCCACCCGCCCATCCCTCTCTTCCCTTCTCCTCCTTCCCTCCTTCCTTAAGAATGCATTGAGCTGGCCTCTGCTGGCATTCATATTAATCAGTTTTAAGGGTCTAATGAGATAAGTGAGACTTAAGGGGAGTCCCCAAAGTGGCCTAAGCCCTCCGGATAAACAGAGGTGATGAGCGCTGCCTATGGCTACGACCTCAGCGGTTCCTCCTCTTCTTCTTCCACCATAGTCATGCATACAAAAGGTTTTAATGTCCTTAATCTCACTGTTGCGCTTTGAAGACCAAAACATCACCCAACTAGAGTTATTGAAGAGGAAATCATCACCTCTTCTCGTTGAACGGCGAGGCACTGATGAAAAGCTTTCATGAGTTTTGGGTTCTCTCCGGGCTTGTGGACGGCTTGAGAAGCGAGTGCATCTGGGAGTTTTTTTTTTTAGTTCTTCTTGATATCTCCCTCCTTTGTCCTAATCTCCCCCCCCCCCCCCCCCCTCTTTCTCGCCCCACCAAGTAACCCCCGGAATATAGGCCAGTCGGTTTCCTCCCGCTCTTTTGCTGTTGGTGCCATTTAGCCCTCTCTTTCTTCCTCCGTCCTCCCACCCTTCCTCTCTCCTGTCTCTGGGATTAGCAGATCCTTAACCGTGCTGCCCGTGTGTTTTGGCTCTGGTGGTCCTACTGAGGTGACTCGGCATGCCCACCGTCAGCATTAGGTTCAATGTTGTGGCTGCAGCACTTGACGGACTCTCTATCTCATTCCCCCTGTTTCTCTTGTTTTTCTTTTTCTTTTAGTCGTTGTTTTAAAACATGCACCTCTCTAATCCCCTCTCCGTTTGTACTTAAGCTCTCACCTCGAAGATAGGAGACAAGAGCCGCAGTGTGTGTGTGTGTGTGTGTGTTTGATGAAATATGTTAACCAAATAAAACAACTAAAATGAGGAAGATATAGCAGCAATGGTTGAATCAGTTTTACATTTTAAATTAAAGAAATAAATAGGATTCATTAGGTAACATTGATCAAAGCTACTTAGCGAGGATAACCTTCTTAGGCAAATTAAATAATCTGCAATCTAATAATCTGCCAATAATTCAAAAGATTCTAAGAGATGTTAAAACAAGAAGACAGATATTTAAGAATACCAGTTTGGTTAAAACAATACACTGGAAAAGTTAGTGTGATTGATTTTTTTCTTTTTATGTTTTTTTTTCCATTGCTGTTTCAGAGAAAACGTAAAAATAATAAGCTTTTCCCGCACATTTGGTCTGGCTCCACTATATCAGTAAACTACTGGAGGAGCTGTGAGGCGGGACCGGTCCTCCGGGAGTTGAGTTTCACCTGCTGTTCTGCTCCTCAGGGCCGCAGGACTCCACGACCGGAGACATTCCAGCCAGGATTAGAGCTGCTTGACAAACGGAAGCACAAATAAGAAAAGACAAAAAAGAGGGAGCTGGGGCCTTTTTTTTTCCTTCCTGAAATTTCATCGTGTTTGGAATGGTGTTTTGAATTTAATATGAATGTCCTTGGACATTTTTACAAAAATAATTGCAAAATTCTCTTTCAAAATGTGTGGGTCCTACATGTATTTTACTATTGAAGCACAATTTCAGAAAGTTAGATCGTTTAATATTGGAACACTTAAAATTCCTGCTCTGGTGCGTGGAAACAATAATAGCTGGCCTCTTGTGAAATACATTTATAAAGAAGTAGGACAGATAGTTGAGCTCTGATTGCCAACACAAATGTAACAGATGAATCACAAAATGTAACAGCTGCTGTTATCAAATCAAATCAATTGGATATTGTGAAATTCTCAAAATTGTGTTTCAATTCTTATAATTTTGTTTGCTTTTTCTTAAAATAATAATAATAACCAATGTCATGGTCGACAGAATACGATTTTACAGTAAAATGCAATCTAATACATTTTTCTATTTCACTACATTTTAACATTTCATATTTATTTTTACATTTACTATTTACACCCTAATTTCAGTTGTAGGTATTCTTTCAAATGTATATTTGTTAAAGAAGTACTACACACTAAAACAACAAACCTGAGCTGTAAATTAAATTATATTACTGTAATGAAATACTTAAATGCTGGTGGTACAATTAATGTTAAAGCATTTCTCACCAAATTTATAAAGAAATCAGCATTTCATGGGTTAAAACAGATTTTTATTTAATTTTTTAACCTATATTCAAGTTCCCATTGAGATTGAAAACGTATTTTCATAGGGAGTCCTACTATTTTAAATCAGCCTCGGACCTCGCAAAGCCAATGCTGAGATAGATTTGACCGGTTGGAACTTTTCTACGTAATAAAATGTATATTTAATTATGTAATCTTTAGCTCCTTGCCCACTTTTCTTTTGTTACATTATTCTAAATTTTGCAGGGAGTGGAGTTAGGCTCTGACCTGAAGTGAAGTTACACTTTAATAAATATATATATATTCTTTTGCCAAACTCAATTTGAATTTGAGACTTTCCACAATTTTTGTTTAGCTTTAGAAAATGCTAATTTGCCCTTTATTTTCTACTGTTACGGAAAAACCTGACACTTTGCAGATGTTTCGGTGGTATGACTTTTCACAAGTTCCAGAGTTGAAGTAGATTATTAGCCTGTGGGAAAAGACATGCATCGTGTTTCTCGCGTTGGATTAGAGTGCGTGCCTGGCCGTGGGTGGAGTGATGAAATATTCATTACTGTTTGTGATCTCGAAGAAGAGTAGCACTTGCAAACCTCTGCACGCAATTCATGAAAAATGAAGTCAAGGTAGACATGTTTTGAGCGTGAATGTGATGGAAGGCTTGTCTGGCTCGTATGATCCGAACCCAGAGCATCCATGGTGGCTGCATGGTTCAACATTTCATCCATGGGAGTTTGTCTGCTTTGTCTGCTTTCAGGATTTATTCATCCTTTCGCTTTTAACTTTCTTTTAAAATTCTTTCCATACGTTGTTTAAAAAGTTGAACCACATGCGTTCCACGATGCATCGCCACTTTTCTTGTTAACAGATTGACATGTGTCAGTCGGCGGGTCCGTGACAGTGTCAGCCTCGTCAGCGTGAGTGACATTTGGTTCACGGCCGCTTTAATAATGCAGCGCAGCCACACTTTTCATGCCCCCTCCAGCTCCTCTCTCTGGGAATGTAGAGAGCTGTCCTCACATTAAGACCTGGTCAGATTGCGTCTCCCGTCGTACATTAGCAGCAAAGCCTTTCCTGCCTGTATCACTGGTAAGAGGAACATGGCACGAAGATGGCTGAATTATTCACACTCATAATCGGCCTTTATGTCCTGCTGCCGAGCCGGGCCCCACTGTTATTCTAGTGCATAATTGATAGTGCTCAGGAGTGGAAAAGTTAGAATAGCAGAAGTAATGCAAAGCGAAAGTGTAGTCAGGCAGCACCAGGAGGGAAGAGAGGGATTGGTGGGGTGGCGAGGGGGTTTAGCGGGATGGAGGTGGGCCCCTATAGAAGTTTTTACACCGAGTTTGTGTTAGCCTTTACGGGGCTTAGGTCCAGCTAGCGTGAGGATCGCGTGTGTAGGCCAGCCAGACTGGTCTAGGGAGAGGGGGATAAGAGGGGGATGAAAGGAGGCGGGAGGGAGAGGAGATGGGGATCCAGAGTAACAAGGCCTGACGCTGAGCCGGCCCAGAATGTGGTCGGTTTCTCCCCCAGAGTTTTCTCCAATGGCTCCACTGTGGGCAAATATGCTTTTTGAAATTGATGTGAATTTGATTTTACCAATGGAAAACAAAAAAAAAAATGTTTGTCTTTTGAATGACCGGGGGGGGGACCTAATTTGGACCTAATCTAGTTTTTTTCAGTGCCTGCTTGCTGAGGCAGGTAAGAGAGGCACGGACATCACATTACAACCACGCGACACAATGATCGATAAACGGAGGCTTCGGGGAGAGCGGCGATTGGCTTCATTCCAATAAGAGAGGCCATCTATTGGTAAATTGAGTGAAGCAACCTTTTGAATATGCTTCAAGTCTACAATACTCCACTCTTGGAAAAAGAAAAAAGTTTTCATTTCAAGTAACCTCCCATTGCATGTCGTCAACTTCCCCTAATTCCTCACGTGGTTAATTCCTATATTGTTTTCTAGAATATATTTTTTTAATGTTTGATAGCTCTGCCTCCTCCCGTTTTTGTGTGCAACAGACCTCCGCGGTCTCAGGTGAAGGTGTTAACACAGCCCCAGGTGTAGTCTATTTAACACCTCTCTGACCCTGAACAAAGCCGCACTAACTGCTGCCGAGCTATGCCTTTTGTGCTCCATAACAAAGCCCTTTAGCTTCTAATAACACCACGGCACTGGCGGTGTCAGGAGAAACCTGAGATAAGGTCCACATCAGAGAGTTGGTGGGAAACTGTTTAATCCGCTTCTCGAACCAAACCAACACACAACAGGCGGGGATCATGTTTGGCAAAGTGGCCCGCTTTGATGGAGGGATCGGATGGTGCGAGTAGGTGGAGCGGGGATGACGGAAAATAGAAAGGCGGCTGAATGCCGGTAGTCTTTTGACGGAGCTGTGAAAGAGAACATCTGGAGAATAATACAGGGAGTTGTACACAGACTGGTGTGCTAATGCTCCCTCAGCACCCACCCACACACACACGCACACACACACACACACACACACACACGCACACGCACACGCACACGCACATGCACACACACACAGTATCGCAGCAGTATTACACGCTGTTCTCGATTCTGCTGATTTCCTCCTCTAATCATAATAAAAGTAGATGATTTGCCCAATTACATACAGCTTTTACATGCATGCAAATATAATGACCACACCTGGTCACAAATATGTGAGTAAATAGTGGTTGACTAGTTTTCACTGAAATTGAATGAGGTATATCTTCTTCCCCCTCTTGGATTATTATTATAATTCTCGTCTTGAGTAGCAGTGCCGAACACGGTTTTATCATTGATACAAAAGCTCCACATCCATCTCTATATATTTTTTTTGTCAACATCTCTTTTGCAATATATTAGAAAGTATCTTTCACCAGAGTCGCTGCAATGTGGCCATAAAACCGCCGAGTGGAAACATTAGTAGCGATATGTCTCAGAAACTCATAAAACCAATTTACGAGCGCACTTAAGGCCCATACACCTACTGGAGCCATTCTATAAAGATGCAGACAGAGATTGCACCAAACTCTCCCCAATTACCCGCATTTAAAAGTAATAAATGTGGATCGATAAGTGATAGAGGGCCTGTTAATCGTGGACTTACCCAGTTCTTTCCTATTGAGACTCCTTTTCAAACTAAAATTGCAGCCTTTACAAGCTTACCATTGATTTGCTTTATTGTTTTCTTCCTACAGGCTCCATGCTGCATTGAGCTGTTTTTGTAGTTGTCCTCTGGAATTAACCTTTTTTTTAATCTTTTGTAGTGCTTAAATTCTTAAGAGACTCGCCTTTTATCTTATTAAAAGAGAAATTGGAAGGGCCAGAATGCTTTTGATTGCAATTATTCTTTTTTATATGCGAGTAATTTGTTTTGTTTTTTAGATATCCCTACTGAGAAAGAATTTTAATGAAAGGAACATTTCAATAATCAACACAATATTAAGTAAACAACGTTGCTGCTCTGGCGCATGGAAACAATGGTGCCCCCCTTGTGAATGTGGCCAGTGTGTGTCGCTCAGCTTATTCAGCTACAGCTCCGCTCAGCTTGCCGGGGCTCCGGCTCTATTGGCGCTAGCAGGTATGGATTAGACCCCTTTCTGTCTCACTGTGAAGTTAATTGAGGGAATCCTCCTCCCAGAGCAGACCTGGGACCGTCTCAGATCTGCAAAGCAGACTCGGCTTACAAAGCGCTACACTTTCAATTTTCATTCAAGTTGACGATTTCCGACGCCCAAACCGACGAGGCTGCATCCGATGAATCATTCCTCGCTGAGCTTTTACACGTCTGGAACGAGCCCCCGCCCTACCGCCATTAATGTAATGTTATTACTACAATACAATGGCTTATTACGCCGTCACAAATTAGATTGTACAGCAGTTAGATGTGTCATCAACCCATTCCACCATTAATTGCTCCACTAATGGTACCTTTGCATATTTACATGTTAGCTGTGCAATTATTCTACATGGCTTTAAGTATATATATATACAGCATCAATGCAACATCCATGTATCCCTCCTTTGCAACACAGGGACGAACAATTATCTAGACCTAATTAGTGTAATATCAAGGAAAAGGTCTCATCAGGAAATGCCACTGCTTATCTGCCGGCTGGCATTTGGTATAAATACCCACACGGCTGATCGGAGGATGATCTACTGACTGTTTGATACGTTGGTCTGAACATGTGTTATTTATGTGCAGCTTTTTCACATAAACTGGCAATTAATGAAATGTCACAGCGAAGCTCGGATTAGCCATATGTTTATTTGCTCACGGAGCCCAGCGTGATGTATGAGCATTTGAGAAAACTCAATTGATTTGTGATTGATGTGGTACTATTTGCTTGCCATGGCTTATCATACGGATTTAGACTTCCATTATCAGGAAAGGTGTTTGTAATAGGTGTGGTCATTTCATTCATTTCTTTTATCTCATAAACCCATCAATAAGATGATACATTTTCTACATATTGTTCTCCCGGTAGAATTGTGTGCGTCATTGTGTCTGTTGTGCCGATGTTTTCCTTCCACATATCTGGAATCTCCTCTCCTCCTGGCTTTGTTTTTTCGGGCGTCTCTGTTGGTGTTTTAATTGTGATTTCCCCCCCCGGTGTTTTACAGCCCAGTAATGATTTTATAGCGGCCTGTTTTATACCAGTGTCCAAACCTGCAGCCTCGGGGAGATTTAGTGTGTTGCCGCTGTTGGGTAGTGAGCTCTAATTGGAAGGTCAGGAGGACGTGTTTGAGAGTAGCAGGAGATCACCCGTGCACTGCAGATTTAAAGGTTATCCAAACCCACCCGCAGACATAAATATGTAATTTTCCTGTTATTATATTAGCCATCTGGATAGAGAGACTTGCGTGACGAACTGATTCAGAAAATTGAATTTTATTAATCTGGCTGAAACTTGCTTCAGAGGATCATTTAGATTACACCATATAAAATATTTGACCTTTTTTAAAAATAGAGTAAAGCTGCTAATATGCTCATTTCATTACATGGTTTGTATGAGTTAAGATCACACTCTATATGCTGTGTTATTGTGCACACAGTATTCCAGTTTGAGAGGGACATACTGTGCTATTTTGAACATTTTAGACGCAAGTGGAATAGCCCTCTTGGTTGCTTTGACACCGGGAAGATTTTTTTCCATCCAGCCATGGCGTCTCTCTTAAGAACAGCTGCCTCTGGTCCTGCATGGCATGCCAGAAGTTAACCACACTGTAGGCTCGGCTAGAAGGCTGAGACGTCTGTGTGCTCCACTCGTATGTGTGTGTGTGTCTGAGGGGCTCCGTTTCTGCATTTCGTGCCACATTTCGTGTCTATCGCCAGCCCTTCTCTCACGCTTGCCTGGTCCTGTGTCGTTGATGGGGTTGGGTGGAGGGAGGAGGGAGCAGGGGGAGGAGGGTGGAGGAGGAAGGTGGCGGCTGGTAGATAAGTGGTCGATGTCTGGCTTATGCTGTCGATTGTAGGCTGGGTCACATAGTGGGCCCACATAAAGCTCTCCCTGGGTGATTCTTGGCACGCAATATTTTGAACCTGACGCACACACACACACACACACACACACACACACACACACACACACACACACACACACACACACACACACACACACACACACACACACACACACACACACACACACACACACACACACACACACACATTGAGCCTGGATTCTATGTGAATTTCGTGCACCTGTCTGTATCCACGTCTATTAGTGTGTGTGTGTGTGTGTGTGTATTTCTGTGTGTGTGTGTTTGTGGCTTGGTTTGTGCCTTTCCACCCACCCTTGGTAGCAACACAGTTATTGACAACAGAAGGAAAGGTGAAGGTTCTGCAGACAGAGAGGACCGAATGTGCTGACCGAAGCATCGGGGACAAAAGGAGCGAGGAGTGTGGGCTGAGGCCGGGAGCAGAGACCGTACAGTAGGTGCTCCGTAAACAGCCTGGCTCCAAAGAACCGGCGGGCCTGCTGACCAACGCGGCTCTATTTTATTTCTTCCCTTCTCTCTCTCTCTCTCTCTGTTTCTTTTTACTTCCTCTTTCTCAGTCTGCCATTAAAGCAGAAGCAATTGATTTTCTAGCCCCCCCAGCCCCCACCTCTGTCTTTCTTTTATTTAATACCCCTCTGCCATTGCCAGTACAGTATCTGCATGTTCACCGGGATACAATACAAGCGCACACTATAACAGTGTCACAACAGGGGTCGGCTATTCTTAAGCCAAGCGTCTTCTTGTTCCTCATCCTCTTTTTACTCGTTTCCTGTTGTGCGCTCTGTTTGTCCCCGTGTCTGTCCTCAACCTCCTCTTTGAGTCCACCCTCGACTCCTTCCTCTCCTTCCACCGCTACCTCCCTCTCATCGATGCTAAGATGTAATGCAGACGGGTGAGAAAGTTAAGAGACTGAAAATGCATTTACGGTGCCCTTCTCCTCCTCCTCCTCCTCCTCCTCGCGACGGCTTGTAATGAGTGTCTGACTGTGTGTTTGCGTGTGCAAGTTACGAGAGTGATATTGGTTCTCATGGGGTCAGCGAGAGCGACACTCCCCGGCGTGACCCCCCTCGCCGTTTGTGGATGTTGTGCGTGGGCGTAAGTGCACACGCAGTCCTGTGTGTGTAGGTTACACTATATACGCAGAGCTCACTCTATCCGCTGTCCTCCACCGCTTTGACCTTCTCTTTGTCCCCCCACCCCCAGCCAGGCTGCGTCCTCATGGAAGAAAAAAAAACGAGGCTGGCGAGCACATGCAGGCCCCCAAAAAACGCACACAGGCCCTTCACAGTGAGGCGGTCAGGGAGAAGGGCCGACACACAGTGGGGAAACACACTGACACCACTTCTCTTCCTCTCTGTCTCTCTTCCTCTCTGGCTGCTACTTGACTACTTTTGACTGCATTCATCGGTTCTGTGGAGCTGTCAGGCCCAGCGTGGGGCTCCCATGCTGGGCTTGCTGTTTCCTCGAGCTCCCCTCTGATGACAAATGACCCGCGTCTCCAGATCAGACACCGTGGGGGCGGGGCGGGGGAGGGTTTAATAGTGTAAAGTGCCCTGTTATATGGACTGAATTTTAAAAAGGTGCTACTGGAAGGCAGTAGAGGGAAGAAAAAAAAGCCACAGAGAGATAGAACGACCCATATCTGTGAGAAATGGACCCTTTGAAGCGACGAGGACCTCATTCACCTTCATTCACCTCTGCTTTCCGTTCAAAATGCAATGTGTGTATTTGTGCCATGAATCATGTCTAGTGTAATTGTCAGGTGAACAGACGTTTAGTTTCACAAACATTTGTCACAAAAACTCCACCTGACAGATACACCCACATCTGTGCAAAGCACACAACAATTAAACAGACACACCTCTCGGGCACAATGAAGCTCATCATCAGCGCAGTGTTCAGAGAACATTCCCTGGAGACTTAATGAACTGTTTTCTCGGAGTCCTCTGGCTAGACAAAGAATACAATAGGTTACATTCACCTTTAGGAGAAATAACCTCCTTCAAAATTGACAAGGTGGCGTTGCAGAGTAATTTAGGCTTATTATTTCCATGTATTTCCAAGTAAATGGCCTCTGATTCACTGCTTGTCACAGAACCGGGCGGTCCAAGGGAGGCCGGTGGGCCTAACAGTTCCTCTTTGTTCACGCCAAGGTTTTTTCGTTGGGCCTTCAAGACCTCCATTTTTTAAACAAAAGTGCTTAATTCATCCCACATGGTTCCTTCATTTCATATTCTTCCCCCTTCTTCTTTGGTTCATTTTCACATTCATGCACACCACTCTGCACACACCCGTGTCACACCTAGGCACACACGCGGCCTGACCACGCTAACACGGATGGAAGACGCTCACATTTACATATCGCACGCACACAGACACACACACACACACACACCTTTACCCTCGGCTCCCGCTTGGCTGTAGCTTCCCCAGTCAGTCAGTCAATGTTGCTGATTCAGACAGCTGTCGCGGCAGCATCAGCACCGGGGGCTACGCCAGACAGACACCATGCAAAGCCACGTAGACATTATGCTGTGTGTGTGTGTGTGTGTGTGTGTGTGTGTGTGTGTGTGTGTGTGTGCGCGTGCGGTGGTTACGGTTAATTCACTTTATACTGTATTCAACCCCCATGGACGCTGCTCCCTATATTCCTGCACAAGGGCAGACAGGACGGCCGTGTGTGAGAGAGATGGTGCCGTAAACGAGAAGTCGCAGGTCTGACAGCCAGTGTTCAGCATCCAGGGCTCTTGATGCTGCAGCCCCTTACTGCGCTCATTCATCAGAATTGGGCCCGCATAAAAGTGTCGGCTAAAGTAGCAAACTTTGTGACAGATGGGATATGATAGCCATTTTATGATGAAAATCTTTTCAGTGTTTTGATTCAAAAGAAAATTCGCCCCCTGGAATTACCTCCGTGGGAAAATTAATTAACCTCAAACTCAAAGGGTCAGTTCACCCAATTTAAAAAAAAAAAAAAAAAAAACTAGCATATTTACCTGTAGTTGTATCTAGTCATGCAGAAAGTTCTCATTTTAGTAGGTTTGAGTTATCCTTTTCTGAGACTTCTGCTTTCCCCCCTCCCACTGCCTCCCACCCACTGAACAATGTCCCTTCTGCACTGGATAATCCATAAACCCAGCAAGAGTTTTCATAGGCACTATTTCGCTGGTATAAAGTAGTTCCAATAAAAACATGCTGAAATTGTATTCTGTGGACTTTCCAGAGTAACTGGGACATGAAATCTATGTGCATTGCTATATACACCACGTTTGTTTGTATTTCGGGTGAACTGATGAGTGAGTGTACAGCTTATATATATATATTTATATATATGTATGAATTGTTCTTATGCCAAGATGGCAGATTGGGTATTGACCGGTACGCTAGTCTATATGCACCGATCCAGTATCACGTTACTCTGTAATTTATCAGCTCGTTTAGGCTACGCAGGAACAACAACAACAACACAGGTCACGCGCTACCCGATCCGTACGTCCTGCTGCACATGTGCAGTAGCGATTGGACAGGTGGTAGCATGTCACGGTAACCAGAGCTGGCGAAAAATGTCAATCATTTTCTCAATATTTCACCACGGAAAATCTGTCAAACTAGATATATTCTCTTTGTTTTTAACGCACCGGTACCGGTACTCGGTAGACAAGTTCAGGTATCTGAATGGGGAAGGAGAGAATGGAATCAGAGCGCCTCCAGATTAATGTGTCATGTTTGAATGGATGAGTCGTGTGTGTTGTTCTTTTTAGCGGGCGAGTCCATTGGTGGGAGATGACTGTGAGCACCACTTGGGGTCCTCAGCTCCCGCTGTGCCCTGAGGGGGTGAGGATGTCCTCCATAGATTACACACCATCTGCTCGCTGGTACTTGACAAACACATGGCCTTCTTCTGCACACAAACCCACAGACAACCTTATTAACATTTACTTCCTTTCTTCTAAACTTTTTCCACCATGTCCGTCACCTTCGTCCTTTAACTTTTCCCTTTGTTTTTAGTGCAGGCTTCTCGCTTAATCCTGTTTTTCTTCCTCCATGTTGGCAATATTTAATGCATCCATATCCTGTTTTCCCAGACTGTACTATCCCTCCCTTGTCCCCCTTCCTTCTCTTCCTCCTTCTCCCTCATTTTCTCGTGTCTTGTATCCTCGAACCCCCCATCCCATTCCCTCCCTCCTGTCTCTGGGAGTTTGGGTGTGAAAGACTGTCATTAAAGAGATGCCCCCTCTCCTGCTGGGGGTAATCATCTATGAAAGAGGACACATTAATGTTACCAAAGCTAACACTGTTTGCTCTGTGTGTGTCGCCGTCTGAGTGGCCCATGATGCCAACATGCCCACTTTGTCCCCCCCACCCCTCCCAGCAACCCCCCTCACACACTCGCTAAATCCTCCCTCAAGGTCACAATCACTCAGACCTGTGTGTGTGTGTGTCTGTGTGTGTGTGTGTGCGTGCGTGTGTAGATCTCAGTCCGTTGCTGATCCCATGCCTCTTGCTTTCTTCTGGCTTTATGAATAGAGCTCATTCTCCATAGAATCACAGGCTTTTTTTTCAAATCCTATTTCTGAAATTGGCATATAATCTGCCGACCAATTTCACAGGTATTGAATTGATGCTGAACTTAAATAAATGTTTGCATACGTGTGTGTGTGTGTGTGTGTGTGTGTGTGTGTGTGTGCGCTTGTGTCAGCGGTATGTGTTTGTGTGTTTTGTGAGTGTGTCGGTGTGTAGCTTCTGTTTTTGTGTCAGCGCTGTTTGTGTTTGTGTGCGGCATCTCTGTGTTTCATCCTGCCTCCTTGGGTTCAATGCTCTCCGGCTATTCTGAAGGTCGGAGATGACACCGTGGGAGAGGGGTCAGTCATCACTGCCACCCGTCCGTCTCCTCCTCTCTCCATCTCTCCATCTCTCCTTTCATGTGTTCTCCTCTCGCTCTTGTGTGTGGCTCTTGGTATGTGGACTTTATTAAATTTTCCTCCAGGTGGGTGACAGAGAAGACAGGAGGGGGATCAGGGGAGTCATCCCCTCTTTGCTGCTTTCATCTGTCTCTCCTCTTTCATTCCCGCGAGGGGACTGTGGTTGGAGGGTGCTCGCGGTGAAAAGGTAGCCCAGGAAACCTCTGCCCTCTTTGGGCACTGTGCTCCACGACAGCTCCCTGATTCCATCTGGAGGTCAGGGAGTGGAAAAGATCTCTCTCTCTCTCTCTCTCTCTCTCTCTCTCTCTCTCTCTCTCTCTCTCTCTGTCACCCCCCCCCCTCCACATCACATGCTGCAATGTCTTTAAGGCCTTAAGCCTGACAGAAAGGGGGAAAATTGTTCTGCAGCTCTGCTCTTTCTCGTCAATCTTCCCCAATCAATGGGAAATGTGCTTTGTGACCGGGAAAATAAGACTACTTAAGATTGCTTTGCAAATTCAGTTATTTGGATCGTGAGCTCTTCTTTTAATGAACGGGCCAACAGATCCTGTTCTGCTAATGCAGACACATTCTTAAACACAGAGGAGGTTATACACCTGATCATCGATTTGTGTGTTTGCGTGTGTGTATGTGAGTAGGTGAAGGTAGTTATAGTGTAATTGCAGCATTACATGTATTTTATTCGCTCCTTATCTACTGTGATAAGGAATTTTACAATACATTACATTTCATTATCCAAAGCGGCTTACATGCTATACAGTATACTGTAGACACAGCAACGGTGAGCAATGAGGGTTAAGTGTCTTGCTCAAGGACACAACCACATGGACTAGTGAAGCCGGGGTTTGAACCACCGAACCTCTGATTGAAAGTCAGACCTGCTAACCACTGAGCCACAGTCGCTCCTATTATTTCCCTTAGTCACATGATCAGGTTTCTGGTATTGTAAGTGTGGGGAATTTAAATATGAATCCAAGACAGAAAGGCTTTTAACTTATTTTTGGTTAAGTTTCATTCTTCTTCTTTCGTCCAGGTCTTCAGAAGCTGCTCGGTCCTGGTGATACTGTGTTGTTTTATTTTCCCATTATGAATCCCATGGTGGGCTTCCCGGGGGCTTTCTGGCTCACACTGTCTCCGTTACAGCCAGGGAATCAGATGAGGTAATTAATTGCTTTTGTTCGCCGCTTACGCTGTTTGTTTACTGTAGCTAAAGCTTGTTTATTGGCAGATATTAATTATCAACATTCCCCGTTGAGAAAATGGGGAGATAATTAATTCAGGTCAATGGGTTCTATTTTGCCATCACATAGGGCAAACATGATCAAATGAGTAAAGAGGGCCTGCTATTTGACATGCCACGTTTTGATAGAACACAGAGAGACAGATAGGAAACGTTCCTCCAGGGATGTTCTTCTTCCATCCCCCAAACCTCAATGGTGGCCTGCACAGCAGATCATTTGAAAGGAAAAGCAGATCGTTAGTCAAACACACAGATGACAATTCGTCATGCACAGACTTTTGTCCACTGTTTTGAATAATGTGTTCTTTATGCAACCGATTGGGAAGAAGACCTGACTTTGTATTTGCTTAAAATGTTGTCATGTCGAGGGCGCAAGATTACCAATCCTAGTAGTGTGGACAAACTGTGTCCGACCAGACATTGTGTTTACACCCAGTGGGCAATTTGTAATCTGCTGTTTTACTCTCAAATCTGCAGCCACCAGACCGGGATTAATAATTTGTGCTAACAAGAGGGATGCCAGCCTCCTTTCATCCATCGTCAAGTTGTGCCCCTCTTTGCTTCCACCGCTGTCACCCTGCTGATTACACCCTCTCATCGTCAGAGATGACAAAGTGTCTCTCCTTTGCTCTCGGTGTCTCATCCCTCACCCACGGACGGCCCAGATCACAGTAGGAGCAGATATGAGACCAGGGAGCAGATCCGTCACAACTCCCCATTCTACCTGGAAGTCGTTTTTCAGCTCCCGAAGAGGCGAGCGTGTGGCATCTCTTAGTGGTAAATGTGATTTATCCACTAAGCTGTTGCACGGTGGCTACACGACTTACAATTAACAGATTTATCTGCAAGCTTAACTCTGAATCATCAGTGTTGATAATGAAGAAGCCTCTGGTCGTTTATTTGTGTGTGCAGAGAAGAAAGACATATAGTCAAGTCTGTTATTTTTGTCCACAATGTGTAGTCGCCATGACATCACCCACTGGTTTGAGGACTACGGTTGTGAAGCATTGAAATTTTGCTCTTTGGCCGTCGCCATCTTGGTATTTGACCGTCGCCATCTTGGTTTTTGGTCATTGCCATCTTTGCTTTTGGCCATCGCCCTCTTTGTGTTGGGCCAGAGGAATCGCCCTCTGGTGACCATTAGAAAAATGCAAGTTTAAGCCACTTGAGCATCGGCTTCACTTTTCAGACCCGGATGCTGCCGCCTCATCGTCACTTGTAACACTTTATCGAGCACTTTTCGAATACTAGCATACAAAAATTTACCAACTGACCCCTGTCATTCACCAGGACACCTCATGACCATAATGGTATAACAGTATTAAAATTAATTCTATTTGTACCCGCACCTCTGCATTTCTTTTCTGCGTTGCCACAATAGGAGGAAAAGCCAAGCCACATAATTTAACACAACACTAGGCTAATGAGAGACATTGGAGGCAACAAAGAGACATTTAGCAGTACAGCATTAGACAGGATTAGGACGATTCTGTGTAGAAAGGAGGCAGCACAGATGACAGCTTTAGCCACACGTTTCACTAGGTGTCATTTAATACAGCTCCACTGCTGAGCCAAAATTAATTCCCTCATGATGACTTCTGCTCGCTAAATATTTATATATTTACCCGCCTTGCAGTTGTTCCTCTGTCTCCTTTTTCTTTTGCATTCTGCAGTTTTAATGGATTTATTTAATTCCAGTCTTTTTTTTTTTCCAAAGCATTCAGAATACCACCAATTTGCAGGAAAATTAGTCCATTTCATCTCTGTAATTATTGACATGAGGGGAGGTTGGGGGTGTGTTTGAAACACTCACACAGCCATTACCGGTTTCTTTGAAGCCTGCAGAAGCTTGCTCTGTCAACAGGTTTGCCAAGAAACCACAACGTGATTTACCATCGCCCAGACGGTTTGCTTCATGTCAAGTAGTTTACACACGCATGCAGCGAAACGGTGACCACACTTCATAACCGATCAGAATCATCCATCAAAACAGTTTTACGTCATCTCTCCCAAAATGTTGCCACAGGCCGCCAGTCATTGATGACAATTTTCCCTCACTCCACACTTCTCTCTGTTGAGGTTTGGCGGGGGGGGGGGGGGGGGGGGGATGTTTGTTGTTGGGGGAATGGAAGGACTGAGAGGGGTGACAGGGTTTAGGTCTCAGCTTAATCTAACTCCAATCTGGCGTCGTGTGAAGAAATGCTGAGATTGGACCGTGGCTGGAGGTTAGGTCAAGTCCCCCGTGTAAACCTACAGCATTCCTCGAGCCCTAATGGTGTATTGCATTCGTGCCTCCTGCAGCCTGTGCGTGTGCATGTGTGTCCGTGTGCATTTTCACACCTCCACCATATCAACTTATATTTCCACAGTGCGGCGTAGCATGGGGAGCGGGGGTCCCGAGGGCTCTGGGTTTATGCTAAGACCATTATAAAGGGTCGTGATTGCGGACGATTGTGTGAGAATGTGTTTATGTATGTCTGCATGGGGCGCCAACGGGGCCCTCCCTCGGGCTGGGTTTTAATTCCAAATGGACGTGTGTGAACGGATAAAACGTGTGTTTGTGTGTGTGTGTGGGGGTGGATGGATGGGTGGGCGGAGGGGGTCCGTCGCGGCAGTGTGTAAAATGGTTATTGTAGTGTAATCAGCGTGTTGACCCGAGCCAGAGTTAATATTGAGGAGCTTGACCTTTTCTGTTGGCGGGAGAAGAGGAGTGCCTTCCATCCCCTGAAGCTTTACGTTTCACACACACACACACACACACACACACACACACACACACACACACACACACACACACACACACACACACACACACACACACACACACACACACACACACTATAAGGAGGGATCAGCATTCTCTCAAATGCCAGATATATGGCAGAATCAGAAACAGCAATCCCCCCCCAGCCCCCCTCACACACACACACACACACACACATACATGTATAAAACTGCGCCTCACATTCAATCCGTTTACGCAAAACAAATGGACACCAAAAAGCACATTTGTTTCGTTGAAATATCTGACAATGGAAATTCTTCTGCTGAAACTAGAAACAGCTGGACGACTCCACAAGATGCAGAGGCAGACTCGTTGGGTGTTCTAAGCGAGCCATTGTTCTTTCAAAGAAAGACACCTGATTCACTCGCTCTCATCTGTTGTTTCATTTCTATCTGGGAAACCTGCCCAGTCATACATACCCATGCTCGGGGATCACAGAAATCCTTGCTTTTCTCCACTCTTCTGACTCAGTTCTTTTTCTGACTTCATCTGCTTTCATAACCTCCCGTGCTTTCTCCCTTCCTCTCACCTCCTAAATCCTCCCAGTGGTATTAAATTTGTGTTTATCCCTCCAGCCTGCTCCCCCATGTCCTCCGAGTCCCCACGGAAACATCCAAAGCACAGCGCCCCAGGTAGGGAGCCCTAGGCTGGGCTTGTAGCTGCCGTGAGAGCCCTCACAGGGATTTGCAATCTCGAGGGAGCCTGTAATAGCTGCTCAAGGTCTGGTATTGCACCGCAGAGGTGTATATGGAGAGCAGGCAGAAATGGAGATAGACTGAGAGGAAAAAAAGGACACAGAAAAGAAAGTGTTTTTGTGCACATTTAGGATCATAAGGATTTGTAATTTCTTGTAAATCGACACTGCTGGAATTTAAATGTAAAGCCCACCCCGGCATGTGTGCCTCGAGCCCCTCCCACATGTGAACCCCTGCCTCCCATTTGTCCGACAGAGAGGGAACAATTGGTCGCAGTGGTTTCAGAGGCCCTCTCTCGGCCTCGGCTTTGTACGCGGATAAGATGATGTCCCATGCCTGGAACAAAGCGGGATAATTGACCCCCTTCAGTTTCGTTGGACGCAGGCGCCTTCCTCTGCATACATGAATGCACTGACAAGCGCAATCACGCTCACACACTCACACTCACACTCACACTCACACAGGCGCTCCGAAATGCAAACAAAATGTGTTACACTGGTTTCACTCTGATTGAACTAAAACAGTGAGCGGGTAAATGTAAGCTCTGTGTCATTTCTGTCTCTCCGCCGTCACGGTGCATTTTGGCTGATCCGCCGAGAGCCTTTCAGGAGCTGAACATATACACCCTGTAATCTTTTCTGCTTTGTTACGCAGCCGAGGTGTAAACTTTCAGATTTGATGGACAACTTTACAATAGGCGGGGTTTGCCCATTCTCCTGTGTGAATGGAGCATTCTTGGTGCCCGATGATAGAGCTTAAGTGTAATGGAACAATAAGAAGTGTTAAACATGTTTGGTTGGAGTTCATGTACACCATGTTGCTCCTAATGTCTTCATTCAGTCTCTTAAGTCCATTCTCTCTCTGTGAGTACAATATTACATAAAGAAATATGAACTTTATTCTTGGAAATCACTTTGCCACAATTAAATTGAAAAGACAACACTTTAATCACACTAAATGATTTGTTTTTCAGAGAAACAATAGAACATATTACACTTGAATCTGCAGCCCTGCTCATGAGCTCAGTGTTTTTGTGCCCCCCCCTCCCACACATACACACACAAACACACACACACTGTGTTATTGAGCTTGTGCCTCGTGTGGGTCAGCCACATCAGTCATTCTCAGATGGCCAGAGTAGCAATATACTGTATGCTAATTGTTTGCTGCTTAATATGCTACATCAATCAGGACTAATTATGACATTGTTTCAGCGCTCAGCGTTCTTTCAGCAAATGAGGCAGAGTGGGTGAGAGACGGGGGAGAGAGAGCTCCATAAGCGGAGTAGAACACCAATGCAAAAGCCAGTGAGGATGTGCGGTGTGTAACAAGCGCCTGCGCTCCGCGTAGTTCTTCGAGCGTCGGGGGAACTCCTGCATCACGGTCACTCCAGCGCTATTTAAACGTAACTTTCCATTTTGATGGGAATTTACTTCCCGCTGCTGCGCTCTCCCGCTATTGGACGACTTTTTGCACAATTGTCTCCGGCTGAGCAGGAGCTCCAATTGCATGTGGCGCAAAAACAAAATGCACAGCACAAATATTATTAAAATGTAGTTTAGCGAGGGCTTGCTATAAATTCCCTCCGCGTTAATCGCCTTTCATGACTGATTACCTCAGGAATTCCTTTTTAATGGGCTCCTGCCGCACGGTAGAAGCGCCTCTTGTTACGCTGAATTATTGTCAGATATTGTGACGTGCCAAGCTATCAAAATCTTATTTCTCTGTTAAAGAAACTTGAAAGTACACACACACACTCTCTCACACATATACACACACCTTTAAAAACTTCTTGACTGCAGTGTGTGACCTCCTGGTCGTTGCCAAGTGCCTGGGATGGGGGCCCTCTGGCTTTTTAATGGACTCCTAGACAGTCCATTTCCATTGTGTGTGGAGAACAACCCCGGTGAATGCAGCAAATTAATCACATTTGGGCCCAGATTGGCTGCCACTTCCCAGAGTGAGCCCCCTCGCTAAGGTGCAACTCGGAGGACTCGAGGGGTCAGACAAGCACAAAATGGAGGGCCGAGGGGAGAACTGGGGGAACTCTTTTGTTGAACCCTCAGCTGAAAGAGGAACAAGGCTGTCATTTTGTATTCCAGCGTGGCCCCCTTTTGGTGCTCCTGCTGGCATTCCTGCTGCATTTTGTAGTAGCAGGTCCACGTGCCATTGTGTGTTTGCACGAGTGTGTGTTTGCGCACAGACAGAGAGCGCTCTCGCTGTTTTGTCGTGGCAAAGGTCAGCTTGTAGTGCCAGCTGGAGAGAGGCCTGTGAGGCCCACTGGGTAGGCAGACGTGGAAAAGGAAAAAAGAGGGCGAGATGGATGAATGAAAGGTGGGGGAGGCGGCGGCGGGGGCGGGCTGGAGTGGGTTGCTGGACATGATGCAGAGGCAACGCAGATTTGCTATCTGATCGTGTGATCTTTATTTCATCACATAACACTTGAAAAAGCAGGTGATGCTGGCCGATAAGAAAAACAACAGGGAGGAGGAGGAGGGGTGGGCGGAAGAGATGGAGGGCGGAGAGCTTAATAGGCGAAGGGAGGCGAAAGGCATGGAGAAAGAGGAGAAAATAGGCTAAGCAGCGAGAGGAACCCGTTGGCTTGTCGCGGCCCCTGTTCAGTATGCATCCCCACAGATAGTTGGGGCAGAAGAAGCCCATTGTTCCTTTTCGGATCTTCCTCCCCCCCCGTCGAAAAAAGAAAGATGGATGGAAGAGAGGAAGAGAAGAAGGGAGGAAACCGAAAGAGGGTTAGGGTGTGGGGCTGACCCGTGACCCCATTCACCCCCCCCAACCCCCCCCACCCCCCCACCCCCACCCCGCAGACACCCGCCACAACCGGGGCTTTTGTCTGAGGATCGGGCTCTCCGCGACCACCTCCGTGTAAAATCGAACCCTTAGAACCCCCCACCCCCCACTCCCACCCCCCCTCCGCCCCGAGCACACTCAAATGTGACAAGGTCAGGGTTCAAACACTGTAAGGGGCCCGGGGGCAGTCAAATAGAACTGGGAAGGGGCATAGTGCATACGTTTTTGTGTGTGAACGTGTGTGTGCGTGCGTGCACCTGGATATGTGTTTATAAGCTTGTGCGTGCAGTTGTTAAAAAACCTGTGGTCATGTAATGTAATAAGGGGGTGGGTTTTAAAAGAACGGCTCTCCAAGGATTTTAGGGCGGTTAAACTAATGCCGGCTTTATGTTCATTTCAACACCCTTTCAGTCCTTTTCTACGTGTGTGTGTGTGTGTGTGTGCCTGGCGTACTCTGGTTCCCGTTTCCTGCAGGGGCTCATTACCGTTTGTCCTCTGGTATCAACTAACGCGAATGTGTTTACCACTCATGGGAAGGAAGCGAGGAAGACTCAAATGAATCTTTAACAGAGACCGACAGAGTTGAGTATTTTCAACGACCCCGAAGCTAAAGGTGACATTAACCACACTGTACCAGAGACAATCAGACACACTCCTTCACACAACATGTCTCCTTCTTTTACTTCTTTACCCCTTTATACACCACTTTATTCTCTGTTTAGGCTTTCATCATCGGTACATCATGGTTTATATTCATTGGAGAGCCCATATACTGCTGCGAAATCACAGGAGCCTGACTGTTTCCATGTGTTGGCTTTTATTGCCGGTTTCCTGCCTCACTAATGTGGATTTTATCAACTCAGCATGTGGATATTGATGTTTGAACGTTTCCCTCTTTTGAACATTTGCAACCCAGCCCCTTCACGACACAGTCGGTGCTCAAGCTTTGGGGATATGTTCTTGGACACGCGTAGACTTAAATAATGTATAATATAAACACAAACACTGGCTCTCTTTCTCTCTTTCTCCTTCAGACACACACACACAATCGCCACATTCACACTTTATAATAATATGCTTTTAGGATCAAATAAATCACCGCAAGATCACACACACCGGCCATCTACCCCTTTGGCACAGCATCCATGAATAAAAATGCATTTCGTAGACCTGGCCAGTGGCTTGAAAATATATATTAACATTTTCCTCTATATTTTAAGCTTGTCAAATGAAGGGGAGGGGGGAGCATGCCTCTGGTAACATTTTTTGACTGATGATTGCCGACAGGAGTGGAGCGTTTAAGGCTCGAGCAAGTGGGAGGGAGAGCGGGAACGAGAGAGTGAGAAGAGCTAAATGTGGAAAACATGAGGATGCTGGCAGGAAGGCAGGCCAGCGAGCAGTGGGAGATCAACAAAGGGATGGCTTGACATGGCTCTGTCAAACCAGTGTAATTACTAAACACCCCAAATTACATACCCTCATTTAGTTGTACCCTATCATTTACCACGATCCGCATAACTCTGCTTTTACTCCTACTCTCTGTTCCGCTCATTCCTGCTCTCGCGCTTTCCTCCCTTTCCCCTTCTCTGCTTTGTCTCTCATTTTTTCTCAATTACGTTTCTCCACCTGCAATTCTCCTGGAGGACTCCAGTGTTATGTTGCATCCCTGTAAAGCGTCCTGGTGTTATAAAAAATTCCATTTCCACATTTTTTTTCTCTCGGAAAAAGGTAGCATCTACATACGTGAAGAAACAACGGCATCCAACCATCATTTGTCCGTCCTGGATACAATTTTTCCCACTACATGTTAAATTCAAGCTCACTGGGGGGCGTGGGGCCTTGTTGTGAACACATTTATTAATATTAGTCTCCTGACAGCGAGTGAAACATCACCTCCATAGGCTCGGTCTCTCGGGTTCCCACAGGCAAAATGGAGACGGCCATATGCTCAGAAATCAGGAGTTCGACTCTGGGGTTAGAGGGCCCACTGTGCACATCTGTGGGCTCCTTTTGTGTGTACGCCCAAGTGTGTGTTTGCACGCGCTTGCATATTTTTAAGTGTCTTAATGTGCATATGTGCTGATGGGTGTATGCTGGTATTAATCCCCTGTGAGTGTCCTGTTCTGATTACAGCCTGGCTAGTTTGCTTGGATTGGCACCGAGCGTGGCGAGTAGCGGAGCCCCCTGCCACAGACTAAATACCGGGCTAAAATGCCCATATCCAGTGTCCCTCCGTCTCACCCACAACACACTCGCAGGCTTTCCTGTTTGTCTTTCAGTGTGTACCTTTTCGATCGAGCAAGATGGGCCTCCGCTCTGTTTGGGAAAGCATGAAGCACTTTTGGAGTGATTTGTGTTCTAACACTTTGTGGCTGTTTGCGCGACTCTGGACTTTGCGTATAGATCAGACTGTCTGTGCCATATCTCTGCTTTGGCAGCACACTGATGATGTCATAAACCTGCTCCAGCCACTCTAGATCATGGCTGACATTTTCACGGTTGACAGGCCTCCGAATGGGTCGAGCACCTCGCGTCAAGGAGGGGATTCCATTATCTCCTAACTCATAACGCCCTCACACACACACACACACACACACACACACACACACACACACACACACACACACACACACGGCCCACCACTTATTCCCAAAAGGTAGGCTTGAGCTGGAGGACACCCGCCCATCGGACGCCCATTGTGCATGTCTGAGGAGGTGTGTATCATTCCCAATGAGGACATTTGGGGTTTTCAGGGTCGAGGAGTGTGTGCTCAGTTGGTCTCCGCTGTGATAATCGCTAGGCGCGGCCTCTGATTTATCGTCCCATCAACGGCCACGAAAACCATCAGCAGAGAGATGCAGATGAGCGGAGGGGTAACGAGATGAGAAACGGCAAGAGCAACGAAAGACTGAAAGAGAAGGGGCTGTGGTCAATAAGAGAGAGTGGTGTCCATTTGGGTAATGGCAAGAGGATCATAAGTGGACCGGGTCAGACCGCTTCATTATCCACTCCGTCCCGATCGCCGTCTGGTGGCCGCGTGTCTCTGCCCGGCGCGCTCACTGACATTTGATTTCCTTGCTTGAACCTTCACAGCTTCGTCGTGGTCTCCTCCTGGAAATTCGGCATCTCCTTTTAGTGCTTGTGGTGCGTTCGGGTGCACAGCGGCGTTTTGAAGATGCAGGTTAAGTTCCCAAAGTCACCTCAGAGAAGCCCATCTCTCTGCAGCATTCACTATCTGATCTCACCTTTTGCAGCGATGCTTTGAAGTGCATTTGCATTGTGGACCGGCTGCCAGGTGCTCCCTTTACCCCTACTCTCTCTCTCTACACTCTCTCTTTGTTCCGTCTTTGTTCCCGTCTGCATCTTTTCCCCTCAATCTGTCTCATTGCATCTCTGACTCTCCTTACCTTTTCTCTGTCTCCCTATTTGTCTTCCGACCCTTTTCTTCATTCTTTTTTTCAATTCCGCTATTCATGCTCTTCTTTCTTCAATTCCTTTTTGCCTCTAAGCCGAAAATGGACTTAAATGGATGAGGTCATGGAGATCTGTCAACACTGTGATCACATGGCCGCTACCGGCTCTGCTAACAGCTGAGGATGCGCTTTCAATGGCAACTTTGTGTTTCGTAATCTCAGGAAAAACCTTGGCTGGAACTAGATGTTTTTTATAGGGAAATATAAATATTAGAATATAAACTGTCTATAAACGAATGTGAACTGAACTGTTCTCAGGGAAAAACCCCATTTTCATGCTCTCAGACAACGTGTGCGTCTGGTTATGTGTGTGGTCACAGTTAGTCTGACTCGGGTGGCGTACCTTTTCAACACATGCTGAGACATCAGAGAGGGCGAGAGAGCCTGTGAGAAGGTGTTGATTTGATCCCTAAAACACACACACACACACACACACACACACACACACACACACACACACACACACACACACACACACACACACACACACACACACGGACATTCACACCCTTTATATGAGGGCCTGTCAGCCCTGGAGGAACATAATTAATGATCTTCAGACAAATAGGATCTCACTCGTCTCACATGCGCCATGCAGGTAAGATGTAAACTTATTGTAGAATTTATATATGTACTGTATGTATGTCTGTTTCCTATTTTCATCCAGCCAAATTTTTTTGTTGGTTGCCAACTTTTTCTCAACAAATGTTGGATTTATTGGAGAGGGCCCACCCAAAGCCCCAAAAGTGTTTTCTTTCTTCCGCAAAAACCTGAAACATTAACTTCGACAGCAAGTTCACAACTACCTTCAGCCAATGAAAAAATGATCTATACTTTGACCCAATACTCAAGACATGCACACGAGTCTGCTGATAGAAAAAA
Source organism: Cottus gobio (assembly GCA_023566465.1). Lineage (NCBI taxonomy): Eukaryota > Metazoa > Chordata > Actinopteri > Perciformes > Cottidae > Cottus > Cottus gobio. The sequence continues at coordinate 22,473,055 of CM042218.1, read as the reverse complement.
AACCTGAAACAATTGAATGATTTAAATCAGCCGTTCCTCTGAATCCCTCGGCTCCTCATCCATCCCTGTGGTTCTTTCACTGCTGTTGTTGCTGATATGCAGAGCATACTGCCTCCAACACCCGAGCCTCCTCCAGCCCATTTCCTAATGAAACACTATACTTTCCATGACCAGGATTGTCTCTGGAAGTTATGTAATCCATATGTCAATAATACGTGTTTTCTATGTTGTATTCTCTTACCCCTGGGCGGTGAGTTAAATCTTTAGCATGCTGCTGGATTAAAGCAGCCAGGACTCGAGACAGCAGAGCCTGTATTGCCAAGTACAACCTTATAGACAGTCTTCTTGACTAAACGGCGGATTGGAATGGCAACTGGCGTAAAGCCTTGTTAATGCTTTTTGCGAAGCGCCGTGGGGGCGGAACCTCCGCAGATGGCGTGCGACTCATGAGCGCAGACAAAGCGCGTTCATGCTCAGTGCGTTGTTCGTGGCGCCGTTCTCCGAGACGATGGAAGGCGCCGAAGCAGAACGTTCTGAAACGCCAAAAACATGCAAAACCTCAATGGCGAGGAGGATTTTTAAGGAACTGTAAACTCATGTCTCATATCAAATAATGACTTCATTGGCATTATACAATCCCTCTTTCATCAAATGTAGATTTTAGAGATTTGTTCTTTTTTAAAAGCATTTAAAATCAAATTGAAATTGATTGAAATTTAAAACCCAGAGACTTAATAATACTGAAAATAAATAATACTGAAAAAAATGCTTCTTGATGAAAGTACTTGCTGTTATCAGTATTTGTGGCCCATGCAGCAGGGCCCCGCACTCTTTATTATTCAAAGGTCAACATTTACACTCACCACCAGTGGCAAAAAACAAATTTTTTGGGGATTGTGAGTTGCCAGGAAAAGAATCAAACAAGCAGACCTTTTCTAGCGAGGCTTTGCATACAACATGCGGCTCTTGCTTTTAGCACATGCTAAAACTCTTTGCGTCACCTCCAGGTTACCGTAGAGCCGCCCCCCCCCCGGGCCACCGCTGCTCAAACATGGACAGCCAATAGGCTAATAGCTAATGGCTAACAGCATGTGTGTGTTATGGATGAGGTGCATCTGCTTTTTAATGCCCCCCGTGTCGTCTAATCACTCCACACACACACACACACACACACACACACACACACACACACACACACACACACACACAGTCGCTCTGTCTAGCTGGTTATAAATGGCTGGGTGTGTTGTGCCTGCAAGCTGTCATTAGGAAGCCATTAGGAGCATGCGGGGGAAGGACAAAACGATACGGAACAGAACAGAGGAGGGAACATGCTACTGAGATGGTCTTGGATCAGCCCCTCCACGTCCCCCTCTTCCTCCTCTCACCCTGCAGCGGACTGGAGGTGCTTGGCTAATGGCTAGCACACCCCCTTCTGCCCCGGGCCCCATGCGCTGCTGTCAGACAGAAAAATACACAAGGAGGATGGGCTGTTGGTGACTGGAGGGGAGGGGAGTGGAGACGGATGAGGATAGAAATCTGGCAGAGCAAAGGGCTGCTGGTATTGGAAATTAGAAGGGGGGAGGTAAAAAAAAACAATGTGGAAAGCGTAGAAAATGAGAGAGAGACGGAGAAATTACACGGGCCCTTTTTGATTTCACAAGCGGCCCCTAGTGTGACACAATGCTGGAGACGGGGGGAGAGGAGTGCACAAATCAATAGTCTGACTTTCTAGTCCTCTTCAAGTTTCCCCTCATTTCTCTGCAACACACAGTGGAACCCTCTTCGTGGCTCCTCCCCCTTTTACTGGCTCTTGTTCCCTCTCAGTTTATCTGGCCCTCTCTTTCTTTCTCTTAGTTTGCCAGATAGTGAGAGATTAAGTAACAGGACAATAAACAGATACAGTGAATCAGAGTAAGAGGTAGAAAACAGGAAGAGAGAGCGAGAGCGAGAAAGAGAGAGGGAGGTAAATACAAGCCTGTGAATAGCAGCTTGACGCGTGGACACAGGGTCTCTTAGCAACCGGGACCAGCTATGCAGTTCTTCTCTCTTTGTTTGATTTCCTTTAAAAGACTGAAAGGGGAAAATACACTTTGATTAGGAAAAGGGTACCATGGATTTGTTCTCTATGGACCAGGAAAGGGACAACAACGGGGATTTAGTGCACTTCTTAAGGCCGGGCTATAGGGGGAATGGGATGAGGGGAAGTGATGGAGAGGACTGGAAGTGGATACTATACAGAAAAATGACTTAATGGAGGGTTATGAGAGAGGAGTTGGACCTGTCTTGGGATGATGTGAGGACTGAGGCGGAGCAAAGGAATGTAGGCCAGACGGTAACCCAGAACAGACATTTTGGGATAACAACAGAAGGGAGGGTGGAGGTGACAGAGGGTGAAGGATGAGGGGACGGCAGGCATGACGGGAGGCAAGAAGAGGGAGGAAGCTCCAGCTTTCCTCGCCACACCGCTGCTCCAAAACCCAAAACATTGTGAGTTTGTCTTCCTATTGATGTGCCAGTGATGACAAAACCACTGTGCCCCGCAGGGAAAATGAGAATAAATGTCTGTGTGCATGCGCCCACAGTTTTGTTTTAGTTGCACGCATTTGCATTCGCCCCATAAGCAATGAGTTCATGCAGCCGTGTTAGGTTTGGGCTTTCCTTACAATAGCAGTTTCAGCTATACAAACTGTGACACCAAGAGCTCCGAGGGAAAACCCCCGTGTATGTGAGGAAGCTTATGTGGAATTGCTTGTGTGTGTTTAAGTATTCATCGCAATCAGCATGAGGGAACAGCAACAAAATAAGTGGAGTTCGTTTCCTGCAAGAACAATAGATAATAGGATTGGAAATATACAGTAAACAGCAGTTATTAAAACTCGGAGGACGGTTTTTCATAAGAATTACAGCAAGTAGAAAATTACACAGCAAATATAGCTCACTATAAATAACACTTTATGCCGCCGAGGCCCCGAGTCGCTGCTTAACAACAGCGTGCTGATGGACAGTTGGCGTGGATCAGAAGTAGACAGGAAGAGAAAGAAAAGCAGTTCAAAGACGGGGGAGATTAGATCATATCTCAAAATTGACTTGGCGGTGCCACCCTTGACTTAAGATAATTAACACCCCGCCGACAGACAGATAGAGAGGCAAACATGGCAGATGGATGTGAGGGAGCAAGACGGTCGCCTGTGATCATGGACCGATGTATAAATATGTCCGCACATTTGTTTGATTGAGAGACGCTTGTCAAAGAGGAGGAGATTGTGATTACAAATGGCGGCGTCGCCACCTGTTTGTCTGTTGTTAGAAAAAGACGAGACGTATCAGAAGGATGTTCATGAGCGAAGGTCCTGTCCGGTGGGAGGAGATGTCTCAAGATCTTTGTTCACACTTCCTCCTTAAGAGCAGTATGCCGTTTCATCGGAGCCGTCTCCAGATCAGATGGTCCAACAAACTCTCCTCAACTAATTAAACGCCGCAAACGCCCGCCCACCATGGTCGGCCTGGTCATGTGTTTGTGGGCACCAACGGAGATGATTCACACATGTGTAACGGCGACAATACGGTGCTGCAGTGTTTGGTGCTTCCTGGGGTGGTTAGAGCCAGCCAAAAAAGAAGAAAAAAAGCAAAGAGTGAGGATGAGGGCAGGGTGCATTCCTGCGTAATAGCCAGCCAGCCTGCCAGCCCTTGTTCTTGTTTACTGTAAACACCCTCATGCCGATCACTCCATCCCTCCTTCGCTCAGCGCTCCGACTCCAAGCCAGCGCGTTGCCCCGGGCGGGTTTCAGACTGTTGTGTTGAAGCTTGCAGAGGCAGCTCTCGGTTGCATTTCCGCAAGCAACGCAATGTGTGTACACACACACACACACACACACACACACACACACACACACACACACACACACACACACACACACACACACACACACACACATGACCACTTGGACAACTTTTGTTACTTCCGCGCAACAACCAATTTCCTGCGAGCGCGTCCGGCACAAGGGAGGACCTGTGATCGGTAGATATGTGACGCCGATGCATTGCCCGCAGTCCTTGCCAGCAGGATGCCACCTAATTAGTGACCCCGAGGACACAGCCGCCCATTTACCTGCTCTGCCAATGCGCCGGAGTTCCTGCCGTCTCCCAGCCGGGCTGCCAGTTACTCACTGTGCATGTGGATGATTTTTAAGGTGTCGGTGTGCTTGTCTTGGATGTGTGAGACGGTTTCCTGACAGGCAAACCGCAAGCAAGCCGGAGGGGCTTTGCCGAAGAGTGGATGCATAGCTAGGTGTCTGTGTGTGTGTGTGTGTAGAGATGTTTGTGTGAGGGGGGGAGGAGTGAGTCAGGAAGAGACAGAGGAGAAGAGAGCGAAAGCATCGCAGAAGTAGAAAGACGAGCTCTTTCGGGCACCGGGAATGGGCCCGCATGATGATGACCCGTGATGGATCAACACCGGGCCCAGGAGCCGCTCGGGAGGGGAAAGGCAATTAGGAAAACAGCCCCCCGGCTGCAAGTCAAGATGAAGAGAGAGGACACTTGGAGCATTTGTTTATTTATTCCCCCCCACACATGCCGTACCCTCTGCAGTGCTACAGTCAACTCAATGTGGCGTAAGGTGAATGCTCCATCAACTCTTTGAGGATGGGCGGGCGTCTCTGCCTCAGGAGCAGCTAACTCAACCTTCCAGCATAGAAAGTGGTCCTTCTCAAGGTTTTGGATGGAGGGGGGGTGGGTGTCACTTTCCAGTGTAGTTGTTTTTTTCTCGCTGACTGGTGTTCTCTCCGCGATGTAGAGGCCACGATGAGATGGAGGAGAAAAAGCACAGCCAACGTCTGAGTCCAAGCGCCTTTTTTCCTTTGAGGCGGCCTGTGTGACAATTTGTTGGTCTCACACCGAGGCGTTCACACATTAGTTATAATCTCTCGCGGCAGGCTGTGCGTGTCCCTGAATGAGAGAGAGAGAGAGAGAGAGAGAGAGAGAGAGAGAGTCCTCTAATGCCCACAACTTGAGAAACTGTAACGACGCCATCTCATTAACAAATGTCCTTCTTTGTGTTTGTTTACACCATATGGAGAGTTTGGAGCCAGAAGGGCAAAAGAAGGTTTTGACTCGTTTTTTTAAATCCCAAATAGTTTTGACCTTCTCATTGAAATTTTATGTGAAATTTGATCTCTTATTAGTGCTGGTAGGTTCACTGGTTCACATTAGTATGTACAGCAAAGGCCAGGGGAAGGGTTGCAGAGGGAGAAAGGATCAAACACACACACACACACACACACACACGCACACACACGCACACGTACACCTGGAAGCTACCCATTATAGGTATTTACCTAAGCACCATGCTCAAGGACAAACCATCTTTGCCCAGATTTTTGTAGTTAGACATTTTGCTATTCATTTGTCTGTTTACTCAAATGCCAAAAAATTGCTCATGGATTTCGCTTTGAAGGGTTGCTGCGGTTATTTTGCATGTTTTCAACAATTATACAAATCCCGCATGTTTTTTTACTTCTAGTCATAGGTTACGCTGGATGCTTCAGTTGGAAGTAGGGACTGTTGTGAAAACCTTCTCAGTTGGAAACTGACATCCGAGACGTCCTCATTTTTACCGCTCAACAGTAATCTTCCCAATGCAAGAAACAACTAAATTCTCATTATCCTTTTCACATCAACCATGTATTTCTATTTTTTTTTTCATCCCGAATTGATTTTCTGACAGCGTAACTTGTGAATGTGATGCTTTTTGGCAGCTGACTCTTCTGAATCTTGGATGTTGAAGCTTGCTTCAAGCATGTAATTGCACCAGACGTATCCAATAACAAATGGGCTTTGCTTATTTTATCAGCTTTGATTTGATAATGGAAAAAACTAAAAAAGAACAAACTTGGATGCTTAAACATAAAGATTTTCAAATATTATCCTCACCCTGGCTATCATTGCCACAGCTTTAAACACGGGCCTTTGCGTTTAGTATAATCCTCTAAGACTACACACATCAATTCAAATCCAGTCAGGATTTACAATTTAACTATCAACTGTGGCAGTTATGTTTCATACGTTGCCTAGTGCACTATATTATCCACACTGCCTTAATCCCATCCATCATCCCCCACTGAATTCGAGACAATAATGCTCATCTTCTTTTCCTCAAAAAGATGACGTTCCCCTTGGAGATATTACATTCTATATGGATTAAGGCAATCCCCACCAGGGATGGCAAAAACCTCCCACGCAGCGTGTGTCGTCGAGGTGAGAGAACTCTGGGTTTCGAGAAGCAGCGAACGGCCTCTTTAGAGTCATTCATTTCCCAATGCCTAAATCAAATGAGTGTGTGTGCGACCACAATCTGATGCGCAACTACACACCAATTTGAAGAGAAAGCCACATGGAGGGTAACTGCTTTGTGATGGGGGGGGGGGGGTCTCCCATGTGACAATGTTTACATAGCCCTCTGCCACTTTTATTTGTGCATTTACTGGATGTGTGTGTGTGCATCGGAGAGGGAGAGAGTGCCTATGAGCGTAAGCGTTTACATATGTGTATCTAATGAACTGTAATTTCATTTAGCGAGCAGTTAGATGGGCGGTGCAATCAGGCATCCCATTTCAAAACTCTATTCCCCCAGATCACGCACACACACACACACACACACACACACACACACACACACACACACACACACACACACACACATATATACAGAGTGACTCCAAACGCATACAAAATAAATGTCTCTTGGCTGCTATCTAGCTATCTAATTATTCCTTTTTTCATTAAATGGGTAAATCAGATTCTAATTAGCTGGGCTGTCATTCAGTGGCCGGGGAGCTGGAGATGGTGAACACGCATGTGTGTGTGTGTGTGATAGCATATGCTCTCCTCTCTGTCCCTAGGGCGAGGTAGAGGTCTCTGGTAATTACTTTTGTTGCACCAGGAAAGAATGCCGGTGGAGAGCAGGAAGGGGAGCCAGCAGGAACCAATCAGGTGTTAGACCTCTGATTAAAGCTTCGTCAGACGTATCAACGCGTGCGCTGTGGAAGGTAGACACAATCATCCTCAGGATACATGTCGCGTATTTAAAGCACGATCTTTACTTTACAAAACAATGCACCCCAAAAAAAAGAGAAAACGACACCGGAACCCGCTGCCTTAACCAATTTGCACTGCTTTGTTGTGCATGTTTTAATGGTGGGTAAAGGAGCCATCATAGGAAATGAAGCGTAGAAGAGGCTCGTGTAACATTAACCATGGCTCCTCAGACTAATTGGCCCTCACGAGACGCACAGCTGAAGGACGACACTTTCTTGTCGTTCCCGCTTATGTCGCTGCTCCGGCTCGCTGCGAGAACACGGTTCGCCCGGCTGTGCTCCTGAAGGGCTCGTGTTTGCGCACATGTGGGTGTGCTTGTGATGCCGACTCAGGGGGTCCCCGTCTGATTGGATGCAGCGCTGCTGTTTGTCCACACGCCATTCAAATCGGTTGAATTCATCGGTAAAACACTGAAATGACTATCTTCCTGTGATAAGATACAAATCAGCTCATCAGGATTCCCAGCCCGGCGCGACCAAACAAGCTCTGCCCAGGTTTCCCTTCGCCAAACCTGGTGTGGAATGTCAATGTCCACGCACGGACTGATTCTGATTCTGATCCTAACCCGGGCCCCCCTCTCTCTGGGGGACCCGCTAAACGTTTGTTTGGGACGCTTTTTAAATTTGCTAGACCTTTGCATCGGACTTTCTTGTTGTGTGCCCGCCTGGTGTTTTAAAGTTTGAATTGCAATGGGGAAATAAAGAGCGAGGACTTGTTACGATGTGTTCGTACGTGCATTTCCCATGTGTTCAAACGTGTGTGTGTGGGTGTGTGTGTGTGTGTGTGTGTACACACACAGTGCTGGTGGGAATTTGGATTTTGTTAAAATGAGAACAAAAACATTCCTGCATAATGTTCAGTACTGAGCATGGCCACTTAACGTGCTTTCTCACCCATACACACACACACACACACACACACACACACACACACACACACACACACACACACACACACACACACACACACACACACACACACACACACACACACACACACACACACACACACACACTTCGGGCATCAGAAGGGGCGGGATGTGGGAGAAAGTTTCTGCACTGTGTGATGGTTCGTTCCGAGAAGCAAAGACGCAAGTGGCACGACGTTGTTACAGCTCCTCAAAGAGTTGACGGTTGAGAAGAAGGTTGGGTGCACACGAGATGACACCTACCGGCAGTTAATGTTGGTTTATTTTAATCAAGACCCTAACCATCATAGCCAGGTCATTTTATTTGCATGAACTTTGCGTCAACAAAGGCGGCATCATTTTGTTTTCCAGAGCGAGGTAGATTTTTCTGAGCTTTTGCACCACGAATGAAGGCCTGAACCAATCACGTGCGGAACAGACACATTTAAAAGCTCCGTGGTCTGAACCAAGACAGCACACTTTATCGATAGTTTTTACCTTGACAATGGCAGCACATGTTCTCGCCTCCGCCTCTTGCCTTTCACAATGAAAGCCCCATATATATACACTGTGTAGCTGTTTACTCAAAGTAACTCAAATGCACTCGGAGCATTTTGCTGAAAGTAAATTCAACAAAATAGGTTACAGTGGATTATACAACAATGTAACTCGTACAGAAGGACAGGCGCTGCTCCGGGTCAAAAGGATCTCGCTAGTTGGTCCTCTGCCTTCGCAAATCTATTCAAACCTTTAATTGAAAACGTTTTGCAACTCTTGCAAATTGGCGTCGCTTGTTGATTTGAATAGTTTTGATGCAAAAATATTCACCGGAGAGTATTTTGCATTTCTGTGTCATCTGTTTGCCACGCCCCCTGGTAAATAAAGGCCTTTTGAAATGGCCACTTGCACTGTACAACCCTCTCACCTGCCTCAACTGCTGTTGGTGTGTGTGTGTGTGTGTGTGTGTGTGTGTGTGTGTGTGTGTCTGTCTGCACTCGTACAGTACAGAAAACTAAATCCTTCATTGACCCACACAGATTGTGTTCAGATAGCGACACCTATCAGCACGGTATGTGCTGCTGCTGTGCGTGTCTGAATAGACGGCACTGTATGTGTGCAGCACAGCTGCTCACTGCAATCCGGCACAAAGCCTGGTGAGCATCCAAAGCCTCTGGGGGGAGAGGAAGTACCAAGAAATACACAGGGTTGCGATGGAGATTTGGAAACTCTGCTCTTCAGAAAACAACGGATGAGTCATCATGTAAATAGTTTAAGGCTTACATTTAAAGACATTTGTTCACTCGTTCAAAGTGCTTCAAAGCAGAAGCCGTTAGCATATTTACGACGCTCTTTTTCTTCAGAAACAGCCATTGAAAAGCAATCCAGATGAATCCTCGTCAACAAAGAAAGACGAGAAACGTCTGTCTGCAGTTGCTCACTTCTCACATGGATGACATCACCACTTAGGAGGTCGTGCGATATGTGTGTAAAAGGTGTGTGTGGTATCCGTGAAGTTGTAGCTCATGTGCTTTTGAGGATATTACAAGTCGGAAGAGAGGAGATGACTTTTCTTTTTCCACCTTTTCTTTGATTCATTTGTAGTGATTGCTTTCTGAAAACCATCTTCTGGCAGAAAAGAATAATTCTCTCTCTCTCTCTCTCTCTTTACCTCCCATGTTTATCCCTCTGTCTCTCTCTCGTTTCTCTCTAAGTTCTGTGTGGGTGTTCTCACCACATCTGGCCGCTGTCTGAATGTACACTGTTATTCCGGCAATTAGGCTTAAAAACAAATAGAATACATTCGGTTTATGCTTGCCAGTTTGCATATGAATAGCAACGCACACACACACACACACACACACACACACACACACACACACACACACACACACACACACACACACACACACACACACACACACACACACACACACACACTGACACCGAAATGATAGTTGCTGTTCATGTTTGTCATCCATTTTTCATGGCCAATTAGGTGAAATGGAGTGCATGTTTGACTGAAACCTCAGCTATGGCAGCAACACCTCCAGCTTTAGAGGATGCATACAAAGCATGTGTGCTTATCATGTGTGCTTATCATGTGTGCTTATCATGTGTGCGTGATTTTGTGCATCCCCACCAGGAACGTGTCGTACGCTGTTTGTGCTGTGCTGTGTGTGTGTGTGTGTGCTGCTGCGTAGACGTTTGCAGTGTACAGTAACGTTTCATCCGTTTGGGACCCGCACATCAATCACAGCAGATTAGCTGACACCTCTCCTACCCACACTGCTCTGCTCCCTGCCCGCAGGCCCCTCCCCCCAACTGATATGTGGATATTAGAAAAACAACACACACTCTCGCCCGATAGCAAACAGATACACAAGAGCTCTCCCTCTCTCGCTCACACAAACTCCCAGACGCATATATTCATCCCCCCACCCCTTGCTTATTTTCTTTTTCTCTGTCTTTGTTTTTCTCCCACTAACTCAATATTGTTTCTGCCCACTCACTGGATCAGTCTATTTCCATGTATACCATATTCTTGTGGCTCTACGTGTGTGTGTGTGTGTGTGTGTGTGCGTGCGAATATAAACATGTCTGCGTGCTCCGGCCCTTTTCTGTGTGTATATTTCACTGATTGTCGCCTCCCTCCGCGGTGGCTCATTGCCCACTGAGCTCGCTATCAGCCTGATCAAATGCTCAGCGCTCTGTGTGCCCAATCACACAGGCAGACGAGCGGATCCCCGATGATAGGAGCTCCGGATTACAGTCTGCTCTGGACCGCCGACCAATTCAGCCCCGAGGCTCGGCCCAGCCTGGACCGACAGACCGATGGATAGAGGGACGGATGGATAGAGGGACGATAGTCGATAGTTAGGAATGTGGGTGGCATCATTGGCTTGAAAAACTCCAGGATAAATTAGCACCATGATATAGATGTTTTGTTCACTTGACCTTCAAACAGAGATGTTGTCCCAGTGGAGACTGTATAAAGGATTAGTCATCACTGGCTTGCACAACAGTTTTTTCTTTTCTTTTTTTTTTTTTAAATAAGACATGTGGAGGAGACATGGGCACTGAGAGTTCTGCAAATGATGAAGAATATTCTGTGATCATAAAAGCGAATATAGCAGCTCTTTATCTTACTAGAAATAGCTCAGTGTTTGTGGCTTCAGGCTTTCCTGACATTTGAACAGTCCCTACTTGCAGAGTAGTGTTCAGATTGAATGCCAGCCCAGTGTCATAGCTTGCTTTGTTCATGTGAATGTTGACCGCTGTGGCTTACCAGCAATTTATGTTCAGACCATCTGCACTTTAGTGTTGCAGCTCAGACCCCACTGATCAAAACCTTCTACAAACACTTCTTTTGTTGCAGATTCATCTCTTCTTTCCTCTCCATGTATGTTCATGAAATGGTATCGCACAGCCCGGGCATTGAGGCCATGCACATCCTCCCTTCACTTCTGTCTGTGTCCACATGTTTGCATTGGCTTCACACCTACTCGGAAGTCTTCAAAGTCATTCTTTCATGTCATTCATATTTTTACAATACGCGGCTACCTCCAGACACCATAAGCTTGCACAGTGGCAGCTTTTGAGCTGTAATAGGCTCAGCGAGGAGTGATGGGGATGGCAGGCACTATGGGGGAGCTCTGAGCGGTGAACATGACTGGGCCGCTGCAGTCATGTGGACACGAGCGGGCGCCGGCACTACGTTTTGTCGGATGTTGATAGCACAGGATGCAAAATCAAATTTCTTCACCGGAGGCGGGAGTGTGAGCTGACTAATCATCTCAGCAGGAAACGAGATGAAGAGAGAATCACAGCCACACTGAGAGATATCAAATACTACAACAATGAGAACCACCTGCTAAGCTTCGCAAGGCCCGATGGTGGAAACACGGCCAATCGTATCTCACTATCCCCGTATGTCTTCTTCGGTATAGCTTGAAAAAAAAAAGGCTTACACAGACGCGCAGCCACGTGCACAACTGTAGACTGCGCATGCTATGCTGTGTCTGACCTGGTTCAGTGGACCAGCAACATCAGCCTATGGGACCAGCTAAAATTGGCAGACCACACAGGGTGAGGATTCGTGTCGGCGCTGCATTTGTGTGTGTGTGTGTGCGTTCGTGCATTTTCTGTGAGACTACACCTTGCCTTTTCTTGATTAATGGAGTGTGAAGGGATTATGCTGATTCAGTTCATAACTGGGGCACGGTGACATAGTCATTACACAGGTGAGCGTGAGTGTGTGTCCTTGCGTGGCTGTTTCTCCACTCACACACACACACACACCTATACACACACACACACACACACACACACAGGCAGGTGAATGGAGACGGCGGAGCAGTGAAAACGTCCCGGTCCTTTTGTCCTCTGTGCCAAAGGCAAACATGGCAGAGAGCTCTCGCTAATCCCCTCCTCTAGCCTTATCTAAACAACACCTGAGAGCAAAGGAGAGACGGAGAAGAAAGGGGAGGGGTGTGAACAGAGAGAGAGAGAGAGAGAAAGAGAAGAGTAATGCGGAAACTAAAAGGGATGGATGGTGAATGCGTGCCGGAAAGATGGAAGGAAGAGTGGAATGACATGCTGACAGGCAAGATCAGGAGATATAACAGGTGTGAAGCTTGAGAAAGGGATAAAAGAAGTGAGTTTGGCGGGGAAGGAAAGGATAGCAGAATATGTGGTTTAAGAAGAATAACTGGAAGCTCAGTAACAGTTACACTGTATGTTATCCCATATGACAATCTGTGAGTAAAGTAATATCTGTGATGTTTCCTGCCTGCCTTCAATACAGACAAGCGTTCAAGGGGGATCTCTGACTAAGAGACTGAAAACTCATCTACTCAGGCAAATCTCTCGCTCTTGACACCTCATATTTGCGTTCTGTGTGAAAGTGTACATGACAAAAACAACATAGCATAACAAAATATATTGATTAGTGAATCTTCACAGAAAGAGCAATATATCAAATTGATAAAGGTATTTGACGGCCGAAAGGCGGAGCTTGATCTTGTTTTTGGACAGCTGAGCATGACAACCTTTTTTCACATCGTGAATATTTCTCTATTACTTTACTTATTTATCAACAATGTCATTTCATAGAGAGCACCACTATCTTCATATCTTTTTACTAGTCTTGCCTGGAACAACGCTAGCCGGCACTGCTGCCAAGCTTAAGAACGGCAACACAGCAGAACAGGTTTTACTCTTGTGAATCAACAGAATCCAAAAAAGAAAATGTGAGTCTGTATTTTAAACAAGATGAGCAAAGAAGGCTGGGAAAACAGTGCTGGATTTCTTGCCAATTCCTTGAACCAGTTAAGTGCAACATTTCCTTTTGTTTGAGAGACGCTATGATGTGGGATTTTCTCAGCTGCTGTGATAAGGCTTCAGTTAAATGCATAAAGCAGTCATGTTGGCTTAAATGGGGGGTACAGTTACATGTATCAATGTTGCAGGCCTGATCTCACAGGAGGGCTATACGAGAGCTTTGTCTCGTATTGTTTAAAAAAAAAAAAAAAATTATTCTCCATTCAATGTGCTCACATGCTCCCTCCTGTCACACCAAGCTAATAGATTATCACATTGTGTTCCCGGTGGCTGCTGAAAGCTAAAGAGGAGCAGAGGATGGAGCGAACGACAGAGGAGGCAAAAGATTAGGTGGATGATGCAGCTGGTTGTGTTGGAAGAACACAAAAGGATGTTTGTCTCCCTCCTTCTACCTTCCTTCTGTCGCTCCCATGTTCTTGCACTCTTCCCTGTGTGTGTGTGTGTGTGTGTGTGTGTGTGTGTGTGTGTGTGTGTGTGTGTGTGTGTGTGTGTGTGTGTGTGTGTGTGTGTGTGTGTGTGTGTGTGTGTGTGTGTGTGTGTGTGTGTGTGTGTGTGTGTGTGTGTGTGTGTGTGTGTGTGTGTGTGTGTGTTCATTTAGTGCTGAATGCCAGTTGCAAGTGTGGAAAACAGGAGCTGCGTCATGAGCATTTTACGCAGATCAACACCTGCACACACCACACTAGCTAGGCATGTGGAAGGCAGGCAGGCAGGCAGGCAGGCAGGCAGGCAGGCAGGCAGGCAGGCAGGCAGGCAGGCAGGCAGGCAGGCAGGCAGGCAGGCAGGCAGGCAGGCAGGCAGGCAGGCAGGCAGGCAGGCAGGCAGGCAGGCAGGCAGGCAGGCAGGCAGGCAGGCAGGCAGGCAGGCAGGCAGGCAGGCAGGCAGGCAGGCAGGCAGGCAGGCAGGCAGGCAGGCAGGCAGACAGACAGACAGACAGACAGACAGACAGACAGACAGACAGACAGACAGACAGACAGACAGACAGACAGACACTGTCTGCATTAATGTGGAATCCAATAAAGATGTGTCCCAGCTGTCTGTCCGTCCTCTCTCCAAATCCCCAAACCAATAATCACACAAGGCTTCTTGTTTTGCTTCCACTGAGTCTTAAAAGTCTGGTTAAAATGCTTGTGTGAGAGGTGTGTGTGTGTGTGTTATACAATACATGTTGTGTCTCTCTTGGGCCTTAAGACCCATGCGACAATATTCCCCCTGGATTTAGTTCTGTTTTAAAAAAAAAAAGAAGATATTCCCATCTCTAGCTTCAGCTTGGTAGCAAACAAGCCGATGCTTGATTGATGTGTGTGTTGGGAAGAAATAGAGAAATGTTATGCCTCTAACCAAAACAAAGACATGTTTTCATGTGCCAGCATGGTCCTACTGCTGTGGTGTCAGAGTGTGAGCAAACCGACTTGGCTTCAGACGAACGTGTCACAGTGGGTGTTTGGCCAAAGGCGCGTCTTGATGACTCGTCTTCTGCATGTTCAAGTGTGTCCATGTGATTAGTGTCATATTTTGTCTTTGTGTGCGTGTACGTAGAAGTGTGTGTGTGTGTGTGTGCATGAAGTGGGTGTGTGTGTGAGCGTGTACCTAGAAGTGGGGTGTGTGTGTGTGTGTGTGTGTGTGTGTGTGTGTGTGTGTGTGTGTGTGTGTGTGTGTGTGTGTGTGTGTGTGTGTGTGTGTGTGTGTGTGTGTGTGTGTGTGTGTGTGTGTGTGTGTGCGAGTACATTGAAGTGGGTGTGTGCGTGTTCATAGAAGTGGGGGTGTGTGTGTGCGTGTACATAGAAGTGGGGGTGTGTGTGTGCGTGTACATAGAAGTGGGGGTGTGTGTGTGCGTACATGATGAAGTGCCAGGCAAGGAGTTGATTGGCCATATGTCTGCACAAATGAGCTCTTTATTTAATAAGGCCGATGAACTAAATTGTCATTACTGTCAACATTCAACTCTGGTCCTCCCTGCCAGATGGTATTTGGTAATATATCACGGCGATGAGCTTTCTCGGATTACTTTTTACTCATTACATGATGGATCCATTCCAGATTAGAAAACACTCCAGCTTGCTTACAGTCGGATTACCTTGAAGTCCTCTTCAGATTTCTCTTCAGTTTGCTCTTAGTGTTAAATGTCTCTTCAGAAATTCGTTTTTTCCCCCAACATTATAGTTATAGTTTATAGCTTTATCTTAGATTGTTTGTAGTCTAACGTCTTGATCATTTTATTTTGACTGATTTGATTATGTTAATTACACTCACTGAAGTACAGTTATTTGTTTAAAGCTTCACAAAATCAAAATACCTAATTCTAATGATACCTAGTAATGACCTAATTAGATTACCGATGCCAACGCCAGTCAGGCATTCACTTTGGCCCGATTCAGACCTGTCGTCGACCTAATATGCTATGCATTCGTGAATTTGGATACATGAGCATAGAAATACACGGTTATAAGGTTACCTGTGTTCCCTGCTGACCGCTGGAACAGACAGCAACAGAACAGAAACACCTCCACATCACCCACACGCTATTAAGCTATATAACTATATGTCAAGATGCCTCCTGATGCAGTGTAGGCTACATGTCTAGGGCTTTTATTATGAAAGGTCAGAATGGAAAGAGTTGAGACGTTATCCCTGTTGACTAAAAGGGAGTAACAAAGTGTTTCCTGTTATTTTATTACTTGTGAAAATATAGGCACAACGTAACCTCTTAGCAACACAAGCTCATGGGGCACCTCTCTCAAAACACACACACCCCCACACACACACACCCACACACAGTCGGTTGAGTAGGCGGTGCTTCAATGTGGTCCAGGACACATTTGCGTACACAGCTAAAAGAATAGATCGTCTCTAAACGTGGTCCGACCATCCTCAGTCCGTCCCGGGTGCATTCACACCCGGACGGTCCACCGTCTACTTTGTAACGGGGGTTGAAGTCGTCTTGTGTCGCAGCACACAGAATAATTTCCGTCCTGAGATTGGCTGAGCGATAATGCAGCTCACTCCACTGCTGGCATTAGACGGCTGCTGATGAAAATGTCAGACATGTTTGTTAATGGGCGGGACGACCCGGGCGGGATGTCCCAGACGGGGTTAGGAGGCAATCAAACAGGGGCTCGTTCGTCCTTTCACAGCAGTGTCTCGCCGGCACTTTCACAGGAGCACGGACATTTAGTGGACCCTGAGGCTTCATCCACTCGCTGGTATCTCTTCACTCGCCTACCTGCTGTAAGCGCGCATAACATTTTCTTTTGCATCATGAGAGTATAAGGAGGAGGGATAAGTGTGACATAATGACAGGGGGAAAGTGTGAGAGAGTGGCACGGCGGAGCGTGAAGTGGAGCTACACATTCGGACCGGTTTGCGCAGCCTGAAGGGAATGGATGGAGAGATGTGCAAAGAGCTGTTCCAAGGCCAAGAAGAAGAAAAGAGGAGAGATGAACAGAGATGGAAAAATAGACTGAAACTGCACTGTATCATTTTATTTTCAAATCTCCTGACATGAAACAAGACTCACAGTCTGTTTATTGTATCTATTTCTTTTGTACATCTTTGTCCTATGACTCGGCTCCCCAGCACGATGTATTCTAGCAATACTTTTAATCAATGGTCATGCCATGAAAGCCTTACTCGATGGGACAGAATTGAGTGCAGGCAGACAAAAGGAGAGACTGCTTCCTTTCTTGCCGTCAGGGCAAATCTTCAAACCGCTTCTCACCCTGTCAGAGAAATTCATTCACAGATTTTTTTGCTTGGATCGATGTGAGGATTCAAAAAGTTATTAGTTCAAGAAAATGTATTTAAAAGAAGTAACAAATCCTCTCGCTGAGAGTGAGAAGTGAAAGGAAGGCGTCTTACGAGCCACGTCGAGAGACGCAACAAATTCAGGAGAGTAGAAATCGGTTGTGGCTAAAGAGGAGACTTGGCAGTTTGTCCTAGCGAGCTTTTAATAAGAAACAAACTCAAGAGACGGGGCAGAAGTGCTCGCATTGATGTAGGTGCTGCAATTTTTGCCGTTCAATTCAAGAGACGTCTTCTTTTCAATTCATGGTCAGCTCTCTTTTTCCTTAATGGGCTCAAGCCTGTTCAAAGTTCCCATTCATACCGAAAATGTTTTTGTTTCTAAGTATTTGGCCGTTTCTCTCTCTCTCTCTCTCGGCCTCTGTCTCCCTGATGGGGGTTAAGTGTGCAGGTTAATTGCAGCCCAAAGTGGAGCCCCCCGCTGCAGCTAAAGAGGGAGTTTCCACGCCTTTCCCCAATGTCTTTCATTCTTTCTCTCACAACATCGTCTGTCCTCCATTGTTTCAGAGCAACCCTTTGGGAAATACAGTGGGCCACTTCCCATCTCTGTCGGCCCCCATCTCACTGGCTCGCTCTCACTTGCACAAGGTTACTTGCAATGTGTACGTACATATATATATATATTTCTAAAGCTGGTGTATATTTGGGAAAACATATTCAAAACTGTCCACAGAGCTATTTCATTACTGTTGTTTACAGTGCTTTGGGTGTGAGCACGGCCGTACAATCCTCATAGCTTACTGTACGATGTTGGAGGGGCATCAACAGACAACAGCCCGTTCTTTCTCTCCTCGATGTCTCCGTGTCTCGTTTCCTCCCTCTCATCTGTCATTCCTCCTGTGCTGCCAAAAGACAGCCAGGAGGCAGGAAATAGGAGTGGGGTAATAACAGGGAGGAAAGGAAGGAAGGAAGGAAGGAGAGGGAGATATAGAAAGAGGAGAGGGGGGAGCAGTGTGTATAATTGCACAATGGAGTTAAGAAAAGTACAGAGTGTTCACCTGCTGCGCTGAGGCCTTTCAGAGAGCTCAGGTGTAGTAACACCTTTGGTACCCCTGTGTACAACTAGTACATTCATATTTGCTGTTGGTCACGCCGCTCATTAGAGACCAACAGCTTTGTAAGGGGTACCCTGTTTCATCCCTTATGAGGTTGTGTTCTGTTTTTCTCCGATAAATAGTTTATTGCTTGGCGACCGATAAGCGGTATACATAAATAAAGTTTATTATTTTGATCTGATTAGAAATGCGGGGCTTTGTGCCGTAGTTCTGGCTGTGCCATCAGTGCTTCTGTTTTAGTCCTTTTCTTTTCTTCATATATGTGAAGTGTGCTGCTGTGCTGAGAAAAGATTTACTGTAGATTTATAGGCTGCACATCATCCCTTCTCTCTCTCTCTGCCACCCTGTGCTTACTGTCATTCGACTTCCCCTTCTGTTGGTCTTTATTTGCCTTTGTTTTTTACTCCATCTCCGCACTGACTTCCTCTCCCTCTTTCTCCTCTCTAATTCTATTCATGAGAGGTGCACACTCCATCATTCTGTCTCCCTATATCTCTGTCTGCCCTTCATTTTCTCTACACCTTTCTGCACCAGAGCGAGATGAAGGAAGGGAGGAGGGGGAAGGCAGAAAGAAACAGAGAGGGAGAGATGGACAGATTAGGTGACAGTGATAAGCGATCGATCTCAAGGCCAAACAGCCC
Source organism: Cottus gobio (assembly GCA_023566465.1). Classification (NCBI taxonomy): domain Eukaryota; kingdom Metazoa; phylum Chordata; class Actinopteri; order Perciformes; family Cottidae; genus Cottus; species Cottus gobio. Next base: position 22,454,219 of record CM042218.1, on the reverse strand, counting down.
AGAGAGGATCCCCCCTCCCCTCCCTTCCACTCTTTTTTTATCCACCCACTCTCCCGTCCTCCGCACCTCTTCCCTCTCTTCTTTCTCTCTAACCTTTGTTCCCCTCATACTGACAAGGGTTCATTAAGGATCCACTTTGTGTGTATAAGTGCGTGTAAGTGTGTGCGTCCATGTGTGGACGCGTATACGCGCACGTTTGCCTGTCTGCCTAGTTGATAAGTCATGAAGGATAGCTCCCTAAGGTGCCCCTAAAGAGCTCTTAGTGGCTTTCGATCTCACACACACACACACACACACACACACACACACACACACACAAACCGGTCTCGTAAGGGCTTTTCACAAGCACAAAGCACTTGGTTAGTGATTGTTGGACATTCCTTGCATCCCCGTATTCATTTTGCACTCCTGTTACTTTTCTGCCAGAGGAACACCGCGCAGACCGCCTTCCACCCCATCGCCCCGCCCCCATCTCTCCCTCCACATCCCCCGTCCCAACCGCCTCCCATCATCCCCCTTGTGCCTCAGAATGTGCCCGCCACAGCATATTGCCCTAACGAGGTTGTCTGTTGATCAATTGATGGCCTTTGTTCTGGACGCCTAAATGGACCTTCCGCCACTCTCAGCAGGCCTTTATGGGAGCTGCTATGGCTTTGGTCTGATTACAATAGAAGCACTTAAAATGCTCAATGCCTGATGTTTTATGCAAGAGCACGCCCGGCCTCGGAAGCGTACGTCTGCTATATTACAGCGCTCCCTAAGTGTGTGCATTTCAGCTTGTTTTACCTCGCGGTGCTCACTGGTGGTTGGCCATTGGCTTGCGTTCGGTGTGAGAGAGTGTATTTGTTTAGCGTACGATGAAGATCTGAGCAAGTCAATTGAATGTAGGTGTATAAACACAATTCCTGTTGATTCGCTCAGTCTGATTGGTTGTCTGTACGTGCTTAAAATTCTGGTTTGCACAGGTTATGCATGTTTTTTGGGGCGGTTCTTGGTGTGTGTTTGCGTACACGCACCTGCTCCGATATGTCGGCGTGCCCTTCGTGTGTGCCGCTTTAATTCAGTGCCTGTCAACTGTGACAGTGGAAATATTACCCACAATCCCTCTCACTAAATCCCAGGTTTCCCTCCCTTTAACGCCGCCATAGCTTCGCCACCCCTGTCGCATCCTCCCGATAAATAAGCTTTTTCCAGACAATCATTTCCTCTGCTGTTTATTCATAATGCATCCACTTCAAATATTTCACCATTCATCGGGCAATATATTGAGTCGAGGCTGATGAATAATGGAAGTGTCTTTGACATTACGTGTGTGTGTGTGTGTGTGTGTGTGTGTGTGTATCCCACAGACCATTCGTAACAGCCAGTGAGTTTTAACGGCAGCCTCGACTTTTGTAGTATTTTGTGAAACACTGATTGTTTCTGGTATTACTTTGATCCATTGTCATCCGTCAAATTTGCTCAAATGTGATGTGCAAGTGTTCTCTGTAGTTTACCAGATGCCTTCTCTCTCTCTCTTTTTTTTTCTCTCTCTCTCTCTCTCTCTCTCTCTCTCTCTCTTGAAACATGGAACTGAGTCTGATGTTAGACCAGCCCCTGCGTATGCCTCATGCTGCATGCTGATGTGCTGAACTCCGGAGATGGCCAACTAGATAGCCACATGTGATTTTAATTCAAATACTTGGATAATCTCCTTTCCTTTGCTTTCCTTTTGTCCGTTACCTTATGATATTCCTTTCATAATCATATTTCTTCTTCTCTCACACCCCTGCATTCTTTGAAATATTACTTTTTTTTGTCTGGGAACTTTCCCCTCCTCATTTTATTAGCTTGATCTGTCTTTCGCGCAGCCACTCCCCAAATATCTGCCCGATGTTTCTTTTCTTTTTTTTGTGTAACAGAAACAAAAGGTCAGCAGTATATTATGGGGATTCATTTTTTATTTATTTTTACTCATTGCTTGAAAAAGGAGAAAAAAAAGGATGAGATTGAGCCGCATCTGTTATCAGCCGTGAGACATAAAACATGCAGGTGAGGGATTAATGCACGAAATGATTTGTGTTTGAATTGATCCCCGACAACTGTGGGTGGTTTCAGCCAACCCTCATAAGTACACTGCTGACTTGATATGGACCATTGCCACACACACACAGACACACACACACTTGACTAATGCCTCAACTGGGACATCTCTCCCAGGCATGTGTGTGTCTGTGAGTGTGTGTCCGCGTTGAAGGGGCCCCCGCTGTGCCCTGATGGGGACATCAATAGCAGGCAGTTTAGGCTTTCGACACACTCGCATCAGAGAGTGGAGGAAGAGCAGCAGGTGGAGTGAGACAGGCTACAAAATGGAGGACAGGCCGAAGCTATTGCATGGGACAGAGACATTTTTTTTTTTTTAAATTTAAATATGAACAATATCGCTGCAAATTAAACTTGATCGAAGGTTGAAAAAGACATTTGAAATTATATGAAATCAATGTAGCCCCAAACTATTAAATATTTGCGTAATAATACACCATATGTACTGAATGCAGTGCAACATATGGTCTTAGTTTTACTCGTTAAGTAACAATCGGGCCCTCTTTCATAAGACTGATTGATGGACATTTTGTTTTATGAGGTCGTGCAGTACCCAGCCGCGGTATGTGGTGAACGTGCAGTATGCTGTGTTGAGGCAGGAGGCCCTGACAGCCAGCTCAGGGCAGAGGATGAGAAGGAGACAGCTGGGGAGGAGTGTATGTTCAGGGATGGATGGAAGGCATTCTCCAACTGCGCTAACTTTAGACCACACATGTCGGTAAACCTCCCCAAACCTGTCCACAGCGTGTCACCACTTGCTTCCATAAAACCCCCTTTGTGCATGTGTGTGTGTGCGTGTGTGTGTATATATTATGGAGCATTTCTCTGTTTGCCCAAACCAACCAGAGTGCATAAACTGAAACAGCACAAAGGGGCTGAATCATTTGCTAACATAACAAATCCTGTCTCCGTGTTGAAATGTCATTTTCATTACCCAGGAGCTTATTGTTTCAATTTCCTGCTCCGCGAGTTCAAAAGTTCACAATCTCACAGTTGGAAGTGTGAACAGAATGTAGCTTGTGCCCACCAAGACATGACCTACAGACCTCGTTTCAGTGCCAAAAAGCTTCTGTGTCTCTACACACGGGGAAAAAAGGGCAACCAGGCCAATTAGTTTGAATGCAGAACTAGTTTTGGTTCAGAAAGAATCAATCAGGAACTCTATTATCAGAGGGATGATTTGGGAAGGGACTTGTTCGCATACATGTGTGTGTGTGTGTGTGTGTGTGTGTGCGTGTGTGTGCGCATGTGTGTGTGCATGTATTTGGATAAGTGGAATGATGAAGTTCAGGGTTGTGTCTTTTCTTCTTCTCTCGACACACACATATGTACATAGAGTAAAAGGTCAACTCAGTATGGGCTTTTTTTTTTTTAAACGGGGCTGAGTTGGGATCAGAGGCAGCACTGACTCCACCCTCTTTGCCTGGTTTGATCCCGCTCGCTGCTCTTTCCAAAGTGAAACACACTCCGCCGCCTCAGAGGGAAACAGAAAAGGGGAGGAAAGTTCCACCGAGCAAGGTGTTCATAAGCCGCCGACGAAAAAAACCTTGTCTATCCATAACATTTTCACTTGGAGGTCATTCGCGCCGGTGAGATTTATTAGACTGTTTCACTGAAATAGGCAGCTGTGCTGCATTGATCAAGACGTTTCAAAATATGGAACATAAGTCTGCTTATGAAGGATATAAAGAACATGAATTGAATATAAATGTAAATGTATAGTGAGACTGCAACACATTTATTTTGCCACTGCAACTTCATGAACTGCACATGGTTCTCAATAAAGCACTTGTTTATTTTCTTTTTTTTTTATCATTTTCCGTTGAATAGAGTTGTGTGCCGGATTCAGCTGTCTGCACGTCAACACTGAACAAGGTCTCATTGCAATAAACGCACAAAAAGTACCCAGACCCTGGCCCCAGAAACACAAGGCTAAACTGCAAAGTGGCCCTGAACTGTACAGTTTAACATCTCAGGATGTATGTGTTTAGATTTATGTCATGTGTATGTATGCATAAGATCTGTGAGTGTGTGCAAGCTCATGTCTATATTATATAGTGACCTTTGCTGCCCTATATAACGCAGACATTGCCCACATAAGACACGCAGCACAAGTAGACGACACAGCGCTTAACCCCCTGCCTGGGACCTTGACAGCTTCTCCATAGGAGGCTGACCCTGAAGGTCCTGGAAAATACTTTGTTCACACACACACACACACACACACACACACAGAACCTCGGTACATTAATACAGACTTGCACATGCATGCGTATACCGGGTATGGGCTAACTAAAGGAGCATATAGCTTTTAAACAAGCATGAGGAATTAGCAGAGAGGCCCATGTGTCAGCACCCCCACTGACAAAAACACCCTGTTGATCCCCTTGGAATTGCAGCTCCTGACCTCCTCTGTAGATCTTCCCCTGACAAAGTACAAGTGCAATAAGACCTTGAAATATTTGTCAACATAAATATGCACATTTTAGAGATTTGGACAGTTTTTTCTGAACAAAACAAGTTCTGTGAACAAATCACCTTGGACACAGATGGGATTGGTCTTTTTTTTTTAATTTTCTTTCACAAAATGATATTACATTTAAAAAAAAAGAACATTGACAGATGAACTGATGTTGAACATAGTTGTATTAAGAAGGCACCAATACCATTAACGATATAAGACTGGTACAAATAGCTGGATCGGTGACAATGGAGCCAATCCACCTAAAATACAATGATATGTTTATTTATTGCATTAAACACGTTTACGCTTGAATTCTAATTTCTAATTTCTTACCCAGTTGCTGGTGTGCGATAATATTATGATAAAAAGAAATAACCACATTTATATCTAATTTCTGAAAGCCATGTTTAGGTCAAGGCCTGACATAAAAGAAGAATCCCAGTCGATTCCACTCAGGGAGCACTGCTATCTGACTGGTTCTCTGTGTGAGCCGATACCGGAAGCCCAGGATGCTATCAGGACTGAAAAAGTCAGATCGGTGCATCCCGAGAAAGTACACACTAGCCTACAAAGGTTATTGTTGCATGAATGCAAACATCCTGGTTTTATAGCCGTGCTCGGAATTAAAACAAATCTCTCGCATGTCTAGAAACCGCAGTCCCTTGTTGGAAAACACTGCTGCTGTTGCCTGGTGCCGAGGCTGCTTATGAAGGAGTTCCATCATCTCTGCATAACCATCTGCTCTTAAAACACTCTGCCTTTTACAATCAGCAGATGCTCTGGAAATTACCTCCTCTTCCCCTCCACTGCCACATCAACCACATCTCTTGTCTGCCAGATCTGCGATTCAATAACAGAGTCATAACACTGAGGACGCCGGTGATTCTCCATTGTTCTTCAAACTTATGATTGAACTTGAAAGTTGTTATCCGACGTCTGTGAAGATGAAAGTATGTATATTTTTGTGTAAACCCCGGTTAGGCCAGGAGGATAGCTATCAGGGAATATTGCAGTTTTTCCCGTAATGTTATGGATGTGTCTACACCGCCGTCCGAGGCTGTATTGTGTGACTATGACTAAGACAGGTCTACACTGTCTAGACCGATGCAGATAATAAAGATGGCAAAACATGACACTATGCGATAAAACATGTCGCCACACAATCACGTAATCTGTAGGCCCGGGTATTTAGTAATAACACACTGTTGGTTACGTGGGAATAAAATAAGCCAATAATGCTGGCAGAGTTTGAGCCCTCCTCGAGCGAGTGAATCAGACTTTTCTGAAATGAGCATGGGCTGGTTTTGTGGAGTGTAAGATGCCAATGTTGTACTGCATTTCCCTTGTATTGCCTGAGGAGAGCAATTAGTGTAATAATGAATGGTTGACGTATCATCTCGTTATGGGAACGAGCTAAATCCATTTAATGTAATACCTTGTAACTTTTATGAGGGGCACAAGCGTGGGAGAGCTGGCGGAGGAAAGATATAGATTATGGTGGAAAAAGTGAGAAAATCCATTTAGAGCAAACATTTGTGATCCCAAACAAGCTTTTTCATACAGTTTTAACGTGGCGTCGTGGGTGTTAAACGCCTCACAAAACATTTCCAGAAGTCTGGTTTTGATCCAAAATTGGGCTCACGCAATGTGAAACCATCCAGGAGCAATTGAGACCGAAATCTAGGAATGATCCTGGTAGGGCTGGGCGGCTGTTCACCGCTCGTTGTTCACCGCTCGCTGGCCAACTCCCTCGCAACTGCCCAGCAAGCTGTGAACAGCCGTTTGTGTGGCGTGACTTCCGGTCTGTCTCTTCCGGGTTTTTTCCCCCTGCATTCCCCTGGGTCCTAAGTCCCTCCAGGTTCAGCTTCTTTGCAATACATCGTTTTCTAAACTACGTCTGACTTTTCAAACCCTCCAGCCAGCAGACACAGCTCCTCTCTGGGCAACACGTTGTGTTGGTGCGTCTCTGCTCTCTCTTGTTCCTCCTGCATCGCTCTTTTATGTTTTTAATGTAGCAACGGAGTTTCTTCTTTCTGTGATAGTGGGCGGGCTGTACCCAACATCCAGTTCGGCGGAGTAAATAAAAAAAATGTACAATTATTAGTGTTACAAATTGTTTATGTGTCACAAACTGTTGTTTTGTGGTGTTGTGCCCTGTTAAAGAGCGTTAGTTGCGGGTTATTAATTGTTGTTATAAAATTAAAACCATGACTCAATGCACGTAACACACGTAGCTCCGACCGCTTCGCCAGTGACTACGGCTGGGCACCGGTGTGCCGGTATGTGAAAAAGTCATACCGTACGTAAATTTGACACCGGTATACCGCCCAGCCCTAGATCCTGGAAATATGAGCGTTAAGCCGGGGGCAGGAGGACCGAGTATTAACCAATGGATAGAGCGCCGGTTTAACGAGGCTGTTTACATCTGGAGAGATTCCACTGCTGCACTTGCTCACCCCTTTAGAAGCAGCTATACAATTTAATGTACAGTTGATCAATACGTTTCACAGAAGGGCAACATGGCAAGACGGGACCACGTACTGTGCATAGATGTATAAAAAAAAATGTAAAAAGATTAACCTTCGCCGTAAGCGTTGTGATAACAACACACCGACTCACAATGTGTTTGCACCGTATTGCAACTTCCAGATTTCCACATCATTTAAAGTAATCCCAGCTGAAGCGCTTCTCAAAAGGCAAACACATGACAACAGTGATGTATTGACAAGCACAACTATAGCTACAATCTGTCAGTAGAGCAATTACATCCCATGGATAAACACTCGGCATTTGGCTTCCCATGGCTCCCTCTGTTACATGCCTAAAACTGCAGCAATCACAGAAAGCTTGACACACACACACACGCACACACAGTAACACATGCAGTACGGCCGTATACAGTCAGTGGTTTGTGAACTGTGAAAGGGGCGAAGGGCTTTATGAAAGTGGTGACATTATAGCACCCTGACACAGCGCCATGGCAACCTACTTTGAAGGTCAGTGTGGGATTTGTCTGTGTGCATTCAGCATATATATATATATATATATATATATATATATATATGGGGGTGTCAGCGTGGGTCAGTGGGTTCACGGCCGAGATGCCAGGCTTAATGATCAGGCGCAATGGCTGAAAACAGCAGGCTCGCTTAGATGAAACAAACAAGCACATTCATGTTTGTTTCATCCTCGCTCCTCTGTTCCTCTGTTTTCTTCCCACATGTTAACCCTTTTCTCCTAAGTGTTGCCCACCATATTTTCAGCTTTTATACCTCCATACGTGGCTTTTTTGTTGTTCTTCCTCCCACACTGGATCTCTCCCGCTTCTCCCACATGGTATGCTTCCTTTATTGTTATTTGTTTTCTCTCCCTCTGCCCTTTTTTTTGTGCCAGTTTTTCTACTCATTTTACTCCTCCATCCATCTGCTGATCATTTGTCCTGGGAGACGGACTGAGACAGGGAGTGAGCAACACAGCAATAACAGAGGAAAAGTGGGCCGGCATTCTTCTGTAATGTGTTGGGGGATGCACCGATCCCACTTGTTTTAGTCCGATACCGATACCTGGGCTTTGAGTACCGACCCGCTACCAGTGTTTAATGAACACGCTGTGTGAGAGACGCCCATCGTTCTTTTCTGTGGCAACATCCGGCTACGTTACGTACATATTGCTGACCTAACTTTTGTAAAAACAAAATGTAACAAATAAATACATTGATTTCAATCCAAAAAAATAGATTGTACACAGCATCTTGGTCAACAAATTATAATAATTGGTTTAGGCACTTCATTACAAATATGTCTGTTCACTAGCAATGCTAGATCTTTCTGTCAAAGAACTGTAATTGACGACATACACAAAACATTTTTGTAACTTTCTCTCATGGACATTAGAAATAAAATGTTGTGTTCATCGTTAAACATTAAATAGCTTAAAGCTGCACCGAGTTACAGGTACTTCTCTCACTGTCGCTCAACGGGACAATAAAATCCAACTGAAAATGAATATCTCACTTCATATAACAGGTTTTACTTATCCAGAAGAAAACAGGTGCAACATTTACATTAGCATTATGTGTCGCTATACTGTGTGCTGCAGCTGCTGTGGAGATCGGTCTGGCTATGCGTGACTAGTATGTGAGCATCGTGCCTGTGGTGTGTGTGTGTGTGTGTGTGTGTGTGAGTGTATGGTGACGTTACACATCTGGCTGGTGGATCTCGCCAGGGCGCTTAGAGATTGCTACCAACGCCCTACAGTGTTGCTGGATATATTATGTGTAATTTCCAAATAACTATCACAATATTTTAAAGGAATAGGGAGTCGGTTGTGCTCACTCATCTTTTTAAGTGGTTACGGTCTGACGTAACAGATTCAATGCGGACAGAGAAAGTGTCATCGTCTGTAAATGTGACTGCCGAAAAATAGAAAATACGAGACTTATCGTGGGCCGATTGATCGGTGCATTCCTGCTGTTCCCAGAAAAAAGAAGCAGAGCAGTGTCCAGTCCCTGAGGCCGGAATGCCGGGTCAAGAGGATTTGTCGGCGATCAAACCCCATTCATTGAGATATAATGCAAGTTTGCCCAGACGAAGGCCTCGGCTTCATTAAATTCTCCGTGTGCAGAGTCTTCGGGACGTTCTTGCACACGAGCGTTGCTCCCCGAGTGCAGTGATCTTCTCAAAAGTACCGGAGAAAGTGCACAATTTAAATTTGCGCACGCCTTCTACTTAATCCATGCACAGCTTCACCGCCTTTGAAAAGGCTCTTTTTCTTCCATTCAAGGTCCACACCAGGGACATTATGTAGCGCCACTAAGCATTGTATTGTAAGTACGATGAGAAGGAATTAGAGGAAAAGCGGTTCCTTTCAACATTTTCTTTTTTCTTTCATAATCCGGTGACCGCCTCCGCTCTGAGACCTGCTCCATTCTATTTACCCTTTGCGTCATGATGAACAGTCGAACATGATGTTGACAGTGGAAAGACGCTTCCTTGTGTCCATGTGTTCGCATGCGTGTTGCCACCACCTGTCAAAGTGGGTTTGGTTTGGTCACCTCTACCTCCGGTGGGCATGCGGGCTGTTTGTGTTTATCTAACCTGGAACATGTTCACAGCCAGCAGGTAATGGAGTCGACACCAGACCAGCTCTGTCCCTTTCTGTATCGGATGTCCTTCTCTCTCTCTCTCTCTCTCTCTCTCTCTCTCTCTCTCTCTCTCTCTCTCTCTCTCTCTCTCTCTCTCTCTCTCTCTCTGTCTGTCCCTCACACACATTAGGAAGACATGCTACGCGGCTCAGAGACGTTTCATTGCTGCTGTTCTGTCTCAGCTGCCAAATACCTTGTCGCCATAAAACAATGACTTATGATTAATGGCAAACACGCCTGTCTCCCGCTCGATGATGTATGGCCAATAATTGACACTAACTGCCCATGCGTGGCCGCGCATAAACTCACATGCATCTACTGGGGGCGCGCACACACACAGTCCTGGTAAACATGTCCGAGCGTACAGTATTTACAAAGGTACTGAAGTGGGTTTGGGGCAGCAATGTTTCAGGAGAATGGCCCCAGGGTCTGACAGGATGTTGGGGGGATGTGTCATTTTTTCCCCTGACTCCCTTGGTGACTTGCAGGGACATAAAGAAATCCTTTTACACACAGGGAGATGTACACACAGACCCACAAACACACACTCAGAGCCATTCACTCGCATATTAAGCCTACACACATCAGTGTTACACAGCCATAAAAATGGTTGTTTGGCAGAGTAGATGAGCTCAGAGGAAGTATCTTTCTTTTTTTTTTCCTTCTCTGTTTTGGACTCGAGCTGCAGCATGCTAATGCAGACGACATCAAACACTCACTGGAGCCCTACATCTCGCTGTTTCACTCGCCACCAAAAGCAGAACAAGAACTTGTCTGTTGCTGCTCTTAATTCATTGTCTCCCTGGGGCAAAACGAGCGCTGACAGACATAAATGGCAGAAATGAATATCGTAAGATCACAGTCGAGGTTGGCGAGGTGGGAGAAAGCAGGGGTGATAAGAGTGAGGGAGCAGATGGGGTGCGGGGGGTTGAGGGATGGGGAGATGGGGAGGTGTGGGAGAGGGACCGACTCAGAGAGAGGAGAAGTGTAAGAGTCGAGATGGGAGGTTGAATACTTGTGAGAAAGAGAGATGAAGGAATGCATGGGTACGTCCCCGTGTCCCTCACTGCTGACAGTCAGTATATTATACTGGGCTGACCACCTGCTCTGAGCCTGCAGTACACCCTCTATAAAGCTGCAGCAGATGGACACAGTAAAATGCACCATGACCAGCAGCAATGCATTCATATGTGTGTGTGAGTGTTTGTCCATTACAGCAGATATCCCCTATAAATATATTAAAATATGCCAACATTCACACACACACACACATACCAGCCCTCCACCATGTCCCAGAGGCATTATCAGTAATATGTGATACTCTATAGGTCTGATGTCTCCGTGTCGGCCAGTTAGCCGACAAGGAATGTGGCTGTCAACTCGTATAAGAAGCGACCCTCTCGCGTGCTCTTCCTCTGACTTCACTGTCCTCTTCTTAGCCGTTCCTCTACCTCCGTGCTGGTATTTCGGGGGTTGTATCTCTTCCCCTCACAGTATAATGTTCGACAGCCAAAATCAGAGTAAGAACTTGGAACGCGCTCCCAGATTTCTAGAGGATGACTCGGCCACCCTCCTATCGTCGCGGCTAATCGTGCATTATAGTAGCAATGTGGTTAACAGTTTCCATGAGGACATCGGCCATTTCCAGTCTGTTGTGTATTCAGAGCTGTCATGTGATTATCCCAGAGGGTGGTATTGTCACTTCTTGCTCGTCCCTCAGACAAAAGAAAAAAAAAGAGGAATTGCTGAATGGCTCTCGTCGCTCCTCCATCAGTGACAACAAGGTGAAAACCTCTCCGGACAGAAGGCCAAGTCCCTTTGCTGACAGCTGTTAAGATCAAGCATGATCAATGGCAACAGTCTGTCTCTTCTTCCCCTCTGCCTCCCTCCGTCTTTCAATCCTTTCTTTCTGCTCCCCTCGCTCTTCAATCCTCTGACACCGAGCCAATCATCTGTAATTAGACAACTGCACAAACTAAATCGAGAAGTGTTAGCGATGTGCGTTTGCTTCATACGTGTTGAAAGGTCCTGAATGGGCCTTTTTTTCACATGTGTACTTTAGTCGGGGTTGAGTCAAGTTCATCTCCACTTGGCTAAACATATTTCCCCCCACGGACCAAAATCAACAAGTGATCTTTCACATGAGCATTGGCGTACGAATACACACTCAACAGGGTATCGCAGGTTTGCCTTAAAAGGACCCAGCGCATTTCTTCTTCTTTTTTTGTGCGGGGGGCGGGGTTACTGTGATTTGATTTATCTGCAGCAGGAACATTGCCCGAGGATATTGAATTTAAAATATATCAGATGTATGAATTTCAATGGGGAGAGGTGAAATAATGTAAATAGTTCTGTTTTGGGGTCGTGAGCGCGAGGCAGGCGGAAAGAGAAGGGGTGGGAGCAAGAAAATACGGAGAGAACGGAAGGAAAAAAGGAGGTATAGACAAACAAAGATGATCTCTTCTACTCAGGTACAGGAGGCTTTGACTCTGCGTGCAGCTGTCAGCAGTGGTTCAGTGCTGCAGTCTTCACACTTCCTGTCAAAGTTTCTACAGCTTTTGTTTTAGGCATTTCTTTCTTTTTTTACATGAAAAAGCTCACAATCCTTATGGAGTTTTTTATTGCCGGTGTTCGATCATCAGCCGTCCGTCCTTTAGGTGAAAACGTTGCCAATGCGGCATCGCGGTGACAACAATGGCAAAGCCGCTCCATCCAGAGGTGCCCCGAGGTTTCGCCTTGAGAAGTGCGTATTGGCACATGGCATATGTCAAAGCAACACTTGCAAAGCAAGTTGCCGCGTTGCCCTTCATGTCTGAACAGCACAGGCACATTTCTTAGAGTATTCTTTCCCAGACTATGCAAGAACATCTCGTCACAGGATCTTTACAAAACTCCAATATGCTACGTTAGTAATTGCTCTCCGCCTCTTCGGGGTCACGGCCTTTGAGCGGTGGTATTTAGGGCGCCGCGCCGCTACACTGCAGCACATTGATAAGTTCCTCTTTCTATTGAACCTCTCTTATTCAACTGGTTAGATGGCCTCGGATTGCTCCCTACCTCCACCTACCACCGAACTCCTGCTCCGCTCCTTTTCTCTGTCTTTCTGTTTCGCTCAGGTTCGCTATCTGTCCCTGTCCTCCTCGCTTTCTGTCTGCATCCGCCGGTGCACAGCTCGGAGAGGTGGCTGATGGGAGTTCATTGGGTACGGTGTGTTGCGAGTGTGCGCACAGGGCCGGTGCGGGCGTGCGTGGTCGTGCATGTGTGTTTTTGTCTGTGTGTGTACGTGTGTGTGTACGTGTGTGTGCACAGCGATGTCACTGGGCTGTGTAATTGAAATGGAAATGAGCCAATCAGCAACTGCAGTGGTGTGCCACCTCACCCAGCATTCACTTCACTGTTCCAGCTCTCCCAAACTCACTCTCTCTGTTTCTGACTCTGTGTGAAAGTGTCTCTATGTATCTGTGTGTGTGTGTGTGTGTGTGTGTGTGTGTGTGTGTGTGTGTGTGTGTGTGTGTGTGTGTGTGTGTGTGTTTGTGCTGACAATACTTGGCCCTTCAGTTTCAACCCTGCGGGCATGAGGAGGCAGTGTAAAAATGTAATCAGTTGGTAATAAAGATTATCTCTCTCTCTCGCTCTCTCTCTCTCTCGCTCTCTCTCACTGACTAACACACACACACACGCATATGTATGCACCCACCCTCGGTGTCCAGTTGATTTCCCAGGCTTTGTGTTGTGACCCACGGCGTGCTGAGACAGCTGTGGCATAACAAAGACATGTAATTATCACCATTTGACAATTAGCCCACCATCCCACTTTGCTCCTTAATTACCTATTTTACTGCTCAGAGGCCTCCGCTGCCACTCTCAGCTGCTGCTCTTTGCTCACAAGAATGGGAAAGATTGAGGCTCATGATGTTGCCACTCGCGTGCCGTGAAGGAGGGCGCGATCGTGGTGGTTGGGGTGGAGTGCACCGCGCGTTTGTGTGGCATCGGAGGAGGAGCCGGGGAAACTCGGCACCAACTCCATCTGGACAGTTTCTCTAGTCATTTGTTCGGCTTTTATCTGTCGTCTTTAATCTGTCGATCTTTAATGTGAGTATACATGTGTGCTATGTTTGTAAGGGTTCTTGCGTATATGCCCCTGGATTGATTTGACTTTGTATGCTTATTCGTGACATATAATGACTAAAACATATATCAAGGTAATGCATTAAAACAATGCATATTTATCAATTAAATTAGCATTTATTCCATTTACTAATGTGCCTGTCATATGCCATCTCCCAATAAATTTACCTCATACTTTAACATTTAAAGCTTCCATTTTGTAATGTCTGTGTGTATATGCATATTAAATAGTTTCTGAAGAGAAACACATTGCTTCATACATACCAGGTATGTGGATATGTCATTATATACAGGTTATATAATTTATATATATATATATATATATATATATAGCAATGCTTGTATTTTCTTTTGTTAGTGAGCATATGAACATGTTCAAGAACGGAGTCTTTATTAAACCTTGAGATGTATAATTTACCTGCAAATTATATTAACAATATGTGGCTGATTTAACTGAGAATATGTATCATTATTCCAGAAGCACACTCAAACAAAAATAAATATTTCTGACACAAACGCACATAACAGCCAATTATGATGCGGGCTGAATTAACATTTTCTTTTGTGCCCACCGGTTCATACGATCCTGCGGTATCTTTGCAATTACTCTCGTCTATTGACCCCAGCGGTACTGTACCGTCTCCCCCGCTTATATGTCACTCCTTGGGCTTTCTCACAGAGCGCAGCCTTGCTTTACATTCGGGTGGTGCAACCTCTCGGGCTCCTGTGTCCTGCACGGAGGCGGACGTATGTCTGAACAGCGCCAGTCCGTTTTGCGTGGTGAAGAAGGCCTGAGAAGCGGCAGCGGCTTATAGAACAGCAGCAGCCGATTAAAGCTGCCATCGCCGTAAACGAGACACCGGCCGCATCTAAAACTCCCACATTAGTCTCTTGATAACAGGTTTATTTTATAAGGACAGTAAACACAGCTTTTTCCCTCTCCAGGAGACATCGTGGTGATGGCCTCGCACCGAATAGGCTTTAAAATGCACAGCTTTGGCTGCAAACACAGTCATGTCATACACACAGAGCTTTAGTAGAATCTCCTTTAATGATAAATGTGTTGTTGAATAACTGGGAGCCTGGCAATACTATCTGCATTATTCAGTCGTGATGCCTCTGTTTTTGTATATTCCCTCACCTTCTTTTGGAACCCGGTCCCTTTCTCTCCCCCGTCCTGTCTGTTTCTCACCCTCTCTCTCTTTCTCACTCGGTGCCATTAGCAGCTTCTGGCCTTCTCATTGCTGCTCCTTTGCCAATGTGCCAGGGAGCTCACTGAACTGATAACACAAACCTACTGTATGTGCGTGAGCATGGAGGTGTGTGTGTGTGCAGGGTGTGGGTTTGTTGCACACGCTGTGTGTGTGTGTGTGTGTGTGTGTGTGTGTGAGTGTTATACACGTTACAAATGCCTGTCCTGTCCCTTTTATGTGCTCACTCACCCAAACATCCTCCGCTTCATTTGCAGTCAGGGCCACGAGCCACTATTCTGACTGCTGAGACAGGGAGAGAAGGGCAGCTGAAACATCACACACACACACACACACACACACACTCATTCTTTTCTCTCTCTCTCACACACCCACAAACACAGTGCACGTACACACACATACACACGGCGGGGCGAGCGGATGGGAGGATGTGACCATTAAGTCAGTGACATTTTAAAGCAGTGAGAGAGATGCATGGCTCTTCCTGGACCTCCGCCGACATGTTTTAAATGAGATGTTACAGATGAGCAACTCCATGCCTTGGTTGTAAACATCCTCACATTAGTATTTACCCTACGCGGGTAAACACAGCAAAGAAACATTTCATGCTAGCTCATGCTCACACCCACACACATACATGCGCTTGAATAAATACACGGCAGAATCCAGCAGACACACATGATCACATTAATGAGAAATGGCTGTGGCGCGATTTGTTGCCTCTTTTATTTGTTGCATTAATCATTCGGAAAACAACAGCGTGAATTATTACTTTTGAATAGAGAGAGCAGATAAGTGGGTGGAAAGACAGCGACATGGAAAAGGAGGCAGAAAAGAAATATAATTACCTTTTCATACCATTGTGCAGCATTGTATTTTCATAAACATCTGAATATCCAACTGGTATTTTTGGATCAACTGCAAGAAAGAAAGAATTGTCCCCCCTTTTGAAGCTCTCCCGCTGAACCGTTCTGTATAAAATCTTTACGACATAATGGATACTTTGTACATGAGAGCAACAGAGGCAATTTTATGTATATAGCACAATATCACAAAACTGAAATTTGGCTTGAGGGGCTTTACAATCTGTATAGCACACAACGCCCTCTATAATTAGATTCTCAGATCGGTGAAGTCTAAAATGGAAACAAAAAATGGTAGAAACCTCAGGAAAAGATCAGACATGCAGTAGATGTTGTGTACAGACCAGCATATTAAGACAAAAATAATTTAGGAAAACAACTGTGGAGCCAACCCGAACCGTGCGAGCCGCGCTCCACCTTTTTTTAGAGACGTGGCAAAAGGGACGGACTAACGCAAACACACAGGGCCGCATGGCGGAAGAGAAAGAGGTCACCATGGCGCGCGTGCTGCTCCAGCACGATAATCCTGAGCCTCCAGAGTCCTCGGGATGAAATTATTTTAGCCTCTTTATACGCCACGCCTGCCCCTTGTGCGCGCCCCTGAGCTCGCGGAGCCCTTCTTACAGACAGCAGTGGCAGTTTTCAATTAAAAGTTTTGTCTTAATTCTCGTCAGGTTGTGCTCTTACAGCACTAAAGACTTGGTCTCAATTATAAACTAACACCACCAGGTGAAATGAGTCATTGACACCATCTGCGTAACTGTGTGTGTGTGTGCGTGTGATGACGTGTGCATGCGGCTGTGGGGTTTGCATCGATCCTCGATCCTCTTAAAGCGCTTCAAGAGAGAGTGTGTGTGTGTGTGTGTGTGTGTGTGTGTGTGTGTGTGTGCTAAATCAAGGGCATCACACGCTGGGTTTACAGGTGGTCACTGTTTTCTTTGTGAGGCCGACCTGTGACCCCAAGGCTCGGGTCATGCCTTCCTACACACAGCCAGAAGCTCACAACACAGGATTGCGCTCTAATTTTGGTTTAGCTGTGAACATTCCACAGGTGAGAGAGATCTATTCTGTGGGCAGCAGAGAGGGCATTGTGTGTGTGTGTGTGTGTGAGCCTTGGCAGTGTGTGGCCTTTTGATGAATCTGCCTGTATGTATTGAAGCCCTCTGACCCTGTGCAGCCTGTTCTAGATCATTGCAGTTGTAAAGATGCCTCAGCAGACAGCCCTCAGGGACACCCGGGCTCTTTGTTTTTCCTATCATGACATTTACTGTCCGGACCATCCCGTATCGCTGTGATCATTTTGGTGGTCTCTTTCTGCACAACGTTTCTTTTGGGGTATTCTTTCTCATTAGTAAGCATATTTTCTCAGCGACACTTGAGTTTGCTATCACTGGGAATGCAGATGTGTGTGCGTGTGAGTAAATATCTGCCGCAATGATAGATTTATAGATATACTAACCCTCCCAAATTTATTGAAGCCGGGAGATTAGAGCGCTGGCGCTTGTAAATTTCCACACGGCACCGAAAGAGGGCCGAGAGATCAAACCTGCCCTCGCTGCATATGTGCCGAGTTCAAACAGCCTTTTACCCGTGATAATTGAAGCAATGTTGACACATCAACACACGGATGCATGAAGATCAGATGATTTGTCTACATAAATACATAAATGAAATGTAATAACATAACTTCACACTTACAATTCAGATTCAAAAGAGAGTAAACTTAAGATTCATGCCGCGTTACGATTTGTCTCTGATTCACTGCAGTTTGTATGAGAAAGTTACTTTTCCCTGGAAAATATTCCTGTATGTGAGACCATGCAACGTGAACAGCCTCCTTATCTTTGTTCTCTACTGACAACAAGAACTCTAAGTAGTTGCAACCTCCAAATTGTGTTCTACATTTCCATAACCTTTGCAGAAAGATATTTTTTAATACATTATTTCATCAACAAAGCAGTAAGGGCCTTAAGAATGTAAATGCTTATTATAAGTCTGTTGTCTCTTTTATAGGACATGTTTTCCTGCAGTTTTCTTTTTTTTAAAGTTTGTATGGGGTTTTTTTTTCATGCACAATGCCATCTTGACCAGGACCTCCTCATGAAGGAGATCCCCGCAAAAATAAAGGGTTAAATAGTACGATAATAAAGCCTCTCTCTCCTGTTTTCCAGGTTCCACCGTGGAGACTACCACATCGACGTGTGCATAAACGACTACCTGGACGTCTACTGTCCTCACTATGAAGAAACGGTGCCCGAGGAGCGCACCGAGCGCTACGTCCTCTACATGGTCAACTACGACGGCTACAGCACGTGCGACCACACCGCCAAGGGCTTCAAGCGCTGGGAGTGCAACCGGCCGCACTCCCCCAATGGGCCGCTCAAGTTCTCGGAGAAGTTCCAGCTCTTCACCCCGTTCTCCCTGGGCTTCGAGTTCCGACCGGGC
Source organism: Cottus gobio (assembly GCA_023566465.1). Taxonomy (NCBI): domain Eukaryota; kingdom Metazoa; phylum Chordata; class Actinopteri; order Perciformes; family Cottidae; genus Cottus; species Cottus gobio. The sequence continues at coordinate 22,435,883 of CM042218.1, read as the reverse complement.
AGAGAGTACTACTACATATGTGAGTCCCAAAACAACACGATGTTTCTATTTAGGCTCCGTCTTTGAATCCGTTGCCCGTCTGTAGACACAACAGATTGCGGTGACGTATCGTAGAGCTACATGTCAATATTTTATACATCATATCAATATTCTGCTACGATGCTGTTTGGAGGCGACTTCCAAAACGCTGCACATGAATTCACAGAAACGTACAAAGTTGAAATTTGTCAAAGTAAATTTTACTCAAACTGAAAAGAAATGTAATAAAAAAAATAACATTTGGTCTATTTGGGAATAGAGTCAAATCTACTCTATTCAGTGTTCATATTTAACTCTATGTGATGATAATATAGAATGCTATATATAATTAGATTCAATTCTATAAAGACTTGGATTGAAATATAGAATTATTTATATGATTAGATGCAATTATATATATATAATTGACTCGAATTCTATTTTAGAATTCTTTATAGAACTAGATTAAATTCTATATAGAATGGGATTCAACTCCCTTCAGCTGGTTCCAGCGCAGCGAGAGGTTTCATGGCGGCGAAATGGAACTTAAGGAATCGTGGTGGGCGTGGTCACGCTGTTTTACTCACATAGATTTTATTCTGAATATTTGCTCCTACTCTACTGGCTACGGCTAGTACTTGCACTCCAATATAATGAAATATTACTCCTTTAGAGGAATATAATAGTAACTCCGGAAAAATGACTCCCCCGTTTTTCCTGTGTAGAGAGCCAAATAGCCCGAATTGACACGGATTCTAAACCTAAATGGCCCTTTCCTGACATAATGTTATTCTTTTAACACACTGAGCAAGAGTGATAGAGACACGCACCCTGTTCCTAACCGGTGTTTTCACAACTTCACCACAGAGCTTTGGAGAGTGGCATTACATTGATCCCAGTAGGCGCTCTCATGCTGTGCTTTCAGCCAAGCTTTTCACGCGGCTTTCAGCGCTCGCGGAGAACTCTTCCCTAAAATGGCAATGGAATTTGCATGGCAGGAGTTAAATTGAGACAGTTTGAAAAAGTTTTACCTTGCTTTCACTGCCGCACAGTACTGTATCCCTCGAAGAAAAAGAGTGCCCTCCTCTCCGCATTATGTTATGCTCTTATTCAGCTCGCGTTAGATGTTGCGTTGTCTGCTTCTTAGCGTCGAAACTGAGCCTAACCGAGTTCATCTGAAGTTGAAGCCCCTGGGAAATTAGGTTTTATCAAAGCAAGGTGATAGAGGGGAATTGAGTTGAGTTTGTCCTCCCACCACAGACTATACAGAGGAGTTACTGTCGGTGGCTGCGTCGCCGCCACTTGTGACAAAACACATTTGTCACAGGGATGCGCTGATTTTACAAAATAGGAAGCACGGTTATGCTCTCATATTGGTGGCATTAATGCAACACCATGCAGCGCGGTGCGTTATTGCTTCAGCTGTTGAGGGAAAGTTTAAACTTTAGTGGGCCAACGTATGAGGGAACATTGCATGAATTCCTTCCCAGCGAGGGGGTGTCAGTTTTGACAGTTAACGCTCTTCTGTGAAATGCTGCTGGTTAAGCTTCGCTCGTGTGCGTTTATCAGGAGAGTTTGGATGTGTGGCGTTGATGCACATCGAGGTGGCTGTCTAACCCCCGCGTCTTTGCGTTCTCGCCTTCGCTCAGAGACGGCAATGTCTGTTTTCTAAATTGACACCTTTTTATGAAGCAGTTAACCTGACAGCCAGCCAAGACTTCTGTCCTTTATTCATTACATCTCTCTCTCTCTCGCTCTCTCTCTCTCGCCCTCCCTCTCTGCTCCGTATTAAGAGCTAGAGACTGTAAAAAAAAGTGAAACATAAGAGTGCCTCCCTCAGTAATGTTCGCTGTTGTTTCTGCTGTGAATAGGTGTTTTCTCTCTCAAGCTTGTCCACAAAACAAATAGCCTGAGCTCTTTTCCAGAGGCCGTTTAACAATCAGGGGTTTGGCCATTTGTCTGTTAAAAAGTAACCAGATTTTCTTTTGCTTTTATAGCCGATTTGCATTGACAGTCATACTAAATGAGACAAGGGAAAAATGAAAGTCTCCGAAAGTTGGGAGCATAGATGGGGGTTAGGGAAGGGTCATACAATTCATCCACTCCTGCAAGTCACTATTTCTAACATATATATATATATATATATATATTTCATTTCTGTTGAGAGATGCCTGTCCTAAGGGCTGGATTAAATTACACTGCGACCGACAGGGCTTCCATGGAGCACATCCATTCTGCTGGTGCACGCCATATTGGTTTAGTGGCCCGCGGCTTCATTGGCTATTGAATGATTCTAGCGTATAGCCTCTCTGGCTACTGCGGCGGATATTAAAGTAATCTACCATGAAGTACCCTGACATGTGATTCCCCACCACCATTGTGTCCAGCCTGAATGTTCATAAGTAGCAGGGAAGATGGCTGCTGATGGATCGGACAGTCTCTCTTTAGTGGATAGAATGTAGACCTGAAGGATGAAGATGAAGCGAGGGAGAGAGGTAGTTGCATTACTACACCTGCCAATTTATCTGCAACATCTGTTTCCATTGCTACCATTATTATCATCATCACCAGGGGAGGCGGCGGGGGGCGGGAGGGGGGAGGTCTTTTTCATCCCGTAGCAGTAGAAACATACGAGACCTTGCAGCTTGCATTGGGTTACATCATTCACTAAAAAACCTTCTGAGGAATACGTAAACATGCTGCAAAAATCAAGCACAACAACTCAGTCTTGGCCCCGACCCCGACTGCCAGGAACCTCGGTGTGACCCTGGACAGTCAACTCTCCCTGACTGCCAACATTACCGCAACAACTCGTTCCTGTAGGTACAAGCTGCACAACATCAGGAGAATACGTCCACTTCTCACCCAGAAGGCAGCACAGGTTCTCGTCCAGGCTCTGGTCATCTCGCGTCTAGACTATTGTAACTCCCTCCTGGCGGGTCTACCTGCTGGTGCCATCCGACCTTTGCAGCTCATCCAGAATGCTGCAGCTCGACTGGTCTTTAACCTCCCGAAATTCACCCACACTACTCCGCTCCTCCGCGACCTTCACTGGTTACCGGTGGCCGCCCGCATTCGATTCAAAACACTGGTACTGGCGTACCGTGCTACGAACAGATCTGGTCCAGTCTACATCCAGGACATGGTGAAACCTTACACCCCATCTCGTGCGCTCCGCTCGGCTTCTGCCAATCGCCTTGTAGCTCCGTCACTGCGAGCTAAACACTCAACAAAGTCTCGACTGTTCTCTGTCCTGGCTCCTCGATGGTGGAATGAGCTCCCCATTGACATCAGAACAGCAGAAAGTCTTTACATCTTCCGTCGCAAACTAAAAACACATCTTTTCAGACTATACCTTGAATAAAGGAAGTAGCACTATAGTAGCACTGGAATGGCTCTTACTGACAGCACTTTGTAGTTGAACCTTTGACGAAATTGTACCTTCTTGATTCTTGTTGTTCTGATTCTTGTTTGTAACCGTAGAATGCACTTATTGTAAGTCGCTTTGGATAAAAGCGTCAGCTAAATGACATGTAATGTAATGTAATGTAAATATTTGTAAAAGAGTATAACCCAATTACTGTGTGTGTTTTTTTTATTTTTTTTTATCTGATAGCTTTTAGCTAAACATACCATATCATAAATAATTAGTAGTGAAGATGGCTCACAAAATATGATTATATACAATCTTTTTAAAAGAGCAAAACTAAATGCCCAGGTGCAGCAGGTCATGGTCATGTGACTCATGTGTGAGCAAAACATTTCCCAACTAAATGTACATCCTCCAGTAGAAACAGAGCAACGTGACCATCCCACCTGTTGAATTCCACCGCTGGCTCACAGTGTGGCCGCGGCTTGGTCTGCCAACATTTTGGGTTTCCTCGGCCCGAGCTTCCAATATCTGTGTCCAGGAACAAGAGGCCTGACAGGATTGCGTGCATGTTATTTCTGTAGCAACGTTAAGATTGGACTTGAGGCGTCACGTTTACAAGTAGAACAGGAACCAAAATAAGAGAGCTGCCAGTTCTTACATGGCGGTGGCTGTGATCAGTCAACATTGTCTTCTACTAAAACAAAAGTCACGCCAAGCCTTGCACTTGAGTGAAGATATCACTTTTGAATGAATTGAAATTAAAATATTTTAATTTAATATTCTTTGTGGCCATCAAAGTGGAGGAGTCCATTGTCCTTTATGGCCTTGTCTAATTCCTGCTCTGGTGCACCCTGTTTTTTTTTTTTTTATCATTAAATATGCATCGTATCATCTTTTACTGTGCATAGAGATGCTTAAGCACCCAAGGCCAAATGTCTAAATAATGATTCTCAAGCAGTTATTAGTGACTGATTTCTCTCATTTGCATACATTGCCTAAATTGGTATTTTCCATTGACATGAGGTCTGTAATAACGTCTGCCAGAAGCCTACAACTAGCTTCAACATATAAAGACATGTTTGCCCTTGTCGGCCGTGTGCCTACATTGTGTGATTGCGTAGTGCAGCGTAGCTAACAGAGAAAACCTTACGCATCATTACCCGCTGAAGCCGCTGCAGAGCTGCACGGAGCAGAAATGTCAATGTGTCCCGAGGCAGAGGGGACCAATAGTGAGCTGCGAATGGGCTCATGACAGTGTGTCATATGCATGATATATATATTCATGAAATACGTAATCCCTTTGGTTTTTAATAACACCGCTGTAGAAGCATGGTCTTAACGAGGACAGAATATTTTACTCACATTCAATATGCCATGGATTTCACTCAAGTATTCGTTTAGAGTAACTAATATTTAACCACATGCAGAAATGCAGATACCTTATTTATAAACGGTGCCCTTTACACGCAGTATCAGAATATTCATCTTTTGCTCAGCTCCAATAACTTTCCGTCGCCAAATGACCTGAGGGAATGGGGGATGAAAAATCTGCCCTCAGTGGCGTGATTGATTTGCGTTATGTTTGTATATGAAAATTAAGCTGTCAAATCACATTCCCGCCTGAGAAAATGTCCGTTAATGGTGTTTTCGCCCTGCGAGTTCGATGCGTGTCGAGGGTTGATTTGTTGCGTCTCTGATAAAATTAGAGAGAGGAGACAGGGTTCTGCTGTCATCTGCTTCAACAACAGAAACAGCTTAATCAACGCCAGCAGGACGGCGGGAATTGACTCAAATGGAGGTCATAATTCTTCATTTTGGTTAGTGTCAGCCTCTTCACTCTGGCAGGTAATTGAGGACGAGACGCACGCCGGAGTCAGTCAGGAGACAACATCCAGCTGTGTTCTCTTCCAGTGTAACACAAGGCAGGGCGGAGAGAGAGAGAGAGAAATCATTAACGGAGGAATACGTTAAATATGTAAACTGTACCACCTTCAGTGAGATGAAGAGATGAATGGAATGATGTCCATATGCAAGCAATTCTGCAAAATGCAGTATTTGCTGTACTGTGGCAGTGAGTGAGTTACAGCTCCGAGGTGTCTGCCTCTGTGACAGGCCGAGGGGATAAGCGGGTAATTGGAGCACTTCTCGGGTCGGAGTTCACAAGTGCGTTCATGGTTTAAGAGAATCCCATCTCGCAGGATGCTGATGCAAGCACGTTTGACTAATATCGACACGATCCACAATCTCGTTTTTTTTGAGTGAATTTAATCTGAAAAGGGCAGCAATCCAATATCAGTGGCAGCTCACGCGGCAAGGGATGAGTGAGCCGAGTTATGGCGTCTTTGGGCGTGTAAGATGTGTGGCCAAAAGGAAACCGCTTGGTGTGATCGTGCAGTGGCAGATTGCCGGCCGAGCAGATGTCGTTTACTTGCCGTCTGACTTGTTCCCCTACATGGGCTGGTGCTGCTTCACACGGGGGGAAAAAAACACAATCAATAACACTTTTGCGTCTCGCTTGTGGGTGGAGTTATTTTATAGTTATTTCTGGGTTTTCACACTGCGAGAAAGAGGGATATTACTGCAACAGCTGCAGGGGAATGAAGACTTGTTAAATGGCCGACAAGACCCGGAGGTGGGCAATGATTCTACCCATGTTTGGAAAAATATTTTTTTTGGTATTTTGGTGAGGCTTCAATCACTCTGCGGATGCCCCATAGGGCATTATGCAAAATGCGACACAAGACTAAGATTGATCATAAATACCAAGCAAGAAAACCTTTTGATATGTATAAGGCTCTCTGACAAGATCTAACAAGGTCTTTTTTCAGTCTTACTGGACAGCTACATGCACACACAGAGCTCAAACAGATTGTCAAAGACATGGACTCTATATCTGGCGTCTGATTGATCATAAATCCTGTGATGCAACATGCTCCTTTGTGCCGCTCCCAAGAGGAGAACGTAGTAGAGATCGCCGAGCGACAGCGGCAGGAAAACAGCATTAATGGACAAATGAAACAGAGGCCGGGGCCGGTGTGTGCAGTCTGTATTTTGTTAGAGCTACGGGAGGTCTGCTAATAATGATGAAGAGCCGGCGCTGTTCCATTTGCGGTTTTCGGGGAGGGAACATGCATATGGACACCATCATAACTCAGCCCTTTCATTCATTCACGTGAAAAATCAAGCCTGTCATCGGGATTCAGAAATGATCCGGCAACACGGAGTAATGTGGGAGAAAGACACACACACACACACACACTCACTTGCATGGCTACACATCCACTCGTATGAAAAAAAAAAATCCATACACATGCATGAACAGACATACATAAAAGTCACACAGATGCAAGCTGTCTGGAATACATTATTATAATCCTGATAGATGGATAGACATTCCATCACCTCTGCTTCCACTGGTTACTCCATCATTTATTGTCTTTAGCACAGTACTAACAAACTAACCGTCCCCATGTCTCTTTTGCACCAGATTATTCTGCCCTTCATATTGCACATTATGGACATAATGGCCATGTACACAGACCGGAGACAGATAGAAAGGAAAACCCTGAATAAAGCTCAACAAATGCGGGTGCTTTCCATACAGGGCACCCGATGGTTAATGCATGGTTTGTTGGCGTATTAAAAGGATGTGAATCATGTGCAGTCGCCTTAACCGCCTCAAGATTTCCAGTGAACACCCATTAGAGATTTTGGATCGACGGGTTTAACGACACTCTTCACAGCCGACATCAAAGCAACACATGATGGAGTCCAATAGATGTGTTGTGGAAGTCCGTGGGGTGGTCCGACGCCTTACTCAGACACTTTATTTATGAAATGTATTCAATCTGTCGTCTGACATGCACACACAGTCCGGTCGTGACAAGCTCATTGGAGTTTCCAGAATAAACTGGAAACAGTCCACCAGCGAGCTCGCCCATTGGCCAGACTTGGTTATTAATACGAGAAAGCAGAGCGAGCGAGAAAAGTCTCTAATCAAGTTACTTTGAGTTTGACCGCCGATAAAGTAGTCGTCACTTCGTCTGCCGGGAAACTGCGAGGCCGCGAAAAGCCAAGAGATCAGAGGAAAAGTAGGGCAGGCGAGGGCTGTGATTCAGAGGGCACGCGGCTCCTCTCAGCACAATATGATTCATGCTCCGGACGGCCGTCTTCAGGAGCCGATTATGATTCACTGCAACAACGACAAGGACATTTTATCCTTGGCCATTAAACCATTAACGCATATACTCTTAACCCGGTGCATTGGTCGTTATTGTTAATGTATTCATTCTTTTTCATTCTCTCTCTATTGCAATGCACACATTGGCGTTCACGCACACAGCTTTTCCTCATTTATTCAGTGGGTGGATACCCGAGCCATAACAATAATATTTTGATTCTGCGGAGTCCACTAAGTGCAGTAATGACACATTATTGTGCACAGTGATTTATTATTTGTGTGCCTGCTTTAAGAAGCTGAACTCCCCTCAGATTAATAAATCACCAATTTCTTTGTAATTTGAGTGCAAATGAGTTGATGAAATTCAAGGGTTTTCAGACCTTCAAGGCGCTTTTGATTTTCGAGGAGAGTGCAATTTGTTGGATTGTCATTATGTGATCTTTCACAAAATTACAATACTTGATGTAGATTGACATAATAGCGAGGAGGAAATAATTGTATCCCCACACTCTCACATCGATGTACATCGGTGTGATGTTTAATTAGGCATTATCGATTTCAACTCACTTTTACCTCTCGACTGCCCCGCCCCTTCCCTTCTCTTCCCTTGTTTCTCTCACTCTTTTTTCTCCGTTGCCTGTGACCTCGGAGCATGCAGGCATGAGGAATGTCTTTGGTTCTGAAAGATTCTGCTCGTTATCCCGGCCAGTCCGTGGGAGAAATGCTCAGATATTCAAATTTATGTAATTAAAAGATTTACATTACATTACATTACATTTCATTTAGCTGACGCTTTTATCCAAAGCGACTTACAATAAGTGCATTCTACGGTTACATACAAGAATCAGAACAACAAGAATCAAGAAGGTACAATTTCGACAAAAAGTTCAACTACAAAGTGCTATCAGTAAGAGCCATTTCAGTGCTACTAAAGTGCTACTTCCTTTATTCAAGGTATAGTCGGAAAAGATGTGTTTTTAGTTTGCGACGGAAGATGTAGAGACTTTCTGCTGTTCTGATGTCAATGGGGAGCTCATTCCACCATCGAGGAGCCAGGACAGAGAACAGTCGAGACTTTGTTGAGTGTTTAGCTCGCAGTGACGGAGCTACAAGCCGATTGGCAGAAGCCGAGCGGAGCGCACGAGTTGGGGTGTAAGGTTTTACCATGTCCTGGATGTAGACTGGACCAGATCTGTTCGTAGCACGGTACGCCAGTACCAATGTTTTGAAGCGGATGCGGGCGGCCACCGGTAACCAGTGAAGGTCGCGGAGGAGCGGAGTAGTGTGGGTGAATTTCGGGAGGTTAAAGACCAGTCGAGCTGCTGCATTCTGGATGAGCTGCAACGGTCGGATGGCACCAGCAGGTAGACCCGCCAGGAGGGAGTTGCAGTAGTCTAGACGCGAGATGACCAGAGCCTGGACGAGAACCTGTGCTGCCTTCTGGGTGAGAAGTGGACGTATTCTCCTGATGTTGTGCAGCATGAATCTACAGGAACGAGTTGTTGCGGTAATGTTGGCAGTCAGGGAGAGTTGACTGTCAAGGGTCACACCGAGGTTCCTGGCAGTCGGGGTCGGGGCCAAGACTGAGTTGTTGAAAGTAATCGTCAGGTCGTGAGTGGGGGAGACTTTTCCTGGAAGGAAAAGTAATTCCGTCTTGTCAGGGTTAATTTTCGGGTGGTGTGCGGACATCCATTGTGAAATGTCAGTCAGACAAGCAGAGATTCGTGCTGCTATCTGTGTTTCCGATTGTGGAAACGAGAGGATCAGTTGGGTGTCATCAGCATAGCTATGGTAGGAAAAGCCATGCGAGCGAATGACGGAGCCAAGAGAGTTGGTGTACAGGGAGAAGAGGAGAGGACCGAGGACTGAGCCTTGAGGGACCCCAGTAGTGAGAGGACAAGGTTCAGACACAGATCCTCTCCAGGTTACCCGGTAGGTCCGATCACTGAGGTAGGATGAGAGGAGGGAGAGCGCAGTGCCTGAGATACCCAGGTCCTGGAGGGAGGAGATAAGGATCTGGTGGTTCACTGTGTCAAAGGCAGCAGAAAGGTCCAGAAGGATAAGGACAGAGGAGAGAGAGGCTTCTCTCGCAGTGTGAAGCTGCTCTGAGACAGCAAGGAGGGCAGTCTCTGTTGAGTGGCCTGCCTTGAATCCAGACTGGTGAGGGTCCAGAAGGTTGTTCTGGTGGAGGAAGGAGGAGACTTGGTTGAAGATAGCTCGCTCCAGGGTTTTGGAAAGAAAGGGAAGGAGAGAGACAGGTCTGTAGTTGTTGACTTCTGACGGGTCGAGAGTGGGTTTCTTCAGGAGAGGGTTAACTCTTGCCTCCTTCAGAGAGTTAGGGAAACAACCAGTTGAGAGGGAGGTGTTAATTAGATGGGTGAGAAAGGGAAGAAGGTCAGGAGCAATAGACTGGAGGATGTGAGATGGGATGGGGTCAAGGGGGCAGGTGGTTGGGCGGGCAGAGGATACCAAGGTAAGAACTTGGTTGGGGGACAGAGGGGTGAAAGAGGAAAGTGAAGGGGAGGCGGATAATGTTAATGGAGATGTAGTTATGGGCAGGGGATCAGTGAATGAGGAGCGTATGTCATCTATCTTTTTAGTAAAGTAGTCGACAAAGTGGTTCGGTAGAAGGGTGGAGGGAGGAGGAGGACAGGGGGGGTCTAGGAGGTTGGAAAAAATGGAGAAGAGTTTTTTGGGGTTAGAGAAAGAAGATTCAATTCTGGATTGGTAGAACAGGCTTTTGGCTGCAGAGATAGAGGCAGAGAAGGAGGCGAGAAGAGAGTGATAGGCGTGCAGGTCGTCTGCGTGTTTGGATTTTCGCCATTTCCTTTCCGATGCTCGCAAAGTGGCTCTCTGGGCACGGACCGGGTCTGACAACCACGGAGCCGGAGAGGAATTGCGAACCTTACGTGTCGTAAGAGGACAGAGAGAATCAAGAGAGGAGGACAGAGTAGAGAGGAGAGTGTCTGTGGCACAGTTAGGATGCATGAGTGAGAAAGAGTCAGTTGAAGGAAGGGATGTCAGAACAGACGAGGCCAGAGAGGAGGAAGAGAGGGAGCGAATGTTGCGACGGATAGGTGCAGAGTCTGTTGCTGTGGGAGGGTTGTCAGTTCCCAAGAGTGGGAGAGAGTAGGAGATGAAGAAGTGGTCTGAGACGTGAAGTGGAGTTACAGTGAGGTTAGATGTTGCGCAGTTTCTGGTGAAAATGTAGTCAAGATGATTTCCAGCCTTGTGAGTCGGAGGTGAAGGACTGAGTGAGAGAGCGAAGGAAGATAGTAGGAGCACCAGGTCAGATGACTTCTCGGTCTGGATGTTGAAGTCACCTAGAAGAATGAGAGGAGGGCCGTTTTCTGGGAAATTTGATAGGAGGACGTCTAATTCTTCCAAGAAGTCTCCCAGGGAACCAGGTAATAAAAGATGATGACAAAACAGTTATACATTACTCGATTCGAGGCCTTCCTCCTTTCTGCAAATTCACAGACTGTAAACAGTTAGCTGCCGCCTTTACGTCCAGGAGAAGAGAGCGTACAATGCCGCACTGTTAGTTTAAATACTCTCAGTCACGGAGCTTAAGGCCCTCTCATTGGTTAGTTATTCTTAACATCTCGATTGTCCATAGGTCCATTTGCTTTTGGAGAAGGCGGAGGCTCTTCATCCTCCAGGGACAAAGGAATAGTCCATCTTCCAAGTATCCATGCGCCTCCTTCCGGTCCCAAATGTCTGTGTCTCACTCCGCCTTCTCCCAGCAACACATGAAGGAACCACTTCTTCTTCAAGAAACAGTCCCACATTCCTAACTCCTATAGAATCATTATATAAAAACCCATTCACACCTAAACATTAAACAATATGACATACAGTGACTTCCTTAATACATACAATTACATATCCTTCATAATGCCCTTCATTATTTATCATATTCTTCTTATGCATTGTAATGTACACTTAAACAATCCTTTATTACACATGTACAGGCAATTTCAAGCTCACTAATCTATTAGAACTTAACAGTTCACTTTTGGCGGCGGTTTAAAGATGCAAGGAAAGAGCAAAAGGCCAGCTATCACCAGGGGGATGGAGGGAGGCGGAGTCTCCCTCGGCTGCTTGAATCCAAGTCCTCTTCTTTCACCGCTCCTCCCGGCTTCCTCGTTCCCTCCTATCGTGTGCTCGCTGTAGTAGCATCTGCCTAATGGGCCTCTTCAGTGGACAGTCTCTTCCGTCTTCTTACGCGTGCACAGTGTGTGCCCACACACACACACACACACACACACACACACACACACGGAGTGCAGATAGTTTTGAATATTCTTTATGATATTTCTTCCTTTCTTTCTGTCTTGGTGTTGCCTGAGCAAACGTTCTGTTTTTCTTCTTCTGTGACTTTGAGCTTCGGTCTGTTTTTTGTTTTTTTTGCATCACCAGCAATCGTGTTGCGCAACTCCGCAAAAAGAAAAGTAATTTGCAATTTGTAATTTCTTTCTTTGCTGCTTTGTAACCGGTTGAATGTGGAAAGGACATTTTGTGAAGGTCACTTAGTAATTTTCACAATTTCACAATTTTTACAGAGTGTTTCTGTACCATATTTAATTTCATATGGGTTTGTTATGTACTTCATGTGTGTGCTAGGCATTAAAGAGGTTATTTTGGACAGTGATGATATTACCTATTGGAGGGGGTCATATAAAGAGTCTCCCCTTCTCTCGGTCTGAAACTCTCTCATCTCTTGAATTCAAGGTTTTCTTCCACATGTTTGGTTCAACATTGTCCTTTTTTAAATGATTCCATACCCTGAAACCAGAACGAGGAACGATAATGAATCCCTGCAGCGGTTTCTGTCCACGGAATAGAGGAAAGTATTCTAGCTGCATACTGTCTAATTAACTGGATGGAGACGTGGGTAGAAGATGCTACAAAGGGTCTAGAGAGTAACGTTGTGTGTGTGTGTTTGGTCAATGTGTGTCCCCTCTCTTGGACACCGGTTTATATAAACTCCTGGACCTAAACTCTGTCGGGTTCGCACAGCATAAGCCACATGAGTAATCCCGGCGAATCAAAGACAAGGCCAGCAGCCTTTTTTTTTATTTATTTTTTTTTTTTTTTAGCGCTGGCAGAATTAGCTCGCTAGGAATGCTCAGCGCTGGACACGACATTACAGGGCATTCTGTTTAACCCACCGCGTCCTCCTAACAAATAAGCAGGGATCAAAGGATTAGAGCACCATTATTAAAGCCAGCTGGAGACCTGAAGCCGACTACAGGCACGCTAACATGATGCTATTAATGTAACGTGTCCACATGATGGCATACAAGTCTCTGCAAGGCTCGGCCTTCTCGTTGTCACCGCATGTTTAGCTGTGTGGACACTTGGGACAGGTAGTCTCAATGGATTGTTTACTGATGTTGGAGTGGACCAATGCAACCCTCTTCAACATGGCTGTCAAACAGGGAACTGGAAACTATATTAAACCGTAAAGCCGCATTGCTCGCAAATCTGCAATATTGCATTTGGCGCTGTCGTTTCTGGTGACACTGCCATATGTCTGCTTCTCAGCAATGGTTCCCTGAATATGAGAAAAACCCCAGATGACACCTGAGTCGAAAGAAATAACAAACAAAGCCTCTTCTCGCAGTTTGATTGACTCGCCCTGCAGTATTCCTTTACAGCTGAGCCATTACAGCTCCTAAATGACAGATAAGAAATCAATATCCCACCATGATATCATCTTGTGTATTTAGCCAGCGTAAACTTCGCGTTTAGCTCCCCATCGCTGCAGACACATGGTTTTATGTCCTCGTGTCTGGAATGTGCTGTTGAGTCTTTCATTGAAAGGCAATGGAAATGTGTTTTCCAGATAACATTACAGTTGCAATAAAGCTTGGCTTGGGCTGTGATTGAAACAATGCTGCGCCTAAGCCACACTGAGCCCACCTGTTTGTTCTTCCGTAATTGGATTCTGCTTCATTCCATTTGCCTTAATGCTGATGCATAATGCAGTGTACTGAGGGGACCAGCCATTACTAGCCAGGGGACAAGGCTTGGAGGAGTAACCCCCCCCCCCACTCTGGGACATCTTTTCAGGGCCTCTGTCCTTCAAAGCAGCCACTTGCTCCGACTGGATGGATTGATGGTTGAGGCTGCTGGCCTGATGGAGACCAGAATAGCAGGTGTTGATGTTACGGCCCGCAAGAACAATAAGCATGTTAATCCAAAATAAACAGGAGCTGGCGCGGGCGGTTTGGCGGAGGGATCCTCATCAAACACACCGAGTATGAAGCGCTGAGACCAAGAACGGAATGTAGAGCCAAAGCTAATCTTTCCTTTGTAATCCTGAATGTACAGCAACACACCTAAGTCATGCGCAGCAAGCCCACGCAATCCAAGCTCAGTCGAGCGTATTCTCACACTATCATCATTGTCATTTACTGTACGAAAAGCATGTTTAAACATCAAAAATAATGAGTACCATTGTAATACATTTGGTTAAAGCAACTTTGATCACAGCAGCCGATTGTGATATATATGTCCCATCATGCAGCTTATGGCCATGATTCTTCTCGTGTAGAAGGTGGATAGCGTGTCACGCCCAAATCTTTAAACGTCGCGACAGCGTCACTAACTGTCGTCATGACCGAGACTCCCTCTCGTGTTTTTGTCATTTTCATCGCGGGCCATACTTCTCTCATGATCAGCTGCCTTTGCTAAGTGGCTGGTGTCGATGGCTGTGACTCAGCTCTGCCCGCAACCATGATGAAGATAAGACATCTGGAGTGTGTGTGTGTGTGTGTGCGTGTGTGTGTGCGTGTGTGTGTGCGTGTGTGGCCATATACACTATGTGCACACATTGAATAGGGAAGAAGAAGTCTGTTGGAGAAGAAGAGAGCAATAGAGCAATAAGAAGACAGACATAAATTGTGTGGGCACTGGTGTATATATGAGTGGGTGAGCAACTGTGGTCAAGGTTCATCGGCTGCCTCCACACCAAAATAATAATCTCTCTCTCTCTCTCTCTCTTCCCTCCACTTTCTTCCCCCTGTATATCGGCTGAATATGAACTGAGCTGTGAAAAAAGAAAGAAAGAGAGTCACCTCTCGCATACACATGACTGTGTAGAAACAGCTGATGAAGCTAACGACATTAAAATGGTAACTGCGAGCTTCAGAGGGAGCTTGATGAGCGGTAGAGAAGGCTTCAGCGAAATGAAAGTGATTGAAAGAGTATGCTGTGTGCATTTGACGAAAAACTGGCATCTTGATCTCAGGGTGAGTGCGAGAAAAGAATAGATTTCTTCTGACCCTTTTCCATAGTTATTCATCAATAACTCTCCTAATGAACATATCCCCTGGCTATAGAGACAGTTCACTGCTTTTTCAACTGCCTCCACATGAAATACAAGCTGGGACATCGATCGCAGCAATGTGTACCGACGTTTTTCAATGTGTAGAATTCTGCAGGCCGGGAGAAATCACGGAGGTCTGAATAGTGATAGTTAAGAGGACGTGGAGCAACGCTTACCAGACAGATATTAAAATCTGCGTCGTGTGCGTATGTGCACACATCGGTCGAGATTGTGTGCCGTAGGAAAACGATGAAGGCGAGTCAGTTGAATGGATACGGCCGCGCTGACAGATGAGTAGAGAGGGTGACACAGCTGGGAGAGAGGGAAGGGAGGGGAGGGGTTAGGTAAAGGTTCACGAGAGAGGAGTTGACAGATCCCAAATGGTCGCCTTTAGAAATGCTCGGCTTCATTGCATCAGCTGTGGAATGATTCACAGAAGACATAAAATGATGCCCGGGAGACATCTTAACGGACAGTGTGGTCTCACTGGAGCTGAGGATTGCAGAAAAAAAACTAGCATTAATATATCAGAACAGTGGGAAACGCTAAATATCCTTCATTTGATATGAGCCATGGCACAAGACAACAGCCTGTATATGTTTTAACTACTGTACTTTCCCCTGATGGATGCTTGCATTACGCTCCCACCATGATCCCACTGACATGTGTTTGACCCCTATCCCCGTCTACAGGAGAAAGCACCTGCTGCCTCACCACAACACCATTAGTGGTCAACCACACACACCCACGCACACACACACACGGTCTCGCACACTGCTCTCCACATGAGATATTTTTAGGGGATGTGATAGAACCACTATGATAGCTAACGCTCAGAGATTCACACCCCATGGGCTTGACAGGAAGGGATCCATTTCCTGACAGCAACCGCAAACCATCCGCACACGCAGCACATACATCCTCGCTGTGTGAACGCCGCCGTGTCCCTCGGAGGGCGTTGAGGTTTTTAAGATAGAAAGATACATGTATACACACATGAAGTATTAGCACAACATTAAATCTTCCAGTTTTGAGTGTTGCTTTTTCTTTTTTAGAGGATGCAAATTCCATGATCCTTATTAAGCTGCTGCCAGTTATTGAATCTACAGCGCTACAATTAAACTGAGCAAAGCACTCCACTTTCCCCAGAGACATTTCCCAAGCACATCTGTAAATACTTTCTGGCTATAATTTCACAAGAACCATGACTAACCCTACAAAATCCACTTAAGAGTCAACATTAACATCTGAAAGTGGATGCTTGTTTTCAGAATAAACTACCTCAGTTTTAACGGACTCTACTGGGAAGATTTATTCATTATTAAAAATCTTTTGACGCAGACCTTTATAAATGAAGGGCAAATACAGTCAGGGACTTTGTGCATGTGGTCTTATATTAACACCCGCTTTACTTCTGTCTTGTGATTTTTCTTTCTCAGCCTCCACCATTGCTGAGAACGGGAGGAAAACATGCCTGAAGCTCAAAGTTTTCGTCCGACCATCAAGTGAGTGTTTGCATGCAGCACGCGGCTTTGTAATGAAGCTTTTTGAAGTCCACATTTGGATTGGAAATCAAAACAGTTTACGTCCACTTCTCTGGTTACCTCACTTCCTCCTCGATTACCTTCTGCTCGCTGTCCAACACACCCCTTTCATTTATCACCAAAAAGAAAGAAAAAAACTGCTAAGAATTATTTTCCTGAAAACATGAAAAGGATGATAGATGATCACATCAAATGAAATCCAGGTCACTTCATACTTCATCTGAATGTTGCCATGAGCTTTGTTGCTTGGGTTGTTTGATTTCAGGGCTGAGAGGGGTGGGGGAGGGGCTTCAAATGTCACTAACCTATTTGGCATCAACCTCTAATGATCTCTCATTCTCTTTATTTTCTGTTATAGACAGCTGTGTGAAAACTATAGGCGTACATGACCGCGTTTTTGACGTAAACGACAAAGTAGACAATACATTAGAACCACGAGGTTAGTATGGCTTCCTGCTTACTTGATTCTCCTCAGTGTGACCGCCCTACATCTGTCCATGTGTTTCCTGTCTCTGTGCCTGTTCCCTTGATGCTGTTTGTCTGGAAGCTGATCTGTCCTTCCACTTCTCTGCCTGGTGCTTCTCCTCAACTGATTCTTCTCCAGATGTTGTCATGCCACTGTCGCTTGCATTGACTGCATTGCATTGCATGTTGATGTATATTTGTAGTGTACATAACTAATTACACACACACACACACACACACACACACACACATATATATATATATACTGTATATATCACATTCGTGGGGTGTCTGTTTATTCTACTTGTGATGGTCTCACAGATGTGCATGATGATCTCACAGATGTGCATGTTTTGCATCCTCTAACTGTTTTCAAACGATTTCACTTCCAGCAGCATGTTGTGCTCCATAACATTTTTTTTTTTTTTTTTACGAGAATCATTCGGCGCCAATACATCAGTCAATGCTAATTAAATCTCTAAAAAAAGCTGTATTTAAAAAAAGAAAAGAAGAATTGCCACATGTATACGTCGAACCCAGTTGAAACACTCCACATCACCCACATGTCGTTGTCTCATTCCCAGTGGCAGCTCATTCTTAAGATCTGGAACAACACAAATCAACATTTTAAATACCGGCCGTTTAAAAACGACGTTCATAGATATGATTCATTTGGAAAGTTTTCTTTATTACATTTTGAAATTGTTCACTGTGAAGATTAGAGGTCATGAAAATAAACTGACATTTAAATTGGACCCGTGCACAAATACATACACAAGGCCAGATCCTCGGACATTTGTGGTGCCCGTCTGCCTCTCCTCCTGCCTGATTGTCTCTCGGCCTGTTCGCCTGCCTCCCTATCCTGCCTGCATCTTTGATGGCTGCCTCTCACCTTGCATGCTTCCTATGGCTCACTCCCCAATTACGCTCTCCAAAGGAGGGAATCTACTGTTGCCATGTCCCTCAGCACCCTACCCCACACACACACACACACACACACACACACACACTCGTATAGTTATGTAACTGCCCGGTCCTCTGTTCTGTCAGCTGTCCTTTGCTGTGCATGGTTCAGCTCCTCTCCCATGATGCTGAGGGCACATTCACCTGGGAGTTGAATTCAAAATGTTCCCAACGAGATTTGAAGCATGACAAAGCAACCCAAGTTCATATGGCAACTCAGACTTCACCTTTCCAACTCTGTGAACTTAATGAACATGAGCCCAAACATCTCAGTCGTGCACTCATGTCTCTACTATAGCAATCACGGCCTTATACGCCACAAAATAACCTTAAACACACGATTCTAAATGAATTGCACAAGCTGGTCTTTTGTCTGTGATGCACTGTTGTAAAAGATCTGTTTGTACCATAAATAACAAGCCCTTGTTTCTTTTCCTTGTCCTGTAGACGACACCAGCCATGAACCGGCTGAGCCTTCCCGAAGTGACGAAACGAATGCTGCGCCGCACCTGCAGAACACAAGTCCGCTCCTGGCTTTGTTGCTGGTGTGCCTATCAGCACTCTTCACTTTATAGCGCCTCCCTCTGTCCCCGGAGGGCATTTACACCTAGCGTGGCCTGAAGCTGCCCGAGGCTGCAGGGAAGTGGCGGGATTTGCGTGGAGCGTGTTTGCCTGATTGGGCGTCAGAGCAGGCTTCTCAAGGAACCCTCTATTTTTTCCAGAAATATATTTAAGTGGTCTTTTCTCCGTCTGTGAGTGAAAAAAAGTTGATGTTGGAAGTGGGAGAGACAGTTCCCCCCTCTTAAACTTTCAACTAAGATGCCAAATCCCGTTTTTTGACACTTAGTGATTCTTATTTTCCGGTGACTTTTGACATCCCTTTACATCATGTTTTATGTCATTGCAGCACTGACGTTTACCCCCCCCACCCCCCCCCACACACACACATCCAGCACATACACAGACACATGCTTTGAGAGTTAAACACGCAACATTACACAACACGAACAGTCAATAGCTGTACGTTTTTTTCACAGTGGTATTCAGTAGCAGCAGTAGAAAAGTGAAGATGCTAGGTATTAGAACTGTACATACACAAATGAAAAGTTGTCCCGAGGCCTCTCAAGAAGCCTTTCAGAAAATGTCTGGATCAAGTTCTTTTTTACGCCTCCATTTTACAGGAAACTGAAGTGCAAAGCTGAAAAATGAAGATGTAAGAAGAGAAAAGAATGTGTTTTAAGCAGGTCAGACTGCAACCCACAGCACTGAGAAATACGTACATGGCATGCACCTTAGCCCGCTGACCTTCAGACGGCCTCGGTTTAAAAGATAGCGCCCTATTTTCTCTTGAATACAGAGTGTGTGTTTCGGTGAGTACGCTGCTGATGGCCTGAGCGAGTGAGTGTAAAGCCGATGGAAACACGAGGCATCTTCTTTCTTGCCCTCCTTAAGAGAGCGCCACTCGGCTCAATAAAACACCTCTCAAACACATTTGCTTCAGCTAAATTGAAACTTTCTCACCAGACAATTTGCAGGCCGCTATTGAGATAGAGGATCAATACCTTTTGAGAGTTGATCACACAATTTCACGGCAACAGTCACAGTCATTTTATGCAATGTTTACTGAGCAGGGCTGCAATTGTTCTCTCCGTTCCATTGGACTATTAGTCGATATTAACACCCCCATGAACATTTGCATTCACAGCTTTCTTTTCAGTTATATTGATTGTTTCAAATAAATAAATTGGAGCCTTTATTTTCTTCTTAACGTTTAAGTTATTTAACTTGTTTGCCAAATGATGTCCCCAAATGCAATGTCTCTGACAGTGGAGACACTATCGACTTTGCATTTTTGTACTTTCTGAAATCCACTTAAATTAGAACAATAACAGATGCCATGGGAAAGTGTTTGACACTTTGATTCACACGTACTTTTTCTCACGTCTGTGTCACTTATACCACAGCTTTGACACGTCAAGCGTTAGTTAGCTGGTCTTCGCGTTCAGTTAGTGCAGCGTTTACAGGACTTATGCATAGCTTCAGTTAGTTGAAAACACTTAGTGTGAATGGAGAAGGTATCCGTTTAGTTTAAGGCAATGCACAGCTCTAATTAGTGTGGCCAGGTTAATGTTAGCACTTACATGAAAAATAAATCCACTGTTTTTTTAATGATATTCAGCATCCCTCAGCTCCCACATAGTGAGTTAGCATAATGAAGGCCATCATGTCTCTTTTCAAACGAAAAAGAGGGACTTGTTTCTGCCTGCTTTCAAAGAAAACGTTTGATGGATAGAGC
This sequence comes from Cottus gobio, assembly GCA_023566465.1. Taxonomy (NCBI): domain Eukaryota; kingdom Metazoa; phylum Chordata; class Actinopteri; order Perciformes; family Cottidae; genus Cottus; species Cottus gobio. The sequence continues at coordinate 22,415,708 of CM042218.1, read as the reverse complement.
AATGAACTCCCTCCTTTTAGAGACAGGGTTTTGCATGAGCAATATGCACCAGCTGGTTTGGAAAGAGAGAAATAGAGCAAGAAAAGGATCACCAGAGCAATTGCGTGTCCACCGTCAGCTCCTAGTGTTACAGGTTTAAGTGACTCTTTAATGAGGTTCAAAATGACAGGCATGTGGACCCCATGTTGTGGCAAGGGGAGTTATTCCTGGTATTAAAAATAGATGGCGGAAGGCTTTGGGGGGTCTCGGGAGGGGGGGTGTAGATTTCCTTCGTGGGGGGGTTTAAAGCACCAATGACCTTCCAGTTTGAGGGAATTGGTCTGTGAAGGAGACGGAGGAAATTAAAGGGAGGGACGCACAAAGAGATGGAAAGACATGGGAGGTAGCCGAAAATGGTGTGACTAGAGTGCCTAACAAAACAAAACAACTTAAAAACCCATGCTACACTACTGAAAAACCACCACCCGATACAATGACAGACTTATTGTTCAGTATAATTCTTTCTCAAAAGGCATGCACTGTTTTGTTTTTGCTTACTTTTCATTTTTGTGTCTGCCTTTTCTTATTTTTTATTCCCAAAAAGAAAGACTGCCTTTGCCTTTTGCCATTTTTTTCTCGCTACGGTAACAATGCTATTACTGCAGAATAGCAGCTCAGCTATGGGGGGTAATAGGAGCCGAGTCCATTTAATGAGGTACTAATTTTCTGGGGAACACCACAGGGAATGAGCACCGCATAAGATTCAAAATCAACGCCTGTCAGCAGATTAACACTAGACTTTTATCAGACACCAGCTTCAATTGTACTCTCTTATACAATACTACTCTTTGTCATTATTGCTATTATTACCATGGTTTATTCTGTACACACTTTGACCTGGGAAATGAGGATCAACTTAAAAACTGGATACTGTGTATCCTGAGGTAGTCAATCATAGAACAAGTAGTCTTAGGTTAGTATCTGTTTTGTACCTTTCTGGAGGACAAAAGAAAAAAAAAAAACAAGATCATTGTTAAAACTGTATAATTATTATTATTGTTATGATGATGATGATTATGACTATTATTATTAGGAAACTTTCTTGATGTAAATAGTGTTTGATATTAAAGTATTAATTTGGTTCGTATGTCTTTTCTAAAAAAACGAATACGGTATTATCTCTGGGTTTTCCGGAGTACGTGCCGTCCTCAAACAACGCATTGTGTGTTTTGATCCTCAATGCCTAAGGAAACTTTGAGCTAATATGAAGGGGACACCTGTGGGAGCTGTACACACGTGCACAGAAGGCTGGACAGTAGCCAGACGAGTGGCTCACCTGTTACATGTTTCAACCCAGTCACAAACTTCACATCTCTTCATTAGGATCCTGCCTTGGAAAGTTACACTTTGGACTTAACGGACGGCTTATTTGTACTGTTTGCCTTCAGTGTTTGAGCTCAAAGATCTGCCATGGCATGCGCATGAACTTGATGACATGTATATATAAAAAAAAAAAAAAAAAATACGGAAAAAAAATCTAAAACAAGTTTAAAAAAGAAAGTTTTCTTTTGCTCTTATTTTCTTTTCCTTTAAGTCGTGTTAGATTTTCGCATCACTTTCATGTCGTGTGTTTTTGCATCCCCATTTGAGTGATGTCATTAGAGCTGTGTAGTGACAGATGACAAATGTACATAACACAAACCATTGTTGTGAAGTTACAGTGGGGGTCGGCCATTTTGTTGTTCAAAAGCAACTTTTTTTTTTCTTTTCTCTCTCCGAAGAATGTCTCTTTCTGTACCCATCTACTGAATTCAGCCCATGTAGTTGCAGTTCGTCTCCTCTGACTATTCATCCTCTTTCTGCTCTCCCAAGAGGAGGCGTTTTGGGAGTGTACACAAAAAAACAACAAATGTTTGAGACCTTTGAGTTTGTGTGTGTGTGTGTGTGTGTGTGTGTCTCATTTGCTGTTGCCGCAGTGAATGGGAAGCGGCAACCCTCTTTGGCAACGAAGAGTGTTTCCCATGCCTTAGCCCTTCAGCCTCTGCCCTGGCAGCCCCGTCTGTGTACAAGACGCTTTCTGCCATTGTGCTTTTACACGGAGCGGCTGCTGGCGTCGACCAGACGACAACGGGGCCCTTCACTTTCTCTCCCTTTTTAACTCGTCCCCACGGTAGACGTTGGTCTTGGGCACAGTTCAAGGATTAGTGCAACCCCTTCCACCAAATCCTAAACCGGATTGTTAGCGGGGTAAAGCCTATCATCGATCCAGGTTCTCCTGCGTACAGGGCAAAGCCTCTCCTTTCGCCAGCCCCCCCCCCCCACCCTCCACCCCTCTTGCCGATGAGCCACTTGTTCATTTATGCGCCCGTCCCGTCCCACTCCTCTTGTGCTTGTATAACCTCCACCACACCACCTGCTGTTCCCTCACTTTTGAAACCCTGCTCCCACTTTGCCATCCGTGGGGGGATATTTCCAACCTGCTCTTTTACAGTATATAGACAACAAAAAATTTGACAAAAAATGATCTGTATTTGTATATACACGTGTCTGAACTATGAGTAATACAATAAAACAGAAATACATTGCTTTAATCATTGTGCTACTCTTTTGGCTCTTTTTGAACATACATTTATAGAGGGATGTAATAGCCTTGAGATTAGAAGCATTGACACATTTGACAGTGCTTTTAATTACAAGGCTAACAATGATCGAGATTGGGTATGCATACGGCATTGAACATCCCTACCGTAATGCAGCAAATGAACCTACACCTCTCAGAATCATCATGTGTCTCATCATGTGCCTTGTCTCAATGTGCCAATGTGTGTGTGTGTGTGGAATACACACACACACACACACACACTCTCTCACCCGTCTTCATGTATCGCTCTATCAGTGCCTCTGCATAACCGTCTATGCTGGAATCCCACCCTCTAAAGACAGACTGAGAGTAAAAAAAAACATCCATCAGGATCACAATAAGACCTTAAACCTCCTTTCACTTCACTCGGGCACTAATGAGGACACCTAATAACCTTCTGCTGGACCCCATCAGTGCCATTTAGCTTCACCCTCCATTATCTCTGGTAATTAGACTGAGTGCCAGCAAGCTCAGAGGGCCACATGGGTGGGGGAAGGTCTCCTGATAAGCCAATTGGAGCGATGTTGTGTGGATGGGTGAAATTTAACTGAAGCGAATACAAACACTACTCTCCATATGGAAGGTATATATAAATAGATGGATTTAAAAACATAATTTGAGAGATATGCAGAAAGCTTGGATTCGTGGACCGCAGGTAAGGCATGAAAGGCTTTTTCTGCAGTGCCGTGGGTCTCAGTGGAGACTGGAGTAAAACGTGTGGACGCAGAAGTCATGAAATCTCACCTAAGATGCAATCCTCTCCAATCGCATCCTTTTTCCAAAGCTGCTACTTTTTCCCGCATCAGAAGAAGAAGAAAAGCTCTATTCATGAATACACACTTGACACGATGAGCCAATTAGTGTCAAGTTTTTCTTCCTGGTGTTGTTACCAAGGGAAGGCTCTGGAGGTGTGTGTGTGTGTGTGTGTGTGTGTGTGCGTGTGTGTGTGTGTGTGTACCAATAAAGACAGCTCATCATTACATCTAAAGTAATGATGGTTCGTGTGAAGATGCGTCCCAGATGTGCTCTTAAGCTGTGATCATAGTCGAGGTCTGTGACCAGCAGTAGTGTGAGGAGTGCACCGGGATGAGATGGCGTTCAACTGAAACCGTGTCACCCTTGAGATGGCGACATGAATGTGCTCCGATTTACCTGTGCCTTTTGATTCTATTTCTCTTTCTGCCTGTGCAGCTTTCCGATGGAAGAAGTTGTATCTTCACACATTAACAACGCCACTGACAGTCTTGAAGAGGCCACTTTAGTGAAAGGCTTTTGAAGGCATCATTCTCAAGTCAGCTGGCTCCCTTATTGGCTGGATGGCGTTTCGTTTCCATGTGAACAATCAGTTTGATTGACAGCTCTGAATGATGTCTTCAGTTAATCGCTCCAGTGGTGTGAAAAGGTCATAAATCACCCAATTATGTTGCCCCGCTTTATGAATAGATATTTTTGGGGGAATATTTAAAATGCCTCCGAGGCATATCAACTTAGTCAACCCCATATTTATTGAGAGGGAGTTGGGGGGCGGCTGCTTGTGCCAGAAATAACTGATAAGCTGAATACATTTTCAGAGTCTCAGTCACACTGTTGAATGTCACTGTGTTACTGGGTTGGAAAGTAGGAACTGCATTCAAGGTCAGGATTTATGATTTATGGCAGCTTTGACATGTTTCAAGAGCAAGTTCAGAAAGAAAAATAGAAATAATTATAGAGGGATATCAAAATAAAACAGAAAATGCTAGCTGGAGAAACAAAAAGATCATCAGCACATTGTTTTACAGCAGATTTATCAGCACAAAACACATTTATTTGAAACACCTTGTCCCTGACAAATGCAGGCGGAATGTGTTTGATCAATACCCATCAAAATAAAATGTCTAAGTTACATTGATTGTACTTGCAGAGTCGGTACCTCAGAGGAAACAGCAAGCCACAGATCTCCAGCTTGCAGAATGTATGAAGCATTGGCAGAATTTCCGCAAAATAAATCAGACAATTACTGCCTCAACCCTGGAAATATGTCAGGCTGTAAATACTGGAAAGCTACATCCAGGAAACAATAAGGTGAAACAATTGTGTTGCAAAGATTTGGGTAAATGGTCCGGCACATGCACTGTATTGGTTTTGAAGATGTTTTATTTGTATGAGTCTTTTTTAATGAATTATGAACCCCATCGTCTCTCCACTTGTTTTTCTACAAATCCAAAGTAGGTTGCCATCAGCTCAGGTGGAGGTTAATGCATTGTGTTTTGCGCAGGTCATTTTCTTTTACTGATGCCTCTCACATGACCTTCAGGGCTGAGAGATGAGGGGCTGCAGCCAATCCAGAGGAGGATTACGGGAAGATGTGACGCCACTGCAAAATATCAACTTGAAGGGAATTGAGATGGAGATTGAAAGAGGGCGATGCTGGAAGGTGAGGACTGTGACTGAGGACCACATGCATGTGTGTCTATGTTTTATGTATTGAGCTTGTTTGTCTAAAGTTTCATTCTCGTTTTCAAACCATGACTAAAATGGAGAAAAAAAAAAAGGTCCACCTAAAATGTGAACTACATTCGGATGACTTGTTATCAGAGTTGTGTGTAGGCAGTCGGATGCTATGAAGAGCTGTGGAAACAGCAGGTTTTCACAGATTGTTTCACATTGTGTCTGATGTGTTACAGTAAGTATTCACACATGCAGAAATGAAGGTTTCCTCGTTTGAAGTGACAGATAATTTCAAGGGGCAATGTGACCCAAACGATTTACCAGTTTGCTGGTGAGATCATGACGAGTGGATGGCATGTGCGCTGGTTACAAAGACACTGCTGAGAAAACACTTTCATTTATCAGGTGTCAAATGCTTGCAATAAGATTCACACGACACATTTTCCATTAGACTTTTTTCAATCACATCTATTTAACCCAAGAACACTGACGTTAAAAATAGTAACACCATCACTAATGTCAGCTATATTTCACCCGATATAATGTACCTGATAAAATATGCTTCTCATCAAAATGTACTCGTCTTTTATCTTACCCTATAGAACTTCACATGAAATGAAAAACAGGTATCATGGGGGTGCTCAAAAAAAGGCTCAAAATTAGGTCAAAAATTAGGGAATCGTCAATAAAACCTGATTCAAAATATAAATAATGGAACTATGAACTATGTTCTTTGGTCCAAAGGAAAAGAGAGACACACCCACCTTCAATAACGTCAGTGAGAAGCATGAAGACAAAAGCAACACAATGAAAATAATGTAACCACACGTTAGTATTCTAGGGTTGAAGTGTTAAATAGTTTGTCCCACTGATGAAGCTGATATCACTTAATTCTTAAGTTAAATAAACTTCAGACTCACAAAAACTTCCCTGAGTGGAGATCAGTTTATTTTTACCGTTACAGAATGTGACAATTTTGCAAAGCGGAAATCAGATACCAGGATCAGAATGATATCCTGCACGTCTATCTGCTTCCTCCCGCACAGAATGGAGAAGTTATATTTGTGGCACACTGCTGTGGAATCTGAGCACACCAATTAACCAGCTTTGCCAGAGGGGAGCGGGCCTCGGCCATCTACTGAGCAGCTCCTTCCACTCAGAGTAAGTGTGCCATTGAAATGAAAGTATTTCCTGCCAGTGCCCATTGAATGAATGAGGCAAATGCGATGACAGGGATATTACATTGACATGCCAACGCTAGATCATATAAAAGACTTTGCCCCAGGGTCATAAATTAGATTCTAATGATTTTGCCATCCTGTTAAAACAATAACTTTCAAACCCAGTCTCGCTTTTTTTGCTTCCATAACCTTTGATTTATGCTTTTAATTTTTTGATAGCAAGAAATCGTCTGACACTTGCACCATTATGGTGTTGACGCCATGAAATATTGTCACAATTAATTTTCTTTTTCTGGCTTAATTAGTTTACTTTAAAAATGCCATCCATCATAACTGGTGGGGTGAAATGTGGAGAGTACCGAGAGCAGGGAAACTTGGCCAAGACACGATGTCTTACAGTTGACTTCTTGGGAAATAAACATTGGCTGCATTATTCATGAAGCTCGCCATGGCTTTAATCTGATTTTTAATTCAAGACTTTCCTGCTCTGACAATATTTCACGTCATTCTTTCACAGTTTCTGGGAAGCTTTCATCTGTGCAAATGTGTCTTCCGGTTGATTATCACTCCTGCACTTGATAGCATCATATTGTATTTCAAATGAGAATGCAGCATGTCTGAGATCAGATTGGCAGACAGCTCGAGTTAGTTTTCCATCTTTTCACTAATCCAGACACACATATTAAAGGTACAGTAGCAGCTACAATAGAATCCTCGTAATAACAAACAATAACATCATAAGATGATGAAAATAATATGCAAATTTCTCGCCAGTAATGTCATCAACACATTTTAATGACGAAACTACCATAAAATATTGGAAGCCAAAGCAGTTTATTGGGCCTGAAATTAGCTTTCTTTTCATAATTGTTGTGTATGAGGGAGTGTGATTCCCACACAGACCACCCCTTTAATGTCAGGCTATCTATAATAATCATAACTATGATCCGCTCATATGATGCTGAAAGGATATTTTGCCTGTGACAAAAGTGTCTCTGCTCCTCACTGGGCCCAAACGCGTCATTAGCATTACAGTGTAGCTTGTTGGTGCCCTTAATGAGCCATTGGTGGGCCACAGGTCTCCCTGCCCGTCGCTGCTGTTTTATGTCACCAAGACAGCACGGACTGCAGGGGGTGTTAGAAACACTGTGCGTACGCCGATCAAAACAGGTCTTAAATCTGTCATGAAAAACCAGTAAAACCCATGGAGGGAGAGAGGGACAGATAGGGAAGAAGGGGAGAGAAATATTTCCATTTGTGTAGTATCATAAAACATTATAGCAAATCTGTTATGGTAATACTGTCCAAATTATGCATTTTAAATCATACTGCATGCATGCGCGCACACACATTGCATTGCATTGCTGGTATACAAGTATTTTGTGTCATCAATCCACATGATGCCACATCAGTTGGACATTTTGAGTCATTAAAAAGACGAACAAATATATCAAACAGCCTTCCTGTGCTTTGGAGGCACTTACTACTGTGAATCTTCATTGAAGTCAGATCTTTACATGACTGGCACCTTTGCTGACCCCTGACTTTTTAGTCTGGTTACCGAGGGTCAATCCTAAATGTCAGGGGTCACAGGGTCAACATTTAAATATGGCCTTCAGCGCCTGCCTGTACCGCCAAAGTAAAGTACATGAGTTGTCCCATGTGCTGTCACACTCACTGTGTGCTTTTGGCGTAGGCGTACAGTACACATAGGTACAAACATGTGTTATTTCTTTGTGTGACCTCAGTAGTGGTCATCATGCAGTCGAATCCTCCGGGTGTGCTATGCTGAGCTAAACTTGTGAAAGCCTCATTGCATCGGTAGAATATGACGTCAAAAAAAGTATAAAATGCAAGTCTCCTTAAAAAATAATCCAAGGCACAGTGTAGGGCTTGTGCAAAATTATGATGCCTTTATTCTACATGGCAAAATGTATTTAAAATGACTTCCATGGAAGGAACGCCTATTGGAATGTTATTCTGCAGCAGTAGGTACGTCTGGCTATAATAACACACTCATTTAAATTATAAGTTTAGATTTTGATAAAACATGTTGCGATTTGCTATTCCTGTACATTTTACAACTAGTCTCCACTTCAAAACAATGTGAATATATTAATTTGCTAAACCAATACATAGGCTAAGTAAGGCACGGAATTAAACAAATTTCCCCCAGGCCTCATATCCTTGAGGAAAGCCCTGCTGTAGAATAAAAGCTGAATACATATATATTTTTCTAACCAAATGCTGGACTTGTTTCATCTCCCTGAGTGTTGTGCAAGACAGATCAAGAACACTTGGACTAGTGCAATATTTGAACCCATTTAAATGTATTGCTGCCCATTTCTCATGAATCTCTTTCTTCACTGAGAAGGTGAGGCTGATGAAACCAACGGCAAGGCACATCATTAGCATCATTCAGGTAGTACAAAACAAAAAACTCTAAAATGGTGCTTCAGATTAAAGCCATTCTTACATAATACGAATGTACCTAATGAGTGAAAAAATTTATTTCTACACACTGCATGGAAAAATTACTAAAACTCTTATAAAGCAACTGTTGTTTTCATGAGGTCCTGCCCTGCTGTTGTGGGGATTTAATTATCAGCATTTTACATCTGGACGCTCTCACAAGCCTCCACACAGGTTGTTGAAACAGAGCAATTATCATATCACATCACACTGTATTATTGAATTCACTGAAAGCCATACTCAGGTCCAGTACAGGGAAACGCAAACAGGGAACTGAGGGTATTGCACACAGATCACCTTGTTGTATGATGTATGAAAGAACAATGTATAAGGTAAAGACTTAAGAAGTAAAGAAATACTTATATAAGAGTGACTGTGGGAGAGAGATAGAGAGAGAGGTAGAGAAAGAGGACAGATGAACAGATGTTATCTGACAGGTGCAGTAGGCCCCGCTTGGTGTGTGGGCAGCAGATATGACAGGGATTTTGCATACACTGTGAGAGCTAACGCTGTGCACTTCAGTACCTGTCAGGACTATAACCTTATGGTCAGATACAAAAGTTTGGGATGGGGTGTGGGAGGATTAGTCATGTCAGTGTTTCACACCGTTGATGTAACGTGATCGCATCGACACGAGCGCCGAGAGACCCGGACACCTCGGACAGTCCCGGTTTGCAGTGTGAAAACAACACAAACTCATTGACAGGATGTGTTGCATTTTCCATTTAGGAATACATTTGCTGTTTCCGAGGGGGCTCGATGGGCACTCGGGAAGCTTTCAGCTTTTCATGTGAGGACATGACCCATGTGACTAAAATCATGCAGAGTTGATATGTGTTTGGATGTGTCAACATGCACCACACAACTCTCTTTCCAGCCGGAGGCGCATTTCATTCTGCTTAACCTGCAGCACTCCTCCTCCATTACCCTGTCAACAGAGTGGCTATCTCTGTGTTGATTTGGTGTAATTATTGAAACAGGAAAAATGACTGGCAGATGCCAGTCAACAAACTTTTTCATGTTTGTTCTTTTTAAGCTCTCGGCGTGAGTGTCGTTGTGCTGCCTGGCTATAGATATGCCAGGCCGCCAGGCAGGCCCCTCGGCAGGGGGCGGTGACCAGCAGCAACAAGGTCAAGGACAAAGGCGGCCCAAGGCACTAGATGCCGAAAATTAAATGAGGTACCCCACCTGGAATGTAGCTGTTGAGTGAAGTGCGTGTGCGCGCTCGTGTGTGTATTTAATTCCGCGCACTTGAAGCCTGAGTGTGTTTAAGCTTTTGAGTGAGTGGTTGAGAATGTGTCGGGATGGTTGTGGGTTTGGTGGATGATGACAGAGCAAAGGTGTGCAGGGTGATATGCTTCAAGCAGGCAGGTGGGTACCTCTTAGGTAGGCTCAGCTACTTATTCCAGAAAAAAAGCACAGTGAACTGAGACAATGTGAGGCTACAACCACAAACCAAGGACATGAGAGTGTAGTAACGTATGCAAAGATAAGTCACATGATATTTCGAGGGCAAATCTCCAAAGACTCGTAACTGGACAGACATTTAAGTAGTATTTATCCTACTTATGTCCCTGCAAAACTGCATGCAGTAAACATGCAATTTGCTAATACAAAAGTATCTATTACATATTCTTTCAACTTAATACTGGGAAGTTCCTTGTGCTGTTTTGTGCTTTGTCCGTTCTGTTTCCTCAGATTTTTTGTTGTTGCTGATGTTTGGACTTCCCCTCTCTGCCAGTTTTGTCTTTGACTATTTTTGTTGTTTATTAAAACTAGCTTTTTTGTTCCCTCGTGTCTTGTGTTTCCCTTTTTTGCCTCTCTATTCCCGGCATGACAAACATAATATGAAACTGACACCAGTGGATCTGCAAAAACGTGCACAATTGTGTTTACCTGTAATTCTAGCACAATCAGGGCTAAAAACATTTCCTTTTATTAGTATTTTGAAGACGTTTTCTGAAAATAATTATGCGGTTTGTTACTAAAAAAAGTTGTTATCCAGTTTAGTCATGCCAGAATTTAGTTGTGTTGATGAGCAGATGTTTCTTTTCAGGGGAATAACTGCTTCATTAAAGCCCATTTATTACAGATTTATTAGTGGGAACTTTATTAGTGGGAACTTGTATGCTTGCCCGAGACAAATGTCACCTTTTTACAGAATATATTCAGCTGACCTGCTGCGCGCTGACTGAAAGACTCTAGGTTACACAAGCAATTATCTGGAAGCAATTATTTTAAATGTAGCAATGAAACACTTTCAATTTTTACACATAATTAGCACCAAATCACCAAATGCTTTCCAGGACAATTCGTCGGAAACAACGGACCTGTAAAATCAAGTCCCACTAATCGGTGTGACATGAGGTAAAATTCAGCCAGCCTTTTCTTATAATACTGTGTAATAATGAAGTGAATGACCTCGTGGAACTGGAGACGATGCTACGAGTGAGCGACAGACACAGACACAGTGTCCTCATATGTTTCCTCTCTGCCCTTTCTGCCCTACGGCGCTCATTACAGAATTCTTACCGTTGGACAACAGCTGTGCAGGGCTTTTTCTAAATCATACAGTAACAGTAGGTTTCTGGAGGGTTTTTCACTTCACTTTCTCACCTTTATTGAATCACACAGTGGTAATATATGAAACGACTATTAATCTAAATCATGGCACCAACGTCCAGCCCTGTTCCATGCAATCATTTATCACTCGTGGCTTCGGATGAAACCAGACACCAAACAATCCAGTAACCACTCCTCTGTGTTTCAGCCCCCTCAGATGGCCAACGCGCCACACTGTAGTTAAATTGAGTCGTTGTGACCCTCTGTGTCGGCTGAAATTGAACAAGCTCATTGCCGTTGTATGAGCGGGGTGTGGTGTCTGCTGAGAGCTGTGTTATACGGCTTATGTGAGACTAAACATCCTGGCTTTGGCTTCGGTCAACTTGACCAGGATCTGTGATGAGGTTATCTCAATCCTGTCACAGGCAGCAGTTAGTAGGTGTAGTAATAATAATAATAATAATAATAATCATTATCATAATAATAGTCATGAAATGTATTTTTAAATGATTTGTAGGAAAGGGGACTGGCATGCCATCAGTTCCCGCCCTTATCTGCATAATGTAAACAGAAATACACTATACAAATGGACTGCTTTATATTGCTGGAATTGATGCTTGATGTCAACAGGCTCTCAATGATATCATCTGGCTTTGGTCCCTTAGGCTAGATGATTTATACTAATTTCTTCCTCTAAATAATGCTTGTGCTCCCTGAATTATAATAGTCATATTGATTTTTCCTTATTTCAACCCCTGCACAGTAATTCTCATTTACCCTATTATTCATCTCAGATGTGACAAAAGAAAAGAGAATATTTAGTGCCACTTTAATTGCTAACTTATCCTTATCCTTGACTGTAAGACTGAGAATCGTACATAAACCTTTGTGAGCTACTGCTACATAAGAGAAATGGCTCCATTCTCTCATTAATGTGTTGTATGTCTAAAAGTTTATTCGATGGATAATAAATAAGAGTAATAACCATGAATAATGCTCATATGTCAAAGGCAAAGTGCCCTTAGACGTTATTCCTCCCAAAACCCCATAAAAGCTGGTTAGTTTTAGGGCTGTCTGAACCCACTGTCTCGACGATATTGATCAGACTTACATCACTGGACCGCTTTTATTAGATAGCTTTGATTTTTATTTTTTTAGTACTACATGCATCATGTTCATTTTGTCAAATCAATGAACATGAATATGGGGTTGCCAGAAACATGGGTGCAAAAAAACAGTAAAAAAAAAAAACAAAAAAAAGGTGGAGACTGCCGTGTCACGTGCTAACGTAACAATTTATTTACGATGGTGGGCATGAGCGCCATTTTGACCAAGTTCTACAGGTCACCTGGGAAGAGTATTGTGTCAAAGCCTGACTCAAAAAGAAGAAGAAAAACCTCCCTGCATCCCACCGCAGCGCCGTGGCACACATCACACACACCAGCGTTTTAGATAAATGGACTACCGTGAATTTTTATTGGGCGACATTAAAAAACGTCAGAATGGCAGTTCATCTTGGAAGCCAGAGCCACCACGGAAAGCCTCAATGAAGTGTTTAAACACATGTTCTGGGCTGAGCCAGGCAGAGCTGACTGCGTGGGGTATAATCACAAACAGTCAAGTCTTAAAAGAACCCTGATCCTGAGAGGATTATAGAAATAATCAGTTTATGTGCAGCATTACTAAATGAATACAAAAAAGATAGAAAGTAATTTGTCACATAAAGGTTTTTTTTCTTGCTTTATTTTGGGCCAAACAACATTTCAGCATTTTAATGTCTTTCCCCGGATAATGGTGTTTTCAGTTCATTTATATCTATCTTGTCCACTTAGAGCAATGTAACCCTTTAGTCTTTAAATAATGCCCATTAAGTATGCAGCATTTCCAATGAAACGAGTGGAGTCTCCCAGAGGAGATTGATGGCCCAACTAAACAGAGTAGACCGCAGACATCCAACGACAAAAAGGGGATTCAGTGAAGGACTTTTAGGTATAGTTAAAAGCAAATCATTCACTCTCAAACTATTCACTAAAGGAGCTTGTAAATCAGATGGTGTGCAGAGAAATTAATTGTTCATTCATCCATGTTCTACACCCACTTACCGAGGTCCACAGGTGGCATGGAGCCGCTCCAGCGTTCTGTGGGCTAAGGGCTGGGGAATGTCATGAGCAGATTGCCAGTCCACCACCTGGAAGAAATCCATGTGACGACAGGGAGAACATACACTCTGAGATTTGGACATGGGGCGTTCTTGCAGTGAGGCGACATTGCGAACTATTTAGCGACCCTGTCTCCCAAAGAAATACCCCAAAGACTAAACTGTTTTTGCAAATCCTGGTTTGAGAGAACATTATTTTCACCTGGAACACGTGGTTAACGTTGAGATGAAACAAAACCAAACTGCACCAAACTTGGTTATGCTTCGTAAAAGCATTATGGTTTGGATTGAAATAAGTGCGTCATTACATTATTTACGTTTTAGTAAATTAAAATAAGTCAACATTGGCTTTTGGTTTCACACGGGACATAAGCAGTGGTCTCCTGGGTGAAAGTCCTGTGTTGAGCCAGAGAAGAAGTTGTCAGAAATCCCGTCATTTCAAACTGTAAATGAGTCATTTTTGTTTGATGCTCTCAGATGAATACACGTCACGTTTGTGGGAAAACTAGCTCATCAATATTCCTACTCCTTGTCATAAAATGTGACTTGTGTGGTAAACAACATAAATATCGCTTAACCACAGCAACAAATAATGCAAGTGAATATCAACGTCTTGCTGCCCTTAACACTGTATGAAAACTATTTAAAAAAAGAGTCATACAGAGTCAAATAAAAGCAAAACCAGACTGCGGTTGTGTTTAGGATTCAGAAAGTGACTTTGAACTCTCTTCTGTAGACGGATGCATGCCTGCACACTGCCTATAGCCAATGTCGATGCGGCCGGAAATAATTGCACCACTGTACCACACTAATTCTGCTCAATTGTACATAACAGTGTGGAAAATAGGCCTGAAATATCAGATTTGAGACACAAATCAAATTTCCATCGCTTTAGATAATTACATGGCGATGTGAATGCTGGTTTTCCAGCATGTTGCTTTGATAAGCCTTTTGAGTGAATGGAAATAATGATATTCCTCCCCTCTGATTTAATTTGCTAAGGAGCATGCTTGCTCCACTGCAGAGGTATTCCAGTTCAGGAGGGTGTGACTGCATAGCTATGTCTATATGAACAGAGTAATTCAACTGTTTGTTATAATCTGGTTCAGGTCATATCTGAGTCCAGCATCATATACAGTTTTTAATAACTGTAGAATCTCTAAAATTATCGCAGTTGCCATGAGTAAATCCTTTAAATTAATATATTCCTGAAGACTACCCCCCCCCCCCCCCCACCCAGTGATCAACAGAAGGCTCCTTTCAAACATGAAGATAAATGTAATCTCAATATTGATCTACATAATCTTATTAATCATAGGTATGTATTGTGTTGAAAGCTAACTGTTCCAATAATGTGGTTCTGATTTTGCACCAAATACAAATCATGACAAAAATGACTGACATTTTTACATGCGACAGTAGCCCCGTCAGTCTTTGACAAATGGACGGCATCTAGCTGACCTGCGTTTTACAAACCACACAAACTTAACAACCCTGCTTGAATTGTTTGGTCAGGGACATCATCTTTCCCTGCACACAAACCCTCTTTTGGCCAGTGGAACAATGGGAAAGTACCTGTTGATTCTGAAAACCAGAGGTTGTATTTAAGGCCATTCATCCCGACGGCCATTCCCGTAGATGCAATAAAACTCCGGATCCAACATTCCAGCGGAAGCTGTTTGAGGTCCGTTTAAACCCTGTCACTACAACTATAAAACAGAAAGAAAAGGAAAACACCCCAAAACCAACCTCTCTTGGCAAGCAATTATTTACAGTGAGGAAACAAGCAAGATTCAAATAGATTAACACACACACACACACATACAGAGACACATTTGTATATATATACACGTATATCTGAGCACATGTTTCCCACAGCAGAGAGCAACCGACACTTCATCATCTTAGATTAGCAGGGTGGTCAAACATGTTGGAAGCTCTCAATGTAGTACGTCTGCTTTAAAA
Organism: Cottus gobio; assembly: GCA_023566465.1. Taxonomy (NCBI): domain Eukaryota; kingdom Metazoa; phylum Chordata; class Actinopteri; order Perciformes; family Cottidae; genus Cottus; species Cottus gobio. The sequence continues at coordinate 22,400,320 of CM042218.1, read as the reverse complement.
CCAGTCTCTGTGTGTGTGTGTGTGTGTGTGTGAGTGTGTGTGTGTGTGAGTGTGTGTGTGTGTGAGTGTGTGTGTGTGTGAGTGTGTGTGTGTGTGAGTGTATGTGTGTGTTTGAGATCTACTGTAGCTAACCCCAATCTTCTGTGTCATTCAGAGGGAAAGTGATGTGTCTATATGTGGATAATAAGCTCCTTTGGGGGAGAACTCTCTTCCACTGTAGACCACAAACTAGTCTTTTACTTCAGACGATACACTTCTTCTGAGGGACCTTCTTTTTTCTTTTCCTTCTCCTGATCCCAATTATGTTCCTCTCGTATTGTTTTGTGACTTTACATGTGCTGTCTCTGTTGCCATGGCAGTAATGTGGGTCCTATTAGAACACACTTGTATGATATAAACTACTTTCCGTATCGTCATAAAAAAGCTTTCGGAGCCTGCATAGCTCCAATCATCACACGGCCATCGCAGTAACTACAAACCGAGGCCTGGCTGTAAAAGCAGATACAGCCTTCTGCTTAAAAAAACGTCTTTGATTTCCCTCTGGTTCCTCTTCGCTCCAACCACTTCAACTGCTTTCAGGCTGGTTCTCTTAGAGCCTCGGTAAGTACCACTATTTGAAGTGTGTATAAGGTTTTTTTTTCACAAGGGGTACCACTCAAGCCCCTCAAGTCTCTTCCAAGCCCCACTGCACACAGGAACACAAACATGCACACGTACATGTGCCCCCCCCCCTCCCCTTTTCTCCTGGACACTTCACGGCTAATTGTTGTGATCTTCCCCTCGTTCTCTCGTGGCTTTGCTGTGCACGGTGCCAGCAGCTCATCTCAAGGTCACAGAGCAGTGCTTGTGTTGTGGATTCACTGCCAGCTTGTCTAGTTCCCTTCACCTGGTGCTTTAAACAGAACTTAAATACATACTAGAAGGAATAGTGCAGAACACAGGAACAGGAACAGCTTTTCATTTTATCAAAAAATACCTTGACAGGTCAATATCATGCATTTCACTTAATTTCCAGCTTCCCGATGCCAACTGACTCATCGCTCTTTCTTTTAAACCAAAAGGAAACGTGTGGAATTCCTGACATGAATTAAATCGTAGGCTTTCGCTCCGTTTTCTTCGGAAAGAGGCCACAGAATCCACCGCTCAGAGATTAATTGTGATTTCTTGCTTTTCTGGGACATTCACCTGGCGGTGCGCTCAGGGCCATACAGTCACACATCAGTATTGCCGCCGTCATACTCGCTTTTTATAGGGTCTTGAAGAACGAGATGGGATTTTGCAATCACATCACCGTGCTGAATACATGTCCACAAAATGAGAGCACTACCAAAAGAGGTTCTTCTCGCTTCTTTTTCTCGTACAGTAGTCCTAATGTATGAATGTACGGCTTCTGTTTTTTCCTCATCTTAAATCTGTAATCTGTGTAACAGTGCAGCACCATGGATGGATTTTCTTTCTTCCCCCATCTTTCTTTCCTTTTTTTGCTTTTGGTATAGTGTATCTTGCACTGATCAATGAAAACATGGTTTGTAGTGGTAGTTTGTCTGCTGACTGACGTATAATCCCTGTCTTGTGGTTGGAAAATCATTCATTGTGATGTAGGGTAATAGATAAGACACACAACACCATACCACACCCCTCCATCGACACACCTACACTCACTCACACACACACACACACACACACACACACACACACACACACACACACACACACACACACACACACACACACACACACACACACACACACACACACACACACTTCAATCATAGCAAATTTAGTGCTGATTTCTGATGCTTCAAATGAATCAACTGACAGAGAGGTTGTCATCACTGCAATTGCACATGATTGATGACAGATTCCCCCCCCCCCCCCCCCCCCCCCCCCACACCTACACCCTCCCCGCCCTTTCTTATCAGTTTTTCTTTGACAGAACTTCTCCAAATCTTAAAATCGATCATGCACAAACGTATTTCTTCATTTGCTCAGAGGTATCACACACGTGTCAGTGGCACAAAGGCTGCCGGCCTCAGCGTTAACTGATGTGGTTGGCTGGACTAGTTTGCATGATCACTTCTCATTATTCCTCCCCAGCTGGATCTGTAACAGATTGGAAATAAATTAACTCCAATTATCACACATCCGTGAGGCGCCGTGTGAAGTAGATCAGTAGCAGTATGTGGTGAATTAGCATAGGTAGAATTGCACTCTTCTCACTTGGTTTGCATGAACATTAATACATACACTTAATAAACAATACAAAAAAAACATACTCTGCTGCTCAAATGGACAAATCTGATCAATGGTTATTCTGTATTAGATGTAAAATGGAAATTCTCTTCTTTTTAGTTTTTTCTTTTGTAGTTTTTGAAACAACCTTGAAGACTGGAACATTTCTATATGATCATTTATACAGCTGCAGAAGCATTGTTAGAAAAGACTACAACAAAAGAGCACTGCTGTCACATACTGGAATGCTGTGTTAGTTTGGAATTCTTTTTATACACCCACTACCTTCTATTATTCCATCCACCAACCTTAACACTGGTGTTCTGGCTCAGTTTCGGTCCACAGCTGCCGTGCCCTGAGCCGGTCAGGCGAGCAGACTAACAGGGAGAGGAGCTGCTTTGCACATCGTTAGCTCGATGATCACTTATTGTCCGTCCTGCCAACTCCAACAGGAGACTCAGTGGTCTGAGAGCTCTGTTCTGCCTCAACCTAGAAGAGGAAAAGTCAAGCTCAGGATGTTTGTATTCACTCATAATTAAACAATATGATTATATTAATGCATATGTATTTAAATGTATACTTTATCCACAGAGCAGAGACTGATAGATACACAGATTCAAACCAGCATGAAATAAAGAAAATGGAATTAAATCTGCATTTCAATTAATTGTATTTATTATTAATACAATTAAATATTCCATACAGTGGTTTTTTAAATTTAATTTTACTAGAGATTTTCCATGCAGAGGATAATCTCTCTCACATAAATCTATCAAAAACTGATTTACCAGGAAAACAGAAGGGTTTTGTTGAAATTTCTTCAAAGCTGCAGTTCCTTGTGCTTTTAGTAAGGGCGCTGAGTGTTTCCTCGTACTGTATCTGGTTACAGACCTTGAAATTGTGCACTTAAAATGTCTCCTGTAACTAGTGCCCCGCTTCCATCATGGTGAACCCCAAACTGTGTGCTTTCGTGGAGAAAGGGCACAGGTGAAGCCATTTTGCCTCTCCATATCCAGTGTGCTGTAGAAAGGAGGGCCCATTAGGGCTAATGAATACCATGTTCTATCAATTAGATATTACCCTATGTGTGTGTGTGTGTTTAAGAAGGAGAAAGTTAGGGGGAAGTTGCTTCATACACCACAGGAAGCAATCATGCTTGTGAGTGGTAGCCAGTATGTGAAATTCATTCAAGGTTGCAGAAAACCTCAGATTTTCACACAAATTGTGGCAGCGGGGGGTTACAGTTTGGAACAGTACGAGCCTCCCTCTCACCTCCTCTTTTGTTGTGTAATGTCCGCGTAAGTGCTCATTAGATAATGCAGCCCAGGGTCGCTGTAATTGGCTGTTAGGCCATCCACCCCTCCTCTTCTGAGCATTAATTTAATCACTGGTCTAGTGTAAGCCTATACCAACCTTAATGGTTAAAGTAATTGTGTCAGTGTGCTCTCCCACAGACATTATCCACCCAAAGTCTGTCCTCAAGCTGAAATTCCACCTTGAGATACAGTTAGTCAAGGCCATTGAACTCAAGCAAACACTTGTGGCTAATGGGAAATTATTCGAGCAATTACCACAGAGGTCACTGGGAAATGATAATGGGAGCAAGAGTTGGAAAAAAAACACCGAAACTTGATAATTTCATTATCTTGCAGCTAAAAAGAAACTCATCGGATGTATATTAGACCTGACTGAGTGTGTAATGCAATTTAATGCAGTTTCAAGCAGCGGAATAAAAACATGTAAATCTGGTTCATAGTTGAAATACAGCACAGTGGAAATAAGTTGAGTTGGTGCGTTTAGCTGGAGCTTTCCAGTGTTTATCACAGTGTGTTTAACCCAAGGCTCCGCCTCCACATGCCCTGTCGTCCTTCATAGCGTCACAGACCACTGGCAAGGAACTAAATAACAACATTTCACAGTTTCACTATGGGGCGCTGTCTATAGCCTGTGGCAGTGTCACATGATATCACTCTTGCCGAGCACAAGACTGTTGCGCGAGTGTGTGTAAACGTGTACGTGTGCGCTCTCTGTGTGGGAGATTGTGCATGTGAAATTGCGTTCTTGTCTGCTTGAATGCCAGAGTGCAATATTACGATGACTGAGAGGCTATAACCTTCATCAGGTCTGTAAAGGTAAAAGATGTGTTTCCAGGGGAAGCTAACGTTCCACTCAGATTTACAGAGGGAAATGACATATCCCCTTTCTGACAAGGGGTGTTAAAAAGTGAAATGGGGATAGATGCTGAGGCAAAACATACCTCTGGGGTACAAAAGCTAGAATCATAAACCTGAGTCTAGAGCCATATAACACTGAAGCTAGTAAAATAGAGGGAGGCTGGATTTTAAATAACATGAAATAATGTAGTCATATTTTTAGACCGTAAGCCAGTTCAACTTAAGAATCAAGTACACAGAAAATTTATTTTATTACAAATGAAATGCCTTGGCTCTATTTGGTGTATTTCTACGGTTAAGTGATCCTAATTATTTGAAATGTTCCCATTAGCTCGGTTTATTATATAGTAAAAAATGTGCAAAACATTCATTGCCACTTATTTAGCCGCACGTTTCACAGAGTGTAATTGGCCCTTGGCCGTTGACTGCAGCATTACAGTACAGAGCATTGTTCATTGTTCCTAAAACAATATAGAGGATCAGACGCTAAACCAAATAGCTATTTGGATAGAAAACATGCTGCTTGACCCATGCACAGTTTGTCAAGATAGGTAAACATGATCCTGTTCAGTTTGACCGCTTCCCCCTGAAATATTGTCCCGTTTCCACGCTTACACGGCGTGAGTAGACGGGGCATAAACATTATTTTTCCTGTCAAAGTACTTCCTTCCCCTAAAACCGGTCAGTAGTCATTTTCGCAGCGACTGAAAGATTGAGATACTTGTTGTACTCGGGCCCGAATCACAAGTCTGTCTGAAATGGCTGCTGAGTGCCAGTGAAGGATGCCTTTCAACAGACAGGGGGCTTTCCAGCCGTGAGAGGTGGAATAGTCCCTGGGAGGGAAAGCGGGAGGGAGGTTTCAGGCAGGAAGAGGGGAGCCCAGATTGGCCAACCACCATGGGGAATCTGGTCTGGGCTGTGGCTCTCAACACATCCATCTTGACCTGAGGCAAGCAGGAGATTGATTTCCTTTAACAGAGCTCTGATGTCAAAACATCCTAACGTGCGCAATGGGAACACCACCAGCGAATGACTTTGAATCCATGAACTGATATTCCAGCAGGCGAAATTGATTCTTGCCTGCTGACAGGCAAACGCGAAGATATCGATCACTGAAACTTTCCCCGTTTCATGTAGGATGACCGAGTGTGTCCAAGAACAACTGAACAGATTCAGCCTAAGTGTTTTCTGATGACCAAATAGATTTGTGGAAATATACAGAGAATGTTGGTACAACTCAAAGTGTCCACCATCGTGTCCGAGATGTCCCACAAGAATGCTGAACACAGCAGTTTGGGACCACGTCCAAGTTTGGATGCAAGCTGGGAAACAGGCGGGTTCACGTTGGTTCATCCGCTGGGTTCGTCATAGCAAACATCTGTCTGGCTATAGGTCTACAGTCAGACACCAGCCTGTAGTGATAAGTCTGTCTGCGTATAGCCCTCAAGTGCAGTTTCTAATGTCACACTGTTTAATTTCACTCACAAGTACAACTCTATTTTCTAGAGATTTTGGCTTATGTTTATTGCTAATTTTAAAGTTTTCATCGGCACATTTTGTGCACCCAGTAAGAACAATATATTCAAAAGCGCTCACGTCTTTCTTTTCTACCTCGTGATTTATTACGCTAAATTCTGAATGCTACTGTTTTTCTTTGTGGCAGTCAAATAGCATAACCCGATTCAAGAAATGAAACCTCCATTTCCCCCTCCTTCCTCCTCTCATATTTTTCCATAAATTGTCAAGGAGACCTGGATCCAAACCAGCTTCAAGGGCTGGAAATGAGTGTATTTTTACTGGCTCAGACACTGTCCAGAAGATATTAGCCGTGTAGGAAATGTGCTGAATATTGCGGGCCCCACTACCCGGGGCCAAGAGAGACAGTTGGTGCAAACCTCAGACTGCCGTGCGGCTGCTATCTCTCAAAATGTCAAAGCTTTGGTCTCTAAGTCGGCTCCGCTCTGCTGTGGCTCCAGGATGGACCGGGCAGGCCAGCTGTCCAGCTCGCTGAGTCACGGTGGTAATTAAATGTTACTGGGGACTGAAGGGTCAACTCGCAACTGATACCCGGCCCAGTCTAAAGGAAGGCCCTATAGGCTCAGCCTCACACCGTCGCCTCTCCATTAGTACATTTTTAAAAAGACCTGGCTAGATGAGACACTGCCCCAGTTTCCTATTCAAATGCTGAAACAATGGCTATTGTTTGAGCTACACCAACATGATGTGCATATGTGTGTGTATGTGCATGCATGCCTAAATGTGCACCCCTTTCATAAAAAAAAAACAATAGTAATTCCAGATGTGAAATAACAACATTGGCCTGCCACAAACATGCAAAAGCCCCAAGACGAATGGATTCAGAGTTAAGAAATTTATGATCCCATAAATGGGATTATTTTGAAGTAATCCATTTTCATGAAGAATAAAATGGAGCCACGCGTTAATCACCATACTTGCAAGCTCTTAACTCCACATTCCTCACATGCTGTTCAAATGAGCCCTAAAATGTGCTTGACTGGTATTCCAACGGTTACACGAAGTTTCCTGATCTGCGGCGTCATGTGGGACTGCGGCTAATGATCCAAAGGGGAGGACATAATGAAAGGCAATTTGTAGCATCTCATTATGCCCCTCATTCATTATTATAGTTCAGATAATTTATACTTAACGATTTTTGCGCCGTTTTTCAGTCAAGGGGACATTAAAGTCATGGTCCTGCAGTTGTTGACAAGGCCTGCACAACCACTGGCCTCAACCACAACAGCTATGCAGTGACAGAGGGAATGAATCTCCCTGAGAAGGAGGAGAAGAATAATTGAACTCATATAAGCACCCACATTAAAATCACTCAGCTTGGTCTTGTAAGGTCATGTCGGAGAACATTATAACTCTTAAACTTGTCTCCTTGCAATCCCTGACAGGAAAGAAATAACATTAAGTGGTTTTGGCTACGAGCATTGTGCTGAAAGTCCTAACATATCACATCCGCTACTCCTGTGCCATGATTGGCCCGTGGACGCCTGAAAACTCTGGAGACTGTTGCGGGTTCAAAGTTCGGCTTCCACCCATGCCAAAGAAAGTAAACACCAGGCCAAGAAGTGTGTGGTGAAATCGAAATCCCACGCTGCGATGGTGGATTTGCCAACTTTATAGGTTAGCTTTATTATGACGTAAATGATAAAAGTTACGACCTGTGTATAGAACATCTTGTGACATCAACAGCGATTATTTAGCTTTTTCCCGAAATACAATATGTGATTTCTACATAAATACATACAGTGCTGCATTAACCGACTTCTTCATTTAAAGGACGGTAGAAAGCCTGATAAAACAACAGGAAGAGAAGGAGAGCCAAAAAGAGACTTGACTGCCAGTTGTTGCTTGGTATGAGATATGGTTGTATCTCTCAGACTTTATATCCTAGCTATAAAGGCGAAGCCACAGTGGCCAAATATTGTCGGGCGACGATCATAGATTGGCCAAGACATCCAATAACATTAGTAACTACATGCAAGGGTGTCAATGGATACCAAAAGAAACACTCAAACACACATTTAGTTCTTGCTCGGTAGCAGCATAAATATGGTATCTCTTAATCCAATGACATTTCCAAGGGATCAATGCTGATTTCTTGGTGGGCTCTGAATGTGCTTCCGACCACAGTTAAATGAGTACAACCGTTGAGACCAGATGAAGTAACACAGTGGCTGATTTATGGCCTGAACGCAGGGAAATGAGTGAATGAATCAAGTGCTTTCCCCCATTGTGCAATATTTGACATGTCCTGCCAGATCTTCAGACAGAATATGGCTCGGCGAGGGCCTTTTGCTACAGACAGAACATGTTCTTGGCCTGTATCGGGGAGGCAGCTCTCCTCTGAATGTTCTCTGCATGCCTCAAAGATATGAGATTAGACAGCTGCATGTCAGACTCATTGTCCTTCGTTAACAAGTCTAATTTGTGCCTCATTCTGCCTTCCAGCTCTTTCCAAGATCTCAGACAATCATTCTGGCCCCCCACTGGGGATGGAACAATCATCACGCTGGCATCCATATTTGCGCCATCTGTGATGGAGAGAGCTGCGTGGATACAGATCGATCACACACACACTCAAACAGACGCATAAACATTCACAAACACACAAATGCTGACATATACATTGACATTCATCCTTTTTTCTTCTACTCTGTATCTCACTGACGCACACGTTTACAGTCCTCCTTTGAGTCATGGCATACACTCACACACCAACGCACACACACTCCTGCATCCCTATGTTGTAGTTGGTATAATCCCCTTTCCCATCTAATCCCAGAATCCCTTAACTCATTTGGGCTAAAAACCATAACAAATGAGATGATAACATTTTCTGATGAGCCTAAGTGAGTGATTTGCTGCCCCAGCTTTGAATGCTGATTGTGAAACAGGCCGTTGATACGTCATGATGACGGCCGGCTTTGAGCAATGCATCGATGCACCTTGCTTGAGCAGTAGTGCAGTACTACTGTCATACAGCTATTGTACAAGTACCACACCATACATATATCTCTCTCTTTCTCACTCTGTTGCACTGTTGTTGAACTCCCAAACGGATCTTTCCAGAAATAACCACTTTGGGACAGTTCCTTTAGTGGGCGGACTTCTATGATGTCTCCCACTGTATTCACTGCAATAAAACCAATGACTGTGTGTTATCAGTGGAAGTTGAAGGGAGTCGCTGTGGATCCCCCTCTGTCATCTGCAGTGCAGGCAGGATGAGTGAAATGGTCCATTGGCAGTTATAGGGCTGCATTAGTGGACATATTTGAATTTAAGTGTTGGGGTTTCAATAAAACAAATGGAACGGATGACCACTGGTTGGATGGTTGATCCCAGTCACTGGCCATTGGTCATTTTGATGCTTTCCTACTCAGCTCTACTGTCCACGTACTTGCTTCCAAAAAAATAAATAATAGAAAAGCCATCAAACATGGGGACTGAATAAAGCCATAATGCAGCAGCAGCTATGCAGCTGGTCTCTGGAGGACAAGCTGGCATGGAGCTTGGTTAGTCTACAGCTGCCTGGTGCTGTTTGTGTCCATGCGTGTGTTTCCCAGGCTGTTGGATATCATGCCTGTTCTCCTAAGCAGGATGCTAACCATCACTGCCAACCTGTGTGAGCGGATCCCACCACATTTCTTTGTGTACACCGCACCAAACAATAGAACGCCATCACGAGGCAACCTCAAACCCACATCTACACCAACCTGCTCCTGGTAGAATTTGCGAACGCCTCTCAGAGAGCATCTGGAGTTTTGGCGAGCCCTATTCTTTCTCTCTGAGCAATTAACTTTCTCCTATTTGCATGGATTCCTTTTCCAAGTATGATGTCGCTTCTGCAGGAGTCATTTCTGCGCCCCATTATGAGCAGGCCTCGAACAGGGGCGCAGCTTTAATGCTGCTCTGGGATGCTGTGACGTCTATTCTCTGCCTCCTCATACGGCTATCAGCGGAGCTGTGTCTCGCTAGATGCTTTTGTACTCATGAAAGCTGAGACAGATATTAAAGAGGGAATTAAACAAGCTCCTCTCTGCGGTTATTTCCGATATGAGCGCCTTGTTTAGATTTATCTGAATCTCAGCCAGTTTCAATGTGACAGACGGACCCGATAACAACCGACAATGCCCTTTATTTTGAGCGCAAATCTGCATGCAAGCATGCGTCTTCAGCTGTATTTGTGTTCCTCTGTGTGGTCTATCTCCATCTGATAGACACTCCATAAGGGGGGACAGTAACAGCAACCTGAATATTAGTCCAGGGACACGGAGTGTGCGGTGAGTGATAAAGCTCCTCCGAAAACACGGGACGCAGAAGGCTCCACCAGAGGCTCGAAGATCGCAATCGCAGAGAACAAGCAGCCGAGGCGCAGAGAGAATAGGGCCTCTCTCGAGACATGAGGCCGAGTCGAGTTGAGCTGCATTTATATTTTTTGGAGAGGCAGCAGACAAACTGTGGGGGGGAGGGGGATGTGCATGTGGACAGTACGGTGTTTTTTTAACGTCTCCTAAATGGTAAAGGTCCAAGATGTTAACGGCCATCACAGACATGCAAGAAAATGCTCCAAGCAATCAGAAAATGAAAAAGCCTGCGACTGTACAGCAAGAATGTGTCCCAGTTTCTGCCTTTGATAACATTTCAGTGTAGTTGATAGTGTATTTATTCTTTTCAGTCGATTATGTGGCAACACAATTCTTTGTTCCTTTTTTTTTTATCTTCAGTGCTTTGATTTTACACGAGTGATGTCAGGGCAATATACTATTTGTCATCCTCAGGACGAAGGAGTGGAAACAGTCTTCTGCTTTAGGATCAGGGTGCCATGTCAGGGTGCCATTTCAGGTTGCACAGCGCTCTCCACCAATCAGGGCTGGGAAAGTGCACAGGGTCAGAGGAAATACACTGAATGGAGATGAATGGACTAATGAGAGAAAGACATTTGTTCAGTTCCAGAGACAGTGGAGTGGAGGCAGAAAGGCTATGATTCATTAAAAAAAAATGAGAACCAGATGTGTCAACTCAAAGTGTCTGCACGGCCTTATTCACATCCTAATTGCAAGTAGTGTGTGTGTGGTTTTTCTTTAAGAACATATAATTTATGTCCCCCTTTATGTGCTAGAATGAGCATTCACATTAGCATTCTGACCTTGCCTTCCGCCGCACTCTGTGGGAGCAATCGCAGCTCAATTAAACCCCAACCATGCAGATACAAATTGTTCCAAATAGCCGGCTACCAATGGAGGCTGTCAGTTTAATTGAACTGCTTTTTGAAGGTGTCATGTAAGTTGCAGTATACAAGCAAATGGCTTTAATGAAACATGCAAATCCAGATTGTAAACCTGATTATGTTGTACTATAATTAACCTTAATATTTAAAAAATGTTGAGAGACTAACACACAGACACAGATAGAGAGAGAGAGAGAGAGAAAGAGAGAGAGAGAGAGAGAGAGAGAGAGAGAGAGAGAGAGAGAGAGAGAGGGAGAGAGAGAGAGAGTGAGAGGTATTAAGACCTTTAAGGAACATTGACTTGTTTCTGTCAGAGAACTCTCGTAAATGAAAAACCGTTTTCATCAGGTTGTCAATAAAGTTCCATGTATGATTTATTACGTTGTTCACATTAAACAAATCAATCTGGGAAAAAAAGAAAATACATGCATATGTGAATCCTGCGGAAATATTAAATTTTCACGCTCCATTACGACAAATTGTTTTTGAGCACTACAATTTCGCAGTTGCTCAGGCCTGAATCTAACCCATAGGACCTTGGGATCATAACACATCTTCCATTTTATGAATGATCTCTACACTATGTTTATATATTAGGAGTTCTTCTCATGCATGTAGAACAATAAAAACTTTCCTATTACAAAGTTCTGCTAGTTAAAGCCTTTATTTTGAAATGATCCAAGGACTTCCATATGGGAACGCTCTGTAAGTACTGTCAAACTGTCAAACTTTTAATAAATGTGGCCACACAAAAACAGAAGTTTGGCTGTTAACCTATTTCCCTTGTGTCCATGTTTTCTTCATCTTGAAAAAGACAAAGTACAGAGACTTGGAATGCATGAATCTCTTATGTTTCCCACTGTAATGAAACTTTTACTATATTGTTCTCTCTCTTGCGCCCTCTCTCCCTCCCTCCCTCGTATATGTGCCAATCTGCTGGAATTAAGTCATATGATCCTCTGTGTTTTCGTGTGTATCCATATGCTTGTGGTTATGTCTTGTGCGTTTCCTAATGTTACTAAGACTTTGCCTGGCATTGGGATGAAATACTGTGCTGATGCTGCAGCTTGGAGAGCGAGGCTCACGGGAGGTAACCACAGCAGATTTTCAGACAAGAAAAGAAGCTCGGAGACGTATGCTGATGTTGGATAGTATTCCCCCTATAGTAAATCCACACTCTCACCACGGTTCTTGTCGTAAAGCCTGTTCCTGATTCACTAAACCAGACCAAAACACATCCCCAGCTTTAAATACACCTTATATCTGTCTTTTGAAGCCACTAAAGCGTGTGGTTGCCAATGTTTATGTGGCAAAGTGCTGTATGTACTCGTTACCAGACTGGAGCCAGTGGGCAAAGCCAGTACTGCGTCATCCATCTATCCCAACCTATATTTCCCTTACATCCTTTATCTAACTCTTTCTCTCAATGGGCTTCTTTCTTCTCCAGCATCTGAACGTTTCAGCTGCCATTTAGGCCGCAGAAATATGATGTCTGTAGCTCTAATGACCATAAGGGTAAATGCCCACCATGAATCATGAAAATGCATTTCCCCATTTCCATTATGGAGGAGACTACATGCTCAGGGAGAGATTTACAGCATCAATGCTTTCTCTTTCGCCGCCTCTTTCTCTTCCCCTCTCCTGCATCCTCCCTGTGTGTTGTGTTGAACGCCTCCTCATCCCCATTTGTCATGTTTTCGTATTTGTGTTGGTGGTGAAAGCCAGCCAAAGCCCTGCCATGTGCATGTGGACCGAGGTGAATATCTAAAATACCCTGGATGTGTCCCCTCAAGTTTATCTGATGTTTCTATATGATTACTTGACAAATCCATCACAGGATCCTTCCTTGTAGTCCCTGAGGGATACACAACTTAAATTGAATAATGTAAGATTACTGTACGGCCTTAGAATTTGTGCAGCTGCATGCTTGACTGTAGTTATACTAAACTATAGCAATTACGGCATCGCTGTTTGAAGCACCGACTTCAAGCCTTGCAGCATAACACACGGTTTTCATTTCAGAGTGTAGCCTGCCCTGTTCCAACTTGAGGGCATTTACATGCTCATCAACATCAAAAGCACGTCGGGTTCCGCAACTGATTTTTTCATGCACATCCCAGGTTAAAGCACTGCTCAGCGCATTTCGTTTGAGTTGAGTTGTGGTAAGAAATGCATTGTAAAAGATATATCTATATGTCGTATAGACCCTGAGAGCCCAATTCCTCAGCATAAACGTTGAAGTGCTGTCGTCACAGCAAACACACAGGGCTGTCATGAATGAAAAGCGCAAATTGTAATTTAAGATCAGTGCCTGGGTTAGGTTGGGAGTTGCCATTGATTTGATAGTGCGTGCAGAATCATAATGTTGGAGGTTTATCAGGGGAGAAAACTGGCTCAGCTCCTGAGGATCGCCTGCGGCATATAAACCTGAGGACACAATGCATTCCCGAGTCATAGCGTCCCTCTATGTTATTAATCTCACATCCATGTAATCAGGACCATTCAGGGCAATTGCACACGTAATCATTTTAAACAAAACATGCATAACCAGGCATTGCGTCATCAGTGTACTGCATGTGGATTAACTTTTTTTTTTATAAACCTGTTTTAATTTTTGTTCTCTTTCTTCTCTGGATCTGTCACTCCCTGGCTTTCTCTCTCTCTCTCCCTATCTGGTTCTTTTCAAAGGCATTTAGGAAACAGAAACCCTATGCACCAGGGGTCTGGGTGGAAGTGGAACTGCTTCTCATGCAGCCAATCGGCGCTCTGATTGGTCTCAACGAGAGCGGTCGGATATGACACACACAATGACTGGTTACCCAGCGACCAATGATCAATATGCCTTTTGGAGATCATTCTGTGGCTCCAGGTTGCATTAAGGTTGCACAAAAGATGACTTTTAACATTTATGCGGTATAAAGGAATTTATGTCTTGCTGAGCCTCTGAGGAAGTAAGCTGAATGTAACTCCTTTGCTATGTTTAGCAATATGAATAGAGCCTCTACTATTTATGAAAGAGGTGAAGGATGCACAGCACACATTCAGAGACATGTTGAGTTTGCACAGGTTCATCATTTTAATCCTCATTCTTTAAATACATATTTTCTGAAATTAAGCTTCATCAAATTTGTTGTCATTTAAGACAACGCACATTTAAGATGTATTAATATTGTTTCATGGAAAAGCATGTTTACATTCCTTAAAGTAAGGGGTCAACACAGCATGCAGACCAGATTATGTTTTCTATTTACGTAATAACACAATGTTGTTAATTAATATGTCTGGCAAGTTTGCAAAGGCGTGATACCGATAATGTTGATAAAATGTTCACTGACAAAATATTTCAGTTGTTTTGACTCAAAATACTCCATCTTGAAATAAATGATCCACTTTAGTGACTGCAAGTTTAATAAGGAAGGATGGTCTGCAGTGCCTTGAGACTCAACATATTTGTTTATATTTAACCCAAATCACCATCTTTTCTTTGACCTAACCAAGTTTATTGCCTAATCGTAACCACAGACAGGAGTCAGGATGTGAACCCTGGTCTCCGGAGTGAAAGTTTAGGGAACCAATTAAGAACTATATAAACATTATTCTAGGAAACAGAGTTGGATTATCATCACGTCTTCCTTTTTGCTGTACAAGCACCGTGCAGATAAAGATGCCTTCCTTTCTGTGTACTAATTGATGGAAACTGATGGAAGGCCAGCCGGGTACTTTCCGGTGGGCCGACGAGCTTTTTATGCCGACGCAAATTATATTTAATTCAGCTGCATTACTTTAATTTTCGTAGATAGAGCTATGAACATTATATATATATATATATATATATATATATATATATATATATATATATATATATATATATATATATACTTTATCAACCTTGTCTCAGCTTTCAGTTGTGAAATATTAAACAGCCATTTTGCCCTTGACCAGAATGAAAAGCTGCAAGTTCAACACAGAGTAAATGCAGTACATTTGGAGAAAGATCACAAAAATCGAACGGCTGCACTGAGAGGTGAACTATATTCCCTCACCTCATTGCTCGACTCTACTCAAAAGAAACGTTCCCCACTGAGCGTTGAATCGAGCATTCCTTGTTCCTCTTGGGTCAGAGTGAACCTTTGACTAGCTGGCCTCCTCCGGTCTCTGCCAGGAAATGACTACAGTTCAAGTGGAAGTGCTTAACAGCTGGTAGCTGCGATCCATAAACAGAAGATGGAGGCCCTGATTGGAGCAGCACACTGTTCAACGTCAAGCTAAAGTTTCAGCCCTCTGCCTCAGAGTGTAAATCACACAGCACGGGGAAACAGAAGCCAGATGGTTATTCACCTCCCAGCGCTGTGTGAGTGTGCACATGTGACTGCACGTGTGTTTTTGTACACAGGTTTCAATGTGTGGGCGTTCTAGGCTTTGTGAATCGACATGCGTTGGGTTCAACATTGCTGTTTCTATACCTGTGCACATGTGTTTGCTATTGCAGAAATATAATGACGGGGAAAAGAATGTATCAAATAAAAGGCACAAATAGTCTTCAATTCACCCAGGTCAGGACTAGTGCAGTCCTGATGTTGGTTTAAAAGCAAGGGGGAAAACAGGATTTCCATTATGGAACGAGATGGGGATGAGGGAGATTAAAAGTGTACAGTATGTTTCCGTGTGCTTTAATCTTTAATGCTTTAATATTTGAGTTGATGATGTGGTAACACTTTATAATAACTGCTATTTAGCATTAGTAAAGCATGAGTAAACACTTAATTCATAATTTATAAAGCATTGTTCCAACTTTAACAGTCATTAGTATGCAATACATAAACACAGTTATAAATGTTTTATTCTTGTTGTGGTTTTACCTGAATTAATCATGAATTGCAGTATTAAAAATGTCTATAAAGCACATATTAACCATTCAACCGTCAACAAGTCCTTCAAATGAAATGAAAAAATACACATTTGTATTGCCCACCAGTAAAACCAAATTTTTTTCTGATTGAACGAGCAGGAACACTTATATACTAATTATTATCATTATTTGTCAGCGCCTGCTAAAACAGTTATTAACCATCATTACTAAAATAAAACTGAGTTCTGATCTGACACAGTTGTGATAAAGGTTTGGTTTGGTGTCGGCACCAAAACAACTTATCGAGTAATGTTGTGATCGTGGTAAAAACCACAACTTTGACTGATCGTAGGAGATGCTACATTCTGATGAGCAGTCCAAGCTCCTCCCCCTGTGGACTTTGTGGCTCTATAACAGCGTAACACTAGTTCCTGCTTTCCTCCCGACGCACAAGAGTCATAATAACAACAGATTAAATGGCAGAAGATATCGGCATATATAAGCTTTTTTCTGATCTGACATTAATATCAGCAGGACAACATTGTGTGTCTGTACCCTCCAAAAACCTTATAAATCCCTCTGGAAAAAATAAATCACTTTATTGTATGCCAGCTCTACAGTTAAGTTTTGATTAGGTTTTGGCACAAGCACGACTTGGTTACGGTTGACAGAACTTTATTGTTTGGGTTAAAATAATTACTTTGTTAGGGTTTGGGGAAAAATACTTTTTTCTGTTCCAATCTGATTACGACGCCTGCATTTGGATACATACCGATACCGATACAATGGCATTGTAATTTAGATGTATTCCAAAGCAATATATGTATCACACACAAACAGTTGTTCGAGTGCTAATTGCTACGGAAAAGAGGAGTACTAATGCAAATTGACTCCTGAAGCGATTGTGTCACATAAGTTTAAAATAAAAACGTGCACGACTGCTTCTTAAATATGCTTTCTCACAAAATAGTGTGTGTTGAATCCTCATCTTTTTCAGGTAAAGGAAAGGTCAGTTTGTGTAATGATGGATGTTTTCTTGTTTCCTGTGTCCTCTGTGTTCCCTGCACTTCCTGCCCCTGTTGATTGTCTGTTGATTGTCTGCCCTGTCTGTGGATCGTTCCCAGCTGTGTTCGATCACCTTCCCCGTGTATTTAGGCCCTGTTTGTCTCCTGTGGGATCGTACTGCGTGTTACTGCGTGTTTGTCGGCGTGTTTGTTCCCTGTTCGTTCCCGTGCCCTTTTTTGTTCCTGTCTGCCTTGCCTTGTTTCATTGGTGAAATAAATATTCTTTACACGGTTGTCGGCATTTGGGTCCTCCCTTAAACCCCCACCTGACAGGTTTGTATCGGATGTTGAGTAGAGGAAGTGGTGAGAGGCTGCTATGGAATAGCACACACGGCAATCTAGATGATAAATAGCCCAAATGTTGAATGGTTTACTGAGAGCACCGCGACTGACTCTCACAGTCCATTTAATAGTTAGTTTACTGTCAACAAACTGTTAAATAAAAAAAAAGGTCTCATTAGAGATCCATTCAACCGCTCAACTAGTGTGTGTATAAACCGACATGGCCTTTTTTGGCTCTTTAACTAAAGTTTAATTAACTTACTAATTTATAATTTATTTCCTGGACAGTCTTTTTGTTTCAGGTGATGGTTTGATTCAGGTTTAGGTTAACTACGGTAAGGCAGGTTTTTGCTGTGGTAAAGGTTTGGGTTAGGTGTTAGGGGATCTCTTCTTTTGATGAGGGTCCTCACAAGCATTTAAGTATACAAGTGTGTGTGTGTGTGTGTGTGAGAGAGTTATTGTATGGAGGAGCTACTCAGAGTTCATCTCACGACGGTTTCCTCTTACTGTTAAAGGTTTCACCCTGAGACTAACAACTTATATGTTCGTTGACAGAGGTGAAATTCAAAATGAGATAATCTGTATAAATCAGACTAAAGTACAGTAGTTCTCATATGAGAGTAGAACCCCTGGGGGTACGTGAGATTTAAAAAGATATATATTTAAAATGAGCATTCATTAAAAAATCCTTTAAAAATTGTTATTTGATAAATATTAAATACAATTTAAGTGTAAGTTCATAAATTGAATTGTATTTAATCTATATTAAATCTGACACTGATGGCACAGCGCTGTGTGAAAATGCTTTCCACGGGTCAGATGGTACAAACAACATATTTCACAGGGCGTACATTACTGAAAAAAGGTCGAGAACCACCGCTATAATAGATACAAATTGGATATTAATTCTGATCACTGTACTGAAGTAGTATAGTATACATTATTTCGTACCAACTTTGTAAACCTGCACAAACCTCAGACCAAACATTCTTTTATAATGCCTTTAATAATATTATATTATATATGAATGCATTCAACAAACACTACATGCAGGTGCTGATAGCCTACACAAGCTCACTCTGCTCCAAGTCATTGATCCAAATGATAACTACAATTTGACAAATACTCTCCCCTCTCTGCTCTAACAGGACTGCCACTGAACTGTAATTGGTTGAGACAGCCACTGTATTGGCCGCTCAGCAGAGGGGCCATATCCTGTCCAGTATTATGGGGTGTGAAAGGAGGAGATGAATATTGAAGGGAGAGGCAAAGATAATGCTGGTGATGGAGGTTGGCTGAAAGCTGACAGGACAGCCCAATGGAGGGGAAACAGACAACCGACAAAGACTCCAGCCATCTGAGCAGTGGGAGGGGGACAGAGTGAGAGGTAAGATCGATCAGCGTTAGTCCCAAAAAAAAAAAAAAGATCAATGAAAAAACTGTTAAATGGCTGGAGATGCAAAATTCCTTTCCGAGGCCCAGTCTCTGATTTTCTGCAGGTTTAATCACATCCTTTTCAATTACTTGAAGCAAATTAACAATGTGGACCTCTATTGGCTTTTTTTCTTTAAAGGAAAAAAAAAGAAATTAATATATAGAATGTAATTAAAACTTAGCGTGTGTGCACTTTGTGTGTGTACATCAGAGATGAATGGCTAGAGGAGTAAGAGGGTGTACAGAAGTCAAGCCTATATTAGTGTAGTATCAATCCTCATAATTAGACATATACTATTTTAACTGAAAAGCACTAAAACTGCTCGTGTCCGATCGGTTTCCTCTCCTGCCAGAAATGCCTCATTTAGGGTATTTCTGTGGCAGCTGTGTTGTGGTTTGTAGGTGCTGTGTCTTTTCTCTGCTGAACCTGAGAGAAATCGCTGCCAGTAAAACTCCGGTCCACCTCTACCACAGCTCTGGCTACAAATGCACTTTTACTTACGCCTTGCCATCAAGCCTTTAAGCTTCGCCTGGAAGCCTCAGGCCTGCGTACATTTGCCCATGGGCGATCTCTTCGCTCTAGCGCTATCTTTCTGTGCCTGGGACTCCATCTACTCTCCCCCCTCTCCCTCTCCCCCCTCTCCCTCACACTCCTTCCCCTCCAGCTGTTCTACCCTCTCAGTGGAGACCGTCGAGCCAGTCTGCCTCTCTGACACTTTTACAGGATGTCCAGGCTGAACTGTGACCCGGGGTCCACGGCTTGCCCGGAACCGTCACGGGATTTAAAGACGCAAATTCATTTTCAGCAAATTACCTGTCAAACACCTGCTGGTGACGACGTTGAGAGTCTCCTTTTACCTAAGAACAGCTGGTAAAGGAGATGAAAAAGGGGCATTTCCATTTAACCAGAGCTCACTCATGACCCCCCTCCCCTCCCTCTTTTCACCACCCGCAGAATCATATCTCTGGATGGATGTGACGCAAATTGTTCGTGACACGTGAGCTGTCGACGGCACTGTTCTCTGTGGGACAAATAAGTTTAGCGTTCAGCTGAATTAATCAGTGTTGACAAGAGGAGAACTCCCTTGGCTGTTTCCAGTCACGTCACATTGTTTGCCTCACCTCCTAATTGCTCTTGCTTGTGTAATTAACTAATTGCCGCCCGTTATGATTTTAGAACTGATTGTTTAATTTAGCGCAATGAGAGCATTGTCATTGACACCTGTGGCAGAAGTTCATTCATCCATTATCTGAAATAAGTAAGAGTGACAAAAAATATTCAGACAGAGGTGTTATGTAAACCTTTATGGACACCATCAGCCACCGTAATCACTGATGAGATCTGTTGCTTAGAGTAATTCAGACGGAAACTTGAAAACAATTTATAGAGTTTGAACTTAACACACACACACTATTCCCAGGAATTAACTGTAAAATATATAACTGTTATATTTCACAATATGACGCTGTATTCATCATTGAATTGTCATATGCAAGATGGACTATGACACAGATGATTTAACTTTGTGATTGGTCAACAGATGAAAACAAAAAAGTCAGATTTACACTCCTGTCAGTATTGTGTGTAATTTTACAGTTAATTACTATTTGTACAGTTTATACAGTAATACAGCCGCTACATCCCATTAATCTGATGGATATATCAACATATAATCACAGTAATCATATATCACATTCATTTGATGGTATAAATTTAACTGTGACTGAAGTTGCCGTAGACAGCTGTCATTTTACGAAGATTTGCTGTAAAAACGTCACTGTAATTTGTAGTGAAAGCCCTACACCCAGTAGCCAGTAATTCATTGTGAACTTGCAGTCAGACATTTTACAGTGCAGCAGTCACTGCATTGAGATTCTACCGACTCCCTTAATTCAGATCTGCCTGGGTGGCTCTTGTGGAGCCTGCTGACTTTACATTGTTTGCAATAGATACCACCTGTTTGGAGAAAATACATTAAAGCTCAAAATGAAAGGTAATATCCAATGACCTTTTGGATGGGACCCATCTACATTATTCAAGCTGAGCACAGACCAGATTTGATGTGGAATCAGCTAAACGATGCACCCGAGTCATGTTTTATTCATCCGGTTGCTCCGTGAGCTGCAACCATCCAAAGACAAATGTTGGGAGGCTTTTGTAGAAACACTGCGATAAAAACTACACTTTAAAACAAAGTAATAACAGTAAGAATTTAAAATAGATAGTCAGCACTGAATTATTGAACAGTTCTTAGACTACTTGTCCCTATAATTGTCCATTTTTGACAAAGGTGAGTGTGAATTTATGTGTGTATTCAAGCGATAAGGAACTATTAAAAAGATAGAAAACCATCCTAGAAGCATCAGTTGTTGTTAGTGAGGAACCTCTGACACCGGTGTTACTGGATACACAGGACATTTTACAAGGAAATATATAGGTTGATGGCGCTGAATATTTGCAGAGCCCTACTTTGATGGCTGTGTGTGTCTGGCCTCTCCGGTCAAGCTTTCTTCGCAGGTGCCCCGGCACGTCTGGTGAACTCACGAGCATCGTCCAGAGGGACGGCAATCAGGTCTGGCGGCCGCGTCGCAGCCTGAAAGCGCCACA
This sequence comes from Cottus gobio, assembly GCA_023566465.1. Lineage (NCBI taxonomy): Eukaryota > Metazoa > Chordata > Actinopteri > Perciformes > Cottidae > Cottus > Cottus gobio. Next base: position 22,378,917 of record CM042218.1, on the reverse strand, counting down.
GCTGGGCCCAATGGATTACAGGGGTGCTGCACTTCAAGATGTGTGCGGTAGATTAGAGTTTTAGATTTGGATTATCGAAGGGGTACCTTAACCTCTAACCTCGAGATATGTGAATGAAAATTGTTTCTATGGGTACCCACAAGTCTCCCCTTTACCAACATGGCCATTTCATACTGATCCCAAAACCCAAGCTTTTTTTTTTTTGGCATGCAGTACAAATGTTTTATGTCTCACATTGCACATATATATATACATATATATATGTACATTTTTGCTTATATATATATATAAGCAAAAATGTATCCAGTACAGTTTTGAAACATAATTTCGACTGGTTTTGTAATTGCCAACAACACCACCATGTAGTAGCTAGCACTGTCGCCTCACAGCAAGAGGGGCCGTGGTTCGGATCCCGGTCTGGGTGGGCCTTCTGTGTGGAGTTTGCATGTTCTCCCCGTGTCAGCGTGGGTTCTCTCCGGGTTCTCCGGCTTCCTCCCACAGTCCAAAGACATGCAGGTTAGGTTAATTGGACGTAGGTGTGAATGTGAGTGTGAATGGTTGTTTGTCTATATGTGAGCCCTGCGATAGACTGGCGACTTGTCCATGGTGTACCCTGCCTTCGCCCAATGACAGCTGGGATCAGCACCCCGCGCCCCTAAAACAGGATAAGCGGTTCAGATAATGGATGGATGGATGGTATACAAAAGACAGATTACTTAATACTCTACCAATCTGTTTTTCCCACAAATGATCAGTGAGTGGCAGAGCCAACATCGGCCTGACAGGTGAGCGTGTTGCAGCTGCAGGTGTTTGCATCTGTTGTCCGACCTGAGCCATCCACAGAGTTCGCCACATGTCCCCCTGACCTCTGATCTCATCTCTCATCACTCCCTGCAGCAACACTCACTAAACTGGAGTGTTGAGATGTGTAGAAACCTCATGAAAGGCGAGTTCAAAAGGAAATTCTACATAAATTCTTTTCCGTGCCTTCATCTTAATTCAGTCACATTTGTGAGAATCTTTCTTTGACCAAAGGAGGCCCACAGAGCAGCCTCATGCATACCAAATTGAAAAAAAAAAACAAATTGCAGGTATCTGGACCCTTAGCACTGCTGTTCTGAAATGTAATGAGACAGTTCAAAGGAAACATGCCAGTGTATGAGCACGTCTTTGAAGTCACAATATATATCTGTATCTCAAATTCATGTGTCCTGGCTGTTCAGCAGTAAGTGTACTCATTCATTCATTTACACTGCGCTGACATGAGGGAGAATGCAATATCGGAATTCATGAGCTTTGTTAACAGCTGGTGTCTAAATGTGCTTTCTGTTTCTATTCATATTTGATGATTATGAACTTTTACACTGTATAGAATACTAGATTACAGCCAATGATCGGCATATTGTTTTTTTGTTGCAATAAAAAAAAAAAACGTACTGCCCAGCGCAGATATTATGATACAACAATTTAAATCTAAAATGTGGTTGTTATACAAAGCCCTTAGTCATAACCAGACACAAGCTGGTATCTCCATCAGCGGGTCCATTGGATGATATGCATTCTGCTGTGACTAGCTGCTTATTGTTCTACGATGAAACTCCCTCCGGGCTCCACGTCATCTCCAGCAGTCTGTGCAACGTCTAATGATTTTCATCCCATTTGCCTGGTTCTCTGTGCCTGTAAGCCAGTCTCCAAGGGGCCGTGCAGTGTAACCTTACCTCCCGTCAGTCACTGGCTAGGACCCATCCATCATCCGGCAAATAATTACTCCGTACGGCTACCTCTCCACCTGTCACTGTAACATTCACAAGCTGTGTTCAGAAGAAGGGCGAGACCCACGCACGTCTATTCTCAGACTATCTGCAGAAGTGATTAGAGCTGGAGACACGCAGGCCAACCTCATCAGAGATGGAATTAAGACCTCGGATGCAGTTTCAGGTGTATCAGCTCTAAGCTGTGGGATTGGGGGGTGCTTTTCATTTGCATCTGTGTTGTTGCTGTATAATCTTGGTTTCCCTGTCGTGGTTCTGTTTCGTTTAAGTTATTGGCACAGCTATATCGCGGGGAAATAATTTTAAGTGTGACAAAAAAGAAAAAAGAGTAAGATATCAACAGCAAGGTAAAGAGATGCAGAGAGCAGGAAGGAGGGGGCGAGAGAGGAAGGAAAGGACTGTTTTGGCGGAGTGGTTGTCTCACATGAAGAGGGGCATGCTGCGACCATATGCTAGTCCAGGTGGACTCGGTATCCAGGCAACTGTATCAAAGCTGCGGGGGCATTTGCGATTGAATCCAGAGGACTTTTCCAACAGAGGAGTCAGGGAGAACAACGCCGCTATCGTCTGTCGGCAGGTAAGATCACCTGGCCTTCGCCGAGCCCGACTCTCCTTCTGGCAACTCCACAGGGAGCTCATTGAGACTCGGAGAGACACTCGCGCAAGGTGTCTGGAGGGAACACTGGCATGTTTGTTTCGTTTTGATATTCAGCAGCGAGACACATTGTCAACACATTCAAAGTACCGGCCAGGTGCTTAATACGAATGGAGGAGAAATTGAAATGGACAGAAAGATGCATGCACATTGGCCTGCTGTCCTCTCATTCAGTCATTATTAGTCTGCGTACAAAGTTAAAATATGTTGCTGATCAACCACCAACAAAACCACAAGGAAACATTATATATTGAAGCTCACAGCCTGTCCTCTAAAAGCTCTGCTCTTCAATGACTGCTCCTCAAAATAAACAAATGCTCAGACAAATGCATATTGTCTCAAAGCATGAAAGATGTCTTTCTACTAACGCATGTCCTGTACACGTGTGGGTCAAGCATGAGTCATCGCACAGAGGGCTCCTGCATGCTGCAGGGGGGTGCCAACAGGGAAATGAGCCCAAGGTCAGAGAGACACATGGAGACCTTCCTTTATGTAACCAAACACCTGCCGCCATTACTGTCCATGCAGTGTATCTGTATAATTGGAAATTACCTATCAAGTGTTTCCAAAAGAATTCCCAAATGCCAAAGTCATATATTTGACACAAGACAAAAACAGTTGGGTCAGATGGTTTGATGATTTGAGTATGTTGAAAGATTTCTCTTCAACTTGTTTCAAGAAATATACATTTGAAAGCTTGTCGACTTTTAATTTTCCTCTTTGTTTTGGAAATCAGACAATTCCACAACTTTGACCAAATGCAATTTTTTTTTAAACGGGTTTTGCATTCACTAATGCTAAATAGAAATGTTTATGCACTGCAGTAAAACGTGCTTCGGCGGTAAAGGGGAGCATAATTTTTCCCAGTTGTTGTGACCTTCCCAGCACAAGGAATTCATCATTAAATTGCATTGTGCTCTGCGTATTTATGAACCCTGACTAAATGGGATACTTACACAGAGATAGAATTGCCTCTCCAAAGGAAAAGCGGCTGGTTAGCAGAAGACGGAAGGAACAAATGGGCCTAATTGTGCTGATGAGCGAACAAAAATCACCAACAAGCACCATTTTAGTGGCAAATTGATACTTGGTCAGCCAGTTGTTGTTGCAGACAACAACTCCTCCATAAAAAAGACACAAAAGGCAATTTGCCTCACAGTACGGAATATGCTGAATGTTAAACATACCTGTATATTCAGAAAAACATCATCAGCAACCCCCTTGAAACACTTCATATAATAATAATATTAGTACAGCTCATTTTATTTAACTCAATCCATCTGACTCTGCGCCGAGCAGCTCGCTTGTTAATGCTGCGTCTAAACTAGAGAATGAAGGATCGACATTGAACATTTTGGAGCATTTTTTGGGCTTTCTGGAATGCAGCCCAGACAGCAGCAACGCCAAGTTTTGAGCATTATAGCTGTCAGACAGGGAAAACCAAACCTGAAACCCGCTGCCTAAGGGCTTCGATACGTTCGTAAAACGCAACCATTCCACAGACATTTAGTGAGTATGTTGGAAAAATATATGAAAAGATAATTAAAGAGGATACTTGATCTTTGCTAGTTGCTTACCTTAATCAAATACCAAATGATGCAATGGCATCGCCAAAAATACAAAGGAGTGTCTTCAGCGCAGCTTTTATAATCTGTCTGTTTAAATGAGCTCATGATACTGTAACATTCAGTAATACGTACCAGACATTGCACTACCTTGTTTGCATGCACTATGCACCATGCAATATGTACATGTCTGTGTAGTTTCATTACAAAACAGCACTCCAGAAGTACAAGATGTTTGTTTGAAACCGTCACAATGTCAATACAAGTATCTGCAGCCAAGTAGAGCTCTCGGCACCCTCCCGCGCCATGCAAAGAAAGGAAAAAGAAACATCTAATACCAACCTGCTTCCGTTTCATGGTTTCAATCCTTTCCTTTCGCTGTAATTTAAACACTACATCAGTACAAACTCTGCGGAGTAGGGATGGAGAATGTTCCTTGTCATTTTTTCTCCATACAGCGAGGCCAGCGTCCCAAGCTGCAATCTGTCTCTAATCTTCCACAGTCAGGGGCCAGCTAGGGGGGAAGGAAGTCGGTGTAGGCAGCTGTGTCGGTCGCTGAGCCTAACACACTAACGCCCCGAATCCGTTGCTCTTTTTCATGGAACTTATTTCAGACGAAATGGAGAAAGCTCAAAATGTGCATGGTGCATAGTGCCGGGCCCGGGTATAATGAGTTACAGGTGGGGATTGAATTCCCCCGCGCTGCGGCCCACAGCTCCAGATGAGCTTGAGTGCTTTCACAGGCAGCTAGCTTGAGCCCCTTTTTTGATTTCAGAGTACTTTTCCATTTCAATTGAGCTGCTGCTGCTGCTGCTGCTGTTGAAATTGCCATTAAACATCTCAAGATGCAAAACTATATCTGTGCATGTAGGATAGTGGGACTCTATAACAATGGAGGGTCTGTTGTAGATGCAGAGAACTTAAAATAAAATAACAATCAATAAAAAAAAACAGCCTCAAGCTTTTTTAAATGTGTATCTATTATGCTCATTAACACTAAGGTCACATTGTTGTCAATAAATACAGATCAAGCACAGGAATAAAGGAGAGGAGTGTGGGCATGCGCCATGTTGGATGTTAGTTGTTCATCTGTGAGATACGAGCGAGGCAGCCACCTTTAGCTTCAAAAGGTCTTAAAAGGTGAATTCTTCAATGGCCCTGCGGGGTCACTATATTCCTGAGAGAGCACAGAGACGCACGAGAAACGAGTGTAGGAGGAGGAGGAGCAGATGGGAGCAGGCAGACATAACCAGAGCACACAACAAGGCTCTGACCACAGGCTATAGACGCTTGAACCCTGTGGTAAACTTGGGAAATGAGGTTGCCATCCCTCTCAATTTTCCCTTCAACCAAAACCTCAGCTCATATGGTAAAGATTGATCCCAGATCAAAGAGAAAAAGCCAATTAGAGACAGCCATTCATTTCATTTGATCACGGACAAATGTTGTACAGGAAACACTTAGGTGACATCTACAGGTGCACATTTGAAATGTTACCTGCAACACGCTCCCCCCAACCCCCTCCCTTCAAAAGATAAAGACATGGCTCTAGCGGAGTTTCCGTTGGGGCCGTACGCCTCATTTTAATGGATGTTATTACCATATAGGCTTTATAGTGCATTCGCTAGTCTAGACTTGGGAGGGTGTAATTTTAAAGTCATTTGAAGTAATTTAGACCAAAATAAGTATATCCTTTCACTCTGGTTTGTCCCTTAGGACACCCAAGAACTTTGAACTCTTGTAGACCCCGGTGTGTATATGTCGGTTCATGACATGGGAACTCTATATGGGTGTGTTTCAGGACACTGATACACTAAGAGGCCAGCCAGGTTCAGTTCACAGGTAAAGAAGAAGTCACCAATAAGGAGATAATGGACACGGTACGTTGTCAATCCAGGACAACAGGGAGTCAAGACCATCACATGCAGTGGCGTGCTGGACATGCACACAATTCCTCTGTGGGAATCTAGAAATGTTGAGAATTTTAGACATAAATTACAACGAAAACAATATTGAAACTTTGTTTTATTACTTTTTAACGACGTTAACATAATACAAATAGGAAAACAAGAGTGAATAATATAAGGTTGGGAAATATGATGATGGATGCTCTGAATTATATAAATATTGCCATTTGATTTATATACCATTTATTTTGAGGTTGCTGTCTGTTTAATATTTCTGGGTAGTTTAGGCATTTGGCAATGAGCAGGAATGCTTTGTGTCAATATCAAATATTTTAAATAATTTTGTTTATATATATAATTATTGCAAAAAGATATCTTAATCCGGGACATACAGAGACCCCTGGATCGGACATAGAATTGGGAAAAAAGAGAAGTTGAAAGATTTATAAAATCTTTGCAAAACATTTAAGGTTCTTGCTACTGTAGCTTGGAAAATAGCAATACAGAGCACTGCATTTGATACAATCACTGTTTATTAGACCACACATGAGATTAGAATTAGTTAGCTATCGCATGTCGCGGCCCCTTCGACTTACACTGCCCGCCGCAGAAGCGGCGCCAAGCCTTCTAGATGCTACAGCCACAAACTGAAACTGAACATTGACCTAATGTACAATGTAGTATATAAAGAAAGACAAATACATTATAATTATATAAGATTCTATCCGTTTATTTTACTATATTACTATTATATATAATAAAAAAGACAAATGATAACAATAATTACCTTTTATAAAAACGGATAGGAATATGAAGAATGTCATTGAAAAACATTTTTATAAAATGAGTGTGCTCAATGTCTTATACAAACATAGAACATTACAACAAGCATGCTGACAACAAGTACTAATGGGTTGAACTGCGGGGAACTCACCAGCTGGTGCAGTGAAATAAATCATAGCATCATACAGGTTTGTACTGTAACATTAGACATGTTTGCCTCTGCTGCTGTAACTCTATCAAGCCATGTCTCTTTCCACTCTGCAAGCTTCGGAGCGCAGTCGTCTCACTCTTGTCTGGCAAACAGACCAATAAACATGGAGATTATGGGGTTGTCCCCTCAGAACATTCCATGTCACCACAAGCATAAAGCATACTCAGGATATCAAAAACGTCTTTCTTGCGTCTTTCTTGGAGCTCTGGGGAAACTAATACAGATACAGTATATAAACCACATGACGCATGTATTCATTTAGGGTTAGACGCTGGATGAAATTACCATGCGAACCCAGCAGGCTGGATCTTATTATTGCCGGAACTGAAGACTTAGAGCCGTGATTCATTATATGGGGCTTATGCGAGTTGAAAAATTCACAACAGCTCGACACATCTTTTATGGATGCGGAGCATTCATATTTACTTTTGACAGCCGTGTAAGTGCAAGACACTCCAAACACATCAGCCACCGCGCACCGCAGTGTTTAACTAAAACATCTAATTTCTCTGACAGAGTTTGCTTTCTTTGATTTGGTTTCAGAGTGCACGTAAGGAGTGTTTGAACTGAGTTTTCCTGCTGCTGCACAATACTGCCTCACTTCGGGCACATTCCTGCTCTCGCACTAAGTGACTGGCTTGTGTCGTGCTCTTAAGAAACTTTTGATACACTGCACCGCTACTGATGATATCCCAACAGAGGACAAGGCTGTGCTGACATGCTCACTGGGCCAGAAACTAACTGACAGACTATGCCAAGTATTCAGTTTCTAACATCAGAGCGCATATCTCACAATACAAGTTTCCCCTCATCCTTGTTTCGCCACTACACCCTTTACTCGTCCTCTGTTTTTTTTTTTTCCTTCTCTCCCTCTCTTGTCTTGAGGAAAAGGGCTCTTGTAACCCAACAGAGAGACACTGATCCCTGAGCACAGCATCTGCTGACAAGCCAGCCTCCCATTCAGCCTTGGCTGGAGGCATGGGCCGCCGAGAAACCCGATCCAGCTTGGCAGGGTCTCAACAATCGCTTCCTGCCCCATCCTGGGCCCACACAGCTAAGTACTCTTAATTAAAGAGGTTAACTTGTCTAAGATGTGACCGAAAGAGAGAGAAAAAAAGAGAAACCGCTGAACAATCACATCACTGTTTCCTATTCTCCAACAAAAGAGGTTTCCCTCTCTGACATGGTACGATGTGAGCTCTGATACTTAAACAATTACATTAAAGACGAAGCAGGGAAAAGGATCCCCTTTAAATGTCTCTTAATAAGAGCCGACCACCCCACTTGGTCCAGATGGATCGGGGAGAAGGAGCAAGAGGGGAATTCACGATGTACAGTTGAACAGCTAGTCGCTCTCATTGGTGCTCTCGGAGCCCTCAGAAACTGTAACCAGAGGGAAGCAATTTTATTATTCTTTTTGGTTGGTTGTCAGCATACATATTAATGAAGAGTTAGGTCATTGCCGGAGACATCTGTATTGGCCTGTGGGGCTGCCTGCTAAACGCCAAGAGAAATTAGAAATGCAAATTTATACCCAGAGATACAATATAAGAGATTCTCCTCTGTTGTTTTGGGCTTCAGAGCTGTATGAGCCTCCATTCTCTGGAGGCAGCCCTGCGGAACAGGCTATTCAGTGCAGATCGACCAGATTGCAAATGACAGGCTGTGTACAACAGGCCTGTTGTGTCTCCACAGCAAAACATACAAAGCTCATTTGATTCAGGAGCTCTGCCTTCCTCCTATCCATGTTACTGTCAATGTCCACAATATGTATGAAAAAAAAAATCCAGTTTCTTTGGCGTCTTGGTTTACAGTTGGAATTCCAAGACATAAAGGAGGTGATACAAACAGGAAATCCCTGCACGTACATGCCCTATGCTAATAGAAGTCAAGGAAATTTATTTTACTGGGAAAAACTATTTTGCCCAAACATTTTTGGTTGTAAACTGTAATGAAAATGTATAACCCCACACTTGCTCCATTTCTGTGATATTCTAGTTTTTCGGTTCCTGCAGTATTATTCCACTAATGTATCTCACTCATCATTGCTCCAACAACCATCTCCCTGCAGAGATGATTACAGTTTTATCTTTTCCTATTTTATCTTAAAAGCTTACCCATAATTGCATCAGATATCATAAGGGAACCCTTTAATCCATTTAAGTCATGCTTGTGTATTTAAGCAAAGGCACATTAAACCACACACAATGTGATGAAGATAAACCTCTCTCCGAGTGTCTATTGAGAGCTTTCCTATAAAGTCCGAGCAGCTTCTCATCAATAAAAATGATGCCGTTTCTCATTTGTGTTAGGGTATTGATCAGCGCAGGCAGTGTATCCACTTTAATGGAGCCTCTATGGATTCAGACCCACACTGCAACAGGTCTAGCCGTCAAGTCCAACATATCAGATTTACCCGACAAATTTTCATTAGCTTAGTCAAAACACATCTGGCTGGAGAGTGCGTCCTGAGGGGGCAAGGGGCACTCTGTTTTGTTATCATTAGCTGTCGGGACATAACCCATATTTGGCTTCCCGCTAAGAGGCGGGAGCCAGAACTTGTAGAGCAAAAACAGCTGTGAATAATTCTTATTTCCATACTGGGATTTGAATTCATCCAATGGGGGGAAAAAACATGTCAATGTGATTTAAATTAAGTTCCACAGGAGGGTCCTTAGCTTGAGTGAACGTCTCTGAAAAGACCTTGAACTTCCTGGTGAGATGCCAGGATGGAGTGCCATAGGCTGGGTTCGAAATCGCATGCTAGCGTAGTGCGCTCTACACACCGAGTTGATATGTACTGCGTCCTGGCTAAATATTTCCCAGTGTAATTCCAAAGCAAATAAAAGATCTAAAATATTTTTCCATTCAATTACATTTAGCTGACGCTTTTATCCAAAGCGACTTACAGTAGACACAGAAACGGTGAGCAATTAGGGTTAAGTGTCTTGCTCAAGGACATAACTACATGGACTGCCGCAGCCGGGGATCGAACCACCGACCCTCTGATTGAAAGACCGACTTGCTGACCACTGAGCCACAGTCGCCCAATTATTTGTTATGTGAGCTCCCTTGTTTTTCCTCTTATGCCATCATTTGCAATTCATTTATACAACAGTTAATTTGAATTATTAGTCCTCTACTGGACCGTGTGAAGAGTCACATTGCATGTTGGGGCGGTTGTGTCTTCCCACTTCTCCTACTCAGAAATGCTACTCTCACATACATGCAGTTGGAGCACACATACTCTATTTTAAATAATTCTTAGTATGAGTAGTACGTCAGTATGTAATTTCGTACAGAGCCATGATGTTCTGCTGCTGCTGTCTTTCCTCCCCGTTTGGTCCAGAAGAGATGCTAATTGCCGCGCCAACATGCGGCAGCACAGCTCATTTGTGTACATGCATAGCTCACACCAGGTTTCTGTCTGCGTTTATACAAAAGCACATTAGTCTCTGCCACCATGTGATGAAGCTCTATCATTGATCCGGTGTTTGTCCTGTAGGGTTGAGGTACACTAGACTGCTAGCTTAGCAAAGGTCCCCGGCTGCACCAAATATCAGTTTCCCCTTCACCCTCCATCCAGCATCAAGCCTCACTTTCTACCCAACCCTGCAGGACTGGAGTCACCTATTAAGCTACGGCCGCTGTTCAATCTCCGCCTTTGTCAGAAAAAAGCCCATCCGAGTTGCCTGGACCTGAGTTGAGTCTGCATGTAAAAATTTCTTACTGGTGGGTTATGGATGAAGCCTCTTCTCGTAGCGTGCAGCTGTAATAAACGATCAATGGGGAAGCATGTGCAGCACAAATCATCCTGTACACAATGCCTTTACTGGCATCAATATGCTGTGAAAGGGGTCTTGTTTTCAGCTCTCAGGGTCAATACTAATAGACCACAGATTGGAGATCCTCACGGGCGAACTCACAAAAAGTGGACCGCGGCCGCTGATGGAGACATGACTTGAGCATCATTTGTGACCTCCGGCTCAAGGTCCGATTCAACAAAGACTCTGAGACAATGAGAGTACAGCTCAAACATGGTCATACTGCGATTACGGCGATTGTGATTTATGTGGCCAGTGCGTCGGCTGCGAGGGGTGAAAGTCAGCTAGAGCCAGCTCGATGCACTGAGTGGAATCAGGCTGGACTCGAGCCATTAAACTTCTCTCCATTCATTGAGCCCACAGCACAAATATGCCTGCGGGTAAAATAATGCAACATAAATGAGGAAAGTAAATGAAATCAAAATTCTAAAATTGAGTTTAATAAATACCTGCAGCCATCCCACGGCGGCCGAAACGACAAGTGTGTCTCCCAATTAAGGGCCACTGCAGTGTGATTTCATTGATAATTGATTTTTTTTCTCTCATGTTTTTTCAAAAATGTTCATGTAAGCGAGCTTTACTCATTTATTTTTCATTGCATCCTGTCACTGCAATAAAGTGACTGCGACACAAAATAAATAAAGTTGAGCGGAGACCCGTTATGCGGTTCAGTTACCAACCAACTCTCTGAAGATGCTCATGATTTCACTGAAACTGCGTGTGGCTGTTCGCGTTGTTCTTTGTGAATTTTCTTGCCATTAGGTCAATTTTCAATTTAAATTTTCCATAGAAAGTGACCAGCAAATGTCTTCCTATTACTTCATTTCAATGATGCATTTAGAACAGGAGCACCGTGGCACTGCTTGCTTGGCAGCGCAGTTATGGTCCCATTTAACCCTGTGCGTTTTCTTTGAGATTTACATTACATTACATTTAGCTGACACTTTTATCCAAAGCGACTTACATGATATACAGTATACAGTAGACCGTAGACACAGCAACGGTGAGCAATTAGGGTTAAATGTCTTGCTCAAGGACACAACAACACAGACTGGCTGAGCCGGGGTTTGAACCACCGATCCTCTGATCGAAAGTCAGACCTGCTAACCACTGACCCACTTTCTTTTGGTCTTAGTAGCAGGTTTAGTGGCCATGCATATCCTTTTGAAGGTTCCTCCTATATTTTAAGTTTCTATCCAGGTAAAATAGTTATTATGAGAAAGCAAGCATGAAGTATTTCAATCATCTAATTTGTCTTCACAATCTATCTTTATCAATTATGTAGCCCAGCTATGTGCATATGTGCATGGCTCAATTTTTTGGGGGGTGGGGGCTCATAACTTGTGACTCATTCAAATTAAGGCAGTAAATCTCTTTTAATTAAATAAATGAAACACTTTCTTGCGATTTTAAACAAACACGTGAAGATGAAGTGTTTATAATTGCCCGACAGACTGCGTAAGCATGGTGTCTATCAGGGGTGTGCCAGGGGGATAACTCAAGACAGAATGAGCCTTGTGGTTATATTAGCAAGGAATCCCAAGGTAGCTACATTAGGAAATGTGATGGGTCAAAGTTAATGAGGTGGGGTCCATCACCTGGCTCACAGGCTCAAACCTGCAGGGAGGTGTGCTCCACCGTACTAATCATCCCAATCAACGTTAGACAGCAATCAAGTACGACAACTTGAAAGCAGATGCATTTTGGATAACACATTTTATTCCATGTATTCCATGAACGAGGAAGGGCCTCCTGATTCTTCAGAAGGTCACAGTAGGAAACAGTCGGCACCCCAGTCGTGAGCAATTACATCTGTGATCAGATAACAGTTAATAAAACTGCTAATTGGGATATTAATGGACTGCAGCCACTGTTAATTTAATAACTGATGGATAGTGTCAAACTGTAATGGAATACCCTGCTCCTAAATTGTGCAAATAAGTAATAAAATGTGTTAATGAAGTTAATGTGAAAAAGTTAAAAGTAATTAGTGGTAATTAATCTAAGTCTTTGCCACTACCTGAAAAGTTACACAGAGGGTTTTGCCCTATGAAGAAGGTGTGTGTGTGTGTGTGTGTGTGTGTGTGTGTGTGTGTGTGTGTGTGTAAAAGTTAGAACATGGGCCACAACACATTTCCACATTTCCTCAAATCATCACTTTCCACTTTGAGAAAAACTATGGAAAGAATATTGTGTATTGATTTGCAGGACAAGGGTGATTTTGGTTTCTTTGAGTTTTAACTCCTCATACAGGCAGCATAAAGCTAATGGGCCCCGACAGTGAATGCCTGATCATTGTTTTGTCTTTAACCCAGACTGAAGACTGCCCCTCTTGGGGGCCTAAGACAAGACTTTGAGTCAAAGGAACTGTGCTGGCAAAAACATGAACTAACAGAGCTTTGGTACCGATTACGTCTGTTGAGCTTGGTGCATCTGCAGGAGTGTGTTCTGCTTCCAGTGAACACAGCCTCCTGCTCGGGTTTGACAACAACTCTCGCCCTCCCTCACCTACCCACGCCGTCTGCCTGAACTACAACGCCAGCGAATGCAATGCATAGAACTTTTGACCTACATTCAGTGTCACAAACTTACTCTGAAAGTGTGACAAACTGCAGATCTTTAGCAGCGTGGGTGGCACATTTCCCCCCTTCAAAGTTAAACATACTCGTAGAAACTCTGGCTCCGCCATGCTGACCCCAACACAAGTGCTGACACAGACTGTGTGGTGGGTCACTTCTTCTGTAAAATGTTCACACTTTCCTGAACCGAATCGGGGGGCTAAAGATAGAAGGTACAGTATCCTACAGACCGTAAAGCCCACCCAACATACACCTGCCGACCAGCTGGCTGCAGACCTGCATTTACTGCACCTGCATGAGAGAAAATAATCAGCGATCTGTATTCACACTGAGAGAGTTGGGCCCACATGGCTAAGGGCGCCCAAGTGTCTGAAACTAGTCTGAATTGAATGCTGGAGACAGTTATTGATTGCTCATCTCATGTCAAAGTCTGCAGGGTTTGACACTGTCAGCTTTTTGTATCATTATTAGACAGTTTGCTTGTTTTGTGTATTTGTGACAATCATAGTGTTGATTTTAAAACACACACACACACACATTTAGGACCTTTGTAAAATATAACACTCATAAGTCACCCTGCCCTCTTGTGGCCTGTGAGGCACAAAACATCTAATTTAAGGACAAGGAAGAAAAGATACCAAGAGACCCCAGAGAGATACCAGAGACCAACAATGAGTTAAAAGGTAAGAATTGATAAGCTTCAGGAACTATCAATAAAATCTTACAACCAATCAGAAGCCTGATTATAGTCTCCAACTTGCCGATGTAATCAGGTGTGAGGCGAGCCGGTCACAAAGCGGACGGTGCAATCCCAGTTTACGAGGCTGCTCCCACTTTCATGAGCCTCTTAAACTATAAAAAGTGCCAGGTGTGCAGTCCGTGAGAGGTAGAACAGCAAAACGTTTGTGCCAAATTTGCAGAAATTCCCAGGAGAGTTCCTGAAATATGGCGCTCACCAGAATGGGCAACACAAAAATGTACTGCGGCCCCTGTAGTCCTATTTATCAATCAAGATTGTTCTCATGTGAGTTGCCTATTTATGGAGATATCGGCGTAGAGATGTCTTTCTTCTCTTGAATATAGTGTGACTATGGCACTCGGCGCGTGGTGCTCAAAGTGTCAAACACGTTTGAAAAACCTAACAGCAATGTTTCTTTCCAGAAAATCAACGAGCCAACCGGCTCACTGCTGGATACTCCTGTCCATGCTCCTTGCTACCGCTCTGAGCTTACTGTTCAAGATGGCGGGGATGAAGGAGCAGCAGTTCACGGAGGAGAAGACTCTGCTGCCGGAGCAGCGCGACGTGGACTCAGACATGAGGAGGAAATGAATGATCTCCATCCGACCATGAAAGCATTGATAACAACATGATGAAAAGACTCTCAAAACCCACCTCTTGGGCTCGCCTTCGCCTGCTGGCCACTGCTCCCTACCTTTCACCTGCTTTTTTTTTCTTTTTCTTTTTTTTCTTTTCTTTTTGGTTTGTTATTTTATTTCTTACTGTAAATGTTGTTCTCTAAGTCTGTGTTTTTTCTTTTTTTTTGTTCACCAACATTGATCATGCTGTAATGCATTTTATGATTTGTAATGTAATGTTTTTTTTTGCCTGGACCCCAGGAAGAATAGTCTCCACTACGGTATAGACTAATGGGGATCCTTAATAAACATAAACATAAACCTGCTAACCCCTGCTCCCTACCCTTCACCTGCTAACCCCTGCTCCCTACCCTCCACCTGCTAACCCCTGCTCCCTACCCTCCACCTGCTAACCCCTGCTCCCTACCCTTCACCTGTTAACCCCTGCTCCCTACCCTCCACCTGCTAACCCCTGCTCCCTACCCTTCACCTGCTAACCCCTGCTCCCTACCCTTCACCTGCTAACCCCTGCTCCCTACCCTTCACCTGCTAACCCCTGCTCCCTACCCTTCACCTGTTAACCCCTGCTCCCTACCCTTCACCTGTTAACCCCTGCTCCCTACCCTCCACCTGCTAACCCCTGCTCCCTACCCTTCACCTGTTAACCCCTGCTCCCTACCCTCCACCTGCTAACCCCTGCTCCCTACCCTTCACCTGCTAACCCCTACTCCCTACCCTTCACCTGTTAACCCCTGCTCCCTACCCTCCACCTGCTAACCCCTGCTCCCTACCCTTCACCTGCTAACCCCTACTCCCTACCCTTCACCTGTTAACCCCTGCTCCCTACCCTTCACCTGTTAACCCCTGCTCCCTACCCTTCACCTGCTAACCCCTGCTCCCTACCCTTCACCTGCTAACCCCTGCTCCCTACCCTTCACCTGCTAACCCCTGCTCCCTACCCTTCACCTGTTAACCCCTGCTCCCTACCCTTCACCTGTTAACCCCTGCTCCCTACCCTTCACCTGCTAACCCCTGCTCCCTACCCTTCACCTGCTAACCCCTGCTCCCTACCCTCCACCTGCTAACCCCTGCTCTCTACCCTTCACCTGCTAACCCCTGCTCCCTACCCTTCACCTGCTAACCCCTGCTCTCTACCCTTCACCTGCTAACCCCTGCTCCCTACCCTTCACCTGTTAACCCCTGCTCCCTACCCTTCACCTGCTAACCCCTGCTCCCTACCCTTCACCTGCTAACCCCTGCTCTCTACCCTTCACCTGCTAACCCCTGCTCCCTACCCTTCACCTGCTAACCCCTGCTCCCTACCCTTCACCTGCTAACCCCTTCACCCTGCCCTTCACCTGCTAACCCCTGCTCCCTACCCTTCACCTGCTAAACCCTGCACCCTGCCCTCCACTGCAGAACTCGTTCCGCATGGCTTCTCCGGTTTTCTTTTGTGCCGGGGATGTTGTTTGTTTGTTTTGTTTGCTCCATTGTCTTTCTGTGTTTTTTTTTTTATCCGTTTGTCTCTGCCTTATGTGAAGCGTCGTTGAGTGTTTAGAAAAGCGCTATACAAAATTAAAATATTATTATAAATCATGACCCGGTTACAAAATATGACCCACAGACCTTGTGTGAGAAGTTTCATGTTTCTACAACAGGTACTAGGAAAACTATGCATTTTTTATTTAGGATGAACCGTCCCTTTAAATATCTATAGCGTAATAATGCCTGCCAGTGAAATCCCTATTGGAAGATCACACATGTAACAAACTGTTCATCTGACTGGACTTCTCCATAATCAGACTGCCGCGATCAGTGCTTGGACCGAAGCACCTGCACTTTCACCCTGCAGCTACCTGATTGTTAAGGACATGGTTGTTAGGGAAATTTCAATCCGTGAAACAAGTTTATCAGAATAAATGAGGTCATAATAATGTTCCCATCGCTTTTAATCATCACTACCTGTAACACACGCCAGACTAAACAATAAAAAACCTTTGCATATACAAACATCATGCTCTCTTGAAGCCCAAACAAGGGGTGATTCTGTTTACAGCTGATATCATTTTATGTTTAGAAAGCAAGGAAGTGGAGTAAACACAAGTAAAGGTTAAATATGTGTGTTTTGTGGCGCTCCTCATCACCAATGTCCTCTTGAATACAATAATAAACTGCTTTTAGATGCCAAACATCTGTTTTATTTTGATGCTTGTAATGAAATTGAAAGTTCAGTGACAAAAACAATGATTTCCACTTGCATGATCATTTTTTCACCTACGGCCCATTCATATTTTCCCTCACCACTGCAGGGTTTGCAGAGATTTTTTCTTTTCCTTTGTCAAATTCTATTTTTCAGGTCCAGATCTGATCTGTTATCAAGCGGACAGCTCGGCGTGAAGCCTTGAGCACAGTCAGTGCCAGACTGCTCATATCCTCTCGCTCACACTGCCCCGACCCCTCTGCATGCCTTTATGTTCAAAATAGTTCTGTGGTCCTAACTTCTCAAAAGCACCATCACAGTTTAAAAAAAAAGAAAATCATCTTACATGATTTAATACGCTCACTTTATGCTATACAAAAGTGCATCTGTTAAGGGACTCAGTCTGCCAAGAATAATACAGTTATTATTCAAAACAGACTGTAAGTGTTTTTTTCTGTATGCTAATATTCCTATAATATATGCTAATGGGATTGTACATTACACACACACACACACACACACACATCTGCAAGGACACTGTCACACACATAACATCGGTCAGACACTAAACTTCCCCTACTTGAATTGAAGGTGAAGGTAAACAATGGGGTCATTGTTTCTGCTGCAGACGAGGCACTCGTAATGAATATGCTGAATGCTCAGAGATACACAAGAGAAATACATTTGGCTGAGCAGAACCGTCAAATCCGTCAAATTAAACTCATGCTTACACAACGATGTTTCCACTGATAAGTATGCAGTACAGGTCAAGAGCGTTAGTCGGCTGCTTTCCCATTAAAACGCCACGATTTCACGTTTTGCTTCATAGAAACGGACAATCTGTCACAATTGATTGAAATTCCTTGCGTAAGTAATATTCTTGAATATTTTCATTTAAATAAATGTCACTATCTATCGCCAAATGAGGTAACACAATGGTGATTAAGCTTATGGTGCACTGATGAAAGCTCTTGCATTTTTTTCGCAGTATAACAAACTGAGTGCCAGAACGACGTTCCCGAGGAAAAATCACTGTTTGGATCCCTGGGATGTGAGATGAATGTGCATTTATTTTATTTTAAATGTAATTGTTTGCTGCCTTTTCCAAAAGCCTTATAAAGGAGGGGATTTTGTGTCCGTTCAGTCACGATCAGCCCTGATTAGTCACATATACTGTAAGTTATTCTCCTGTTTATCCAACCGTCTCTGTTTCCTCTGGCACTAATGTAAAATACATCACTTCCCATGTGTCTAAGGATTCTTGATTTAAAGTGGCAAAATATAGTTTTTTTTTAATAACTATTACATGTAATCCCTGGGCATATTCAACCTTGCGTCCTGCGGAAACTATTCAAGCATATGACTCATTATAGTGTATAATAGGTCATTGCGTAGTTTACTTAGTATTAAAAAAGAGAAGTGGTGAGAGCATTTTTTCCCAGAAAACCTCCAGTACACCTTGTTGTTTGCCAAATCACAAGCCACAAAAAATGTTGCAAAGAATAAATTCCGATCAGAATTGTGAGAACAGGATCTCAGAAGGAAGAAACCTTCCAAAAGATTAATGGTGTGAAAAGGGGAGGCAACTCCTGCCACCCAATAAAGTCAAGGCCTAAGCAAACAGCTAAAGCTCTCTCACCCCTGGCCCAGATCTATGGGCTTACAATTTAAGAGGGTGTGTGTGTGTGTGTGTGTGTGTGTGTCTGTGTGTCAGTATAGGGAGGTGAGGGGTGTCTGCATGGAGTTACTCAAACACACACTAGCACATGCACAGAAACACACAAATGCACGCATGCATGCAAATACATACCCCATAAACATATGTGTATTACAGGATAGTGGCTGCTGAAGGTTTCCCAATAAATAAACATTAACATCTTTTTTGTGGCTTTCAAAGTGAGATATCCACAGTGCCAGTTTCTTCTAAATACTAAACTAAATACTTATTAATAGCAACACTTCCCTCTCTGCAGCCAAGAGGCATTTTTCTTTAAAAAAAAAATTACAGGGAAAAAGTATTGCAGTATTATGATGAAGCTTTTACTTCAATTAATCATTTAAATTCCTTGTTGGATTTCCAACACATACAATCTAGTTTTTCTATGGTTATATACATTTATTAATCAATGTAGACATATTTTTGGTTTTACACTTACTGATTTATATTTAATTTCAGGTAGTCTTCACTACAATGTGTTGGCATATGTTTGGACAAAGCAATATGTCCCTGGAGTCTGCTGTTGAACATAAACACATAAGACATAAGCACATACATATTTAAGGGGGAATATCTGTGAATTTCAATTTCAAAGTATGGTATTCCAATGCCCATGAAGATTTCAAGTAGTTGCTGAATTAGAAAAACATGGACAACTGCGTCTGATAGACAGCATTATAAAGAGAGAGGAGGGCATCCTGCCTTAAATCCATAACATCGTTTTTAAATTTAATGGTGTTCTCCTTTAATTTGAATCAAATGGACAAGAATTTTAAACAGCGTCTAAATGAGCCCTCTGAGCTCATATGAGCTGAGCTGAATAGAGAGCTGTAAATGACCTGTCTGTTGGAAATTATGTCCTCAGTAAATGTGAGAACTACTTTTACTGTTCTCCCTATAATCACTCACACTCGGTTCAGTTTCATTCAATTACGTTTTATTGGCGAATCTGCAAAATACGGTGTTGCCAAATTAAATGTTGTCAATTTAACAGGAACACACACATATATATATATGCACATGTGAAACGTACAATCCCACCCAAGCATGCATGCACGCACACACACTGACTCACACTCTCCCACTCAGTCATCCAGTGGGAAGGTCAAAGGTCTGAATCGGCTTGTCATTCACTCCAATGCTGGGTGGTGTGTGTGTGTGTGTTTGAGGGTGTGTGTGTGTGTGTGTGTGTGTGTGTGTGTGTGTGTGAGTGGGTGTATAATACTCCAGGTGCTCTCCAGAAGGGAAGATAAAAATCTGCCGCCTGCCTGCTCTCCATTGGGCCTCCAAATCTGCCAACAGGAGAGAGGTTGACCCCAACAACCTGCGTCCCGGTCCGTGTTTAATGGCTGAAACTTCCAGCACGAGAGACAGAAATGTGGCAGAGGGTGCTTGCTGGGATTCATCTTATTTAAATCATAAACCTCCGTAAACATGTGGCCAGCTGAAGCTCGATACGTTCATTTAGTCTAATCAAAGGCAGCTATGTTAATGCCTAACATCAATTACTGTAAATAAAAAACACATTTTCCCCCCTTTAGACCCACCCTGTACATACTGCAGTAATTTTGAATTTATATTGTAATATATGACCTAGTATGCGGCTTGGAAATTACACAGACACCCCGGGCAGATTTGTTGTAAATAATTTCGTAATGCACACGGGACGAGCTGCTGTGCTGCAACAGTTTTCCTGCGGGCCGCTCTTACAGAAATGTTAAAGAACGCCACAATCACCATTTCGGCTCCGTGGGCCAAAGATGGAATCATGTTGTTTTCCCAGTTCGACATACATAAATAAACGTCCCTGTGGGCAACACATTTCAGTGGTCACAGTGGAATACTGGGACCATTTCTACAGCTCAAATAAACGATTGAAACCATATTAGGCGGCGTGAGATGGTACGCGCACGCGGGAGTGTGTGTCCAGGGAGAGCTGGCTTCGATTAGAGCCTGCATGATAAAATGGGAGGCAGCTGAAGGCAGAGCTCGGGCTGGTTAGCGGCTGCTGACAAATGGAGGGAGAGCTGGGAGATTTTTATCAAACACACATGAACGCTGGTGAGAGAGAGGGGCAGGGGGATGCAAATCAACAGAGGAGCACGTAAGCATGTTCAATTTTGATAAAATCATACAACAACAAAAAAGGAACCTGCAGGGATTGAGGGGATAAACACAGAACAGTGTTCGCTGCTGAATCCCAGAGAGAGCCTGTGCAACACAAACAAGACCGAGGCATAGAAACAGCAGTGGAGTTAAACTCTTGCAGAAATACTGTCACCCACTGTGGTGTTTAGCCAGCAGTAATATGTCATGGTTTCATTGTGACTCTAATCTGATCAGGCTTTATGGCTCCTCCTGCTATTAGCGTCATCTATTGTCATTTGAGGTGGCAGGATGGCAGCCCGTGGCACTGACCTCTCACAGATCCCACATTCTCTCGCAGCCGGCGGATTGAGTCAGGAGTCACGTCTGTTTCTGACATCAGAATTTATCTAAAGAGGGTGTGGGCGGGTGCAGGCAGGGAGAGTGAATAATGGTTGAATTTGGCTGCTGCTCCGCACACTGGGCGGAGGTGAGGAGGTTACACTGCGTTTTGTCTCCCCCAAGAGGCCGGAGAACAATCTGCTCCGGACCGCCCTCTGTGCGCCTTCTTCCCCTCCGCCTCCCTCCGTTTCATCCCACATCTCCAAACCAAAACAGACGCCACATGTGGCACCGACGACCCTTCCTGTGTTTGAAGTACCTCGTGTCTGTACAAGTTCTTTTTTTTGTTTATGAACATGGTCTATTTGGCTTTATGGGCCTACGCTTTAAGGTTAATTTAATTGTCCAATGTGTGTTTATTTCACAGCACACCCCACAGACGGATCTTGACTCCAATAAAGCACCAGTCATAGTGTGCTGTTGAATTCCATCCATATGGTTATGATTTATGCCTTGTCTGCTTTTTCACGCTACAGTAACGCCGTGAAATTTCTGAATAGACATATCTCCAGTGAATGGCTCCCCGTGACCTAAGCTTTTTAGTCAATGATGAATTGAAAATAAGAGGATGGAGGATAGCATCTCTTAAGCTACAGTAAGATGGCTTTTATTAAGCTGCAAAGAGATGCGTATCCTCTTCCTGTACTTTCACGGTTAAATGAACACAGGGCAGAATATTTGCTCCCGCATGTTAGTCCCTCGCAGAAATTAATAAGCATTTAGATCATGTTTCTCCTCGGTATTTATGCGTGGGAACTCTGCCTCTCCCTCCCCATCCCTCCCTCCTCCCGTCTACCTCTTCCTGGTCTGAATTAACTGGAAACATGTTTCCACCACTGATAAGTATCAGAGAGGACAGGCCACAAGATTACTTTGGATCTTAGAACTGCTTCTTTTTTATTTTTCATTTTGGAAGGGAAGATAAGAGAGGGTTGAACAAACACGCCGAACCCGCAGCCGATTGAAGGTCACATACTTCTGGTATTCCACCGAGGCGGGTCTCCCACAGAAAGACAAACTTTTCAGATTGATTTGATATTACTTAACTCGATCACCTCAGAAAACATGTTACTGGTTTGACATTAGACATGATGTGTTTGCACAAGCCTGAAGGTAACGCCCAAATGGACCCTGCAAGGTCTGATTGATACCAAATAAATGTAATTCTATATCCCGCTGATGGATGTCAGGGATGCATTATGACGATTACTGGTAAACTGGCATGTAGAACACATTTAATATTGCTCTGAATGCTAAAAGCTTTGAACTGTTCTGCCCCGTGCGCCATAGTCAATGGTGCTTAATGAAATAAGAGACGGCTGTGATTGACCACGGCAGAATACTTCTCAGAGCTTAATTGAAAGCAGTAAGCCAGACTGAAAACTTGGAGCACACTTTAACATTTGGGAGGGAATGAAATGTGCATTTGTGAGCCCTTTTAATGATAAAAGCCAGAGTCTTCTGGTTTTATTGATTTCTTTGACAGTTTAGGGCTGCAACATATGATGATCCCCCCCCCCCCCCGATGAACCAATTAATCATTTTGTCTATACAATGTCAAAAGAAATGTTCAATTTAAAAATACAATTATATTACATTTACGATGATTTAATCAGAGAAAAGTACTATTTAAAAAAAATATATATTCTTTCAAAAATGTTCTTGATTAAAGAGAAACAATTAATTGATTATTTAAATTGATGCAGAATAATATTTGACCAATTAATACATTTAATGTAATATGAAGTATAAACTTTGTCATCTCCTATTTCATATTTTGTCTTTGTGCGTGCCAAATGTCTGTGTTTTTTTAATCATATTTAGTCAGCCTCGTCCTGTATTTTTTATGGTTAGGCTTAGTTTTAGTCGCCATAACATCTGTTGCATTTCAGTCTTATCTTCAAAGAAAAGCTTAACAATGACAACAAGGGTGGGAGAAAGATTTTTGCTATATATGTTAGGTTTAATCTAATGACTCAAAAAAGACTAAAACTATTTAAAAAAAGTTAACTTCAACTTAAGTAAGTTAATCCGAGTCCTCCTGACTCTTTGCTCTTTGTGTTCTTTAACTGTCGTCCTGATACGACACATGCAGCACAGGTCACTTAGATATAGATTTTGGTATAGTATACAATCTTTTTCAGATTTTCTGATACAATCACTTAATGACGTCTGTCCCGTCCTGTCACCGTTCTCATCTAAATCATGGACGAACATATTTAGTCATAGTGAAAACAGCTCTGGTTTCAGCTCCAATTAAGTTTCCCTAAATGTGTGTGTTTATTTTTTGGAGTACAAAATCAGCAAAGTGTGTAAAATATGTATAAATATGATGTCAATGTATCTTTACAAAACCACTGGAGTTAAGTACAGAGACCTCAACTACCTAGGGGTTTTTGTTTCTTCTTTTCTTTTTACAAGGGAGATGTAAGTAGAACTCTTGAACACGTTATCACCTCACACCTTGTTGTATTCAGAAGCATTACTAGGCCGTCTGCCTTGCTGGTGCAGGTGTGGAGGCGGCCGGTCTTCAGCTGTTTGGCATCACAGAGAGAAGGAGACGCTCCCCTGACCCCGGCAGTCGCTTCCAGTCGGAAATTGATCGATGAGAGCCCCCCCCCCCCACCCCCACCCCCCTTCTCCCCCTCCCACACGTTGAACCTTATCTGGTGTTGGGCTTTGCATTATAGCTCCACATCTGCTGGAGAGATCGGGCCTTTGCATGGACTTTTGGATGAGGACGTGACCAGACTCTATTGCTTGGTGTGTTACTGCCAAGCCACCAAAGTTGCTCACTTCCTCCACAAGTTTCCGTCAGGGGAAAAACAGCCTCTGATGTCTGACATGTCACGGTTTGGTGATGTACGAGCGATGAGACAGAGACTTTAAAAAGAAGAATGTACTATTTGTGTTCCCCCTTTCGACTCGTGCATGTCCCCTCAACATTCAAATGAATATATTTTTCTTATTGCAGTCATTATGTTCGGAGAAGATAACATCAAATTTGATTTTGGCGTTGGACAAACATGGGACATAAATTGTACATACTTAGGTCTGTCGAGGCCCTTCCTGTGTCGGAGGCCTCACTGCATTCCCAAGATGACTCCCCTCTGATTTACATCAGCTCTTTTCAACAATGCCAATTGTTTCATGAGCAGAGGGCTTAAAAAGGGTGAAACAAAAAGGATTTTAGCAGGATGTTAGTAGCAGCTTCTTCTCTTCCGCCTCAGTGCTCTGATATGGTCCTCTGTATCAGAGAGTCCCACGGGCCGGATAATGACAATCGATGCTCTTTACACATCAGCACAGCCACCAGCTCTGCCATGCTATTATGACATGGCCAGCAATTGTGTTTATTTCACCAGATATATTATCCCAAACAAAATATGCAGAAAATATGCATAATTAATTGACAATATCAACAATAATGCTTTTGACTCAATTTTTAGCTTAGAAAAAACACTGCATAACATGTATTTATCCAGTCAACACTTGAAATGATAAAGACACTTGCAAATTACATGGTAGTACAACATGTAAATCATGCACTTAACTTAAGATTTTATTAAACTTATTTTTTCTTTTTACAAAATGTACCAAAACACTGGCAACGAGGAGATTTTCTTTTTTTTAAATATATATAAATCATACCCTCGAAGCTAAAAAGGAAATCTGGTTTGATTCGGCATCAAATATTAAGCTTGTTTACAAGATATTTAGCCATGGCTGGGCTATAGAGGGAACCATGAAGTGCATCTTTGGATGGTGTGTTTATAAGTAATAAACACCATAATAATGAGAATATATATATATTCATCACACATTTGCAGCAGGCCCAGCAGCGAGCCTCAGTGCTTCTGCCACAGCTCCCACTATGTCAGTGGCTCTGTTCCGCCCGGTGAGTCGAGGACCATGGCTATCAGTAATTAGCTTCCTTGGTTCAGCAGCATGTGTGATCACCAGCTCCATCCTGCATCCATCACACGCTGGCACAACTCAATGGCCCCCTCGGCTGAGTTTCGCAAAGTTGCCTCGGTTCCTTTCCTGCTATAAACCTAATTTGTTGTCGTCTCTTGTTAAAGTCCAAATAAAAGCCTGTTTATTTTGTTCTTGGAAAAATGAAGGTGCTCGTTGCGCAGGGTACTGGATCTGGGCATGACTCATAAAACAGGAGTACTGCATGTGATTAAGGGTTTATACGCAAGCGGTACGGTGTTATTGCTGATTAGGTGCATTGTGTGTTTTGCTGATATCACACTCAGTTATGTGTGTGTGTGTGTGTGTGTGTGTGTGTGTGTACCCTTGCATGCCCTAGTAAAATTGAAAAAGTACATGGTTTTTTCAATTTTTTTTTTTTTTTTTTTACTTCCAAGCAAAGGACCTCATTGAACCAACCTTCAACAACAATGCACATTTTAAAAACACAGTTTCTAACCACTGACAGGCCACATATAGTTTCCACTACGGCTTCATATTTAGCTCTCAGCAGGAGGCTGATTGGAGCTCCAAGAGCATCTTGGTGGTCGAGCCAGGAACGTGTTCAAATTCTTGCTCCCTTCTGCTTTAAATCACTTCTCATGGCATTTAAAGGACCATACTAATGGTTTCGAAACAGTTTGCCAATTTTCCTACAAATTACATATATTTACACCCAATTGCCAAGAGTTGTTCAAAGCATACCTAGTGCTTAAGCTCATTGACATAAATATGATGTTTATTGTGATGTATTACCTATGCAAGGGAGGCATGAGATGTTAACTTTTACGATCAAACACACTGTGGTACTCTTTGGAAAAACCAGCAGTGATGTAATGTGTGCGATTTGAAACACTGGTGAAGTCCATTAATATAAGAGATGCAGCTCACACACCTTTCCAAGAATTGCGTCACGCAGTGGTTTAAATTCATAAATTCATACGCACACATAGTATTCATAGACACACATCACCTCATTAATCTTCTGTCATCAGGCTTAAAAGAATCCATTAGAGCTAATTACAGACAGTTAGAGAGAGAAAAGAAATTATCTTTTAAAGCACATCTAACCGGATTATGCTGCCGCACTAGTCGAATATTCATACAATTATTAGGACTGTAAACACAGTATTATGGTGAGGAAAATTTACATTCTTACTGATCCAAGCAAATTAGATAAAAGGGAACATAGACACCAAAATGATTTATCTCAGAGAACATTTAGCATATATTAGAAGAGAGAAACCAACATGATTGGTGTATGTGCCGTCTCAGTTCACACACATCCATCCAATCAGAGGGGCTGAATGTTGAAAAAAAGGGCACCTGTTCCTCAATGGGACCCCTACGACATAATGAAATATCCACATGTTCTACTAATTTGTTTTTATTGCGCCACCTAAATGGGCTCGCATTTCACTGTTGCGTGAAAAATAATAAACACTGAATGGAAATGGGGGACCACAGCAAAACTACTGCCATTACTCCCATTACTCCCCCCTCCCATTCACCCTCTGTCTCCCTTGTTTCTTCAGTCCTGGCTACATAGATGCTTTTTTCCAATTAGGCCCATAGAGTAGAGGAGTCTAATATATATTCATAGCTGGTATGAATGACAGAGGAGTGATGATAATGATCACGATATGAGCTGAGGAAAGCAATTACAGTCGTCGCTACCATAAATAGTAGTTGCAAAAAATCTCTATCATTACAAAAGGAAACCACAAAACACTCACTATACAGACGCCATTCAGCAAAGACGAGGTTCGGCAAAAGCTACTTTTTTTAAATGAAAGTACCGTTTGCCAACTTTTCCCAACAAGCCGCTCAATAAGCACTTCAAATGAGTGGCCATGCAGATGTGATATTGACTCTAATCGCTGATCAGTCTTTTAGTGGTTTCTCTAAAATTGACTTTCTTTCCACAGTTTTAAATGGTGTGCAAACAGTAACGGGAAGCAGAGTCAATTACACAAGTTACTGTATGTTAGTAATTACTTTATTCTGAGGATAATTTGGCCGCAGTCTTTGTTCTTCCCTTACTTTGGCACGCTAAACGTTAATGTATCGGTGTGTGTGTGTGTCGATGTGTGTATTCGTACACTGACGGCTGCTGCAGTGTGTGCGTGTGTGTTGGGAGAGGAGGGGAGGGGGTGAGGGGGGGGAGTGTGGAGTTTAGGGGGTATGATTTATAGCGCTCTGCAGGTTATAACTCATTTCAAACAGAATTTCCTGCCCGTGTGATTGCATCCTTCCGTAATGCCCTTGACAGAATGGAAAGCACAGCCGATGTTCCATGTCTAAAGACAGACATTTTTGGGTGTGACTTTTTGAATCCGCGCTTATAAATTACCCCCTTACGAGGCGAGTCGATTGTCCCATGAAGACAATAACGAATCCCTTTCTAGCATTAAAGAAAATGTCGGCAAATGATTTGGGGCTATTACTGGGTCTCATGACGGCAAAATTATTTATGGATCAAAAATGGGACGACTGGATGGCGGTCCAGTGAATCAGAGGGCGGTGGCGACCCGTAGCTTTGACCTTATAACAGTCTTACAATGGATCACATTTAACTGAGGACAAATCACCACAAGCTCTTTAAACCTGCAGAGGAATTAAAATGGTTATTAGGATGCTCATGAGCCCAGAGAAGTTACACATGGAAAACCATTCAGTCCGAACTGTCCAAGACGTCAACATTTTAGCCATTACAAGTAGCCAATGGTGGAGAAAACGGCTAATTTTGGTATCTATAAATAAAGACCAACCTGGTGTTTTACTGGGTTGGCAGATGTCTGCAGCTTGAGGCCTGCAGCTGCGTGTTATCAACAGCAGAGAGCGAAACACCGACAGAGGAGAGCTTGACCAAGTCTGGGTGCGTGTGTGTATCTGTGTGCATGATGTGTATGTGCATAAATAGTACAGTCGTAGTAAAACAAGACAAAGAAAAGAATCTCTTCAATTAGGGAAGCAAGAAACTGAGAGGGTCTTACCAGAAACATTGTGTCCTCACACTCGTAGCCATTATATTGTTTTAATGAATGCAGGTCAAAGCCTGGATGTCTTTGATACAATACTGCAGCCTTACTAGCTGCTACTATGTGTGTGTGTGTGTGTGTGTGTGTGTGTGTGAATAGGGTTGATGATGCTCTGGCGCAAGTTGCTGTGTTTTATTACATTCTGTATCCTTTCACATCTGAGCACATACACTTCCATTTACACAAAGGCACAAATAGAGTATGGCACTCCATGAATCAGCAGTATGTCTAATTTCTCAGCACATTACAGAGAGGACGGCCTTGTAAGACTCCAAATGAAAGGCCTAATGTCCCGCCATTGATTTTTCCCTCCCTGAAATTGTACTTCATTTATGGCCATGTCTACTATTTTTTTCAAACCTAAAAAAAAAAAAAAGTCGGTAAAAGTCAAGAGATGGAAAGAAAGCAACAGGCGGGCAGAATGTGCACAGTACCAGCAGGTGGATAGACAATAAGCAAGACAAACAGCTGCGGGGGAAACGGACAAACATGGTGAGAAAGGCGTCAGTCCCGTCTTCGTAATAAGATATGCTCACTTCCTCAACGCATCCCAAACAGCTAGAGCTGCCACTCATCCTCCCTCCATTTAAAAAGCTTCTGGAACAAATAACTGCAGGGGAGGCCCCCAGCTCTTCCAAGTCTTTATGATAAAGGTTCAGCAATAGCCTACATCTCGGAGTAATAAGTGGGTGATAATGGCCTGTTTTTCTCTGGCTTTATTAAAGAATAAATATCGCCTGATCTTTATCAACATCAGTCTTGCTGTGTTCCAGAGAGAGTCCCTCCGCTTATTGAGCGCAGCTCAATTCTTTTATTTAAACGGTCGGCTTTTATCCGTCCGAGGAAGCCAGCTCAGCATGCTTGTTCCTTTGAAGCCTTGTGGTACAGTCATGCAGTTGCACACCTCCCCGGTGGTGCACTCGCCCCCGGCACACTAATGACGTAATAGCTGGTGCCGACGGAGCATCTCTCCACTGCTGCAGTTGGGAGGTTAAATGCCTTGCTCATGGGCTGCTGTGGAGAAAAGCAACAGCTCTTGTTTTTCTCCATCTGAGAGTTGTTTTCCCCTGCTGGTCCCAACATTTTACCACTTGTAAATACTCATTCATCCATTCATTCATTCTCATTTATTGCATTGTGTTTATTGTTAAATGTGTATTGTTAAATGTTAAATGTATGCACCTTCCGCCAGCACAAATTCCTTGAATGTGAAAACAAACATGGCAATAAATGGTTCTGATTCTGACTTACCTCTGAAATCACATCATTTCTGTAGAAAACAAAATACTAATAATTCAGGTTTTAGGCGGAGAAACATTACATATTGTTTCTGTATACTGGAGATTGTCTTGCCCAATGCAACCAGACTTTGGTGAGCAGCAATTTGTTGGCCCAAGATGCTGTGCTATGATATCGACCACTCCTGACCTTTTCCTGTGCTAGGCAGCATATGCTATACAGACATCAGACAGTAAGAGAAAAACGAAGCTGGAAACTATTTCTCTCCAGCTAAAGAGTACTGCATTTATCACAGAGATAAAAAAAAAAAAAAAAAAAAAAAAAAAGATTGGGAGAGCTTATAGGAGAGCGAGTGCAGTGTTTTTTTCAGTGTGTGTGTGTGTGTTTGCATGCACGTGTCTGGCTGTATGCAGGCTAATGGGTGCAAAGTCGCCTACAACAACATTTAGCGCGAGTTCGAATGACCCCTAAAAGCTTATTGTGAGGTCATGTGATATTTGGACAGCCTAGTCCAATTTAGCCAGTCATATCTCCGTCTGCTTTGCTCTGTATTTACCTCGAACAGGAATTGAAAACTGAGATAGGCCAGCTGTATGCATTTAGAAGTATGGCAGAGGAAGGCAGAGCCAGTCCCCCCTCCCCCTCTGACTCCCCCAGCTTTGCCCCCCTTTAGCGTGGCAATTTGTCTCCTCCATCCACCATGTCCCGAGTCAGACAGTGTGCCTCCTGTCCCACTGAACGTCTGGAGGTCAGCAGGTTGATTCATTACATGACGCTCACACTGTACGACCGCGATGGCTCGGTAAAAAGTTCTAATGCAAATAAACATACATTCACTTTTTTTACTCTTTCTTTTTTTCTTTTTATGCATAACACCTGGAGACTTGTTGATGTTACCTGCTCCATTTGATTAGTGACTGTGGGGCATAAAACTTGGCCACGCTCATGACTGTGAGGGATGAAGGGAGAGTGACTCGACCAACAGAAATAAAAATCAAAAAATCAAACACAGATTGGTATAATTACTCAGAGTTTGAGAAATCTGTCTCTGAAGTTATTTGCCAGCACCCCAGTATAACAAAAGGTGAATGCAATTTCATTTGGGGCGCTTGCAGCATTAAATGTGACATTTAAAACATTCATGAGCAACGTCTCTTTCCACACAGCTTTTACTGTGAAGAAATAAGTCTGAATGAAAAATGATGACGGCCTTTTCAGAGACGATATTTCTGGAAATAGATATTGTTGTTTTCTTTTTTCTTTTCTTTTTATATTATATTACTTTATACTACATTATCATTTCCATTGTTTAGTTTGGAGGCAGAAATCTCAAAAACTAGGGCAAATAAATCCCAAACTACCTGTAACTGCATTGCTGGATGTTTGTAATTTGGGTGAACTGACCCCTTTAAATGTCTTCTCATTCCCTGCAGCATGATTATTGCCTTACACTATACCTCCATTTCATAATTGGTTGTTATAAATAAATCAAACAGAAAACATGTTTGAGTGTTATCTATTTGCAGGAGTCGTCAAGTCATATCCGTGCATACTCCTGGCACACAGCGCATACATTACTCTCAGATGTTCTTTGTTTATTTTTTCCAGGCACAAAGGGTCAACCACTCAAAATGATTACCGAGCAGCTCGGCACAGGTGTCTGAAAAAAAAAAAAAATCTCTGGAAAAGTGTGTTTACATAGTTGTGGAACACATGACATATTTGTCACACACAATATCGCGAGTTCGCGCTCCTCGCTGCACAGACTTCACTAGCTAACAGCAAAGCCAAATAATGACAACACCAAGGCAAACAAATCCAGCCTGCCGACGCCAAGGCTGACACCCAAGGTCTTCCATCACTGTTGCTGCGACTGCTTCTACAGCACGTCGAAGAATTCTGCCCCAAAAGCCCGACACCGATGCAAGTTTGTTGTGTGTGTGTGTGTGTGTGTGTGTGTGTGTGTGTGTGTGACTCAGAAGGAACAGGAGAACTGTGTGCGAGAGATTGTGTGTTTTGTGTGGAAGCCAGGCGTGACATTTCTGCTGAGCAGTGGTCACCCGGTGATCGGCGCTGACACACGCGTGACAGCCCCCCCTCCCCCAGTTGGTCAATCTAACCACTGCTGTGCTGACGCCTTAGTTTCCCGTGCAGACTCGAGACCCACATCCCCAGCGCTCGAGGCAGGAGCCATTAACTCGGGGCCAGCATCGCAACGCAACAGAAATAAACCTCCGAACACTGATCCAGGATCATTTGGCTGTTTGGAGGGAGTGGTAAATCTGAGACTCTTAAAAAGGGAAAGCTGGCTAATTCATCCCGCATCACTCTGCGCCCTCCACCTCGTGCTGAATATTAATCAGCGAATGTTCCCAGTATCAAGCTGGCGTCCGATCCAAACAGATGATGGATGGCGCACCAACTGGGCTATCTCTCTCCTCTCTTTCCTCCCTCTCTCCGCGTCATCCTGATATGAGCAAATGATTTATTTTTGGACCATTCCCTCATATTGACTGTCTGTATTGTATTTAACTTCCTGCTTTGGCATTTTATCTTCTCTCTCTCTCTCTCTCTCTCTCTCTGTCTCTCTCTGTCTGTCTCTCTCTGTCTGTCTCTCTCTTTCTATAGACTGCAGCGTCTCTCTTGTTCACACTTTCTCTCAATATTTGTCATCCTCCTCTCCAATATATTGGTTGTCCTCTGGTGTTGCTTATGTATTCAGAAAGGCAACATATCAATTGGCTTAATAATAATAGTTAAGGGCCTTCCTCTTTTCTGTCTGTCAGATCTTCCTTTCCATTTCGTCACACCGAGCCCTTTATGCTTCAAAATGTATTTGTTTTGAATTCCACTTTGAAACGGACTTAAAGTGTAAATCCTGTCCCTGACTTGATAATAATACATCTAAAGGATGTACAGATGTTGAGAGGATGTAAACATCCAATACATTGCTTCTGACTTAACAGTGATTTGTGTTGTAAATATAAAAAATACAGCCTCCGAGCAAGGAAAGATGAGTAAAGTAAGTCAAAAGGTATTAAGATGAATGCAATTTCCCCTAAAGCCAGTGTAAGGGCGGTGTAAACGCCCTGAAAATGCAAAGTCTTTATTCTTTCCCGCGTGCAACTAAAGCAACATTACTTTTGTGCTGTTGGCATTCGATTAACACGTCATATTTAAAGTAGGTTTATCTCTTCAAGCAGGTAAAGAAATATGTCCCCGGTAGAAATATAATCACAAATTCTTCTATTTGAAAGATGAGGTACACAGAAGAAGTTTTGGTGACACGGCTCCTTTGTTTTACTTTTATCTCTGCCCGCCTGCTCGCTGTCATGCTTGCGTTCTCTGCAGACTTTTACGGGCAGATCCTCCACGCCTCCCTGCATTCCTCCAGCAACCTGATTATTTTCAAAGCTTTGATAAGTGACGGCTGAGTTTAAAGAGGATGAAAAAACACACGGAATGAAAGGAAAAAAATTGAAACCCATCGGAGTCGTTTGTGGCTGTGACCTTTTGCTGCTGAGGCGGCACGCTTTATTATCCCTCATTCCAACTCAGGACTCATTAGGAGCAACGGTTGACTCCGACACGTGGAATTCTTCACACACATCCACACAGACACAAATGTGCATTCCAGGGCCCATGGTGGTTATTAGTTTGGCATCAGGAGCGGGAATGACATCACGAGGCAGGCGGCGGTAAACACCCTTGATTGGTGGACAGCTGAGGCTGCCAAGTGAGTGGGTGTCAGTGTTGGTGGTCCCCCGGTCTCTCGCTCGAGTCCTGCCCGACGGCGACCGGAGGGAATAAGTACGGTTTCACTCTCCGCTGAGGTCGAACAGGCATGTGATAGACTGCTGGAACTGATTAGAGCATTTGGGCTTGTTGTGTTTGTTTGAAGGGAGGCATCTCACATCCCAAATCTTTTTTACACGACAACCTCGCCTCATGCATCACAGATATACGGTCCATGTTTGGTTTCCGCAGAACGTAAAACACACATTTAAAGTGTGCGCTCCATCCGGGTAAATATATATTTTTTCTTCCTAATCTAAGTTTGCGTGTGCGCATGTTTGTGCCGGTGTCAGCACACTGCGTTAGCACATGTGAAGGGATTCTTAGAGCCAGGCTTTGAGCCTTTTGCAGTTTAGTAAAGTATAATTGTGTTGTCATTTTCCCAAGCTTATCCAGCAGCAGCTTAGTGTGCTGGAGGAAAGCCAGGCGAGGTGTTACATGGTGCGGAGGTGATGAGGGAGTGAGCGCAGACACTTGTTTACATACGCCATAAACATTTCATTTTCATGTGTATATTATTACGTATGGGATGTACAGTGTACATATATCTCTAAATAAATGGTCACAATAATAACCACCTACTTTACTAATTTTCATCAGATGTTAACTCACTCTCTGACTAATGAATTAGTTATACAACATGATGCGGTGGCTGACATGTTAACATTCAACATTGTGTTTTCCCGATACAAACAGAGCATGGATGAAGCATAGTTTCAACCTAACCGTTTCACTGTCAGTTAAACAGTTAAAATCTGTCACACGGTGGAGACGTTCTGGGGACCGACTGTTTCATGCACTGCAGCTGGAGATAAATGATGTGTTTGACCTGTTGATGCATCAGGTTATTGTTGCAGCTCAGTGTCTTGTTATACGGAGAGGTTAACATCATGTTGCTGCTGCGGTATCGGGTGCCGTTATTTCAAAGTAGTTTTAGGAGTATGGGTACATGAGCATAGTAGCGGACCGGTGCATTTTGAACAATTAGCATACAAATTTTGGCCAGAAAAATGTGTTTTGTGAGGTTACAATAACCTTCAAATTCTTCCCAGTTCATCCTCGAGTCCAACCAGTTTCCACCAACCCAAAAACGTACTGCTTCTGGCCACACAGCTGTCGCTGGCACATAGACTGAAAAATAACTGCATAATGGAGTCCCCAGGAATGACAATTTGTCAGATGAATAAAATAAATTCCAAAAATTGCAAACACATTTGCAAAATATTTTTTTTGCAAATACATTTTTGCAAATACATCTTTGCAGGCTATATTACATTATATGTCACTGCATTTGGGGGGAATTTAATGATATACAATACAGCAACAGACGGCCCAAAATAACTTCATAGTTCAAAATGAAACACGAAAATGCTGCAACCTATTGTTAGTTGTATTATTTATTATTTTAGTTGATCTTTAAACTTTTAAATATAAAAACATTATAAAATATGTCCATCACAATGTACCAAAGCCCTGGAGGATGTCTTTGAATTTGAATTGCTTTTGTCCGGAGCCCAAAGATATTACATTTACAATGATGTAAACAGAAGAACATTGCCTAAGAATAGGACAAACACTATGGGAAGAAAACATTCTCTTGTACAACTCATTATCGCATGTGGTGTTCGGGCAGGAGAAAAAGATACGACAATAAAGAGGGAACATTGTGTTGCTTTATTAGTGGTTGAGGCCCCTGTTTTTCAGGTTAACAGTGCTTTATTAAGCAGCTGTTCTTGGTTTGTCATAATGGGATGGTTCACCTTTTTGTTTCAAGGAATGTGGAGGAAAATACATAATAGATCCTACATGTCAAGACAACAAATGAAGGTGAATATTTTACAGAAAACAAGATTCTTAATACGGGGATGATGCATGGAACTGAACAAAGCCATCGCTTATGTTCAAACAAATTATTACTGGAAAAGACAGTGCACTTTATACAGCCAGGCAGTGAGCCATTTTACAGAAAACTAAATAAACCAGGGAAACAATATTGTCTATTGAAGTGCACAGGTCTCAAAAGGAGGACAAAACAGGCCGGGAGTTTATTTGTCTAACCTCTAAATTTGTAAAACGTAAGGAAATGTACGCCAGGAGGCATTTCCCTAAAAGTCTTTCCCTAAATCTGCCTTAAAAGATACTTTGTACACCTCTCAGTATAATCTCCCATTGCCTGCAAAAAAAAATATTCCAGGTCTGAGGTATGTGGATAGACTTTCTCTTTGTTCTCAGGCTCACTCAGGTTTAGGGAGTTGAGCAGCCGTCTGCTTGTGTTGGTGTGTTATCCTTACATTTACATGGCCGTGTAATTGTGTAACTTAGCGGTGTGTTCATTCATTAGCGAGTGCTTACCTCCCTGGTCCCTCTCCTCATCTCTCCACATTACCTCTGACAGTAATGACTCGCCAGGCCTAACCTCTTAACTGCCCTGATGCATGCTTGTGGCAAACCCACTCTAGCCTCCCAGCTAAAATGGAAACATGCCGTTTTAGTTTTTTTTTCTTCTTTTTTTCCCTCTACCTCCCACTCTCCATTTCCTTCCCGTCTGAACCTTTATTTTAGAATGAAAAAGTGGCTATTCCCACAGTCAAAGTTAAGGATTAATTAATTCACCTTGTATATATATTTTTTTTTATATAATTCGCTCTTGTATATGAATTTGGACATGGCAAATCTAATATCATAGAGGCTGTATTTATATGCTGCTGATCCAATTTCTCTTTTCATAGGATTTCATCATTTACAATCATCACAAACACATTTGCATCATGTGCAATAATCAAATGAAGACCAGTCGGCTGCAGCCTAAACACTGAAAGAGGTCAGGGGAAAATAACAGGATATCTTCTCATTCACGGCATACCGCTCACACCCTTTTCAGCTGGATAATGTAGTACAGCAATATGTGAGCACGATAATGACTTCGGTTTATTCAGATGTTCTCCATCGTCCCCAGCTCACAACCCAATTGAGCACCGGCGGGAGAAGGTTGAAGGGGAAATAGGGCCGTTATGGGAAATTACTAAGTCGGAATGGATAAGTACATCACACCTCAACAAATGTATTTATTCCTGTGGATAATCAGAGTCCCATCAGGCAGTAACCAATAAAACCATCAATGTCTTTGCAGTACAGTTGCGATTTTCCACCACTTTCGCAACTTGCAACCACTACTCTAAAAATAAATACATTTTTACAGAAGTAAGTGAATATCCCTGACAGAAATGTGTAATTCGTTGCAAGCATTTAAGTTTGAAGTGCAGTGGTTTCATTTCATGTAATCAGACATACAGCGTATTGCCGATTCACAGCAACATTTTCATGAGGGGCTTTCGGCTTTTAGGGGCTCTTTTACCCTCACTCTATCCAGAGGGTGGAAAGGATACACGAGTTCAGCAATGTGATTCCTGACTGGACTGCAGAGATAAGAGAGCCCAAATAAATCTCCACCCTTGCAAATGGGTTCCAGTGACAGTGGAAATAAAGAGGTTTTGGTTGGCCAGTCAGATGACTGACGTCTTGGTGCCGTTCCCACCTCAGTGACCACCAGATAAACCCAGGATTAGAGGGAGACACTATTAGACTGCTGCATGCGCACATACACACGCTCACACAAAAATACACAAACCCATGCCTAAAGGACAGTGTGTCCTCACAAATATCGCACACAAATGCTCATTCATGTCTGAGGACATTTATGTCCGTGACACATTATTCTGATTTCTTAATCAATTAAGCTTCAGAATTATGATTCACACTATTACCCAGAGATCCTCTGTAAACCCACCCTGACCAATCAAGAGAGTCACTGGTCCAGCAGCAGGGGCGTGATCCCTCACCGGCATCCCACCGGCTTTGCTGGAATGCACAACCCAGCTGGAGGTAAGGCTACCTGGGTGGGAATCCATCTCTTTGTGGTCGCACCATAAATCATTATTTATTAGAAATGTGAGGCTGTTAAAAGGTTTGGGTCAAGCCAGAGGAGAAGAAGAAGAAGAAGAGACGGGAAACCAAAAGGGGGAAGATGAAGGGAACGCCAGAGCAGAGACTGGACAGATGTTATCGGGATCAGAGATTCTGTCCGAGCAGCGGACCGCTCTGCGTTGTGAATTCCTGGCGGCCTGACCTGACACGATTCCAATCTGTTTCCAGCTGAAGGAAAGACATCCAAAAAGAGATAAAGCCGGTGAACAACTTCATAATGCAGAAACAGGTTTCCCATGTACACCAGGAAACAGAAAGCTACAGGTTATTCCTAGTGTATCGCCAGCTGCAACAGGATAGTTTGACCTTTTAAGGAAAAACATTTTCCTCGACACAAACTCAAGATACATTTTTTTGGCTCCATGATTCTGGCATCCAAACAAATACAGAAGAAGAATTATAGACATTAGATGAACATGTAAACTCTCACAAGTCCTAGCAAACATTGAGGAAACTGTGTTGCAATTATTAGTCATTTGATTAATATGTAAACAAACTTGTTATGTGTCAAACAGAGATAGAAGGATAACTTATCTACAGCTGAGCTATTTCCATTAAGGTGGGTTACGTTACTGGGAGCAAGGCCTCATGCAAGATATCATAAAAATAAATAAATGTATTAAATCAAGGGATGATACAATACGTCCTAAAACACAAACAGATGAAACACTTTTTTCCTTTGATTACAGAGTTCTTCACCATGGTCTGTATGAATTGGACATAGTCACAGTGACGCTACTCGTTAGTTTGTGGACTACAATTTTAAAGCCTCAAGATCTGCACTTCGGCTGCCACCCTTGGTTTATGGTCATCGCCATCTTATTTTTTTTTCCAATCCAAAGTGACACTAGAGGTTGAAGCTAACTTCAACTGACCTATGAATTTGTAGGCGACCAAAAAGAACACAATTAACTTTCATAAAATGTAAAACACACTGTAAAAGGGTTAACGTTGTAAGACGAAAACAAGGACAACTCTTAGACTGGACAACGCCATGGTAGCGACCTAAAGCCTAAAGCGTCTGCTTTATGGTCTATTTTACTCTAAAAGGGACCATAACTTACTAAATGAACATCATGCTGATTTGAAGAAGAAACTAGCAATTGCGACCATAAATGCATGTTTACAATTTTTACTGAAGTAATAATCAAGTAATAGGTTATTTTCTCACAGACGTTTATACTATTAAATTGTGCAAACAGAGGCAGAGAGAATATCCCACCTAGCTTTTGGAAAAGTGCAGGTTTTAGGAACTTACACATGGTTTCCACTTTTCAGAACCAGAGGTTGCCCCTGGCAAGTATGAGCCATAGTTGATTTACAGCTTTTGAAAGTCAATTGATGACTACTTCTCACAAGGGCAGAGTGTAACAAGGACAGGATCTTCTCTCTAGACCTGCAAATGGTTTCTTACCTCTATGTGAATATATTGTTCTCTCTGGTTTGACAGGAGAAACGGAGAGAAGGGCTGCAGGTGTCAAGCCTCTGGAAATTGGTTTCAAGAGGTCATTTTCTGATGGACTTTTTTTACAATCTGACTTATTTTTGCAACCAGAGGAGTGGTCCCATGATGGCTATTAGAAAGAACGCAAGATTAACTTCACCTCCACAGTGGCTTCACTTCAGACGCCGAGGTTCCTAACAATATGAGCGGAGCTAAACCTAACCAACCTTAAATGAAGCATGCCATTACAGCAGCAGACATAAAACATTAAAACTACCCTATTTCCCTCCAATGTATGAGACCTATGAGGTGGCGGTGCACACAAAGCTCCACAGATGCAATGTAAACACCATGGACCCATGGGAGACACAATCATCATTAATGTGCTTGCTCTAATGAAATCAACAGTGCATACTGCTGAGTCAGCTGTATGACAGTATTCCCGATGGCTTGTTTAGCAGGATCTCTTTACCATCAGTCAAGGCCCAAACGGATTGTGAGCCCGTTAAAGTTGGGCTGCTCCCAGAACAAGGGCTGGATACGAGGACACACCCCTGGATGACGGGTCAAACTGTACTGCACTTGTTTATATGTTTGACTAAAATCAAATGTGATTTGTCCTGCACTGTTTTGATTTGGGGATATTGTAATGGCATGCTAATGATATGCTGTACTCTGCCTATTAATAGAGTCTGCCACAATAACAAAAATACCGACTGGGCTCGAGAACGACTTGATCTTTTAGTTTGAGGAGAGCTCTTCCTTTAACTCTGATTTACATGGCGTTGCTGTTGGCTGGCTGATTATCCCTCGGGGATAATGCGGTGCAGTTGTGTGAATGCTGCACCCCGGAGAACAGCTCTTATCTTCAATGGCTCTGCACAACTCCAGCTGTTTTTTAATTGGTTGCCAGGGTGGGTGAACAACAAGTACCTCCCTGCAGCGCTCTGTTCGGTGATGGAGAAGCAGTAACGCTTGGCGCGTGGCCAGGAACTCAGTGGGCCTTCCTGGGTCAATGTGAGTGATACTTGCCGCTGCGCTTTTCAAACTTTTCCTCTGGGGAGGTGGGGTGGAGATTTACATAACATTTGTTCTCATCGGCCCGAGCTGATTTCGTGGGTGATTGGGTAAGACAAACGAGCATCACTTATTTACTCACATTTGGGCGATAAAACATCAAGGCTATATCATTCAGCCTACTTTACATCGGGAAACTTGGATCACCTTGG
Source organism: Cottus gobio (assembly GCA_023566465.1). NCBI lineage: Eukaryota > Metazoa > Chordata > Actinopteri > Perciformes > Cottidae > Cottus > Cottus gobio. Next base: position 22,339,154 of record CM042218.1, on the reverse strand, counting down.
CAACACGACATGCACTGAGACAAAGAAATGCAGTGTTCAAGCTTGGTCCTCCTGCCTGCCACGATTTGTGAAAACTAACAGAGCAAATAATTACTTTTTGATATTTCTCCAACCTTTTCTATTGGTGCTTCCTTCTGCTTTCTTGGGCGGTGAGAGGCTATTAATTGATGGACAGAATAAATAAATGATCACTCCCTCCAGGAAATACACAACGCGGTAGTTCTTGTTACTGATGGATTTATTCTTCTTTTAAATTCGCCACCGTCATTAATCCACCGTCGAACTGTTTAAAATACATTTCAACACACACACAGAAAACAAGTTCACATTGCACAAACTTTGCACGAAAATATGTGCGACGAATAATTAACAAAATGAACATACCTCGCTGGCTGCATACAACTGAGAGGGAAAGGGGTCCACTTAGAAGCAATAATACTTTAACTTGTCTTTTGCTGAGTACTAAACATTACCTCCGCTGCTTTGCCGCGATGTCTGAAACTTGTAAAACTTGTAAACACTAAATGCGTCCCAGCACAATGTACAGATAGTTCCTATCGCATGTAAACACAAACAAAATCAATGTTCAAAATACAGGTTGTACAAATAATATGTAAAAAGCCTATGAATAACAACATAAATAATATGTATGGCAGTAAAATAAATGTTCAATTATCTTTAATTAAAAATGACAAACATCGTCCTGTTCTGGGCTCTCAAATTGTGACAATTTGTTTATTTTTTCTTCTTCTGGTAGCAAAATATATAGTAAAGCTTTGGACAAAATACAATTTCAAAATGTTCAGATATTTTATAGCTTTAACAATTATTGGCTTAATCGAGAGAAAAAACATCAACAAATAAAACAAAAATCCTTTTTTTTTTATGAATGTCTACCTTTGTCATTACCTTGCGTTCGGGTGATAAGGACGACATCTCACAGTCACTACACTCAGCAGCTGAGTTACTCCTCAAATAATTTGGGAACCTACTTCGAAATGCCCTGTGACACAACTCAGAAAGTTCCATATGCCACAATTTATTGGTACACTTGTCTAACAGCAACAAGACAATGGATCACTGCTCAAATAGTATTTGAGTGATAGGCACTCAGCGTTGCCTCTAGCACTCATTCCTGAGTGGCGTTTCAACTCAGGGAGACACGCAGAGTGATTGAACGACAAGTATTGTTCTAGACCGGCTGTCTGGGCAAAAACTCTGTGTCCTGTTCCCATAAAACACTAATAGTATTAGTTCACTGCAGGAGTTGCAGTTGATTTATTGCACTTAATGCACATGGAGGTCTTGTTGTGGAGGGAAAAAACAGCCGTTTCTCTATTTTCTACCTTCCTTTTGAAGGATTGTCCATCTGCCCTGGTGGGAGGCACTGATCCATCCTCGCCCTGGCACTGGGTTCAACGTCAAACCACCAAACTAAAATGTCACTTTAACTTTCTGCAAGCACTTGTCACTGCAGGACTAGCTTGTCCCCAGGCTACAGCTCAGAGTTTCCTACAGAGTGGTGTCGGAGAGGCTAGTCGCCATCTCACATTCACATCGTATCCACCTATTTTCTACAATCTGTTATTCCCGTTGTTAGGTGGATGAGAGTCTGGACTCACTCAAGGGATGCCAGAGACAAATCATTACACTACTGCATAGTCATATGCTGCCACGCAAAAGCTCAGGCTAAACTGTGCCTCTATGTGCATCTCCAGGAGGGAAGGTAACCAATTTCAAGAGGCTTGACACTTGCAGCCACTTTCCCCTTCTCTCTCTCTTTCTCTCCCTCTCTCTCTCTCTTTCTCTCTATCTCTTCCTCCTGTCAAACCACAGAGAAATCATTCACAGTGAGGAAAGAAACCATTTGCAGGTCTGGAGAGAAGATCCTGTCCTGGTTCCACTCTGCCCCTTGTGAGAAATAGTCATCAATTGACTTTCAAAAGCTGGAAATCAGCCATGGGTCATACTTGCCAGACGGCAACCTCCGGTTCTCAAAGGTAAAAACCATGCTGAAGTGCCTGAAACTTGCATTCTCTCTAATGTCCATTAGGTGACAACTCCTGAATCAATTACCTTAGTAGACATTGTCAACATTACTCAGTCGCTAGTTTCAAGTCTTCTTCATGATGTTCATTTAGTAAATTATTGTCCCATTTACAGTAAAAGAGACAATGCAGGTATGATTTAGGTCGTGGCCATGGCGTTCTGGTGTCTGGGAATTGTTTGTGTTTTCGTCTTTGAACTTTCAATTCAATTCAATTCAGTTTATTTTGTACAGCCAAAAATCACAAATACAAATTTGCCTCTGAGGGCTTTACAATCTGTACACATATGACATCCCTGTCCCAGGACCTCACATCGAATCAGGAAAAACCTGAAAAGAAATTGTAAAAACCCTTTAACAGGGGAAAAAGGATGAAACCTTCGGGGGAGCAACAGAGGAGGATCCCTCTCCCCAGATGGACAGAAACAATAGATGTCGTGTGTACAGAATGAACAACGTAACAGAGTTACAGAACATTCAACGAATATAACAGAAATGAATCATGTAATGAGTAGTAGCCATGGACCACGACCCAGACAACCACGATCCATGCAGCAGACGGAGGCAGAGACGAGGGACATCAGCAGGGCCGCCATGGCAGGGAGCAGGACCGGCTCCAGACAGCCACGATCCATGGACGCTTGAGCCAACAGGTTTAAAAGACACCAAAATTACGAGCAGTACTTATTAACAGATGATTTTTTACTATAACTGTCACACCGTGGTGACGGACCCGCCCCCTTCCTTGTATGGCACTTGTCTGATTGTCTCACCTGATCCCAATTGTTTCCACCTGTTCCCTGTTATCCTTATGTGTTTATAGTCTGTGTCTTCCCCTTGTCTTGTGCCAGAGTGTTCTCGCCAATGGTCAGGATTACTACAGCCAAGCCCACAGTTTTGATCAGCGCCACAGTGTGTATGTACTCGCCGTCCTCGTCAAAGAGTGATTTTCAGTTCCGTTTTTGCCTCGCTATCTGTTACAGCGTTAGGTTTGCCTCCGTTGGAGCGCCTTTTGTTTCCTCTGTTAAGAGTGAGTTTACTTTAATACTTTGTGTCCTCCGTTGGAGTGTTTTTGTTTCCTCCGTTAAGAGTGAGTTTAATTTAATACTTTGTGTCCTCCGTTGGAGTGATTTTGAGTTTATACTTTGTCTTAATAAAGACTGTTTTCTTGACCCCGCTGCATCTGAGTCCTGTTGTGAGTCCCGGCCTGACAATAACTGGTCAGTGGTGGAAGTTCCTAAACATCAAATCTATGTCATATGAATAACTTCTTTGCTTTTGGTCTTCTCCATTATGCTAAAACAACTGCTCGTCAATGGCAGCTCTCATGAGTTCCTGAAATAAAGTGAAGATGATATGAGATGAACATATGCTCAATCCCTTTATGAATGCTCCATCTTGCCACTCTATGCCCTTAAAAACACTTGCCCCCTGCCTCAATCTGCGCGGCATATTGCAACATATGGCGGGTTTATGATGACTGTCTAGGCACAGTCACCGGCCAATATCAGCCAGTTTAGAAGTGAGGACATGCCATCTGTCAAAAAGCTGATCACACTGCTGCACAACTATGTGTTTTTGTGCCATAACTGGTGAATCACACAAACACTGTATGCACATACAACTTTAAAAAAGCATGCACAGGGAGATAGCAATGGGAGTGAGAAAAGCAGCTTGACAATATGATAAACCTGGGAGAAAAAACACAGCAACATCAGATGTGATGTCTAATCATTGAGAACAATCAATCAAGCCATTCTTTGAGATGAACATGTGTTGTTTGTGAAATATCTGACACGTCTGTTTATAGAGTCAAATCACAGAGAAGCTGGATTTGGAAAAGGAAAATTCCTCTCATAGCTTCTTCGTTCCGGTTAAATGTTACAATGCATTGATAAAATCAAGTTAGCTTTTTCACTGTGAAATGAAAGAAAACAAGCTGTATCTCAGGATTGTGCAAGGATGCAACACTATTTTTAACATGCAATCATTCTACCACATGCCAGAAAAGAAACACGTTTGATATATATCCGACCGAGCCATGAAGCTCCCTCTGTCACTCAGAGCTGTGAACATCAACCATGGAACAAGAAGTGGCCACAGCACTTTGGCCGGTCTGCAAAATTTCCGTAAAAGAATTACTTCCCATCTGTTCTGGTGTTTACAATTAGTGGTAAACGCTGAGGCGGGAAATAAATCTCATTTGACACAACAGCAGTGACAAACAGGGTAAAACAGCCAGGCTTAGTGACGGGGTTATTACACAATGGAAAGAAATGCCCAGTCTACGATGAGTCTGTGACTAGAAGCGTGCACTCAGGTGTGTCTGCCATGTCTGCTGCAATGTCTGATTGACAACCACCCCCGTTTAGGCCGCAGCTCTACTGATGGCTCGCGTATCCGATGCGTCTCGCGGGCCTAACGACCTGAAGTACGATACCCAATAAAGAAGACACTGAGTAATAAATCTATATTTTTGCCACCTAGGCAAAGGTATTGTGGAGTTGTTGTTTTTTGGAAGGTATATTCATAGGAAAACTAAGTTTAAAGAAAGACAAGTATTTCACACATTGTGGAAAAAAAGTCTCTATTTCTCAAACGTACGCGTTCACATACGTAAACTCTGGCATCAGGCCAAATGTTTCACACGTGTGGAGACAAGGACATCGTTTCACCACAGACCCTGAACATTGACACGTCTGCTGTCTGCTTCAAAATATTTAACTTTCACACTAAAGGTTTTGCGGATTAAAATTTGTAGTATAAATAATTTGCAGCAGAAAAGGATGTGACTTGTCAATTACACGTTATCCATGCGTGCATTAATTTCCTAAAACACTCTTAAACTTTGATTCCTTCACTATAAAATACATATTAATAAGATCCAGCACACTGTCTATCACTTGCGCTCACCTAATTAACATTTCATGTTCCCTCGAATTACTTGAAGGTCTCAGGATTCAATACTTGTCAGTAAGATCTAATTTTGCGCTGGAACTTTGCAATAATATTAAATATATAGTTATGCAATCTCTGTATATGCTAACATATGCCTTTGCTGCCTCGTCCCTATAGCTTAGAGGTGGAGGAGATGTGCTCTCTGTTTAATGAGTCGTGTCGAAGGTGTAAATAAACATCGCCTGCCTCAGATGGTCGTCATGCTGAAACTTCACGGCTTCATTTATTCCCCATATTCACCTCTCTGCGCTCTTACAGCCTCGTATCGCGGCGGAGAGGGGATACTCCGCTCTCTCGTCATCAATCACCGGAGCCCGTGCCCTGTCACCCTGCTGGCAGAGGTGCCTGTGCCTTGTGCTATTGTTTTTGTTCCGTTTAGTTTGTTGAATGTGAGCGGCTCTATTTTTAGGTGTTTCAAGGCGAGTCGCCCTGGTTCAGAGCAGCTCCACGGCGATCTGGACGCGTGTTTACCGCGAGAGATTCACAAACTCCCGCTAAACTCAAAGGCAAGTGGTTCACTGTTGACCTTGAAAGTCTCAAACCAGGTACCATAAACGTCTGGCACACCTATAAATGATAACTAATATGTCAAATAAAAAATAAAAAATCAAGAAATGCACCCCCCTAAACAGCCTCAAATGAGGCCAACAGACCTTTTAGTCTCACAAAGAAGTTCCATGCTTGGAGCACAACCTCGTGTTGTAAAAGATAACAGAGCTTGTCAAGCTGATGGCCATCAGTACATGGGTGTGAGCTGAAGTTTGGGAAAGCACTGCAGTATCAAATTCAATAAAAACGTTCACTATCAACCTGAACACGGAGAAACTAAGTGAACAACCAGCAGGAAACCAGTCAAAGCAAATGACATCCAAGGACAGCACCATCCCACAAAGCCCAATCAACCCAAACACAACATCATGAGGAATAGCCATTGGAGGAGGCAGGTAGACCAGCGGAGCCTTTACACACGCCAGCGGTATCACAGCGCACAGGCCCGATGACAACATCACAACGGCTTTCTACTCAGCATACAGCGGGTACTCAGCTTGTTGACGCGGAGCAGTGATCCTCAGCTCGTCACCCTGTGGGGAGAAGTCTCCATTGTAGCCAAAGTGACAGCTGAGCTGACGTGTGATGCTCCAGCACATTGTGACTGGAGAATGGAGTCCTAGCAACAGCAGCAGCAGCAGCAGCAGCAGCAGGGGAGAGGATGTTGTGTTTCCTCCCCAAAGCACGGCTGAAGAAACACGTTCATACTTCTGGAAGTATGGGGTAAAAGCCCCGGTGTTCCAACAGACATGGCAGCGCTTGCAGCAGAGGAGCTGATCCGTGAGCAGGCCGCTGACAGTGAGACGGCAAGGTGTTTACGTGATATTAGCCTTTCAAATATACTTGGTGAAACCTTTAATCAACCATTAAAATGCTGTTCCTGCAATCATTTTAATTATCTCAAGAGACTCCATAATTCATTCAAATTGAAGTAGCTATATTTTAATAATATTTAATGGTTTTCGTCACAGTTTTTTCAAGAATTGAACCTACCCATTGTACTTTTGGGTAAATACATCATACAATAGCTACAGTTGGATCAGTAGCCGGCATTATACAAACAAATATTTCCATATAGCATAACCTGTTTCAGACCATTCTTTTCAGACAATGGGGTAATATTGTTCATTCAGCAGGCTCTTGGAAGACTACATACACAAACACAACTCTTTTATACCTTGCATGTTTGCACTTTTATTATTTAATTTTCTTAAATGTCTTATATGTAACTCTGATTGCTGCTGCCACAACCAAATTTCCCTTTGGGGATGAATAAAGTATATATCCTATCCTATCCTTTTGCACGATTCAATTCACCCAACTTCCGTGTTTATGGGATGCTGGAGGAAACCAGAGCGCCTAGAGAAATGCATGTGAACAACTTCTGCCACTCTGTGCCCCACATAAACTTTGCATCGACTTGAATGTGCTGTTTTTATTTTCTTCACGGAGTATTGTTTAATGGTCCCGTGACCTGACCCAGATCAGCTGTCCTATTCTTGGAGGCTTCACGCACACACCAAACCAGAGAGATTATCTTATAGCTAGCATCCTCGGGGAAATCAGGTAGTGTTCTGTTCAAAAAGCCAGAACACAGGGCGCGCCTGGAAGGAGTCAGAGAGGCATGAAATCCCAATGTTACCCTTCCTGTTACAGTGAGCAGGCCGGGTGCGGCGGTCATCTCTGCCTCAAGATTCACTAACAAGGACCACGCTAGATAGTTGGTTTCCAAAATGGTTTATTATCGAACCTGTTAGGTTCTCGAAGCGGAGAAAGAGTGAGGGATGAGGGATGAGGGGAGAGGGAAGAGGGGTAAGGGATGAGGGATGAGGGATGCGGGATGAGGGATGAGGGGTAGGGGGTGAGGGATGTGGGATGGGGGATTAGGGATGAGGGAAGAGGGGGAGGGATGGGGGGAGGGGGTGCGGGATGAGGGGAGAGGGTTTGTGGTGCGAAAGTCGAAGGCGGGCGATGGGAGACCGCCGTGGCGTCGGGGGTGTTAGAGACTGAGTGGGGGCCGTCTCTTCAGTGGCTCTGGATGTCAGAGTCCCCCCGTCTTTCCTGCTGGAGAGAGAGAGAGAGAGAGAGAGAGAGACAAGAACGGGGTGGGTGGGAGGGATGTGGAGACAGAGTCACAGAGGATGTGGACAGGTTAGTCTCATTTAAATACCCCGGTGCGCGGGGGACGAGCTGCGTCGGGGGCGTGGTCCCTGTTCCTGAACTAAGTTTAATAAAACACCATTTCACTAACAAGGACCACGCTAGATAGTTGGTTTCCAAAATGGTTTATTATCGAACCTGTTAGGTTCTCGAAGCGGAGAAAGAGTGAGGGATGAGGGATGAGGGGAGAGGGAAGAGGGGTAAGGGATGAGGGATGAGGGATGCGGGATGAGGGATGAGGGGTAGGGGGTGAGGGATGTGGGATGGGGGATTAGGGATGAGGGAAGAGGGGGAGGGATGGGGGGAGGGGGTGCGGGATGAGGGGAGAGGGTTTGTGGTGCGAAAGTCGAAGGCGGGCGATGGGAGACCGCCGTGGCGTCGGGGGTGTTAGAGACTGAGTGGGGGCCGTCTCTTCAGTGGCTCTGGATGTCAGAGTCCCCAAAAGACAGCATCATGAAGATAAGTGTCGGTGGGCGTTCCTGATGACGTTAAGGTCGGAGCGGATGTAGGAGAGGTATGCGGGGGAGGACCAGCGGCCAAGCAGTTTGATGAGGTGGTCCGGGACTCCCTGGCTAGCGGCGGTGGAGGCGGCGCCGATACGAAAGGAATGGCCCGAGTATGATTCGGGGGTATTCCGGATCTGAATAGGATAGTGCGGAGGTGGTGGTGAAACCAGGACCGTGTGGCCCCCTTACCCGTCTCTGTGATGAAGAGGGGGTCACTTCCGGAGGTTCGGCCGGCGGATCTAAAGTTTAAGTAGTCTAGAATAGGCTCGTACGGGCTAAGGAACGAGCCTAGCCGGAATAGGTAGATTAATTGGGGTGGACCGTGCTGGTTGTTCTTGCTGTGCTTAAGCTGAACGGTTATGGTATCGGGGGGATGGATTGAAATGTCGGACAGGGTTGCGTGTCGTGCAGGCTGGTGGTCAGAGCTCTGCGCGGTGAACTCCGAGCAGCGCAGGAAACCAAAGAAGGCCAGCAAAACATGGACTCTAATGTTTTATCCGTGAATGGAGACAGGTAGCCTGACCGGAGCGTGTGGATGCAACGGGCCAGGAGGTCCGAAGTGAGGGGCAGGCGACTAGGCGCGGGGCGTGGTTCCGCCTTGCTGAGACCTTTAAGTAGCAATGCTACGTGTGAGTGGGATGTGGCTGGACACGGGGTCCCCGAGGACAGTTTCATGAAGAAATTAATGCTGCTTATGTAGACTCGGATGGTGGAAGGATTAATTCTGAGGAGGGAATGCGCGTGAGTGATGAAGTGCGTGAGGGTGAGAATGTCGAGCGACGGGAATGGCAGGCTATGGGAGGCGTGGAAGGCTTTGAAGCTCTTCCATCCAGTAAGGTACGATGAGTGTTCGAGGAGCGACGCTATTGAGGATGGCTGTTCCAGTCGAGGGTTTAGAGAAAAATCGTGGCTGAAAACGGTGGGACCGGGGTTGGCCGTGGGTCTGCGGCTGGTGCTAATCGCCTGAATTTCTGAAACGAGAAGCGCGAGAGTGAGTCGGCGATGGCGTTTTTGTGGCCCGGAATATGAATGGCTCGGATAATGAACTGGTGCTGGGCCGACACTAGGGTAAGTCTCCGTATAAGTAGCATGATGTCTAGGCAGCGGGATCGTCCTTTATTGATGATGTCTAAGACTGCGCTGTTGTCGGAGTATAAGGCTATGGTTTTTTATGGACCACTCTTGACCCCAAAGGATGGCTGCTATTATTATGGGGTATGTTTCGGAGATTGCGGAGGAGGGGGTGAGGGATGCGAATTCTGGCGGCCATGGGGCTGAGAACCATTTTTTCCCATAGAGGCCGCCGAAACCGATGGATGGAGCTGCGTCTGTAAACAGCTGTATGTCTTCTGGTGTGGTGATGTATTCGTCGTAGAAGAAGGAGATGCCGTTCCAGGAGGAGAGGAACTGTTGCCATAGTTTAAGCTCTGATTTGCACGCTGCATCAAGTGAGACTTGTGCGTGGAGATTCATGACGGAGGTGGTGACTGAGAGGAGGTGTGACAGGAAGGATCTACCCTGGGGAATGATGCGAATGGCATAGTTTAGGTGACCTAGCAGCGAGAGGAGTTGGCGTTTGGTGCATTTAGGGGCCAGGAGGAAGTTTGAAATGATTAAGGATATGCGGTTGATTTTCTCGGTAGGGAGGGATGCTTGAAATCGGACGGAATCTAAAGTGATGCCGAGGAATTCTAATGATGTGCTGGGGCCTGCGTTTTTATTTTATTTTATTATTTTTTTATTTTTTTCGCTGCGGACGGTGGGCTGCGGTGGGTGCCGGGGTTGCATCTCGGGGGAGGAGGGGGGAGGGGCAGGGATGCCGTGAGGGTGCATGTAGCGGCCGGGTGAGATGGTGCGCCGCAGAGCTCGCAGGAGAGGGAATGGCGAGCTGCAAAGACTCTGCAATAAAGCTCTGGGTCGATTGTGCCCCAGTAAGTGCCCTGGTTGAACTGCTGCACTCGACCGGCGGCTTCAGAGGCGAACAGGACGTGGTAAGTATAGAACCCGTTCCCTCCAAAACGCAGGGCAAGATCAAGGATTGACGTTAGATAGTCGTCTAGCTCGGGCCTACGGTCGGGGAACGCGGCGCATATGACGTCTCGATATAGTGAGAATGAGTATGCAAATTCGGTCGTGGTGAGCTCCTTGGTCCGGGTGGGAATGGGCTGTTTTAATTCAATCGGACCGAAAGCGGTGAGCAGTTCTCGTGGGATGTGGGGGTTACTGGTGGACGGGAGAATTAGCTGGGCTAGATCTATGTAGTTACCGGCTAGTATCTGTTGCCTGAGCGTGTGCGACAGGGGGGAAGGCCGAGCGGGTGCTGCCGGGCGTGGTGGAGGTCGTGCTGTGGCCAAAGTAGAGCTGGCGAGCGGAGGAAAATAGGATGGAAAAAAAACTGTGGGTGCATGCTGGTGGACCTGTGGAAAAAAGGGGGCAGTTTGTGGTGGGATGTTAGTGTTAAAAACATTTGGGTCATGGGGGAAGGGTTGGGGAGGAGGGGGGTTGAGAACAGGAGGAAATGAAAGGTTTTGGGGGAAGGCCCCGCCGCGGGTCCCTGCTGGTGGAGCGAGGGTGGCCGAGACTGGGAGGGCAGGAAGGAAGGAAGAATGAGATGCGAAGGGGTAGGTGGGTGCGTATGCGTGGGGTAGAAGTGCCGGCTGTGTGAGGGCGGCTGCCGTGTTCTGAGCGGGATATGATACGACCTGACCGTCGAGGGGTGGCTGGACCTCGCGGGCCGTGCTGTGCGTGATGACGTCACGGGAGGGGCGGCTGACTCGGCGCTGGGACTCCGGAAGTCGATTGGTGCCGCTTCGCGCGGCCGTGAAAAGTTTGAAGAGTTGCGCTTTCCTGTCTGAATGCCGGAACGGAATGTTGAGCTCGGTGAGGGCTGTTTTTAGTTGGTGGACCGTCCACCTGGATGTGTTGGGCGTGTGGCGCCTAGCGGAGCGTCGACTTGGAGAGCGAGGGTCTCGGTCGTGGCGATGGCGGCTGGATGACGACCCGGTGTGCGAGCGCGTACGCGGCGATCTCAATCCTGGGCTGGTGGCTCCGGAGTTATCCTTGGATCTCTGACTGGGAATGTGAACCGTTGATTGCGGCCGGCCTCGCTGGCGGCGACGGATAACCGGAGACAGTGGGATTTCCGGAGATGCGGGACGAGACGGCTCTGTGTCGAACAGCTCGTTGTCCGACGGGGTGAGTGACAGTTCAGGTTCCATGACGGGCGTTCGCTGGCTGCTGTTTACGTCCGAATGTGGAGACGGAGTCACGGAGGATGTGGACAGGTTAGTCTCATTTAAATACCCCGGTGCGCGGGGGACGAGCTGCGTCGGGGGCGTGGTCCCTGTTCCTGAACTAAGTTTAATAAAACACCATTTAATGGCTCGTCTCACAGGTTGGGTTCCCATTACGTAGCATGTCCATCGCTACCTCGTTACGGACACATCCCTCACTGTCAGATAGCAGGAGGAGGAAGTCAAATGGTCGTATCCCTGCAAACCTCGCTTGCATAACCCGATATGCACATGGCTAAGACCAGTAAATCCTCACGCCCTCAGTCAATACACTGTGCACACATGGTCAGAACTCTGCATAAGTGCTGCCCCTCTTCACGTTTGATTAGATGAAATTATGAACTTGGGTGAAAACACTTTGCCGTTCAACAAGGTCTGGCTCTCTCACCCACGCTCTTTAATTTGTCTCGTGTCGACTTTTCTGTACTTTTTCCCGTAGCCTGGCAAACAGCACTGTGATCTGAGCCGTTGTCTATCAGCAAGCGGTGCCCGTACCTCCCTGCGTGCACATTGCGTGTGTGTGTGTGTGTGTGTGTATAAAAGGCCTGTTGGTTGGCACCATTTTTGTCAGTGCGATGGGAAAGCAGAACATTTCCAGGGACTCGCCATCTGATAGCTGGATGAGAGACTGTAACTAATGGCCTGGTGTCAAGCCACAGATAATGTATGGCTCCACAAACAGTTGGATAAATAGTATATGGCCGGTGTGTGTGCGTGAGTATGTGTGCATGTGTGTGTGTGTGTGTGTGTGTGTGTGCGCATGGCGATGAGTGATATGCGGTATGCGGTGGTGATATACAGCCGTTTGTGTGTGCTTATGCGCCTTGGCGTGTGTTCACATGCTTGGTCGGTCATGTGGGTTTGGAGGAAGGATGCAGCGTGAAGATATTTGTCAAATATCCAAGATGCTTTTCACGCAGGAACCCAGGGCATCTGCAGCTCCTCTCCTATGGCTCTGAGTAGCTCTTTTAATAATTCATAGGGAATCATACATGGTAAGTTGTGTTGTGGACCCATTTATCTTCATAGTGACTAATTTGCCTTGTGGTGCAACGACACTGAGGGCATTGTGGGTGTAATGGTAGTCAATTACATTTTCTGGATGTGATGGCCCAAGCTTTAAAAATAAAAAAAAATTATAATTCTTGCACATGCAAATGCACATTCATGCTGCGGCTCACAGGTTTGTGAGCAGTTGGAGTTCACTTACATGCAAAAGTCTGCAAAGCTTGAGTGAATGCAGGCGCTCTGTCCCTCACATCCACGCACCAATTTATCTAAGTGTAGCAAGGTTCCTTCACACCGTGGGTCTCCTGAAGCTCCCGACACAGTGATGACACCAGCGCTGCACGTTTAAGCCTTTTATTTGGCATTCTTCCACACACGTATCCATACACGTTCACATGCCTTGCCTAGCCGTACTGGCTCTTCGCTCTCCCGTCTGCGTGGCTCTGGGAGCTCTTGTAGCTCCCCTCCTGCCCACGCAATCCCACGATCATGTGGATCAGCTGTGCCCCGTAACGAGACACAGCTGATCCCCACGATCGTCCCTCTCTCTCTCTCCGTGCCGCAGGCGCGCTAGCCACGCCCACGCCCCACACTAAGTAAGCTACATGTAAGCTGTTATTTATGATGAGGCTCTGGAGAATTATGTGATCTAAGCAGCTTCTCTCTTATTATTGCCGTAATGTGTATAGCTGTGTATTCTCTCCTGGTGGGTTCGTTCATCCATATTCATGAGGACGGGAGAATGTGAGGTTTGCTGCTTGTCAGTGCATTCATCTTGGATGCCTCTCTCTGTCTCTCTCTCTCTCTCTTTCTCTATCTCTCTCTCTCTCTCTCTCTCTCTGTCTTTCCTGTGAGAGATTAGAGAGATCAGATGTTAGGTACTGTAATAAACAGCTGTGATGGGCTGTCATGTCTGCATAATCTCTCTGGAAACAATTGGCCGAGACTTTGTGCGACACACAGACGACAAGAGCTGTGAAAAGACCCATTTGATGAAGCCTGTGGCTCTTTATGTTTTCTACTTCCTGACATCTGCATGCTTCTTGATTTTAAGTTTTCAAGTACTTGTATCGAGTCTCAAAAGAAAGTTTTCGAGTTCTCAACATGCATTTGAAGATCAAAACTCAAAAAGATCAAAACTCCAAATGGGTGCAAACTTTGAAATGAACAAGTGGCAGAACGTGATGTACGTTTCAACAAGAACTCTTATAGTTTGCTGCAATCAATGGAACAAGCACTTATTATAACCAAACAACAGATATTTTGGAGAACGGCAAATGTATGAACATAATTGCCGCCGTAGCTAGTGATCCTCTCGGATGGGAAAGGGTGAGGGAAAAAAAGAGCATTATACAGATAAGAGAGAAAGACAACGGTAGTGGAGAGATCACTCACTTCGTATACCTCCATCCACCCGTATTTCTCCTCCTCCATCCCTATAGGTCCCCCCGTCCTGCTGACAGAAATACATTAACTGAGACACGCTCGCCTTGAAGTTCTTCCCTCAGCAGCTGCTGTCTCAAACACTTTATTGAGTTATCGAACAGAGAATATATATGACAAATAGAGTCAACGGGCTGGGCTTTGGTTTACATTCCTATCCAAACACTCTGTGTTTACTCCAGGAAATCAAAGTATAAATCTGTCCCCAGCCCGCGTGCAGATCAATAGCCCTCTCCAGATACGGTCAGGTGTCCGTCAACAAACACACGAGTCATATCGCATTGAATATAGAGGCTCTCCTCCTTTTAGCGACTTAGTGCGAAGCCAAAGCTTTGTGTATTCAACCAGGTGACCGGTTTGTCATTTGCACACGCAGAGGTTGAAAGAATCGGGAGAGTCACCCGGGATGTCAGAGTAGGTGGTATGTGTTTGTGCATCGGGATGCTAGCATGCTGGCGCATATTTATCGCACCGGCCCTTTTGTGTTTGGTGTCTGTCCTTTTGAGCGGTAGGACGAGAAGGGTTGCATTACATTACATTACATTACATTTAGCTGACGCTTTTATCCAAAGCAACTTACAATTAGTGCATTCCACCGTGAGTACAAACAAGAATCAGAACAACAAGAATCAAGAAGGTACAATTTCATCAATAAAGTTCATCAATAAACTACAAAGTGCTATCAGTAAGAGCCATTCCAGTGCTACTAAAGTGTTACTACGGTGCTACTTCCTTTATTCAAGGTATAGTCGAAAAGATGTGTTTTTAGTTTGCGACGGAAGATGTAGAGACTTTCTGATGTCCTGATGTCAATGGGGAGCTCATTCCACCATCGAGGAGCCAGGACAGAGAACAGTCGAGACTTTGTTGAGTGTTTAGCTCGCAGTGACGGAGCTACAAGGCGATTGGCAGAAGCCGAGCGGAGTGCACGAGCTGGGGTGTAAGGTTTTACTATGTCCTGGATGTAGACTGGACCAGATCTGTTCACAGCACGGTACGCAAGTAACACCAGGGCCAGGGACACGTCCTCCAGTCAGACACCCTCGAGAGACACGCATCTGCCAGACTCGTTCAGTGCCTCATCCTCCCTCAGGCTATATGGACGTCTGTCAGCACTGCCCCCCCACCTCTTTCCAAGGGGTGAAAGGAAAGGATGAGAGGGGGAAATGTAGAGGATCGACCAGATGGAGAAAGAAAACGGTTGATTTTTTAAATATCAGATTTGACAGCTACAGCTCCTAACGGTCCACGGCTCTAATTGAGTATGTCCTGTTTGTGTATATATTTACAGTTTATTTCCTGTGCGCATACAATACAATGTGAATAAATGCAAAGAGTGCAACTCAAAGGGCTCTCTCTCTCTCTCTCTCTCTCTCTCTCGCTGTCTCTCTCTCTTGCTCTCTCTTGCTCTCTCTGTCTCTCTCTCTGTGTCATTAGATGAGTCAGCATGTTGTTTACTGAAGTTGTTGTTGGAGCAACAACAGAGCCTTACCCTGTGAGTCCCAGTGTGCCTCATTAGCCGCTGCCATTTCAGCTCCTGTTCCCTTGTTAATCACCTCAGTCGATCACCTCTGTGCAATCAGTTAAAATTTAGTGATTAAGTGGGGAAAGCTAAAAAATGCTGCTCAGCGTAGATTTGGGCATTGTGAGCGAAGACTGCATGTTTAGTCAAGAGAATAGATCTGGAGTTGCAATTTCATTCGAGCCTCTCTAAATGACTCTGATTAACAATACCTTAGTTATGATGAATTATTTTCATTTAGGTCTAGTTTAAATCTACAAGCTTTCTCTGCAGCGGTGAGTACAAACACATAGCTGTATTTAAAGGTGCAATAATATAGCACCAAACAACCGTTTGCTATGTTAAGCATACACTCCTCCACATTCCAAATATGGCAGCTTCCGGTTGCAAAAAAACAACAACATGGCGGGGGCCGTAATCCAAGATGGCATCGCCGAATTTGATGCCTCAAAACCACTGTCCACAAGCTAATGGGTAATGTCTCGATGACTACGTCCACTTTTTGTGTACAGTCTATGTTCACACCATTAGCGCTGTTAGCGCTGTTAGCGGCTCGGCCGTCGCCATGTTGAGAGCCGCTGAGAGGAAAAAGAGTCGCACCCAATACTGCACCTGTAAGTACAGTTCCCGAATGTATTGGATACTTTCCCCAGTCAATGCGGCTAAGTTGCAATTCATTCAGTGCTTGAGGACAACACTTAAACAATCACAGTGACAATATAACTATTGATCGTAGAAAACACTGGGACTTGCAAAAAGAGCAAGAGCATGAAGAAGCCACTTAACTACAGTAATGGCAGCGCTGGTAATAAGTTGCATTCCACCCCTGGTTGCAATCAAGACAAACTCAAGTGGTCTTTTATCAAGAAACTCATCCGTATCTACTCTGGAGGCCACAATCCTTTTTGTGAAACTCACTGAAGAATAACGAACAAGAGGGGATTTTCACTGCAACATTTTACACAGAACTCCAAGGCATCCTCTTGTACTTTTTATTGCCATACTTTGCTATTTGTCTATCGTAATAAACACCTCTTTTCAGAAAGGCATGTCATTTTGAAGGGCTTTAAGCTGTCACCTGAGTAATGTTGTTCAATGGACGCTCAGGTTTTGTGTGTGCGGGAACACATGGGTTCATAGATAGCGGCTTTAATGAGCGTCATTCAGTCGCAATCGAATATGACCTTGTTGTTTTCTTCCTTCTTCCGTTTAAAAATTGCATTATTATTCAAGAAAAAGCTGGTCTAAAGTGTGAATACACAAATAATGCTTTCAATAAGTACGCCACTTGGGCGTGATGATAAAGGAAAACTGTAATGAGAGTGAAACAAAACCATCTAAAAGTCATTGAAATGGTGTCGGTCTAATGTGTCACCATTCGAGCGACAAGCAACAAACAGGACCGCCAAGAAAAGCACCTGAAATCTTCCTTTTGATGAGAAGTCTGTTTGTTATTAAGTTTCCGTGCTCACCGTCCCTTCAAGCCAAAGCAACGCAGCATCTCATCATTTCTGTTCGGATGGATTTTTTATGTTCATTTTGTCATCTCATTAGAAATAAGTAGCACTGCCGACACTTGTTTAAAGGTGAACCAAATAAGTTTGTGACCACTAATTCACTCTGTCAACTTCCATATTATCAGCAGGAGCAGAGCTCAAACAAGCTACAGTAAGAGGTGGTTGTTATGCAATCACCACACCGTGAGGACACAGGAAATCACAAGCACTAATACGTCCTCTTTTCATCTCATAAAGCGATTTTCACAAGCCTTTTCAACCTTGTGTGCTCTTAAGATTTTAATTTCAAAGCTGATGGATCTACTTTCCGTATCTAAATTGAATTGGTTCAAACCCTCTGAAACATTTACTCTCTTTTTTTATCTACTAGTAAACACCTCTCTTTGCAGTGCCACGCTTTTCATCCTCAACAGTTATCTCTCGTGTATGGCCACGTGCCGTCTCGTTCAAGGGCAGTCAGCTCGCCCTGCCCCTCATCCTTGAGCGTGCCCCCCCCCCCCCCCCCGCCGCCGAGTGGAGCCGACCTCTGTGCGAAATGCAGATGAGCATGTTGCCAGTGCCAACGCGAGATCAAGACCTTTGCCCCCTTTGGCTCAAACATGAGGGGTTATGTTAGCACCTACAGATGTTTGTTTTTTAGGTGTTTTTTTTTCTCCAGGATGAAAATATGTGTATAAGTCCTCTGCCTCTCATCTGTCTTCTATCAGCGCCCTGTCAGTCACTGGATGGATGCAGCAGTTCAGAAGTCACACTGACCTTGAGCTCTCCTCTAGCGACACTCCTGCATACCAATGCCCCTTTGTTGTTGCTCCGACTATAGGAATGAATATATTCAGGTTGTACCCTGAATTTTGTTTGCTTTTCTATAGAGTCTGTTAAGTTGCAATCTAGTGGCAGAAAGGACTTGAATAATGGAAACAGTATATTTATGCAATCATATCTTCATGGCATATTGGCCAATATCACAGGTGACGCCTCAGTCTTTTGAACAAAAGTTAAACAAGCAAAATGTCAAAAAAATTTGTAAAATGGAGGATAAATCTGGTTAAACGTTTTGGTGTTGCTATGGTCTATGCTGACTTAGCCGGCCTCTAAAAGCACCTCTTGGTATAATCAGCAATACTGACAACAGGCCTTCTTTCCCCTCTTCCCACGTTCTATGAGTATGTTCTTCCGTAGCGCGTCAGCCCCATTGTACTCAGCCGTATGCATGTCGTGCCCTAATTATCGCCAAGCACACTAACCTTTCACAGAACAATGTGATAATGGTGGGTTTAATGTCACACTGAGGGCAGACGGGGAAATCATCCGGGATTTACACAAGAGATTATGAGGAATATTTATCCCATGAGTGACAGGAGGCTGATTGGGAAGGTGGACGCCAGAATTGACACCGCACACGTGTGTCAGTTTGATTACAGGTGAAGCCATGCAGGGAAAAGCTTTTCATTTCAGAAGTCCCGACATGTGTGTGAAAGCCTTTCTCTTTAAACGCTGGCTACAGGATTTAAGCTGACGGCAGATATTGCAAATTGTCTCAGAAGGTTATGTTTTTTTTAGCTCCTCGGTACCAAAAAGCAGCAAACAACGCTAAATTTTTGGAAATCCGAGAGCAGCTGAGCTTCTTTGCATATTCCTTCATGTTATTTCAATGTGCCTCAGGAAATCAGTGTAACTGCTCTCAGCTACATGCTTCCCGCTGCCACAATCTAGTTCCATACGCTGCAGGTTGTATTCGACTGAATCTGCAACAGAGAAACATTTTTGGAAAAGGCAGTTAAAAGTCTTCTCTCGTTGTATCAAACAGCTTCCATCGGTGAGCAAAAATCTCACGACTAGTTTCTGAGATCTAACGCTAACATCCTGGCAGCCTGTAGTATTATTTGACAGGTCTGAGTAACTGATCCACTTAAAGTTTTCATTCAGAAAATGATCTTCCTTTTTTTCAGTTCATTATAATAGAACTGGGAGCTCAGATGTATTTTTCCAGCTTTACCAGTTTCTCAGCGGTTCACAGATACATGAAAAGATGTGCGATACAATGAAGTGTTCTTCTTGTGTGGACCCTATCTTACTCTTCATGTGGGGAGTCTTCATTTCTTTGGAGTTTGCAAACAGGTGAATACAAACTCTGAATTGCTCCTGAGCGTAAGCGCGTGTGTTTATGTGTGGGTCCAGCAGCAGGCTAATGAAGTGTCCAGGGTGCTTTTCACAGTGCATACTGATGATAAGCAAGCCCGGGGGGTGGATGAATGGCTGCACACAGCTATGTAGATACAGTTGCATGTGAGAGGAGAGCTAAAAAGGGAGGGAGAAGTTTATGTTTCCCAGCTTCACCCATGAGGTTGCTGACTGACACCTCAGTAAGAGAGACAGGTACAAATTGCTCTCATGGCTTGGATATCGTGAAAGATAGAAAAGAGGGGTGAATAACTTGAGCCTGGACTGGTATAGAGAAGAAAGAGCAGTTGAATGAGGAGAAGACGAGTGGAAAATGTGCCTACTGAGGCGTAAAATTAGCAATTACATTGGGTGTCATCAGTAATGACTATTTCAGTTCAGATATAGGGGTTAATGTCCAACAGTGAGACTGTAATCCAGCCGTTACACCTGTGCTCAACCCGCCGGTCAGAGGAGGCTACGATGGAGCACAACCCGGCTCAAAAATCGCACTCACGCACCGATAAGCCAAGATGGCCGCCATCTGCTGGGAAAGCTTTCAGAAGCAATTTATTTTTTAAGACCCAGATGCTGACCTTGGTTGTGAAAGAACACATTTGAATGAAACCACATCGCATGTTTTTATCCCCCTGTGTGTGTGTGTGTGTGTGTGTGTGTGTGTGTGTGTGTGCGTGTGTGTACATGTTGCTGATTTTTTCTTTTTCCATCACAGGATCAACTGCAACAGCTGAGTCGGGGAATTTAATTGCAGGTCAGAGATGCAGTTTGAGTGGAGATTTACTTTATCTTGAAGTCTGTCGCCGTGGGAACTCCAAGGGTTCGTTTGACTAGCCATACATGATGTTGAATCAATCCTCCCGCATGAATGCAATTACAGTTTTTGTATGTGTATGTGTATGGCCTTTTCCCCATCATGCAACAGGGTTTGTAGAAACTCACGCGACCACCTTCAGGTCTGGCAAATCTGTGGTCCCGCTCATTTGGTTTGATTATTCTGCAGCGCTCATAAAAAATAACCATCTGTCCTTGGTTTCCAGAGGAAGCGCTTTTTAAAATCCCTGTACGCTTTCATTCATCAGCATGATGTCACATCTATCACCGTGGCGACGGGAATACAAATGAGGTGGATGCACACTCAGTGGCCCCCTGTAAATAATTTACTGTTTTCTTTTATTGGAAACAGAGACACAACATTATTTTCTGCTAGGACTCCCCTTGGCCAAGGTCTGCAGACACATTCATCCCGTATGCACCGTATAGAGAAAGAGGAATCTCATTTTATGTGTCTTTATTATGCATTATCACTCTAACCATTAAGGAGGGCTCTCTCATGGCCTGGACACGCACACAGGAGTGCTGTTAGTGGGATGACTTGATGCATCACCGCTCCTCAAAGCCATGTGGTGAAAAGCCTGGCTCTATGGTGATGTATTGTTCGTGGGATCCAGATTGGGACGCGTTCTGCTCTGTCTCGTGCTGTAATGATGAATTGCACGTTATCTTGTTGCACAGGAACACTGGCGCAAGGAAATCGCACAAACACACGGAGGGTTATGCGCAGACACATCTAGGCAAACACCCAGCTCCCGCCCTCTTCATCACCCTCATCATCCTGTCGCATACACTATAAGTCACTCCATTTCTATTCAAGCTGAATTTAAAAACATTTCATGGCAGAGCGGGCATCCAGCGATTTTAAAGTGCAACTCTGAACGTTAATCCTAGTGCACCAGTTCACTGACAGTGCTGATTATAAAAGCTTTAATTGCAAGCTTTAATTACCCAAGTATCGCCGCTGGAGTGACAGTTTTAGAACTCTCCACTTTCGGCACCTTTAAACTTGCCAGCCGGTCGTAATCCTGTTGGAAGGGTGACATAGTGGAATTGGCTGTAGCCATGCTCCACAGTTACTTTTCAATAGTGCACAAACCATCTAATCAAACCTTATGAACTAGAGCACACCCCAATCCATGAGAATGACATTACACTCCTCGTAGGTGCTTTATTTTCTTATTTTCAAAGTCTTTGAAGCACTTTAATGCACTAATCAATATTTCTATGTTATAATGGGTCAAATGACTAAGTGTAATGTGAAAGATGTAACTCCTTGGGATGAACACACACAGAATTATCAACACTAACCCTGCAGTTACCCTCCATTTTATGGAGCATTTAGCATCGTTCACGTTGTAAGTTTTGCTGCCCTCCTTTTTGCCCATTTCGTTTAGTCACACAGCACTCATCAACCCCTTTTCCAGCAGATATAAGCTCTGATAAACCAACTCTACTTGTCCATCACCAAACTGCAGACAGACAACGCTAGCTGGTTAACCAAAGTGGCCGAAGAATCAATTATGCAGAAAACATTGTCTAGAATAACGTCAATCAGGAGAGACTTGTTTTAGAGTGTAACAATAATTTATTACAATTACATATGAGAATAGTGCAAAGTCTTTGGCGATTGGACTCCAGACACTGGTGGTGGTGTTGAAGAAGGGCGTTGCTGTAACCCGATGATGATGAGCAGGACTGATGCTGACTGGAGGAGCCGGGGTGGAGGAGGGTCGCATCGGTTTGAGCTGAAATGACAACTGACCACGCCAGAACAGAACATATTTAAAAGTTCGACAATCACGCTGTGATTGGCTTACCGACCTGCTCTGACTCAGATTGGATTCCTCCACATACACGCCCCTAATCAGCTGATGGAGTGCTTCTGGAATATCTCCCGTTCGCTCTCTTGCCCAAAGCAGCCACTATACCAAAACTATCCACCCGTGGAAATTAAATGTGTCCACCTCTGACGCGTGCTGCACATCCGTCACTTCAAGCCCTGGATTGCTTGTTCATTTAGAGAGACGTATTCACCTGGCCACAAGCATGGAGGAAGTGGACCAACGTCAGCAAGCTCAAGAGCAATTTAAGAAGAGATGACCAGAGCAAACCTCAGCTGAAAGGCAAAACAAGTGAAACAGCAATCATTCATTACATGTGAATTGCAGTGAGTGCTTCTGTATGTTCCAATCATTTTCAAAGTGGACTTCATTGTATCCATTTTTCCATTACGTCGATCTGTAGAACTACACTCAGGTTGCAAGGAGTGCTGCTATGCCGTTGAATCCAGAAGAGTCCGAGAAGTCAACAAGTTACATTACATTTCATTTAGCTGACTCAAGTAAGTACAATTTCGTCTAAGTTTTACTAAAGTGCTGCTTTCTTTATTCAAGGTATAGTCGGAAAAGATGTGTTTTTTGGTTTGGGACGGAAGATGTAGAGACTTTCTGCTGTTCTGATGTCGCTGGGGAGCTCATCCCACCACCGAGGAGCCAGGACAGAGAACAGTCGAGACTTTGTTGAGTGTTTAGCTCTCAGAGACGGAGCTACAAGCTGATTGGCAGAAGCCGAGCGGAGTGAACAAGAATTAGATTGTGAAGATAACCAGTGAAGGGCGCGGAGGAGTGTGGGTGAATTTCGGGAGGCTAAAGACCAGTCGAGCTGCTGCATTCTGGATGAGCTGCAAAGGCCGGATGGCATTAGCAGGTAGACCCGCCAGGAGGGAGTTATGCCTTGCAGCAATTTAAATGTGCTTGAGGCGCAATAATACTCACAATAAACAATTAGTATGTCACCTGTTGATAATTGTGTGTCATTACTCACATATCTTTTTGTTTTTCCTCCGCCGGCGGTTCTGCATAAAGTTCCACATTCAAAGTTGACTTGCTACATTTAGACATCTCGTCATATTGCTCAGCACTGTAGCATTAATTGAGACACATAATTAAAGTTATTTGTGAATAGGGAGTTATATTTGGCCCACAATGATTTAAAGTGATGTGACAAATAGATGTTCTTCTGGTCATTACAAGATTGTAATTTGATATGGAGCATGATTAAATAATTTATAGCGTCATTAAAACATTTTATTTATTTTCAACTTTGTTGTGCAATTTGTGTACACGCTGATAGAAGATCCCATCGAGGTAAACACATTGTCACTTCAAGTTAGCTTTTTATGAATTCATTCTGCAAAGAAGTCTGTGTATCTTTCAAGTCCTAATTAGCACGACTGCAAATTAGTGTTTAGTCTAATCAGTGCCATTTTGTCACAAATGTCACAATAAAGCGATCATCACAATCATCATTGCTCAAGAGTTTGTTCCGATCTGTTCAATAGTGTCTGTGTATTAGAAACAGGAAGGACCAGTCCCTCCCCAGTTGTACTGTTAACTAACTGACCTCAACTATCTTGTATCCAGAATCCCCTGATGACCTCTCCTGCACCCTGTCTCTCTGTTCTTTGAGGGATTTTGCAACAGATCTTGCCCTATATTCAAGAGAGCATTATGTGTCTAATAGTGCTCATACTCCTGAGCCACAGAAGCTACATTTAAGGGGTGGGTGATGATGATTATTATGTGGCTATTTATAGGCAGCCTTATTACTAACTGACATGTGGAGAACAATAAAAGTCTCTCTCGATGTCGCCCTCTGAAACCTCTTCATGACAATCTACATCTATTGTTAACGATGATGAGAAGTCTAATGGAAGGAAAGTGAATTGGAGTCATGCAAGGATGCGATACGTCCTTGACTTAATTTGAATGTGCTCAGGCCCCGCAACGGTGATGCGAAGTGACATCTTTCTTGTGGGCGGGAACAGCGCACTCCTCAATTGCCTCTGTCACCTGTTGAATATTAATGATGATTGTTTGCTATGAGTCGCATTAGTGGCAGGTAGGTCATCAAATCAGTGTTGAAGTTGCGTCTTGAATAATTTGCCGAAGGCATGCAGTAATACAACTTAAATGTTTTATTTTTATTTTATTTTTGAAAGCAGATAAAATCCTATTTGACAAATGGAGCATGGCAGGCACAATGTGACATTGGCATCACCACAGTTAAGATGTCGTCTCACAGCTTAAGCCATGCTCTAAATATGAAGTCTTAACTAAATCTCTCAGCTTATCTGATATCAGACACTTCAGGGAAAGTGCTGTGGCTGTGAGTTTTCATCCCCACAGCCACTGATTTGTTAGGGCCACCTTCTCTGCTGACACCGGCTCTCCTCCCTACGAGTTGTCTATCTCGTCCCCTTCCTCCCTCCTCCTTCTCCTCAACTTCTCCTCCTTTGCATCCCTCCATCCATATTACCATGGTCTGCTGCTCCCCATCTCTCGTGGGGATTAGCGGGCTAAACACAGGGAGAGGCTCAGTAGCATATGGGAGACGGTTCCTCCTCAGATCGTAAATTCGCCCATGATTGAGGGGAGTAACGCTGGGCCCCTACTGGGCAAGCAGGAGCTCTGAGGCGCCCTGCCAGGCGAAATGACCTCGAACTGACATTAAAGCGACCTTGAGTGGGACTTAGCGTGTCAGCGCTCTTGCTGGAGCGTGATGATAAGGCTCCAGATTAACAGTTGAGACTGCGGGGGAGATGACACCATCTTTCGACGATCCAGGAGATTAAGAATGAGGAGACGCAAGATGCGCATGTGCTCATGCACACGTTTGGTCAGCAGCATCAAGTCTCATGTGATTTACTCAGGTTGAGGTATTTTCAAGTTGTCACTGGTAGCAGGCCATTTAGGCTAGGTGAAGAATGAGGGTAGAATTTAGAGAGTAAGTGTTTAATCTGCCTAATGCAAAACCACCATTAAAGCCTTTCTTCAACATGACACTCAAGGCCTGAAGTTTAGCTTCATATTTTTCTCATTAGCAGCATGTGGAAGATCATCAAAGATGAGAATCTTGCTCTATAGTATTATAAAATGAGAGGATTTTGATATTAC
Organism: Cottus gobio; assembly: GCA_023566465.1. Lineage (NCBI taxonomy): Eukaryota > Metazoa > Chordata > Actinopteri > Perciformes > Cottidae > Cottus > Cottus gobio. Next base: position 22,314,181 of record CM042218.1, on the reverse strand, counting down.
AGTAAAATAATAGATGTATTGTTATGCTGTAAATCAGTGTGACCCCTTGATATAAAGTGATCTCTACTTGTCTGAAAATCTAGAAATGTCGAAATGAAAACCATAAGAACTCAAATATCAAAATATATATGCAAGTGGAAAATTAAATGACTCCAGAATGTAATCAAAGTTATATTTAACCTATACGTTTGTGTTTTGTTTGAATACATTATTGTATTTTTCACAACTATTGTCCTGGAATTTGCTCCATACTGGTGACCCCTTGTCATTGAGTGCGAGTTGTGAGCCTCTCATCTCATGGGAAGTCGTATAAAAAGCACAACATTTCTGTGTGTCATTATTATGCATTCTGCATGTCATTTAATGCCTCGTTGTGATCAGGAAACGGCCACAGTTAGGTTTAGGCAACAAAACCACTGAGTTAGGTCAAGGAAAAACATCATTGTTGGGCCTACAATAAGTACGTAAACAAAGTAAAATACGGACCAAAACAACGTCACAGGAAACCAAGTCAACGCTATAATTTAAAAAAATCACCACAAGCGGTCTCTTTACATTTTATAGAGCTTAGCAAATTCATGCGAATGTGTTTACAATGCAATCAGCACAGATAGGCGTTAAAATGTTACGCAGAAAAGTTGGAATCTCGGACACAACATGAATTACAAATTGTCATTGGTGAGCGCAAGCTGAGCTGCATCAAATGTTTATTTCTTTCTCAGACTGACTTTCAATGAGGCCAGATGAGGGAACAATACAGTACTTCATAAGGAAAGAGAGAGATTGTAGACCACTGATGAATAATCCCACCATATCTGACTTCAGCTCTCTTTTCTCATCTATCTTTTGCTAGATTTACCGCATTTCCCCATCTGTTTAGCTTTCTCCGTCTTCCTCGGCATGGTGGCAGTAAACCAGCCCACTATCAGCCCTGCACGACAGAAAAAAACACAGCTGTGGCTTGTTATGTACAAGAACAAAACCAGCAGACTGTTCAAGGAAGCTCCATGGCTTAATCAATAGTATAATTTTGCTCATGGAAAATGTCATGTCATGCGTGGCAATGATTGGACTCTGCTGTATTGTAATCAGTGAGAAAGGGGGCTCAGGGACTCCTCTGGCTAATGCTCTGGATCGGGGTACAGTGAATAACTAGAGAGGAAGTAAAGAGAAGGACATAGATGATCTCATAAAGCAGACATAATGTTTATATTTAGGCTGTGGATTGAATCACACAGGCAATCTTTCTCTCAGACAGAGGATCAAAAAACTGGTAAAAGTCTAAAAGTGAAGAAAATAAATGGGGAACTGGGTTCAAGAACGCCACAATCATGTTGAACCATCCGTTAATAAACTCTCATCCAACTTAAACCATGCAGAGGTGTTTTAAATATTGTGAACGTTCTTGTCTCGCCAGCTTGATTCTTTGATTTCTTGATAAAGCATTTTTTGTTACAACTCACGTACCCCTGGAGTGCCTTCACGTACCCCCATTTGAGAACCACTCCATTACACCAATGATGAGTGAAGGTTCAGATTAGAAATGTAGCCCCTCCCCCACACCTTGCAGATGACGTCACTTTTTCCATATTAACAGTTATTTGGTTCTTTGATTTTTTGATTCCCTTATCGGTTCATTCTGTTACAAAAAAAATAAAAAAGGTTCATTCTGTGACATCACGGGACACAGAACCAGAGTTTATAAAGTGACTTGCACTAGTCTAGTAAGAGAGGGCTAGACCTGTGAAGACCACCAGTATGTCCGATTCCTGCCAACATACTGTTGTGGCTACTTGACCACCGTGGACACGCGACTAATAATGTTGTTTTCTATATAGCATCCCGCCAAGTGTGTCGTATTCTGAATATTGAGCATTCAATATCGCGTTTCCGTTTCTTCTCCCTTTGTCCAAATCAGCAGTGTTTCTCGTGTCTCCCCGATCGATGAGACTCTCCGAGTTGCAGCCGTGGCCTGAATGCAGCTCCTGCCAGCTGCTGACCAGATGCTATTTGCTCGTAATGAAGATGAGACTTGATAGAAGGGACGCAATAGGTACAGTGTGAGCCACAGTGGCGAGCTGCCGGCAGCCCCCTCCGGGCCCGCTTTGGGGCGTGAGGCCGATCTTGCAGCAGTGGTTAGCAAGGTGAGGTGAGATAAGGACGAAACCCCAAAAAGTGACTTTCAACGTAGCACCCCATTACTGGCATTGCAAGGAATGTGTGCTGCTTCTGAGTCAACAAACCACAGGGTGGTGCTCGGGATGGGAACATAGATACAAAGAGAAGTCCTTTGGCAGAGTTGAAGGAAAACATACAGTGTTACGTAATCAAATGACACTTGGTGGCACAACATTCTCCATTCAGATCTCCTCTCAAACTGTGGGATCTATTTGTTTTATTTGGGGCTACTGGGCAACAGTTCTCATTAAAGATGGTTCCTTCTCACACTATATTTGAAATATAAACATGCCCACTGGAGTTCTCATCATTCACATACGAGCTGTGGCAGGACTGGCAAGCGACAGCTCCTTCAAGAGTACTCAACAACAAAACGTTTTTATTCCATGTTTTCCTTTGCAAATACAAAAGAGATCCTCTTCACCTGTCAACATGACTATTCACTCCAAGGTTTCCTTCTGAATGCGGACCGGTGGTCTTACTTTCCCACATGGAGCTGTGGGAAGTCTTGAGATGTGGGACAAAAGAGGCCTACAACACTGTGCCGGGATTACCTCATGCCTTTGGTCCCTGAAGTGGCCAGTCCGTCTCTCTCTGCCCCTCTTCAGAAAGCAAGCAAGGAGTAAGGAAGGAAGGGATGGAGAGAGCACATCCAAAAGAGGGGAAGAACAGTGGGCAAGAGCATAAAAGCTGCTGGTAGGGAAACACGTTGAATGTGTAAGCTAGAGAGAGAGAGAGAGAGAGAGAGAGCAAGAAAGGGGGGAAGATGGAAAAGGAGGGATCTGATGTTTAGTATTCATCCATGTTTGTATGATTGGGCCAAGTAGGGCAATTAGTCCAGATGGAGAATAGAGTTTGCGTCCAAGCACAGGACTACTGATTCACAGAAGAGTTTCCTCTGGGACGAAGTTCACCTGGCCTGAACCTCCCATCGATGTCTCGGGGCAGCCGCCCTCACACCGTGCTCCCCGCATGGCAACGCAAACACATTTATGACCAGGTTCCCACCTACTGCCATCACATGCAGGCCCGTGGCCACCGACCCGAGCTGCTCTTTACCAGAGTGAGTCACCGGAGGAAGATTCTGCAATCTTAATTGACATTTCTTTCATCGGTGCGTGGTGCAGTACTTTACATCCTTCTAAGTGGTGGCTGATATTTGTGAAATGTTCTCCGAGGACACTTTCAGATCACTTTGCTGCATTAAATGGTGTTACATTTGATATTCAGAGCATTAAGATAGCAGCAAACTACTATTTGCTTTGTAAAGACATAGATTAATGTCCACCTGAGAGAAGGACGTCTCTCTCCCGCCTGTGTTGTAATATCAGCTACTCCTTGCTTAGTTGACATTGCCCAGCCAGCCCTGCATACTTTTAGGGCATGATCGTACATGTGTGTGTGGACCAATGCATATAAATCTATGAGAAAATGACCCTTTTCTCTCTTGATTTATTACCTCAGTAATAAATCTTGTAAACTTGAGTTTCAATTGCTAGTTTCAGGTCGTCTTCAATACAACATGATGCTCATTTAGTAAAGTATGGTCCCATGCACTTTTTTTTATTGTCCCCATGGACCACCCGGTCTTCAGCAAGGTTTAACAGATAGAAGATGGAAACTTTAAACAAAATCTAATGCACTGTACTTGAGGTTACTGTTTAATTTACTGTTCATTATGCGTACAGTAGTTTAAACAAACAAGCAGTTGTTCTAATTGCATCTATATGTTTCTATATTAACCGTAGGGAATGTTATACACTGCTAATTAAGAGCCATACGCAACTGCATAATCACTATTTGATCTAGCTACAGATACAGCCACTTAAACAGCTCATCTCGCTTTAGTCCCAGAAACACTGCACAGCCTTGATTAACTGTTCCTGGAACAGGTTGATTTATGTCCCAGTCGGTGTCTTCGTATACACATTTCGCCTGGATTTAATTTGTCTTAGCACAGCCTTTGTGCTCAAGTTGAATACATGACAGTTCAAGAAAATCCATGATTAAATTAACATCTCACTTGAACAAGAATCTGGACTTCAGAGATTCCAAGTAAAAAAAAAAAAGAAAGAAGATTGTTCAGAGTAAGTGATGAAATCTATGTGGTGAAAATGCAAGCTGCGAGGCAACTATCGCTTCAATATCTCAGAGTATCAAGCTGTCTCGAGGCATCAAGTGTTTCAAATCATAAATTAATTGGAAAAAAACAGCTAATATCTCACCAGACTGAGCCTCATTGATTTTACCCTCAGAGCATGAAAAAAAGAGAAAATCACTTTGCAAGCAGCGTGAAGCCCGAGTCTGTGGGCTTAGAACCTTAACCTTGAGGTGTTGAATAATCTGTCCGTCATTTGATGTGATTCTTGGTGCCTTGGCTGTGGACTGAGGACCACACATAAGCCTATTTGGTCGTATCAAGCAGGGGATTTAGAGAAAATTGATAAAGTCAGACTGCTTCTGACCTGTAATGAAAATTGCACAGTATTAACAGTAATTGAATAAAACCTGAGTGAATAAAAAGAAAAACGAAATAACTGCTATAGAATATGGTCCGACATCCTCTCCATTATCAGTGTTTTAGAAAGAACAGTGAAAGAAACTCGTCTGGTGGAAAATATTGCCAGTGCAACTGGAACAGAAGCAATTTGGAAAAAAAACTCTTTGAACAAATATCCATTTGAGTGGTAAAGTAGTCGAAACACCACCCAAATACATCCCATTGTTTCTACAGTAACGCAAACAAGAAAGGGCATAAGAGATTAATCCACAGCTTTGCTAAAGGTCATTGAAAGGATGACATATACAATACGGCCATGATTACAATCTGCACATACAGTACTGCATTTCTCCGACCGGTATTGTTATTTTTTCAGATATTTTTTCCAATTCAGCATAATGGTTACTTTTACTTACCCGGAGGGGACCCAAGAGCGCCTGGAATATCCCACGAGAGAGCTTGACAGACCTGAACTGCATTTTGTGTCGGCCCCCGCAAATTACACAAGTGTTACACAATAGTTAATGTATTGTAATTTAAGTCTAAACGTTATTATTTGTAATTTTATGGAAATGTTCCCAAAGGCCTCATCTTCTTCCTCTGTCATTATGCCTTTGTATTCCCTGCATTACGTAACCCGCTCGCTAGCTCGCTAAATTGTTAGCAAACTCAACTCATCCTGCTATGATGCCTCCGGCACTTAGAGATTTGCCTGAAAACTACTCTGGATTATCATTTTGCAAGCTTTTACTTTGAATATTATGAGCGTCTGTTCTGCACGTATGTAGAGTATTCATGCTTCTGTGCACTCCCAACATTTGCATTGAGTCAGCATATGAACACATTTCTGCACGCATAAAACATATTGATTAAGATTATCTTATGTTCTTAAAAAATAACAACTTGCCCTTGGGAAGTCATCAGTTTTTCTGTTCATTCGAATACATTTTAATGAGATGAATATATTCATTTAATGTTATGTATTCTTCTGCTTATGCACAAATGAAAGCATTCAAACATGAATTTATTGCATGGCCACGTGTTAACACCACATACAACATTTTGAAAAGCAGATTTTATTCATGATGGTGTTATATATGACATGGAATTTAAGTTTCGTGCTTTTGCCTCACGGGTCCAGCCAGTCTTATTTTCCGTCCTGCATTTTCTTTGGTTATATACATATTTATTTCCACTGACACGAGTCAGCCTCCACGGTACTCAGCAGCTCACTGAAGCTGGGTCCATCTTCGGTGACATCTGCCATCAGCAGTGCATGACTGTGGAGAAATCGGTTTAAATCTACAGGGCACTGTACTGAATGCTTCCCATTGATCTACATTTGCCTGACACTGTGACTGACAGAGCCAATCAGCCTATCATGGCCCTGGAGACGGACAGACACTCATTTACAGGTGATATGGGGTGGGAAGAGTTTGATTGATTGACAGACTGTCACCCAGCCACTGGGGCATGACAAAAACCATCTCTGCACAGCAGGGGAGCAATATTATGTTGGTGTATGAGGGCGTTGATGCTTTTGCACGAGTGTGTATGTATGGATGTGTTTGCAAGTGCGGGTGGTCAGCCCTGTACAGATTACCCACCGCACCTTGAGTGTGGTGACAGGTAAAGAATCAGGCTGTCAGGTGGGCCCGGCCCACATCCTCAAAGACTGGCAGAACTAAATAACCTATCAGGCAGAGGCTGTGCCAGGCCAGAATCATACACACTCCTCTGCCTATGTATTTATATCGTCTCTTACTAAAACAAGGTCTCTATTTCCACCTGCTCTCTCTCTCTCTCTCTCTCTCTCCCTGTTGTTCAGTGTGGGATTCAGCAGTGCCATTACTCAAATACAGCCTGTCAGTGCAGATAACGGTTGTTCGTTGTTTAACACTGTACAGAATGGCTGCACGGCGAGCCAAAATCTGGAAACATTTGTATTCTTTTTTTTTTACATCCCGACTATTTTCTTTTTCTTTTTTTACGCTACCACTTTGCCCAAATGTACAGTTATATCATATCTCAAAAATCATAATTAATGGAGAATAAATGTGTTATGTCAAAATGTCTGGTCAGCATATTTAGATATCCATCAAAGGAGAGAAGAAAGGTTTGCTGCCGAGCTGGATTTTTAGTCAGCTATTAACTATTTGCTTCACAGCTTCAGTCTCTCTCTCTATATATATATATATATATATATATATATATATATATATATATATATATATATAAATATATTTCTTTAGTTGGGCATGCAGGCTGGATTTTTGTTCTGGTGGGACGTCAGTGTGTCTGGGTTTTAAATCCCCTTGTAATCCCTAAACATCTACTGCCCTCATGTGGCCAACATATGTATGTTTGAACAGAAACAGGAGCCAGACAGTGAGAGGCAAGTTGCATAAAGGTTTTCATTCAAAACTACTGTAAGCTGCCATCAATGGCAAATTCATGTTTCACTTGTCACGTGTTACGTTTTGGATACATTGTCGTGTGTGCGCTTGTGTGTTTTTCTTGTGTTTGTATGTAATAGTGTGGTATAAACATTTGCGGGCCATGGCCTTCGTTTGAGTGCATGACACGAGATGCCGTGATCAGTATTTGTGTATGAAAAAATGGATCACACAACTAATTGTATGTGAGATGGGTCACTCAAACAGCAGACAGACGCAGATAGCGACTAGCTAGTGAACGCAGAGGAGCATTTAGCAAAATAACCAGATATGTTCCTCAGGAGTTTGTGGGGATAATAATAGAGCTAGAATTGCAGGTCTACATTTTATCTAAAATCAATAACAACTCAATAAGTTCTAGATGTAGGGAGTTGTTTTTTAGGCTAACAAATAATTGTTTATTGAGTTAGATTTATGGAAAAAATACAAAAAGCAACGTACACGGACCCTAACGGATACAAATGGTTTCAGCGTCTCCGGCGTAAATAAATCAACTCGACTGGTATCACATACCGTGGGGTGATTTGTGAAGGACACCGTGACTTGTATCGCTTCTGTTGATGAATAGCCCCAACAACGTATCTGAACCGCTGTTTGTTTGCTGTGTGTCCTCTCGCTGGGTGGTCTGGCTCAGCGACGAGGCTTCTGTGGGAGAGGAAGCATGCGGTATTACAGTTTCCTCTGCGCGCACTCGCCAGTCCGGTTTGGTGCGTGTGTTATTGATGTGCTGTTGACATGTTCCTGTGAGGGCAGTCACGCTCCAGTGGAACCCGCTCCTGCAACGCACCTGTTGCTGACCCTGGCAAAAAGATAATGTCCTCACTCTGCAGAAAGCAGCAGGGATTACAGTGCAGTAAAAGACGACAGTTTTAGTGAGTCTATTTATTTAAAAAACCTTCAAACCCCCGTCTTCATTTTATCGCTTCCTCTTCGATCATCTCTGCTATGTTTCTTTTCACATTGAGAAATGCTGAGCAGAAACCAGAACTCCACCTGGGACATAATTGAATAGTTGTGAAAAGCAGAGAACGGGCCAACAATACAGATAATGCTGCACCACATAGACCATTAGCCAACTTGTCTGCTTACACATTCTGCCAGCACATATATTTTCTCCCTCTCGTGTTATTCTTAGTCCCCGAATGAGCAACCTTGGATTTGGCAAACTACATTTCCCGTGAACTCTCCCCGTGTCAATAAGCTCAGCACCAGGAGATGGTTTTGAACTTAATAAATTGACAGTCAGACAGTCGAAGAAACAGAGAGGGTAAAGTATGTGATTTCTTTCAACAGCCCCTTGTCTAAACAATGACTGAAGGCATTATCAACTTCAGGCCAACAGATAGCAGTAATATACCACTGAGCCACTGTTACTGGAGGGCTGTGCAACCACGTACACACACATTTAACAGGTGCCACAAAGATTACAGGGAAAGTTAAGTCTGAGTCTATATGATACATCGGTCTAACATTTATGAGATATATGCCTTGTGATTTCAATGTTTGAATGGAGAAAATTACTTCAATCGCTGGGTACTTCTATTTTAAGAAGTTAATTAACCAAGAAAAAAACTAGCTTTGGTCTTTGCATACTGTGTTATTATTGATTAGCATATATAAATCCAAGTGCTCGACATAGACTAATACTAATTCCTCTGATGGCTTTTTGTCAAATGGTCTCTTCCAATTACAGTCTTTGCTCCATTCCCAGAATGTAGAGGGGAGGACAAGAGGGGGAAAAGCAATGACTCAAACAGATGGCTATTTCACAATCTGTTGCTTTAAGATGTGCAGTGCTCTTACCTTTCAAGAAAACATATTACATCACTTTACTTTGAGCAGAGTTTGCTAAATGTTTTGAGCCAGCTTGATCCAATACTCAAGGGAGGACACTGTTGGTCCACCCACTTTGGTCCAGACTGAATTATCTCAACAACTGTTGGATGATTGACATGATGTTTTGATATGCATGGTCCCCAGAGGAAAAAGCCTACTGACTGTGGTGATCCCCTGGCTTCTCTTAGTTCCACCATGAGGTCCACATGTGTGCTTTCGAGTGAAATGTCTCAACAACTGGACAAATTGCTATGACATTTTTATGCAGACGTTCATGTTGACCTCAGGATATATTGCCATCACTTCAGTGATCCATTTACTTTGCTCTGTCATCAGGCAAGTCAAAATTCCACTTCATTCAATAATGTATGACCAAAATGAATGGCCCATCAGTTGCAGCTGTATTTGTACAAATCAGTAAATACTAGCATGCTAGCACGCTAAACTGAAGTTAAAACCTGCGTGTTAGCTTTGTCACTGTGAGTATGTTAGCATGATGACGTCAGCATTCAGCTCGAGTACAGCATCACAGAGCTGCTATGGCTGTATACTTAATTTAGTTGAAGCTCAAAGTACTTTCAATTAGAACTGGAAAGGTGCACTCAGTAGGGTACGTATTCAGCAACAATGTTGCAAAAGAGAAAATGTAACTCATCAAGCTCTCTGCCCATGTTGCAGAGGCTGAGTGGTGGCAACGTACTCAGCAGACTATGTACATTGCCACCACTCAGATATACCGTTTCTTTGGCATATATCTAACTGCTAGCAGTTAGATATATGCCAAAACAAAAACATTGAGCAAACTTTTATTTTGTTTTAATGTCTCTGTACTCAGATTAGCAGGCAGCTGGAGTTCAGCAATGCCCTCAGCTGGGTTTGCCCAGCCGGGGGACGGGGGACTGGATAAGAGTAGCGAGTGAGGAGTCCGCAGACAGTCAATGGCAGAATAAAACAGGAGAAAAAAGAGGTTTTGAGAAAGTCTTGAGGTCCTTGAGCATGCAGCCCTACCTGGCAACCCAAAATAGTATGTTTGCTGCCGTTTGTGGATGGACACGTAGGTGCACACGCAAACACACACACATGACCGATCGCATGATCCTCATGGCATAATTAATGATAATAATTGAGACAATTAGGACTTCTTCCCTTTGAGCTTGCAGACTGCACTACAGAGATAGATAATGATTACATAACTTTAGAATTCAGTGGGACATGTGAATTATTCATTCATTACCCGTAAGCGCTCGGTATCTTATCCTCCTCCTTCGGTGTAGTATTGCATACGTGATCTTCTTCTGAAATGAGTACTACAAATGTATTTTAGAGGAAATTACCACAAAGCTTTCAATTTACTCGAAGGCGTGTCGATCTTTAAAGAGGAAACAATAACAAGAAGATCAGCTCTTCGATCGATCGGACTGAGAAGTCCTTTGTTTGAAAAATGCATATCCTACAGATTGTAGACATAATAACGGGGAATTTCTCCCTGACTGAATAGGAATTTATATGCAAAGAATCAGTTTCCAGATCAAACCTGCACTCAAATAACGCAAAGGGGAGGAGGGAGAGCAGGAAATATCAGGCGATGCAGAGGAAGATGCTTTGCCGTTCTACAACTGGCTGCTTGAAAGTGGGCAGCCTGCTGTAAATCAACACTTAATGTTTAGGAGGCTGGAGGATTCTGGGAAAGCGTGTGACAACAGCAGGCAGCAAAACAGCTTAAATAATCACTCCTAGTTTTTGCTGTGGAAATTACAATAACTGCTGGCCAGACATCCTCACAACAAAATGCATAATCATTCTTCCAGGAAGAAAGCGGAGCAAAAAGACTTATGACTAATTTCCACATCAACTTAATTATTGCGTTATTACAGTGTATGAGACTGTTGTTTAGCTCCGACAGCACTGTTGTAGTACTGCAGATCGGTCTATGTCTCGTCTCTGATTTGACCACATTTTTAACTCTTTTTTTTATGTCAAGACTGCAACTTATGACTATTTGTCCAGATCATGTGGTTGCTCATCGAAAACACAGGAAAAGTCACACATAAAATGTCCCTATGCAATGCCTTTTGATAGTTTTCACATGGTACACTTTCACACACACACACACACACACACATATATATATTTTTTTCCTTTTGTTTTATATGGGAACGTGGATCTTGGAGATTTATTTGAGGAGTCCCTGGTTTGCCTGTTCCACATGTTAACATAAGTGTGTTATGCAGCGAGGGGCGCACGTGTCTTGGTCCTGCATTGATTTTGGTGTTGTCTAGATATGAATTTTACGAAAAAACTGAAATCTTGAGAGTAAATCCAAATAAATAAATTAAATAATTAAATACTTTCAGAGATTGAAGGGGTGAATTTCTCATTGTTTATGAGAAAGAAATGCAAAAAGGACCTTCTACAGTGTTTAACGATGGTATCTGAGGAGTGATAGTGCCAATCTGTTCATCTTCCTCCCAAAAATCTATTCAGCTGATCAACCTGCAAAGAGATACTTCACTTTGACCAGCAGAGGTCAGCAGATACTTGGTAATCAGATGGATGCACCTGAGCTAAATCTGTGCTGTCCATAACATCCCTGTGTTTTCCCCATTTCACTTGGAAACTGACATTATTACAACCCCTTACATCATGTTATGCCCCGTTAACATTTTACCCAAGCACTGAACTGCACACGGCTATCTTAGAGTCTTCTGGAAGTTTGCAGTGGTTTAATGGGCTGATACTGGATCAGCCTCTAATACAGGGGTCACCAACCTTTTTTAAACTGAGAGCTACTTCATGGGTACTGAGTCATACGAAGGGCTACCAGTTTGATACGCTCTTCTGAAATAACAAATTTGCTCAGTTTGCCTTTAGTTATACATTATTAATAATACTCATCTATGTGAAGACACTAATCACGTAAATGATTTCTCACAATAATTAGCAACAATGACAATAAGGAGGGAAACAGATATCACTATTCAGCACTTTAATCTCAGTAATTGTTACATTTTTCGATGATCACTTACATCACTACATTTCATAGGAAAAATGTCCCATTTTCACTAGCCACTGACAAACCCCATCCAGATAAAAACTAACAGCTGCGCTGTACTGCTGCTGTCCACGGACTCGTCGCACTGGATGCTAAACCAGCTGCACTCTGCCAGATCCCGGTCCAGCTGATCGGCCAAATTACCAGACATATCTGACACTCGTCTAGCCATCGTAGATGCACCCAGTTGGACGTCAGAGAGAGTGGAGATTAGATCGGTTCCATTTTTCTCGTCTTTAAGTACAGTGTTAGCAATTATCATCATTGCTTCTTTGAAAACTTCTCCGTCTGAAAATGCTTTCTTCTTCTTGATCAGAAAATGTGTAGCTCTAAACGAGGCTTCGGTTGCTTTTTGTGACTTTTTCGCCGGCCTCGTGAAAAAAGACTGTTGCTTACCCAAAGCTGCCTTTAGCTCACGGGCTTTTTCTGTCCGTAGTGCACTTCCCGGTGGGTAGTTAGCATGGTAGCTTTTGTGACATGTAGTGAAGTGTCTCTCCACATTGTGCCGTCGCCACAGTCGCCCCGCAAATGAGACACACGCAAGTTTCTTTCAGTCGTACCTACCATCTTCGTCGCGCCCGTGCCCGCTAGCTTACTCTCCACGAGCACTGGTTTTGTCTCGCGCAAAATACTTTTGAACTAGAGTAGGTCAGAGTTCACCTAAACTTATCTAAACTCATGTATAATAAACATATTTTTAAGATATTGTCATTTTTAAATATATATAAATGCATGTGTGATTTAAAAAGAATAGCAACAGAATAAAATTTAATTTCAGACGCAGCTCTCAAGTGCTATTTTTAGAACAGGCCTGCGGGCGACTCATATGGTCGTTGGGGGCTACCTGGTGCCCGCGGGCACCGCGTTGGTGACCCCTGCTCTAATAGGTTTCCCATCTCTGTTCCTCCCATCAAGTGTTACTCAACACCTTCCTGGACAGCAGCAACTACATGTTTCACCAGAAATGTTTATCTGAAAGTTATACGGTAAAGAAAACATGATCTTTGACATCGTGCGCGAGTCGGTGCACTCACGTTACATAACTGGTGCCTTGTTGTGACCTGTCTTGTGTGCAATATTGTGCATCTTTCACAGCGGCACTCTGCTTCAACCGAGCCCTCTGCAGCGCACGAGGCGGTATGGGGGGGTGGGGGGGGGGGGGGTGGGGGGGGGGGGTGAAAGCGAGACCTGCAGGGCTGTCTTGTCACATGCCGTCACCTGACTGTGAAGGGCGAAGTGTGTATGTGTGTGTGTGTGTGTGTGTGTGTGTGTGTGAGTGTGTGTGTCAAAGAGCACAGGGTGCTGTTACAGAATGTGCTCTGCAGTTGTATTCTTTATTGCTGGAATTGCCTCTGCCTCTCAGTGAGGTGGGTCATGTGGTGATGGTATGCAGCGGAACGTCCAGCTCTGGAGCCGCGGCTGCGACGTCACCGGCCTGCTGACTACTTGGCCGCTGGAGAGATTTGTCTATGTTTGGAAACTAGTCTTAAACTGAGTAAGGATGCTAAAGGACTCGCACCCCAGTCAGTGCAAACTGTGGCTTTCTGACCAACATGAACTATGACTATGTGGACATTTCAGTAAGTTATTATGTAACAGCTCATGTAACATGCTGGTCTTTCCAGTGACGTTCAGCAGCAGCGTATCGCCTCTCCTGTCTGAAGGGCAACCTCTTCAACAGGGCGTCCTGAGAAGACTCCACTTTTCCTACTTCACCCTTCTTGCCCTTGCTTTTTTTGCAAACCGACCGAAGTTGACTCACATGCATCTCCTCCCTCTGAAACTATGGAGTTCGTCTGTCTTTTTAACCGAAGGCCGTCCACAGCCTGCAACTAAAGAATTACCCGATACTTATCTGCCCCCCCTCTCCCCTTTTCATAACACACAACTTTTACATTATGTAATTTCTTTGTTGAAGTTGCACATTTGGTAACAGTCCTCACCAGGAGGTTAAAATACAACGTAGCCTTAAAAAAGGTCATTGTGAAACAGCAGAAGCTCCATTATTCACGGGCCGGATTCAGTTACAGTAATTTGTATCTATCAAACACTTCCATTTAGCGTGAAGCAGAACTGGCTGTGGCTTTCTTTGACGCTTATATCATGCATGAGCAAAGAAACACCAAAGATACCTCCCTATGTGTCCGAGTCACACAGAGGGACAGAGGGCGAGAGGGGACGGCTGATGGATTCTTCCCATTTCATTTATACACATACACACCACCTGTTTCCAGTGTGTGCATGCAAAGCAGGAACGTGAAGGGAAGACATGCCGTACTCTGCAGAGCATTCTGCCTTACAGTAACAGCAACCCGCTGTGTCAGATTTCAGCGCACCAAGGCAGTCGGTGCATTGTCCGGCTGCTGTGTTGTATTGTGTGTCAGAAGTTCAACTCGGAACATTTCCCATCCTTGCTTTTCAAAGCTCTCATCTTTCAGGCCGAGCACTGAAAAATAAGTATCAATTGCAGCCTGCAAAGAACAGTTTGAGATTGCAGATGCGAAACATCCGAGGGTGCTTTTCTGAGTGTACTTTTGCTTAAGAATTAGATTAGGGACCTTTTCTCTCTACTCTTTAGAGTAAAGCATTGTTTTTTTTTTGCTTGCATGTCCTTTAAAGTGACACACGTGTCCCTTTTGGTCCCAGGAGGATAAGAGCATTGTAGCCTTTCACTGTGTAAAAAAACATTTAATGCACCAAACACTTTCACCTCCCCCACACTGAGAGTGGGACGTGTTTACTGACTCATAGCTGAGGTGGGCCTTCGTATCTGTTTGCAGTTTACGCAAATGCTTCTTAATCAGCAGTAAGAGACACACACGTGCAGCATTTACAATAACATGCTAAGCCCACATACAGTAATACAGTAGTACATGCTTTCCACCAGAGCGAAATAATTAGGCACAGCGGGGTGGAGCTGAGCAGAGGTGGAGGGAGGAGTGGAGGTAAATAAATGGAACAAAGAAAATGGTGCAGGACATTCTGACCCAGAGGGAAGAGAATGTAACACCAGGCTAGAGCAACATTGTGAGTCTGTGCTGTGGTCTGTGCTGTGGCCCCATGCCAAGACTGTCAAAAGATCACAGGGACACAAGTGGTTGTGCACACACACAAACACACACACATACACGTACATGCAAACCAATTTGAATAACATTGCGCACACTCACAGTTAGCAATGTTCTCCGAATAGAGCAGGAAAGGAGATCAATAGCTATTAGAGGGCACTGTGAGGTTGTATTTCTCTCTCTTCCCTCTAATGCATGCCGGCCAAGATTTGATTCTGTGAAAACGCATAGCCATTTCTTTTCAGCTGCTCACTTGCTTTTACAGTAACAACTAAGTATTACCAGCAGCACATTTCCTCAGTGTTCGGTAAGCTATATTTGTTTTAATACCATTTTGCCATTTAAACAATAACACTGAATGTATAATCGTAACAGCTATTTGGCAATATTGCTCCAGAAGAGGGTCAACAGGGGAAGATACTCAGTGTCCCTGTGAGCACATGTCTTTCTTTTATTACTGATTTACAGATAGCAACTCTCAAAATAGCCACCTAGTGGAACCGGTTGCCTTGCTTTGGACATGTGGCCATAGCACATGTTCAAAAAAGGGACTTTTTTAGGATGCATGAAAAATTGGATGTGGGCCCAATTTTTTAAAATTATTATTATATATTGCCTGCTCAGAGGAAAATGGGCAGTTTTTCTATCACACAGCTGACTTTCTAAATGTGGTCAGTCTGGTATTTTGGATGTAGAACAGAGCCTATTAAAAGGGTCGCCCGATGAAGCACAGCTGATCACAGTGTACTTGCACACCGTGCTTGACCTTTATACGGGCGGGACTCAGGAAGAGTAAGATGTTCTTTGGAATCAGCTTTATTGAAGTGTGATACAAAGTGCAAATATTTGCTGTATGACCACAATCATGACTTGCAGAAACAGACTTTCAGATGAATCATGATTTGCATTTCTGTTGAGAGAAAGTGACCAGTGCAGGAAAAATAAGAAAAATATGAGCGGTGAATAAAATTGCCAAAAGAGAGATTTCCAAAAAGAATGCTGTCTTCGGTGTAAATACTCCATGTACAGTCATTATAGTGAAAAAAAAATGTTTTGTCAAATGCAACAATCCCTGCTCTGTTTTGAGCCAGTGTTACTACCCACAATGCCGCGTGTGCCTTTCCATCTCTATAATATAACTAATATGTTTTCATAAACCCGGGGATGCACTTCACACACACACCTTCCAGCTAATCCCACATATACGGAAAAACGTCAGCCACTACAGCTACTATATATATATATATATATATATATATATATAGATACACACACATTGCTATAATGTTTATAATGTTGTTCCCGTATTCCACGTGTCAATGAGGAGGTGGAAGGTCAACCGGTAGCAGGCCGAGGGGTCACGGGGTCAGAGGTAGGTCTCTGTATTGTAATTTTGCTGTCCCCTGGGCTGTGTGAGAGGGACTAGACAGCTGTCCGGCCCCATAAAGATACATGAACCCTGCCCTGGTTGAGTGCAGACTAGACCTCTTCTGGCTGGAGCCTGTTTTCATGTTTTCAGATAAAACAAGAAAACTGATCACACAGCTGTGCAACTATTGGTTTGCACATGTAGTTGTTCTGTAACGCGCACAAACCACCCGGCCTCGTGCTCCCCCACCCCTTTACTCTCTTATATGTGGCGTCATAAACAAGAGTCTTTATGCAGTATGTGTCCGTTAAGGGTTGGTGCTCTGTGTCTGGTGCAGCTGTTGTATCTCCCGAAAGGCAAGAGGAGGAGGAAAGGGTCTCTGCCCTGTACTGTCTGCATAGTGCTGCTGCTGCTGCTGCTCCTCTCTCTCTGCCCACAGCTCAGGTTTCACAGCCCACACGCCTGAATCACACAGTCACCCATGAAACACGAGTGTGCGTGCACTTGCACACACGCATGCACACTTTTTCATACCCCCCAGAAATGATTCACGGTTACCCCCTCATTTCCCCCAGGGAGCAGTGACTCAGGGTGAGAGGAGAAAATGAAGAAAAGGACAGACCAGAGAGCATGAGTGGAGCGCTGCAGCGATGAGCAGTTTGGCCTTCAGTGCTTTGAGGAGGCAGCAGGCGCTCCGTGCAGCGAAGCTTCTGCCGAGCATGAGCTTCATGATGCACAATGCCGGTCTTAGTCACCACAGCAACTGTTCCATGGCGCTCCGCAGAGGGACATTTTCTGCAAGTGACAGCCCTCATTGTTTCATCAAGTGTGTGTTTCATTCCCTTTACGGGCCTTTGTAACTGCATTGGTTTCCAGGAATTAACATTGTATTATTTGAAAAATGTAAAAGGGAAGTTACAAAAAGCACGAATTGTTACAAAATAAAATTGTTCATACATGTGCAGGACCACAGGTGGTACATTAGGGTTAGAGTGATAACAGCAACACAAAAGCAGAGCAACATCTGCTTGGGAGGCAGAAAGAAAAGTCTAATTGCTGTTTTGTAAGAGTGTTTTATGTAAAGCTTTTTTATGTTAAGGTTTTTTATGTATTTTTATGTATGAGTGTTCTTGTCTTTCTTGTTTTAGCTGTTTTATCTACATTTTTACAGTTGTCATTGCTTAGGAAATGCCACAGGGGTATAATCCAACATCACTGAACAAACGCAAGCAATGCTTACTTTCACACTCACACATGCACTCACATGCACACACAGACTTGACATAACTACATTTTTTTCTTTTCTTTTGTTGTCTATCTTATGCATATTTCATTTTATGTTTGTAAAATTTTAAATATTATATAGGTGGAGGCTTCAAATAAGCCAAGTTGGCTTTTGTCTCTTCCTGCACTAATATCATTAATCTCTCTGTTTTTATTTTATTGTATGAATTGTGCAAATAAATAAATAAACATGCAGGTCACTCAAGCGAAAAAAAAAGGAAATTCCAAAAAATTACTTTGTTTCTGTTTTAGTTCACTAAATGATAAGAAAAGGGTATCAGAACTACTGTATGCAAAAAAATACCCAACTTGACTGATTCAAAGCCAAACTGAGCGAGCAGCATTTCTCAGATTTAGCTGTCATATGTGTGTTTGTGTTTATAACTAAAGCACCTTGTCATAAAGAAAAGGGCTGACCTTTTGATCTCTTCTGATCTGAGGTCAGGAAAGTATCTTTCCCCACATGTCACATTAATTACTACATGATAGAAGCAACAGTCTCTTGCAAAGTGGTCCTAATTGGTGCAGCTATGAGCTGGCAGTGTGACCTTTTCAGACGGGTGAGTCAGAGTGTGTAAAGTGCAGCACCTTAAAACATGGCCGGACCACATGATGAGAGAGAGAGAGAAAGAGAAAGAGAGAGAGAGAGGGGGGGGGGGGGAGAACCTAACAGCAGTTTGGTTATGACTCATCGTCTCTTTCTCTCGGGGAGGCTTTCAACCCATGGGTAGGTGTGTGAATGTCGGCGTGCGTGGTACAGCATGCAGTGAGTCTTTCAGTGAGAGGATCTGCACCATCTAACGTCAAATAATGTAATGCAATGTTTTATATCTGAGCTTTTTTAATCGCGTTGAATGAACATTACCAATCGATAGTGGAAATTTCCAACTTTGGAATGAGGCGTAGGCCTCGACTGCGGTGCCCATGATGTCTTGTTGGGAAGAGAGCGCCGAGCAGAGTGGAGTTTCCTTCGGTGGAGGAATCCCCCCTCGCTGCAACCTGGTTCCTTTCTCGCACACACCCACACATACAGTACTTACAGTGCAGCTGTTTAGACTCACCAATGCTTGTAATGGAATATTTAATGAATTTGACTTGCATGTATATGGAATACATCTGTTTGCTGTCCTGCAGTCTGACATTACTGATGTTGCTATTGCACTTGTAAAGGTGCAAATGTGTTCAAACTAACTTTTTGATCCTGACTCTTAAAAAAATGAATGAAATGTTTTCAAGCTTTACTAAGTAACTGCCAACACCTATGGTCTCAAACCAGTATCTGTTACCTAGATCTCAGTGACATATTGGTGTCCACGCTGCAGCAGAGGGCCAAAAAGACATAGGTCATCATTGGCTTGTCCCCTTCAATGGAGTATGATGACCTCTGACCCGTCCGCTCGCACCACCACTTATTGAATCAGGCCGAGAATCAACCCCCGAGGAAAAAGTGAAAACTGGCCCCGGATCAGCTTCTGTGACCATGTTAGGCTCTTGCCCCTGCAGCCAGCGCGGCTGCCAGTGTGGAGGAAGTGAGCGCGATGATTATCTGACTGACAGGAAACCCTTTTGTCTCCGGGGTTATCTGGCAGTCCGCGGAGGAGATGACGTGGAGGGCAGAAAGGCCATTTCATCGGCACTGCGGACAACGGTTGCTAGTTTCCTGTGGACACACCCCACAACCAAAGACTTAACCTTGGTGACATACATGGCTGGCATTGCCTCAAAGCGCACTGCCAAGGTTTACTCTTAATCTTTCAGGTCAAACTGAACTTCCATTAGCCCAAAACAGCATCATGAGGCTGCACGCTGGCTCTCTCTGGCTTTCTGCCTCTTCCATCTTCCCCCAGTATACCTTCTGTATTATTCATTCCTAACTGTCCCTCTGGTCTTTCTGTTTGTGTGCAGCACTTGGGTCCAGACATAATGGGACCCCACAGTGTATACAGAAGCCACCTCGGTGGTCTAGCACATGCTCCAGTTCTCTTTTGCATCTGTTGCTCCTCCACATCAGCTTGGTTTAGACTACATTTATATATTCGTTTTTATAGTATATTAACTTAAACATGAACACGATGTAACTTTGATTGATTGTCATGCCAAATTTGCATGGGCTTAAAAGACACCACCAAAACCAGATCCAGAATGCAGCAAATGCATTTTCAAATATTACAAAACATTCATAATTTTCCAGGAAAGCACATTAACTGTAAATGTAACTCAATATTCCATCCTGTACACCAAAATATTACGGGATTTCAGCTATTTTGGGGAAAAAAAACATCTCCCTAAAATCATCATAGGATGTAAAGTGCAATACAACACATGAGGGAAAAGCAGACTCATTTTCCATTTTTCCAAGATCACACAGCTTAAACGATCTGTTTTCCTCCTGAACATTTTTTTTTCCTCTGCCAACCTCAGTGGCCAGAGGCCGAGTACCTCTTCTTCATTGTGCAACTACGGCACTTTGGCTTCTAAATAAGTGCGGCATATGATTCATCTTCAGCGTGTTCCTCCGTCACCGCCAGCCATTCGACAGCGCCCCGCCAAGAGACTCTGGGCTTCCTTTATCATCTCTAAATTAAGATTGAACACATCTTGACATTTGAGGAACATGTTCAAAACATGTTCAATAATATCTAATACGTAACAACACTGCCTGTGGTCAAACACATGGGAGAGGGGGCCCACCTGTTTTCGTGGTGAGTCTGTGTGCAGGTGTCTCTGACAAGAGACTGCATTGGGCCTGTTTGTGATTTGCAAAGCCACAGGGGAACCTTTTGTCTGCATGTGTGTGTGTGTGTGTGTGTCTGTGTGTGTAGCTGGCAGATTAGTGGTTTGTCTGGGCCTGTGAGTCTGGTGGTAGACTCTTGTAGTTTGGAGGGCTGACGCTCCTCGCGCAAGATCGCAGGTGGCCCCCGATGTCGACCACAGACAGACACAATCAGCACCAGACATCGCAACCTCTTTTGAGCAGCAGGATGGGCCTGCGCCCCTCAGCTGCAGGACCGTTTCAGCCGCTTGTGTGAGCGAGAATCACGCCGAAATACACCAGCTAACACGTCAACATGAGCGAGCTATTCTGTTGCAGCCCTTCACCTCTGACCTTGATGAGATGCGCGAAGAGAGTTTCACTACAAAAGATCGATAAAGTATCACATCATATTTAATCCCGCTCCTGTGATTTCACCCTCTTTTAATCTCTTTGTCGCACACGGGCGAATGAAGACTCCTTTCCCTCTGCCGGTGCATCTGCCTGACACACGCCTCAGCCGCTCCTCTAAGCTGATGAAATGGAGTTTTAAGACCGCGAGAGGGGATATGCTGACATTGAGGAGATGCTTTGTTTTACCCATAATGCTGCGGCAGGTGGAAAGGCTCACTAATCCCATTAACAGAAGTTCTTCATCTAATCTAACGGCAGACAGACGGTGATGGAAAGCAACACCCGGAAAACACGGGGTCTTTGTGGAGAGGCGCATGCCTCCTTTCAGTTAAAAACTCATAACATCTTCAGAAAGAAGATGTCAGCATCAATACACATGTCTTTTGCTTTCCTTTGACACTCATCGTGTGTCCTTCATAATGAATGTTTTGCAGCTGAAGAACGGTTTGGATATCTACTGTTAAAAGTATGGTGTTTAAAACTGTGCATAATATAAATAATCCATCGTGCACAGACTTCAGCTGTAAACAAGGCTGGGCTGTGTAAGGTCTCTCTCAGTCTATTAAGAAGGTTGCAGTAGGACATCATCCTGAGCGCCCGATGCCCTTAAAATATACAGCTTTAGCTGCACCGACAGCTGAGGGCACTTTATCACTGCAGCTTTGATCTGCTGTTTTCAGTCTGCAAACGACAATTTCCCAATGTTGCTCGCGTGTGTGGGTTCAGGAATCCGACATGAAACGACCCTTCTTGTGTTTTGGACTTTACATGTTAAATCTGCTGCAGAGCTCTGCGTGTCTGCAGTGTGGTCACACATCCACGTGCATGTATATCATTTTTTTCCAACTCGCAATTTAGAACAAAGACGCCTAATCCCATGCTTTTCAGTCAGAAAATAAATAAAGATCCATGATTACTGGTGCACCGGCAGTAAAGTGTTTGCATCTGTGTGTTTGCCCATGCTGTGCCGTGTCTGTGTTTGTTTGTTTTTTTGCTTCGTCTGGTTTGGAGTTCAGGGACTTGGGCGATGTACTCTACAGGTGTCTAGCACATAGAGACCTGCTGCTGTAACTGAAAATGCATTCTTCACACACACCCGCAAACAGACTGTTCACAAGTATACACACACACACACAGATACAGGGACAGACACACACACACCCTCAGGCAGATGGTTCACACACACCCACTACCGAATTTCCATTCACATGCACATGTATGCCTGCTCTGCCCAGACGTTATAAACGCGTGTTGTCACTACACAGTGAGGTTCCATCGGGATGGGCAGCGGTGTCTGGTCTCACAAACTGAAGAGCTTTTATGTTTATGTTTCACTCAGCACTTCAAAAATGACTGTTTCTTTTCTTTATTTCCCTCCAGCTACAAGTCTGAATGAAACTGATCTCCACCCTGCGAGGACTCCCGTACTGTGAGTCAAAGATGCACAGACACTCATAGGAGTATCTGCAAATGACACCACCATGGTGTCTGAGCCCCGTTGAAGTAGAAAACAAAACCTTTAAATGGGAAGGGATGCAGACAGACAGTCATACAGTTAAATAGATGTTAACTGTCACATCCAAAGCCTGTTATTTGGCAAACTGCAACCGCCCAAGCTTGCTTTTACCCGAAGAATTACAGCTCCAGAGCACAGCACGCGCAGTCACAACTTGCAGTTTCACAAATTACAAGATGGTCTGTCCAGTATGGTTGAACAAGCTTGGCAGATCTTAATTACTACAAAAAAGTAGCTGACCGACGTTTGACACTTCTTCATTTTTGACTTCTGCCCCATAACCTCGGTCACATGGGACTGATCCAGGACCAGCAAGGAGCAGGCTCTGATAACTTTAGGCAGCGCTTGATTTAAAAACACTGATAGCCAGAGATGGAAACCACGAGGTGTGGTTGGCTGGAAATGGAAGAAATAGACGCTTAAAAAAAGGAACCGAGGCTCCAGAAATAAATTCTTCCAGGCCAGGACAGAATAAGACTCCCAGGATAAGTATACAGGGGAACAACACAGAAACATCTTAGGGGACATTTCCTGCGCTGTCATCCACTTAAAGTAACACTTATTCCTTCTCTGGCTGCCCTACATTCACTGCAGACAGACAGATAATCCACCGTATTCAGGTAAGAGGATCTGGTTCTCTCCAGTTGGTTCTGAGCAAAAGCAAGAATCTAATCTTAACGTTGCTGCAAAAAGAAATGCAGATGCCGCTAATAATGGAGTCACAGTGTGCACGATGAGGAAGTGCGCTCAGAGACTTTGGATAGTAAATCACCTTTACGTCACGTTCTTTGTTTTGTGTAATCCACATGCAAAATAAACACAATTTGTGTACATTCCCCGACCAACACTGTATTCTTTTTTGCAGGTTCTAGAAAAACAATCGAATAAATACACGAAAAATATACTTAATTTCTCTTTTTTTATGTTTGAATTGGGGGGTGGGTTTGGCCGGATATTATAGTTATTATCAAGTTGCTTGATGCTTATCTTTTTTTCTTCATTTCTGAGAACGACTGTAAGTGGTCACAATAAAAAATAAAAGATTATTTCAATAAAAGAAGGCCAATGTGCTTATGTTATGCTTTTGGATTTTGTTCAGCTCTATTATATAGTACTTCCACTTTTCAGAATGCAAGCCTTAAAAAAGTTCTCGTTTGAATATTTGCTACTACCACCAAGATCTGCATTACTGATGAAATCGAAGTAAAACTCTCATAGTGACACATATTTAGCTCTCAGTTTATATCTCCCTGTTTCTTTTCTCTTTTTCTGTCACCCTCCATCATTCTCTCTCTCTCTCTCACTCTCTCTCTCTCTCTCTCTCTCTCTCTCTCATACACATGTGTATTGTCCACCTCCAGCCATGTGTGTGAGATGGCTGTTTAGAGTGTCTCCATTGCATCCTGCTGTTAATCCACTTCCCCCTGAAACACTTCCCTTTCCCTTCCCAGATATATCAACTGAAGCTCCGGCTAACCATACACACACACACACACACACACACACACACCAAACCCAGCAGAAATGAGCCACTTGTTTAGTCTTCCCACACATGCATGCATCGACACTTTCATAATCATTTGCATCTATGTGATATTTGCAGCTTTGCCTGTGTTTTGAGTATCAATCTGAAATCTGCTCTCCGAGTGGTTTCGATCCATGCGTTCATACAAAAAGCTATGAAGCGCTCATCTTGCACACTCCGGATGCGCACAGATTCAAAGGCAATGCTCCATGTTCTCATTCGACTCGATCCACCTCCTGTGTCGCTTCCGTCTATTTTAGGTGACACCTTTGTGTACATGGATGTAGGTCAAATTGAGCACTCATGTATGGAATCTAGACCCGTTTGAGCATGGAAGCAGGTCAGTCGAGCAGTAATGTATTGGCCCAGGTATCTCAACCCACATCTCCTCTTTTTGTGTTCCTGCTGGGAAAACAGAGAAAGGTGGAGAAACCAGTGAAGTATGGGATGTCACAGCGCCTTTGTCTTCCTCTTGTCTTCCCTAAAGGTGTCACGCTCAAAAAACCAAACATGTAAGCATATTGGATGTCAGGGCAACTGTATTTTTCCACTCTGTCTTCACCAATCCTAAATCCTGAAGCAGGGTTTTCCAGGTCAATGCATCATCTTGCATGTCCTTGCAAGGCTTTACGCCTTGACACGGAGACATCCCAGTAGAGTAAAGTTCAGCTCCTGCATGAATTGCATTCTAAAGAAAGCACTCACTGGTGGGGAAGTGTTATTATGCATTCACAAACTACCCGTTCTCTTGCAATTACTCTCTCTGTTGTTACTGTACATAATATCAACCTTCTTGGTCAATTAGCATGCTTAAAGGACGGTTTAAGACAGCAGGGTAGTAGCAGTGTACTCAAGACCGGAGAGAAGGGCTCCTGTTTCAAGCCAGCTCGGATTCTACCATTTACAAAGCACTGGCAATAGAATATAAGAGCTCCATGCCTGCCCTATAATACACAGACACTGTAATTAGAGAGAGGACGAGCTTTTAGATGATGAATTGTCTTTTGAGGTAGTTCAAAGGAAAGCTATTGCAGCTGCATTGAGCATTGAGGCACTGGGAAACAAACCTTAAAGGGAAGGTCGTCCGAACCATGATGGTAAATGTTGTCAATTGAAGCAATACATCTTTTCAGCGTTATATTGATCGAGAATAGTGAGTTCCCCTGCTCGTGGAGCGGTGTGGGCAGGGCCTTACCAGGATGCAAGCTTCTGACGCCGCAGAACTAGTTTGCAAAACAAGCAAAGGAATTTATATTTCTTTATTTACTTTTTTTTACACAAATAAACTTACAATAGGTTAAGGAAGTTCTGTTTTTAAGCAGCATTTCAACAAGGACCACGCTAGATAGTTGGTTTCCAAAATGGTTTATTATCGAACCTGTTAGGTTCTCGAAGCGGAGAAAGAGTGAGGGATGAGGGATGTGGGATGGGGGATTAGGGATGAGGGAAGAGGGGGAGGGATGGGGGGAGGGGGTGCGGGATGAGGGTTTGTGGTGCGAAAGTCGAAGGCGGGCGATGGGAGACCGCCGTGGCGTCGGGGGTGTTAGAGACTGAGTGGGGGCCGTCTCTTCAGTGGCTCTGGATGTCAGAGTCCCCCCGTCGTTCCTGCTGGAGGGAGGGAGGGAGAGAGAGAGAGAGAGAGAGAGAGAGAGAGAGAGAGAGAGAGAGAGAGAGAGAGAGAGAGAGAGAGAGAGAGAGAGAGAGAGAGAGAGAGAGAGAGAGAGAGAGAGAGAGAGAGAGAGAGAGAGAGAGAGAGAGAGAGAGAGAGAGAGAGAGAGAGAGAGAGAGAGAGAGAGAGAGAGAGAGAGAGAGACAAGAACGGGGTGGGTGGGAGGGATGTGGAGACAGAGTCACGGAGGATGTGGACAGGTTAGTCTCATTTAAATACCCCGGTGCGCGGGGGACGAGCTGCGTCGGGGGCGTGGTCCCTGTTCCTGAACTAAGTTTAATAAAACACCATTTCACTAACAAGGACCACGCTAGATAGTTGGTTTCCAAAATGGTTTATTATTGAACCTGTTAGGTTCTCGAAGCGGAGAAAGAGTGAGGGATGAGGGGAGAGGGAAGAGGGGTAAGGAATGAGGGATGAGGGATGCGGGATGAGGGATGAGGGATGAGGGATGAGGGGTAGGGGGTGAGGGCTCTTCAGTGGCTCTGGATGTCAGAGTCCCCAAAAGACAGCATCATGAAGATAAGTTTCGGTGGGCGTTCCTGATGACGTTAAGGTCGGAGCGGATGTAGGAGAGGTATGCGGGGGAGGACCAGCGGCCAAGCAGTTTGATGAGGTGGTCCAGGACTCCCTGGCTAGCGGCGGTGGAGGCGGCGCCGATGCGAAAGGAATGGCCCGAGTATGATTCGGGGGGTATTCCGGATCTGCATAGGATCGTGCGGAGGTGGTGGTGAAACCAGGACCGTGTGGCCCCCTTACCCGTCTCTGTGATGAAGAGGGGGACACTTCCGGAGGTTCGGCCGGTGGATCTAAAGTTTAAGTAGTCTAGAATAGGCTCGTACGGGCTAAGGAACGAGCCTAGCCGGAATAGGTAGATTAATTGGGGTGGTTGTTCTTGCTGTGCTTAAGCTGATAGGTTATGGTATCGGGGGGATGGATTGAAATGTCGGACAGGGTTGCGTGTCGTGCAGGCTGGTGGTCAGAGCTCTGCGCGGTGAACTCCGAGCAGCGCAGGAAACCGAAGAAGGCCAGCAAGAACATAGACTCTAATGTTTTATCCGTGAATGGAGACAGGTAGCCTGACCGGAGCGTGTGGATGCAACGGGCCAGGAGGTCCGAAGTGAGGGGCAGGCGACTAGGCGTGGGGCGTGGTTCCGCCTTGCTGAGACCTTTAAGTAGCATTGCTACGTGTGAGTGGGATGTGGCTGGACACGGGGTCCCCGAGGACAGTTTCGTGAAGAAATTAATGCTGCTTATGTAGACTCTGATGGTGGTAGGCTTAATTCTGAGGAGGGAATGCGCGTGAGTGATGAAGTGCGTGAGGGTGAGAATGTCGAGCGACGGGAATGGCAGGCTATGGGAGGCGTGGAAGGCTTTGAAGCTCTTCCATCCAGTAAGGTATGATGAGAGTGTTCGAGGAGCGACGCTATTGAGGATGGCGTCTCTGGAGGCGGAGGCCAGCTGTTCCAGTCGAGGGTTTAGAGAAAAATCGTGGCTGAAAACGGTGGGACCGGGGTTGGCCGTGGGTCCGCGGCTGGTGCTAATCGCCTGAATTTCTGAAACGAGAAGCGCGAGAGTGAGTCGGCGATGGCGTTTTTGTGGCCCGGAATATGAATGGCTCGGATAATGAACTGGTGCTGGGCCGACACTAGGGTAAGTCTCCGTATAAGTAGCATGATGTCTAGGCAGCGGGATCGTCCTTTATTGATGATGTCTACGACTGCGCTGTTGTCGGAGTATAAGGCTATGGTTCTTTTGGACCACTCGTGACCCCAAAGGATGGCTGCTATTATTATGGGGTATGTTTCGGAGATTGCGGAGGAGGGGGTGAGGGATGCGAATTCTGGCGGCCATGGGGCTGAGAACCATTTTTTCCCATAGAGGCCGCCGAAACCGATGGATGGAGCTGCGTCTGTAAACAGCTGTATGTCTTCTGGTGTGGTGATGTATTCATCGTAGAAGGAGATGCCGTTCCAGGAGGAGAGGAACTGTTGCCATAGTTTAAGCTCTGATTTGCACGCTGCATCAAGTGAGACTTGTGCGTGGAGATTCATGACGGAGGTGGTGACTGAGAGGAGGTGTGACAGGAAGGATCTACCCTGGGGAATGATGCGAATGGCATAGTTTAGGTGACCTAGCAGCGAGAGGAGTTGGCGTTTGGTGCATTTAGGGGCCAGGAGGAAGTTTGAAATGATTAAGGATATGCGGTTGATTTTCTCGGTAGGGAGGGATGCTTGAAATCGGACGGAATCTAAAGTGATGCCGAGGAATTCTAATGATGTGCTGGGGCCTGCGGTTTTTTCTGCTGAAAGAGGTACTCCGAGTTCATGGAACGTGGAGGTCAAGGTGTGGAGGCCTAGTGCCGGAGGGGAGGAGGATGGCGTAATGGTGAGGAAGTCATCCAGGAGATGGATGACGTACGGGAGTTTATGGACATTAGTCAGGATCCAGCAGAGTGCTTCTGCGAGGCAGTCGAATATTTTGGGGCTGCTTCTACACCCGAAGGTCAGGCGCACTGCGAAGTAGTATTTGCCCTTCCAAAAGACTCCGAAAAGATGCCAATAGTCAGGGTGGATGGGCATGATTTTAAAGGCGTTGGTGATGTCCGATTTGGACAGCCAGGCGGCGTGGCCGGCGAGGCGGATGAGGGATATGGCGTGGCTAATGGTTGCGTACTGCATGGAGAAGTCCGGGCTGGGGATTAGGCTGTTAATGCTTGGTGTGGAAGAACCGCGGGGGGCTGAGAGGTCTATGGTGAGCCTCTTTTTCCCGGAATATTTCCTGGTAGCTATGCCGATTGGGCTTATCCTGAATGTGGGGAAGGGCGGGCTGGTGAGCGGGCCGATCATAAATCTGTTTTTGACTTCCTGGGCTAGGAGAGTGTCGACTATGTCTG
This sequence comes from Cottus gobio, assembly GCA_023566465.1. NCBI lineage: Eukaryota > Metazoa > Chordata > Actinopteri > Perciformes > Cottidae > Cottus > Cottus gobio. The sequence continues at coordinate 22,285,666 of CM042218.1, read as the reverse complement.
GCTCGGCGTCGGCGGATTGCAGGTTTTTGCACGTAAAGGGATGCTCAGGCTTAACCTGTAAGCCTGGGTGGAAGCCGTCTGTGAGGCCCTGTATGAGGTAGCTTGTGGCCTGGCTGTCGGGGTGGCCTTTGAGGGCGGAAGCTAATGCTTGAATGTTTATCGGTGTATTCAGATACTTACAAGTGTTGTGCTGTACTGGGTTGTGGGGGCAGGTTGGTCTGTTGTGGGCCCCGCCGCAAAAGGAGCAGGTGTGGAGGAAGCGGCAGCTGGTGGCGTTGCAGCCTAGGTCGTTAAAGTTGTTGCAGACCATCCTCCCTCCCTGGTAGAGGACGGGTCTGCCTCGCCTGTCTATGGCCTTGGGGGGAGGCCCTCGGATGGTTGGGCGAGGGGAAGCTGGTTTGGGAATGATGGGACGAGGGGGGGCTGCGGACGGTGGGCTGCGGTGGGTGCCGGGGTTGCGTCTCGGGGGAGGAGGGGGGAGGGGCAGGGATGCCGTGAGGGTGCATGTAGCGGCCGGGTGAGATGGTGCGCCGCAGAGCTCGCAGGAGAGGGAATGGTGAGCTGCAAAGACTCTGCAATATAGCTCTGGGTCGATTGTGCCCCAGTAAGTGCCCTGGTTGAACTGCTGCACTCGACCGGCGGCTTCAGAGGCGAACAGGACGTGGTAAGTATAGAACCCGTTCCCTCCAAAACGCAGGGCAAGATCAAGGATTAACGTTAGATAGTCGTCTAGCTCGGGCCTACGGTCGGGGAACGCGGCGCATATGACGTCTCGATATAGTGAGAATGCGTATGCGAATTCAGTCGTGGTGAGCTCCTTGGTCCGGGTGGGAATGGGCTGTTTTAATTCAATCAGACCGAAAGCGGTGAGCAGTTCTCGTGGGATGTGGGGGTTACCGGTGGACGGGAGAATTAGCTGGGCTAGATCTATGTAGTTACCGGCTAGTATCTGTTGCCTGAGCGTGTGCGACAGGGGGGAAGGCCGAGCGGGTGCTGCCGGGCGTGGTGGAGGTCGTGCTGTGGCTAAAGTAGAGCTGGCGAGCGGAGGAAAATAGGATGGAAAAAAAAACTGTGGGTGAGTGCTGGTGGACCTGTGGAAAAAAGGGGGCAGTTTGTGGTGGGATGTTAGTGTTAAAAACATTTGGGTCATGGGAGGAGGGGGGTCGAGAACAGGAGGAAATGAAAGGTTTTGGGGGAAGGCCCAGCCGCGGGTCCCTGCTGGTGGAGCGAGGGTGGCCCAGACTGGGAGGGCAGGAAGGAAGGAAGAATGAGATGCGAAGGGGTAGGGGGGTGCGTATGCGTGGGGTAGAAGTGCCGGCTGTGTGAGGGCGGCTGCCGTGTTCTGAGCGGGATGTGATACGACCTGACCGTCGAGGGGTGGCTGGACCTCGCGGGCCGTGCTGTGCATGATGACGTCACGGGAGGGGCGGCTGACTCGGCGCTGGGACTCCGGAAGTCGATTGGTGCCGCTTCGAGCGGCCGTGAAAAGTTGGAAGAGGTGCGCTTTCCTGTCAGAATGCCGGAACGGAATGTTGAGCTCGGTGGGGGCTGTTTTTAGTTGTTGGACCGTCCACCTGGATGTGCTGGGCGAGTGGAGCCTGGCGGAGCGTCGACGTGGAGGGCGAGGGTCTCGGTCGTTCAGGTCGTGGCGCTGGCGGCTGGATGTCGACCCGGTGTGAGAGCGCGGGAGCGGCGATCTCGATCTTGGGCTGGTGGCTCCCGAGTTGTCCTTGGATCTCTGGCTGGGAATGTGGATCGTTGATCGCGGCCGGCCTCGCTGGCGGCGAAGGATGACCGGGGAAAGTAGGATCTCCGGAGTTGTGGGACGAGACGGCTCTATGTCATACAGCTCGTTGTCCGACGGGGTGAGTGACAGTTCAGGTTCCATGTCGGGCGTTCGCTGGCTGCTGTATGCTTCCGAATGTGGAGACAGAGTCACGGAGGATGTGGACAGGTTAGTCTCATTTAAATACCCCGGTGCGCGGGGGACGAGCTGCGTCGGGGGCGTGGTCCCTGTTCCTGAACTAAGTTTAATAAAACACCATTTAGAGCAAACTCAGCTTTCTTGGTCAATAAAGCCAGCATTGCTTCAATCGACTATACATTCACTTTAAAGGTGCCACATGTTTTACCTTTTTTACCTCAAATAAAGTGTGTTGTTTAATATAACATTATTAAATTAATTAATAAAGTGTGTTTTATTTTAGACAAAAATGCTGAACACTGAAAGTGATAAGAACTCAACTAAAGCAAAAAGCAGAACTAAAGACAACTCAAAATTAGGTTTTCATGTAAATGCTGAATCAGCAAAAAGCAGCAAATCATTTGACAGTAACATGACCCAACTCAGCAAAAGTTCTAACTTGCAGCAAATGCAACTTCAACCTTTCACAAACCTTTTAACGAGCCACATAACTGCATGTGTTCTGGCTCTTCCCCTGCGGATATAACAAACACACAGCTTGGGAAGTAGATTGCATTCATCTGCATATAAGTTTTAGAACTCACCGCATAAAAGGGATGCAAGCTTTATTTGTAACTAAACTCCTCTGCTAACGAGGTCATGCACAGATACGTGTGTGAGTCTTTCCTGACCATTATGTGTAAAGTCTGGACACGTGCAGAAGCAACATGTGTGCAACAGTTACTTGTTGCATGCCTGAGATCTACTGTACAGGCTCCGGGTTTCTCCGCTCTTACCTCCTGAAAAAATTAAAAACCACACACAGAGAAATGTGTCATTGTGAAAGTTCTGCTTATCGGAGGGGAAAAACCAGTTCTGAAAGTGCTTTGCTCTCAAAACAGTAGCGTCTCCAAATCCAGGCCGATCAGCTGTTTCTTTATATAGATGCTCTGAATCTGGGCTTCTATATGCTGGATTACCACAAATAGCAATTACAGGCAAACAGTGTGGTAACATGGCATTTGTGTGGAGCAGTGAGGCTTAGAGATATTTCACAATATCAGTCGTGGTGCAGAGCGAGACACTGACTGGTATGACTCCCCATCTATTTGCATGTGAGTAATGTGCTTGCACAAAGCCCTGGGCTGGTATGACTTGCTGTGTGAGTGATTACTTCGAGAGTATAGTTGCTTTGGATTCCTGGACTGAGAGCGAAAGTGTGGGCGGGGAAAGTGAGTCGATGAGGCAGCCTGTGAACAGCTCGAGCCGGTTCAGACGGTTCTGATCCGGATGCATGCGGGAAGGTGAAGTGTAGGCTGGCCTGTTTGGGATGGGGAGTAAATAAAGGTGAAACACCTCAAAGTCAACAGAACAATTCCAACTTACACCGGTGTAATCGGCACACCGCGTTTCTCCACAGCATTTAGTATAATCAGCTTACTTTACACAACCTGCCAAGAGAGTGGCATCAATATAACCTACACAAAAGCATTTGATTGAGAGTAAAGCGTTCATAATACTTGAAAGCATTTAAAGTACACAGTTACATAATCCTTAACAAGTATGTATGTAGGTCTTTATGTGTTGTCAAGTTACAGCAATAAAAGTGTTGGGAGTTGTTTGACAGTGCTCAACTGAAAACGTCTGAGCATCAAAGAATATATACGCATTAAAGGCAACAGTTTATTATTATATATGTCATGGCACAAAGGTGCTTTGTGTCTGTCTGTTATATCCATCACTTTTTCATATTTTACCCTATTCTCCTTTAGCATCTCTTTAAAGTCTGTTTTGTTCTGAGTCAGAAATCTCCACTTCAGTAGAACTTAAAAACAAACACACTTTCCAGTTTCATTTCTATCTGTATGTTGAAGTTATTTACAGAGATGTTTGAACATCATTCTTAGCCTGATTTAAACAACTTTGTATTCCTAAAAACATAAAAGTTATCCTAAATCTGTAAAAAACCTTTTACACTACTATGTCAGGAAGATGAAATAATCATTTTGAACCTGGCTTTATACAATATTTAGATTTCTGTTGAAAAAAGGATGTGCTTATATGTAAATAAGCACATCAAAGAGGTCCCGTTTACTAGAACATAACATTTCGGAAAACGTGTAAAACAAAAAAACAATTGTCTTAATTTCAGTCCCTGGAGAAGTCTTTTGCGTTGGTGTCTTTTTGTTTTTCCCGTCTAGAAGACTGAATAACAGAGGGCCCTAAAGTGGTATCGGGTGAAAACCTCAGTTCTCTGGATTCCCTGATTCCCAAAACAACCTCCAAAAGCAGGTCTGTTAACATTCTCACCACCGCTCCACCTCATTCGTGACATCACCAGACGGTTGCCAAAAACACAATACACACTTTGTGATTTGGAGGATCTATTTTGTCACTGTGGCTAAAAAAAGAGCCGTCACTCTAAAAATAGAGAGCGTAAACCGTAAACAATAGGGGTAAGGCCGCTGTTATTACAGAGCTCAGTCTCCATTCGGCATTGCTAAGATTACAGGGGTCAGGAGACCGAGACGTATTATTGTTGCTGACGTGGTGCTTGTTGTCATAATGACTGTGCAGAAATGAGGAGGGAAAAAAAGAGACTCGGAAACAATCTGCACCTGACCTTTAGTGCAGCAGGAAATCCATCGACTAGTTAAGATTTGTTGTTTGGAAGGGATTCAAACAAGGTGTGTGTGTGGGGGGGTGTGGGGGGGCTTTTCTTTAAAAATAGTTAGACAAGGGCATTTATAACCTGATCTGGGTTTTCCCAGGACTGTGCTATTTTTAGACTGGGGATTTCAAATGGAGAGAAGGTTGTGTGAATAATGGACCCCTGTGTGCCTTTCTCTTATCACTGTGTGTCTGTTGGCAGAGAATTATTACTTACCGGTACCTCCTCACTCTGCCTCACGACCAAAACGGCCCTTCTTATTGGCCTCTCTCTTATTCCCTGATACCATCTCTCTAGCTTTATCCCTCGCAGCAGTGACATGCACCCAAACCCCACCTCTTTGTTTTCCGCTCAGGGCTATACTTTATGTGAGCTTCTGAATGGGCACGAAATTAATAGTTTTTAACAACCGCTCTGATATAATCCTATTCAATCCTTTATTATATTTTTCTTTTTTTTTTTAACCCCCGCACCCCCCCCCCCCCCCTAAACACGCACACACACACACACACACACACACACACACACACACACGCACACACACAGTTTCCAATCCTTGATTAATGAGTTCAAAGGAGGCAGCATAGGGTACTCAGATCAGATTATACTGTACACACACACACACACAAGCCAGGCTTAAGATACAGAAGGTGGGACTGCCATTGTGGTAGCATTATTACTCAAAGCATATTTGTGAGGGGAATCCTTGGTCGGTGTGTGTCCAGGGGGATTTGATGGGGTGGATGCCCATAGGGTGATTAGTGATCTCCAGATGTTCCAAGCGTTGTCTTTCTGACCGCTAACAAAACAACCGTATGGCCTCTTTATGCAGTGTGTGTGTGTGTGTGTGTGTGTGTGTGTGTGTGTGTGTGTGTGTGTGTGTGTGTGTGTGTGTGTGTGTGTGTGTGTGTGTGTGTGTGTGTGTGTGTGTGTGTGTGTGTGTGTGTGTGTGTGTGTGTGTGTGTGTGCATATGCCTGCATGGGACAAAGGACAGATCTGGGACACTGTCAGAGAAAGTGAGCTCCGTCATTCTGTGTGTGTGTCTGTATGATATTGAATTAACTCAACCAGCTCCTTTGGGTCTAATGGGACCCGCATGCTCTGAGCGCACAGCATAGGTTGAACTCTTTGACATCTAAGGCGAACTGTAAAGACAAGGTAAAGATCTGAGGAACGGTTCTCTTTAATGTTTTCAGACAGGTAGGCGATGGAGGAGCAGGGAGGGCGAGGAGTGCTCAAGAAGAAGAAAGAGGAAATGAGGGGAGGCCTCTTAATTTTAAGTAACACTTAAAAAGCCCCTGCAACAGTCCTGCTGCTGCAAGGCATTGATGTTGGGTCTTTTTGTTACCGCTCTACCCCTCTCAGTGATGCGTCTTTCTATTCGTTGACCTGCAGTTTGCAGTAGTGCACTCACTCAGAGAGGAGCGGCACGTAGCGATAGCTAATAACAACGTAGACTGTACAGTATATTACCAGCAGATGCCGTGTACTGTACTTAAAACAACCAGATCTTCTTTTTCCCCCGATCCTCTTGCTAAAACTAACACTATTACAGCAGCGTGAGTTCACTGGGTGCAGTGCCTTCAGTACTGAGCCGCCTAAACCACATCAAACGCTCGTCCTCGCCTTTTTCTTTTCATCTCTCGCTATCTCGTGTGTTTCTTCCCTTTTTCCCCCTTCAGCTCATATACCCGTCCACTGTACATATGCCTCCTTTGACTCTTTTCATCCCATTCTTTCCGTCACTCCTTTTTTTTCTACTACTACTCGAGCCGTATACGACACAGTCATGTAGCTTAAGGCAGTCAACCTGTTTGCACTACAAACAGAGGAAGAAGAAAAAAAAGAAAAAAGAGAGCAAGTGAGGCTAGACTGGGTGAGTTGTTTTGAAGAACAAAAGGTTGTCATTAGCTACTTTGTAACATGTGGAGAAACCCAGCAGCTGTGTGGCAATGACTGCTTGCAGGAAAGCTGAATCCGAGTAAATCTCAGCACATAGCAATAAAAACATAGTAAAACTGAATGCGTCATATTCTGCTTTCTGCACAGGTGATAAATCGACATATGCGCTGTCTTTACATAGCAGACACAACATATTAAGTCAAAATGGTTGGGCACAGATCAAGAATCTTGCATCCTCTAATCATATACGTGTTGCAGGGGGTCAAGGGATTACATGTTCCTCGAGCTAATGTGATGGCATTAAAACAAGGTCACTTGTGTTGCCTCCTTTGTGTGCCAAAGCCTCCCGGCGTCTTGTGGCGGCGCTCAAAAAGGCCGCTGGGCGTGCTGATAGCTCACGTCCCATTAACTCTCACCAAACAGGTGAGAGCACAGCTGCAGGAATCTGCATGCATCTGTCACAGCAGAGAGGCCAGAGAGAGGCAGAAGGAGGGAGGGGAGTCACAAAGTGACACAGCTGTCCTCCGCACACACCAACCGCACGCATGCATCACAAACATGTTTATGTACACACAACTTAGCTAAAGGAGGGAGATTATCATTTAGGTAGTTGTAAGTAAACAATTATTCGTGTGCAAGGTGTATTTTTTTTGTGTGTAGTACCCGTTCTGTTCCAATTAAAATATACATACATCATACATTGGATATAATACATAATATATACTGTATATATAAAGAATAGCCAAAGCTTTTATTCATTTCTCTCTATATATATGTAAGTCCTTATTCAATGTATCCTCACTCAACAGTTTATATCTTACAAAACGTTTGACCTAATTTTTTCTGCATTTTCCTCTGAATGTCCAGTGTCTCTTTCTGCTTGTGACATGCACACAGTCTTTTCAAAATAAATGTCTGTTTCCACAAGAAACAACTTTGGTTACTACTTAACTACCTATACTCAATTAACTACTTGGTTAGGTTTAGTAAAAGAGCGTGGTTTGAGTTTAAATAACTAGAGAAGACACGTTACAGAGGTAAAGTAGTAATGTGAATTAAAATACAGAAGTCACATAACAAATAAATCAACAACCCCTGGTTGCTGGTTCTCCTGAAGGAAGGAGAAGCGCTAAACGCACCCTTCCACCCTGAACAACGCCCTACTTGTCGTTTGTTGCGCTTTATACTTCCTTATTCGTTCTTTGTGGTGTAAATACAAATTGATTTCATGGGATGTGTAGAAATGTCTGTGTGTTACTTTTTGAAAGTATGGATACAAACTGACAGCCTGCAGTGCTGCCAAGGCTGTTCAGACTTTTGGTACATAAATCGTCTTAATTATTTTTTCTTCTTTGCTTTTATTTATCTTATTTCTTTCATCATATCTATCACATACTGTTTATGATCCATTTATAAGCAATACAACTTGTTTTGTAAAGGCAGTTAAGTTACCCCCACTTAGAACTAATTCACTCATTGCCTTTGTTGCTACTAGATTGTACACAGTTGCATAAACATACCCAAACAAGAAAAATAAAAAACATAAAGTGTACACACAAACAAACAGGAGTGCACACAACATAAAATCCCCCGTGGTAGCGCTCTCCTCCCCGTTACTGGCTCCGGGGTCCCCAGTGTTCGGGCTGATAAGTGAGGCCTATCGAAGCACTTCCTCCTTCACCTTGATGGATGGTTCACTAACAGGCCCCTGTGACCGACCACAGCTGATTGCGCAGATCATTGGTCAAACCAAGAGAGATAACCACCTGCTGGAGCAGTTTGGTGCCCCCACCCGCCCACCCGCCCACCCGCCCCCCGCCTATATCGCAGGCTCACTGTGTGCGAGTGAGCGCGTCAGTTGTCACGAAATTCTGTGAGGGTTATTTTGTGTTTGAAAACAAGCCAACAGATGTGTTCGGTGACCAGTAACTGGCTGTAAACACCACGAGGACAAAGACCAACTTTGAAACGCAACATGAGCTGAGCAAAGTGTTTCAGCAGAGTCAACAAAGCACTTACAGCCCACTGTGGATTTTCTAGATGGGGGGAGGGGGGGGGGTGCACAAGATCAGCCGCTCCTTCAGCAACTTTGCAGAGTAATTAACAGCCATTGTTTTGTCCGGGTATGATTCTCTGGGTGTTTTTACAGAAGCCATTCGGACGCTTTCATGAGGGATCACAGACATCTGTGTTAATAACCTTTACCTGTCCGTCAACCCCGCCCCCTCAGTCAGCATTACAGCACAAGTGACACCTTTCTAAAACAATGATCAGGGAACACCCTCCCAGGTAAACCCGGGAAGTGGGTGTAACCAAGTAGACGGGGGGGGGGGGGGGGGGGGGGGGTCAGGAAAGGCAATTTCTAAGGGGGGCTCCCGGGGTGAGAGAACAAAGAGGAGGATATAGCTTCCACCTTGTTAGTACTAATTGTGAATACGTTCCACGTAATTGAATAGTCAAGTCTAGCGCGTGGAAACAACTCACCCAGGACCTTCTTATCTGTTCCTACCTCTGGGGGAATAAATGGATATCACTAATGTCCTTCAAAGTACTGCTGATCTGCGCAGACACATTATGTAAATCGTCCACTGTGTATTAGTGTGTAGTAGCCGGCAATTTCACAGTGACAGCGCTCTCATTAGAAGTTACAAATATTTGATGAACGTTTGTCAGCTACGTATAGGCGCAAAAGAAACAGCAACATCGGCATGGAAACTCACACAGTAAAGACAGTCACCTCTGGAATAATGAGAGTTGAGTCGTCTGTAACGTCACACTCCGCAGTTTAAAAGGTTGAGCCACACAAGAGGCCGCGCGACAGACGGACAATTAGCACTGACATGTGCTCTCAGTAGGACGGCTGACAATCGACGGCCCACTCTGATTCTTGAATAGCGAGAATCTGCTCTGACCGTGGAGAGTCCTCCACATACTTCCTCGTTTCATTTGCACAAAATATGTTATTAGCACCATGTTTTTTTGTTTTTTTCCTTCTTGGAGACAGCAAAAACATAGTATCAAATTCAAAGATGTCTGTACAAGTGATTGAGGGAGCTCAAGTTACCTTTTTTTTTCAACTTAAACTCCCAGAAGGTACGCCCATCAGATCACATTTGCCTACGTTGATCCTCCAGAGTGTGTGTTAACAAAGATAATGAGGTACTTATCAGATGGTTAGTTCCGGGATTAATTGCCTGGTCAGGGTTATTCAAACACGACACCCTGAAGACACCCCGAGGGCTGGCAGGCTGCACAACTAACTCATCTGTGATGCAGGGCAGGCTGTTGTTGAAGCTCATTACTGCGAGTGGGAGCACAGGGACGGAGCCCACACACACACACAATCTGACAGGCCATGAGCCGTAATACACAGACGTGTTTCAGTCCTCATAGCTAAGGAGATTGACTGTAAAAGGGATTTTTTCGCTGTGACCAAAAGCGTATTGGAACAAGGGAAGTGTAGCTGGAGTTACTGTAATCTGTGACCCTGTGTGAGGAGGTAATGGCTGAAAATGCAGTCCAAGCCTCCTCCCTCCTGCATTATTAATAACCACACACACACACACTCACGATTCTGTCCTGCCACAATCTGTGGTCTGTTAGACTGTTAGACACAGCTGTTATGGATCTTTTTCGGAGAAACTGTGAATCTGAAAATCTGACCGCATTAATCTGATGTGTTTGGAAGCCCTCGTGTGTTCATTATGCTTTCTTTCAGTGCACAAGTCCTCTCTCTCACTCCCCCAGCACCCTGCTTGATTATGAAGTCATGAGCCTCATGCAGGAATGTTATGCTAAACTCTGCACTGCATACGTCAGGCTTTTCAGCCGATACGCATACCAATGATTCCAGTCATTTTGCGCTGCACACATGCTCAGAGAGAGAGAGAGAGAGAGAGAAAGGGGGGGGGGGGGGCATAGGTGGCACCGAGGGAATCCCCATGGGGCCTTCTCTTTTGGTGCACACTAAACGCTTACAGCAACAGCTGCAGACACAAGTGTGTGATGTTGGGAAAACCTGCTGCCGCACATCAAACTGCCCAAAAAGCCCAAGAGATCTGCGCTTTCACCAAGGTGGAGCGAGCGGCCTCTGTACTCCAATGGAGCTCGTGTTGGCCGTTTTCTTTTCATTTTCAAGTTTGAAGATTCAAGAAGAAGGCATTTCAGAACCCGCCTCGGATACTGTAGTTGAATAGTGCAACCATTTGGGCTGCAGGCATGACAGCAGAGACAGTGGTGAAAAGTAACTAAGTGCAATTACTCAAGTGCTGGTATTTTATTTGAGTATTTCATGTTACTTTATACTTCTACTCCACCACATGTCATATGGAAATATTGTCATTCGTTTGACTAAAATAATTAATTAATTACTTTTCAGACTGAAAAAGTACATTTTATTATTGTATTATCTTATTAGACATGTGTTATAAACTTAAAAAGTTGTGAAATGACTTGTAATGGAGAATTTGTACAATTTTTACTTAAGTGCAGACTAGCGATACCACTTCCAATACTGAGGACAGATACCTTGTTTCTATATGCTGACTTAGATATGTCTGCATTCTGCTCGTTTCACTTCCTACAACACATAAAAACAGAGACAGCCTCCAGCTCACTTGCCTGAAGGTCCTTCGGCATCGTTATCTTTAAGCTACTGCATGTGTTGATCTCCATACATTCATTATCTCGTCCTCTTTTGTTCAGCGAGAGATTACAACTAAAAAAACAATGAGTTAGTTCAGCCGGTATTATAACCCAACCGCCTTTCCAACCCGGGCGATTTAGGAAAACAAAAGAAAATCCTGGGGGATAAAGAAATATCTCTCTGATGCAAAGCCATTGGTTCCACTATGACGGGATTCCTCCCTCATGCTGATTTACCTAAATGTTATAATTGTAAAAAAAACTTGGGGGGAAAAGACTGTCTGCGAAGACAAAAAGAGTAAAACTTTGGATGTTTACAATTACATGATCCGTTGCTTCCATATGGTTATCTATAAATGGTTGCTCGGCCTAAGAGCCGGGATAGTAATCCCTCAGTGTCAGATTAGCAAATGCTTTAATACCTTCTGCTTGTCTATTACTACCATATTCCTGGTTAAAAGATGGGGATAGGGATAAATAAAAAATAAAAAACGGAGTGGATGAGAAAGAAAAAGGAGCGCGATCAGAAAGAAAAAGTTGAGAAAGCAGAAACTTGATGAATTGTAAAAGAAAAGAGCAGAGGAAAGGGAGGAATGCGGCTAGAGTGAAGAAACACAGGGAGGGGTTACACATGTGTTTGAGGCCTTGAATGTTGCATGAGTGTTGGAGGACAGCGGTGAGCTGAATTCACCTCGGCTTTCTGGGGACAAATTGTGTTAAAAGACAAGGAAGGAACATTTTTGCAAACTCCCTGTTTTTACCAGATTGAACCAAAAACCTGCAGCTGTGGCGTGGAACGTTTTGATCTCCTCACCCATATTTATGCACGTTAAAACTATCCCCTTCCAAGCACACACTTCTCTCTTTTCCGAACTCTCTCATAAGCTTAAATGCACACACACACACACACACAGACACACACGCACACAAAGCCTCAGGGGGCCGCTCAGCCGCTGGCTCTTGCTGTGAAAAACATCCCAGGGGGATTTTATAGAGCGCTGATCCTCTGAGATTGCCTATGTGTCAATATGTAAACATGTGTATCTGGATGCATTGCTCTGTTTTTGTTTTTAGGGACGTACTGTATTCCAACATGTGGCCTTTGATGTGGCGGTGGTGTTGTTGACGTCCACACGGGTTACACTGTGCCCTTTTAGGGGCTGGATTCATCACAAGGACTGTTTGACTATGCAGAGCAGCGTGGGAGGATTATGACTAAGTCCAAAAAACGACAATAATAACCATGTGTGATGTTTAGACAATGGTTTGTCAGAGAAATAGCGGGTGCCAACTGTACTTAGCATCAGGCTCTGAAAATAGTAATATATAATAAGTTATTGTTGTTGTATTGCGTGTCACTATTAATAAAGGAAATTATTAGTTTTAATTTAGTAATTAAGTAAATCATATTGTTATTGGGCTGAGAGTTTTATGATTAAAGTGTAGGACGACAATTGGCATGCTCTATTAGGTGGCATAGGTTTTTTGGGGTTGAACGCATTTGTAACACAGATTTGTTGCTAAATTAATATATTGTTTTACCACTTCAGAATCAATAAAAATGATCAAAATACCATATTAAGATGCAAAGACCTTGAGGAACACCATGCTGCGATTTGAACAAAAAAAAACCAAGTCCAAATAAAAAGGGGAATCCACAGCCTCCTGTGTTTGCTCAGGAAGATAGGTGTTTTTCAAAAAATGTCCGTAACAATTGCATTTTCAGTCACAGTCTTGAAGTAAGAGGTCAAGGGACCCCATTCGGAAATTACCACATCACTTCTTTCATCGCCAAACTTTAGCCCCACTTACATGGTTGGAATGGATTCAATAGGTTGTCTTCTTTTATATGATATGTCTTCACTTTAACCTGTTAAAGTTTAGCCTCCCAGGAACACCAGGTTGCTACAATGAGAGAGAATGGGTTCAGATTAGTACACCGGAGGACTGAGGTCCCATCCAGGCAATCTAGGATTACTAGAATAAAGCTACAATATTTGGAGAAAAAGTGTCTTAGTATAATAAGTTATAAATGTGAGCCACAGAAAGTCATACCATACATACATTTTTGAAGAAAACATAACTCTGTAAAATGTGCATTTCTCAGCTTTTTCACAACACTTCGTGCACGTGTTAAGCACACACGCATGTCAGCGTGCAGAATATGTTGAAGTAAACACCACGTGCTCGTTAGCAGGTGTGATCACAGGCAGCCTGTTCTGCAGCAAGCGACAGAATCGCTGGCCCCGTGTGTCCTGGAGTCACCGACAGTGATCTCCTCGTGTGACCCAGATTGCATCGCCCTACACTGCAGGTCCTCCAGTCCAGACTTTTCTTTTCTGGTACCATGCAGCATTGTGCATGAGGCACACAAAGACAAGCTTGTGCTGATGCAACAAAAGGCAACAGAGAACATCAAACACATCTGGAGAGGGAACGCCCACACTGCGCGCGTGTGTGTGTGTGTGTGTGTGTGTGTGTGTGTGTGTGTGTGTGTGCGCGCGCTTGTATATGTTTTCTTGCATGTCTTCTAATGATGCATCAGCGACTGTGTGTGTGCGTGCGTGCGTGCGTGCGTGCGTGCGTGCGTGTGTGTGCGCTTGTATATGTTTTCTTGCATGTCTTCTAATGATGCATCAGCGACTGTGTGGGTGGGTGCGGCGACTTCACCCTGCAACATTCTCCCCGCAGTGCGAGACCCGGTGTCCCTGTGTGGGCCCCACAGAGAGGCTGGCTGTGTCCTCTGGATAATCAGCTGGGGAAGGTCTTGATTAGCAGTGGAACTGCGTAAACTCAGCTTCAGCTGCACGGTTATGGCCCTTATACGTCAGAGAACTGGTCCCGTTTCAAGGCTGCCTGGACAGAGTCCAGAGCGAGGAGTGGGCCTTGTTCGCAGTTTAATGTTTGCAGGGGATAAGGGTGAATCCCCACCCTCCGAGAATGAGAAATAATACCCCCCACACATACGGAGTTTGTTTGCTCTCAAGGTTCGCACAATCCTGCCAACTCTCTCCTCCTCCTCCTCCTCCTCCTCCTCCCACCTCCTCCTCCTCTCACTCCTCCACCTCTTTTATACTCTGCTAAAAAAAAGAAACTAAAGGCCTCTTAAGAGATTTCATAAGAATAGCAGCACTACGTGCCTCATAGCCCAGCATCGCTGTCATGAGGGACCACGAGACTAGCAGCGCAGAGTCATGCCGCTCAGGTGGTTGTGATATTGATAGTCACGGTGCTCAGAGGCTGAGCTGTCCTGTGGTTTTGACTGTGTGGTTCCGTGGTGTGACAGCGAGATGAGGCAGCACGCAGTGGGCAGTGGTCTCAACAAAGGGTAGGAAGAGGGCAATGGGAGGTTTATGGGGGGGATGAAGTAGCAGTGGTGGCAAAGGTAGAAAAGGTTTTACAGTGTTTTTCAAGACATCTGTACTGGGATGTGTAACAGAAGATGAGGTGCATACTTTAATTGCGGATAAACGAGTGTGATGGCCCTTTCCTACTCACCCTGAGAAAGACAAACTCACTGATGCTATATATTTACATTCAGGCTGAATGTAAAGACCTTATTATTCATTTGAATTCATTTGATTGGGGCGACTGTGGGTCAGTGGTTAGCAGGTCTGTCTTTCAATCGGAGGATCGGTAGTTCGATCCCCGGCTCCACTAGTCCATATCAATGTGTCCTTGAGCAAGACACTTAACCCTAATTGCTCACCGTTGCTGTGTCTACAGTATACTGAATAGCATGTAAGTCAGCTAAATGTAATGATTGTCCACTTTTCTGTTTAGATATACGTTTTGAAATGTAATTTTACAGGTGGTGGTGCAAACAAGACAAAATATTATAAATATACTTGTGAACTTTTACCAACAAACTCCACCAACAAGCACAAATACATCCTTGTGACAAACAACAAAACCCTCCTAAGCCATTCCTCTATTTTACATGTTTTGCTCCCCCACGAGGCAGAATCACAGGAAATATCAAGAAGCAACACACTACCTTCATTCCTAGCCAGAGCGTTCAGAAATAGACACGGTATTTCAGGCGCAGATGACTCACAGGAATTTCACATGTACCTGCTACATGTTCCGTTTGCTCCCTTCAGACCGCTATGTTAACAGACCCCATTCACAAATCGGTTTCGCTTGAAACAATATTGCCTTTGCCAGCCTCTTACTTAAATCCACTCTAATCTTTCCACACTTTTCAGTCAATTCATATCTCCCTGTGCCTGGAGAAACCCAGGAGAACAACCAAACTAGGTTGTGTAAGGAGAGTGAATTATGTGGCAAGACAATATGGCCCTAGTGCTTTTTCCCTTCCAAATCCACAGGAGCAAGTTTGTCATAATCAGGATTTTATTTGCAACAGACGTGTGATCATCTAGAAATACGGTCTAGAAAAAATGTATGAATGACAAATCAAAATACTAATTGGTTTGATCAGTGACGTGCTTGCCCACCAAATGACCAAATATAACCATTAGAATATGGGCCATGCTTGTTTGTGAATCTTCATGTCACTTTAAACATGAATTTATATGATTACCTTTGATCTGTTTATATTGTTCAAGCCATTGTTGATGTGGTGCATTTGGACAGCTGTGAACAAAACGCACGCCTGAGCATAGAGATGTTCATTTCTCTGTGGTTTCTCTGTGCTCATTGCAGGACGGGGACAAATTGTTGGCCTGGATTTGCAGCAACTATTTGCTTGCAGATTGTTTTGCCCCACATTCTGTTTCCAGGCCTACTGCAAGAAAAAAAGTGACACGCAATCGAGCAAACACATGACCAAAGCAGTCAACAAGCGCACAGAGCAATTGTCTAAAAGGTGTAAGAAGGAAAACCTTTCAAAAGGCTGCATGGGAAAAAAGGTCCAACTTTTGCGAGCAACACTCCCTCCTTCCATTGAGGAATGAAAATTGCAATTGCTAACATCCTACAAGCTAAGACATCAATAACACAAAACCTTATTAGTCTTAGTCAGAGAGGGGATCAAGTTATATTTTATATTGTCCATTTGTAAAGACACAGCTTGTAATCTATTTGTCCAGTGGCCCTAAAAAGCCCACAGTCAGTACACATCAGTGTGTCTTGTGTTTTTACGGGACATTTGAAAACAGATAAATCAAATAGACTTAATCAATTTAAAGTGTAACTTTTTGGTGAACATACAACATTTTAGAGGACAAGCAACTAATTTTTATAATCATAAACTAAATATGTAGGTGAACACAGTCAAGTTTTGGCCATACTTATGATGAAAACTGCTAATTCTCTGAACTTCTGCATCTGCAGAGGACTATTCTGCACACGTTGTACAGGCACGGGGACGTTTGCTCTTCATTTACACAGCTCAGCTTAACCCCAGTGCAGATGCCATGTGACATATTCAGATTCCCTCTGTGCCCCCATACGGGAAAGCACTCACACACAAGAGGCTGCATCACCCTGCCAAACAAACAGCATGATGTGTCCCCGTGCGCCCACATAGTTACACAACCCTGGATCACACAGTCAAATAGTACACTGTGGACGGGCAACAAGAAAGCATGTGCTCGCTGCATTCACCAGCTGTAAATAAATCAGTACCTCATTAGACCGCCGGAAAACAAGATGAACGAGCACTAATGCACTCACAGAACCGCTCGTAATGTTGTGTGAGGGTTAACGTGCCCTTACAAGCTGTATTGGGTCCACTGCTGTTAAGACACAATGTCCTGGACAACACACAACACACTGGATTCAGTGCATATTCATCTCACTGATTTATTTTTTTTAAACTAAGTTTTCACCGCTCTCCAGTTTGCAGCACACAGAGGGAGGCACCCCACAGGACGGTTGAGGAGCAATATAACAAAACTGACAAGTTGTATTTGTTACAAAAGTTTTAATTCAACCCAAAAGACAGGCGGGTGATGTCGTCATGCAGCGGAAACCTCAGCTTTGAATGTAAAAAAAAAGACGAGTCAATACAGCCCTAGTTAAAATACAAAGAAACGTTTTCTTTTTGTTTGTGGAGGGAGTGTTAAGCCACTAGAGTGGAGTGGCTTTGAGCAGGGGAGCAATCAGCCCTGTGAGCAATAACTATGTTCTAAAGGTTTTTATTTAGTTTCTTTCCCAAGGGACATTATGGCCGTTGATAATTTCATCTGCCAGACAACTACGAGTGATATTGGCCAGCATATGCCTGGCCAACACTAAACCCTGGCTACAGCCTTAATTGAACTGGCATGACCTACAAGTACAGTCCATTCACCATTCACCATTAGTACCAGTATGTATAGTATAGTTTGAAACAAAGTATCGACTGTGAAATTGACGATTTTCTGTTTTTTGACACGATCACAACAGGAGAAATGAGGCTTGACGCTGGCTTTTGTAACAGACGGCTGCAAGAGAATCAGAACCATTTATTTTCCAGGTATGTTACACATCGGAAGAATTTGTCTTGGCGGGTTGTGCATACATTAGACAAACAACAACAATCAACAATCAACACAGTGCAATAGACACATATTACATCTACAATGGAATATGAAATATAAAATATAAAATAAAGTGCACAGACACACAGATAACAGTATTTTACAGTGATATGTGTATTTAAATATGAAAATATGAATGTGAAATATGAAGGGATGTCCTGGGGTGACAGAGTCAGTGAGTGGGGGACCCGGGCTCTGTTAATGAGCCCGACTGCCGACGGCAAAAAAATGTTTGTGTGGCGTGAGGTCTTGGTCCTGATGGAGCGCAGCCAGATGGAAGGGACTCCAACAGTTAGTGTCGAGGGTGAGAGGGGTCGGCTACAACATGTCCAGCCAGACATCGTGTTCAGAGGCACTGCACTGAAAATCGCGGGGTCTTTCCCTGCAAACGCAACGTAGCATAACTGCAGAACTCACACATATCAAAAAATTAAAGATGCACAACTTTCTGCATGTTCACACTGAGATTTAATAGCTGGACAGTGAACATCACACTGGTTGAGGGTGAACCAGTAACAACAGGAACTGTATGTGTCGTAAAGCTGTTATGGTTATCGGTTATGGTTGGCTGAAGCGGCTCGTTACTGGAAGCAGGCTCACTGCTCATTTCCACGTGTTAAAGCTGTCCACATGACGGGAAACATGTCGCTCCAAGGCGGCTCTGTTTGACAGACCCAACCAGCACTGAAGGGTCTGCTGCCAGTCAGCCGGTTGACATAAAAAACACACAACAGGCAGTCGGTTTGCTTTCAGAAGTGGAGAAGATACATTGTTGAACTGTTGCATTATTAATGTATCTTACCCCACTTAACACCACGATGCTTTACTCTCTGTGTATAAAAACACGAGGTAAGTGTTTTAACTAGCCATTTCATAATAGAGACTTGCACACACTTCCTTCATTATAGTTTATCACAGCTAAGATTTGTTGTGGTATAGGTTGCATTTTTATACATTAAACTTTAATTAAAAAAAAATATTTATATCAATATATTTTTGGTTTAGTTTGTTTATCATTTCAATTCAATGCATTCGTTATTATCATTAACTTTAACCCTCAAATATTGATGTGAGTGTTGGGCAATGATTAAAGCTGAATGGAAATATGAACTTAGGTAACCTGGTAACTTTCAGCTTTCTGCAGTAACCGGATTTCTTAAAGTTCATGTCAACAAAAAGACTCCGAAGTGACATCAAGGGGTTAGTGAGGCAGTGAGTAAAACTTGGTACAACGCCTGTGTCTGTAGTGCTTTATAGACATACTTATAAAACGTTATGAATCTGCCACTGTATGATTATAGTACCAAACTGCCCGGAGCCTAACTCATGGAAGGGGCTCAAGAAAGAACAGAGAGAAGGCCACACGTGATGAGAGGCTGCAAAGGGCCAGCGACCCAGAGCCCATGATCACCATGAGGATCGGCACTGAGGTTCGAAGCACCTTTAAAACCAAGAAGAAGAAGCTGCTTCAAAATGACTTTGAGGACCTGAAAGTGGCTCACATAATCAGCACATGCTTCTCTCCAGCAACTTGAGCAGCTGAAACTCAAAGATCGGACCAAAGTGAACAATGGGGCGGGGCCGGAGCGATGAGGAGATAAGACGCGCCTTGCTGTAGCTCCTACAGATGTCGTGTTAAAATTACATTTAAAACATAACCAATGCAATTTTGAATCGAACGTTTTTCGGATTTTGCATTTTAAACACTCCTAGTACCTGCTGTTTAGTTAAAATGCCGAAGCAAAAAGGACAGTCCAGGGCTGAGTCGAACGACGAAAGAGGCCAGGCTGAAGCACCGTACCAGAGTGGATTGGGTAACCGGGAGGCGAGCCTGCAGAGTGCAGACAACCAAGCGGTACTGGCCGCTATAGCATCGCTGCAAGCGGAATTGTCTCAAGCCAAGTCAGACATCTGCGACAAAATTGACGAAAAGATTGCCGACGTGAGTACAACTTTGAGAGGTGAAATGGCCGCTCTGAAAACAGAAAGCGACACTGCATTTTTCGCAGTAAATGCTCGATTGGACACCCAAATTGGAACTTTGGAAAGTTTAGGGGAGTCGGCTAATGCTACCTCAGACACAGTTGTGGAACTCGAAGCTAGGGTAAAGCAACTACATAGCCAAGTTGAACAACTTTCAGCTAAATGTTTGGACTTGGAGGGACGGTCTAAACGACAAAATCTGAGAATTGCTGGAGTTAAAGAGGGGGAGGAGAATGGTCAGAAAACCAGGGATTTCGTGGCGCAACTGCTTATGGACGTTTTAAAGCTGGATGGAAAACCAGTGATAGACCGAGCACACAGAGCCCTCCGCGAGCGCCCCAGTGGTAATGGGCCACCCCGTCATCTGATCTTAAGGGTGCACTACTGCCATGCTCTGGAGGACATACTGCAGAAGGTTATGAAGACCAAACGCCTCATTTATCAAGGACAGCAAATTCAAGTTTTCAGAGACTTTCCATCTGAAGTAGTTAAACGCCGAGCTGCCTTCACTCCGGCCAGGAATTTGCTGCGAGACCAGCCTGGAGTCAAATTCGGACTGTTATATCCAGCCAAGCTGAGAGTGACGCACAACGGGAACGAGACCACATTCACGGACCCCAAGGAGGCCCGTCGATATGCTGAACGCCACTTCGGCCAGGGCAACGAATGAATCACGCACTTCAAAGCGTGGCGCATTCATTTATGAGAGTTTACTGGTAAATGACTACTAAACAGGGGATATTGTGGTGAGTCATCCATGGACAAGTAAGCCTACACAATAGGCCCAGGCACACATTCATACTCACACTTAAGGTAACAATTTGACTTTGATAGAATGGTGACTGTATTTGAGAGTTTAAGGAATGTAACGGTTCTTCTTTATTTCCCTGTTTGGATTACTATAGGCCAGAGGTTGTGTTGGCAAAGTATAAGCCTTGGAGTTGTATGTTTATTTCTATAGGATCTGCTATAACTTTGGAGTGCACATACCCTTCTAATTTACTTAATGGTAGATGCATATTCGTTATTTTGAGACCAAAACAGGTTTTGTTACAAGTTTTGTAACTGTAGAGCTACTAGCTACAATAGGATAAAGAGTTCAACCACTGTTGGTTGCTAGAGTTGGAGTTCATTCTCGGTTTAGAGAGAGTAGAATTGCTTAGCCTATCAATGTTGTTTTCTGTTTTATGTGTAAGTGTATTTGGGGTGGGAGGGGAATGGGAAAGGGTGGGAGGGAGGATGGAGTGTCGTTTAGCTTGTGGTTATATACACCCAACGGAGAGAGGAGAGAGTCTAAGGACAGATGCCTTAATCAGCTTACATGATGCACAACAAAACACTTGAAGAGAAGAGGAGGGATGATATAACATTTTGTTCTTGGAATGTAAATGGTATTAACGAACCTGTCAAAAGAGGCAAAGTGCTTGCACACCTTAAATCATTGCAAGTTGACATTATTTTCTTACAAGAAACACACCTGAAGAACGACTCACATGCCAGGCTCAGGTGTAGGTGGATACAACATATATACCACTCAAACTTTTCAGTAAAGGCTAGAGGCACGGCCATTTTGATTCGTAGGGGAGTTCCTTTTAAACACCTATCTACAATAGTAGACAGGGATGGGAGATATGTCATGGTCGTGGGGGAAATACATTCTACACCAATTACCCTTTTGAATGTTTACGGACCAAACAACGATGATCCTGAATTTTTTAGAAAGGTTTTAAATCTGATACCAGATATTTCTAGTACTAATCTAATAATTGGTGGCGATTTTAACTTAGTGTTGGACACTTATTTGGATAGGTCTTCTACACAGAGGGTGGAGCCTTCCAAGGCATGCAACCTTTTGAAATCCTATATTGAAAACATGAATGTCTCTGATGTATGGCGGATCTCTAATGCTACTGGCAGAGAATACTCCTTTCATTCCAAAGTACATAATGTCTATACTAGAATTGACTTTTTCTTAGTTGATGGCAAACTATTACCACTTTCCTATAATGCAAAATATCACAATATCATTATTTCTGACCACAGTCCAGTATCATTTTCACTAAAGCTTGGTGAAAATGTGCCTATCCAGAGAAGCTGGAGGTTTAACCCCCAGCTTTCCACAGATGCAAAGTTTTGTGAATACTTAGAATCAAACATTAAGATATATTTTGAAACCAATGATAAAAATGATACCTCTCCTACACTACTTTGGGAAGCTTGTAAGGCTTATTTGAGAGGTTGCATTATTTCTTTCCAATCATCTCTCAAGAAGCGCAACAAAGCAATACAGCTAGAACTTGAGAAAGAAATCCATCAGTTAGACATAGAGAATGCCCAGCAACCCTCTTCAGAAAAACATACAAGAATCTCAGCCCTTAAATACAAACTTAACAAAATATTATCAGATAGAATTTGCAGAGCCTTTATCTTCACAAAACAGAGATATTTTGAATTCGGAGACAAACCACATAAATTGTTGGCAAGGCAACTGCGAAAACTTGAAAATGATAGGACTATCCACAAAATTAAGTCAGGCTCAGGTAATATCCTTACCTCCCCCCAAGATATTAATGACAGATTTAGGCAGTTCTATGAAACACTGTATACATCTGAATCGACTTCTCTACCTGAAACAATGCATTCATTTTTGGACGAATGTGAACTCCCATCACTAAGTGAAACGGACCGCGTTGCCTTAGAGGCAGACATTACACGCGAAGAATTACTAGCAACCATTGGGTCAATGAAAAATGGTAAAAGTCCAGGCAAGGATGGGTTCAGCATTGAGATATACAAGAAGTTTGGAGGATTGCTGGCCCCCTACCTATGCAAACTATACTCCCAGTCATATGATGATGGCGTATTGCCTCAGACGCTGACTGAAGCCACCATCATTCTTCTCCCAAAGAAAGGGAAGGACTTAGAAGAGGTGGGCTCATATAGGCCAATATCATTGTTAAACACAGATCAAAAAATTCTGGCCAAGACGTTGGCCAGAAGACTTAATGCCTTTATGGGTAAGCTGGTACACCCTGACCAAACTGGGTTTATTCCAAATAGAAACTCCTTCCACAACTTTAGACGTCTTCTAAATATCATGCATTCTCCCAGACTTCCCAAAAATGACCTTATCGTCCTCACGTTGGATGCTGAAAAGGCTTTCGACCGGGTTGAATGGCCATACTTATTTGCAGTCTTGCAGAAATTCAATTGCGGTGAGAAGTTTGTGTCCTGGACTAAGCTGTTATACAATGGCCCCTGCGCCAGGATACTCACTAATCGGACTCTTTCTGCTCCTTTTCGACTTGGCAGGGGTACTAGGCAGGGTTGCCCACTTAGCCCATTACTGTTTGCGCTAGCCATAGAGCCACTTGCGGAAACCATTCGGTCACATCCAGAAATCCATGGCTACAACACAGAGTTTACCAAAAATACAATATCGTTGTACGCAGATGACATTTTGTTATTTGTTACTCGACCTAGGATTACAATTCCATCAGTATTGAAAATGTTCAATTTATTTGGTACTTTTTCTGGGTACAAGATTAACTGGAGTAAAAGTGAGCTACTACCAGTACGATTTGGGGATCAAGACTGGCTCAAACAGCTTCCCTTTCGTATAATATCGGACAACTTAACCTATCTGGGGTTAGTAATTACCAAGAATTATAATGCTCTTTACAAGGCTAACTTCCCTGTGCTGTTAAACAAACTAGAGCACAATATTCAATTCTGGCGAACACTCCCCATCTCTCTGTTGGGTAGAGTGAATGCTATTAAGATGATCTTCCTCCCCCAGCTACTTTATCTTTTTCAGAACCTGCCTATATACCTTACAAAATCTTTTTTTAAGAAACTGGACTCTATTATTCTTCCCTTTATATGGAACTACAAATCTCATCGAATAAAAAAGGACCATCTCTGCAAACACAAAACCAATGGGGGGCTGGCACTGCCTAATTTTATTCTATACTACTGGGCCACCGGAATACGCTCTATTGCACACTGGCTGGATGACACTCCATCACTCTTTGATGGGCTAGAGATGGAACGGGAGGATTGCCTACCATTCTCTATTAGAGCAGTTATGCTATCACCTGTACCAGTCAAAAGAACCTGTTTTACACATAATCCTATCATTCACGACACAATTAGGATATGGAAACAACTAAGAAAACATTTCAAACTTAATGCAGTGTCTTTTTTGCTTCCTATAGCAGCAAACCCCACCTTCACTCCCTCTGTTCTGGATGGGACCTTTAATACCTGGAAGCAAATGGGAATTTGTAATGTTGGCAATCTGTACATAGGAGGAACTTTTGCTTCTTTCCAACAACTCCAAGAGAAATATAACTTGCCAAAGAATCAGTTCTTCAGATACCTTCAGATTAGAGACTATGTCAGAACACATCTTCCTAACTTTGAGAAGGCAGCGGCAGACAAGTTAGAGAGTTTTATTAAACTGTTTGTTAACTCTCGTTACATAATTTCACAACTGTATGACACACTACAAAACATGTGCCTTCCCGAAATGGACAGATTAAAAGGGGAGTGGGAAAGAGAGATTGGGGCCGTAATACTTCCTAATGTGTGGGAGGAGAGTTTGGAATACATCCACGATTGTTCCATTAATGCCAGACACTGTTTAATACAATTTAAAATCCTACACAGGCTACATTTTTCAAAGACAAAATTGCATACAATTTTTCCAGAAGTCTCACCTTTGTGTGATAAATGTGAGTCCATGGAGGCTACCTTATCACATAATTATGCTCTTTGCCCCAAACTTCAAGATTATTGGGGTGAAATATTTCGGTTTCTTTCTGTAACCTTGAAGGTTCAGATAGTGCCAGACCCTATTTTAATAATTTTGGGAATATCTGAAGAGCTAAGGAAATTAAATGTAGCACAACAGCGTCTCCTGGCATATGGTCTAATAGCTGCAAAAAAGCTGATCTTACTTCTCTGGAAAAAGAAAGAGGTGCCCTCCTTTAAACACTGGCTGACTGACTTGACAGATACTCTGCATTTGGAGAGAATTAGATTCATTCTGAAAGACAAGCTGAGGGACTTTCAGAAAATTTGGCAACCTTTGATCTCTCATCTTTATAGAGAATAGAATTGACACCCAAACAAAATGCACTCCTAGGGAGGGATGGGTGGGTTATGGTAAGGGAAGGGGGGGAGGTTGTGGGGGGAGGGTGTCTGTTTTGGGCTAGAGGTTTTTATTTTATTTTTATCTGATTTTTGGTATGGTGTGTGGTGATTGTTTGTATTTGTCTTCTCTTTTGTTTTTGTTTGTGAAATGAAAAAGGAAACATGTTGATGTCTATTGCCAATTTCACTGCTACATGATGTGTTTCCCAATAAACACATTTGAAAGACAAAGTGAACAATGAACATGAGCTCAAGGTTGAAAGCAGAAAGACGTCCGAGGACCTGGAGGCCACAAAGCAGCTGATGGCTAAGAAGGCTCTGGTTCACCAGATGAAGGAAGAGATTCAGACCCTACCGAAAGACTTGTTAGAGATGTTTTTCAAAGACTTGGAGGACCTGAGAGATAAACAGGCCTCAAACGACCAGGTGCTGGTCACTGAGCTCCAGACTGAGGAGGAGACTCCCCCAGCTCCCCCAGCTCAATGAAGAGCACCAGGACAAGGTCCGGGAGCAAGAGAAGGAGAAGGAGGCTCTTGAAAAGGAGGTGGAAGAGCTGCAAAGTGCTGAAACCCTCAGCTGCTGCCAGGACGAGAAGGTGAAGCAGCTTACCACCGAACTGCAGAGACAGGTGACCAAAACAGACTCTCTCCAAACAAGTGGAAAATAAGCTCCTCCCGGAGAAAAACAGCACCCTGCACAAAGAAGTGAGGGAGCTCTGATTGGTGGTTTTTCTTCTAGCGTGGTAAAATCTTCCAAATGCCATTAGGAGGACACAGGGATGTTCCTTTTTGTTTCTGTGTTGTCTGGACATGCGCCATTAATCTTGATAATAATAATGTAACAGTAGCATTTTGAAAAGGCATACGATCAAAATGTGTACAGCTATAACTTAGCTTACCGTGATCTTACTTCACTGACAAAATCTAAACTTTAAGAAGAATATGCGATGTTCTCAAACCGGTTTACAACTCACAACTCCACCGCCTTTTAATATTGATTATTTCACTGGTGTCTGGTGCCTCGCATCAGCTGAAAGATCATGTGAGAGGCAGTAGTTGCACACAGATTACAGGCATGTGGTCTGACTGCAAAGGTCAAATCAGAGGCCTAGCTCGTGTATTGTTTCGAGGAAAAGTGAATAGTTTGTTTGAATTCTTGGAACACTCGTTAGCTGTGGCTTTCACAATAGCGTGTTTGTCAGTAATATTTGGTGTGGAACATAACAATGACAGTACAGCTAGATAAAACTGCAAAACAGGAGTTCACTAGGTTTATAAAAACTTTAAGAAAGCAGCATTTAGCTTTAAAAAAGACTTTGTGAGTGTCAGTACGCTTGGATTAAAAATATATACGCAATGACCAGTCAGAGATAAAATGGTGGGATAATAAACCCTTCTACACACATAATTAGTATACAACTACAGATGAAAAATACCCTTTTTGGCTAACTCTGGCATATTTACAGCAATGTTTTTATTAATGTGCACTGTCCCTTATCAAATACACCAATAAATAAAAAATACAAGGGCCTACAGAAGAACACATGAAGGAGATAAGGCTTTAAACCTGACCCTTACACAAACACAGACTATATTAGTTTTGAGGTGTTATCTATATTTTGACAAATATTCTAAATTATATGAACAAGAAGTTTGCAAGGCACTGGTGGTTTATTGACAAATAAATCACAGATTGCAAAAGTAGCATGATCTTACATCGCCTCAGGGAAATTTTTATTAATATAACTTGCCAATTCATTAAGTAATTTAATGTATTACATCTTCGATTTTTGTGAGTCATTTCACGCTCTGGCTATAGACACTCAAGGACTCAAGGAAGTCAGATGACGTGGAATAAAGAACCAGAGAGTCCCCGTGGCGAGGAGGTCAACGCTGACTTATTTACGTTATCTACTTGGCCTATGGTGGCTAATGTTAGCTAATATAAGCAAACCTCAGATACATATTGCTGTGTTCTTTGGCTCATATCTCGCTGATGCTTTGCTGTAGATGGATTTGGATATGTGTGGAATCTGTGTGAAATCGTCGTGCTTTTTGCTATCTGACTTTTTCTGATGGCACCGAGCTACGGTGCCGAGTGGGCTGACTTCTGACAAATTATGATTATGATATTTTAATGATTATTTCAGTTTGAGGTTTTTTTTTAAGTGGCCTACATATTATTGTACCCCGGGCTGTGTTGTGTAATGTGATGTGCAACATCAATATATTATTATTATTATAGGATTTATAGTTTCAAATAACAATATTTCAGTCTTTACCCCTCAGGGGGGATTGATTTTAAAAAGTTGACATTGCACCATCTGTATGACTGTGGTTGTGACAAAGAATGCTCACGCAGAGAACAAATATTCCTGGTTTGCTTATGTGTTGTGTACACGTTCGTGTATGCAACATATTTAGAGGATGATGTCTACCTGCAGCTTTTTCCTCTGATTCACATAAAGAATTTCCCTGATATATGTTGAGCATCTTCAGATCTCTGTTTTCATTTGATACACAAGCCTACGTGTGCAGATGCATGGTGCAACAATATAAATGCTGTTTATCTAAGAAGCAACTCCAGATACGAGCATTGCTCTTCCCCTTGACACCATATAACCCTCAGAGAATAATATCCTATTCATAAGTGGAAACATGACATCATCTTTTTTGGGCTGCAGTATCTGTAATCTCCCTTAACAGAAGATACAGGGGTACAGACAGGTCTTTCTTCAGAGATAGGTAGTACAGTGCAGCAGTCAGAGACAGAACACATCAGGGTTCTCCTCACGGAAATGCTCACAGCTCGTCATCTCCCCATATGAATCAGCCATTATCTCATAACCACCACCGTGTACTCAGACAAGAGCCCATTCTCCATATGCATCTCAGAACAGAAAGGAAAAGGCCACACACTCCCAGTCTATACAAACACTCACAGATTAGACTGTGTGTGAGGGTGTTGTATTCATATCAGATGATAGTGACTGCAGCACAGTTGAGAGATCATGTGCTTGATGTGTTGTCAGCACCATCGGAATCCACTCACCTTCCCGAAACCTTTATAAACCGTGTTTAATATGAGTTTAATATGAGAGACAGCAAAGAAATATTGCAAAATATAATAATACATGAAACATATAAATGTGGTTTTGTACTTTTTCAACCAACTATAATACCAGAACATACACAAACATTTTTGAGTAGCATATTTATTTTTCCCCCTCTGTAGAGAGCATGCTCCTGAGTTCATGGAGGTTAGATAATGCTCCTCCTGTCCCTGACAGTCAAACTGTCCTTTACTCACTAAGAGGGCTCTGGAACAGGGGGGGGGGGGGGGGGGGGGGGGTTAACAATCCCTGCTCTTTGCTGCACATCTCTCACCAACTGTACGAAAACCACCAGAAACCAGATCCTTTTTCAGGCAGCTGTCGCGTGCAGCTGGTAACCCGAGACCCGGCTCACCAAGCGGCTTTTAATTCCGCACATGTGGCACTACCTGTCCAGTGTGGATTTGAAGATTATATGCGCGTGGGGCAGCTGCTTTGGCTTGTAAGTCTTGACGAGAGGAGGAGGGGAGGTTGTAAAAGTGCCCCTTATATCTCCATTCGTATACTGTCGCTGTACAAGCAGTTATCCCCCTCTATCCATTCCTGATGATTAGCCACATGTGTCTGGACATGTCAAGAAAAGAGAGAATGAGTAAAGTGGAGATCTGTCACCCCAAGTGTGCCTGTGTTTATGAAACTTTACCACTGACTGCTGCCACACAGTAGGTCCCCCAGAGACACTGCACAGAGGGCTTAGTGAGCTGATGGATGTGGGGGAGGAGGGCAGGGGAGGGAGGGTTGGTGCGACACTGGAGAGGACTAATGAATTCGTACTAGTAGGCGAATTTGGAAATGTACTGCATGTGCAGCATGTGTGTGAATGATGGATGTATGTAAGGAGTTGGCTCACTGAGAACTCTCTGAGGTGCAAGACTCACTGCGGGGATGTTTTTGCAATTCGGGTTCAAGGGTGTTTTTTCTGAGTTTCCTGGAAAGCGCTTCTCTTCTTATGCAGTTCAAAGAATTGGTTCCTAAGAGTTCCACTTTGTTGTATGTTTGCTACGAATGTAATGTCTCAAAATATGTGTTTTCTTTATGCAGATAGTGCAGATAGTGAGGAGACACTGCATGTCCACACTGCAGAGAGGATTAGCTAGACCTTTGTCTGCAAAACACAACAGTAAATACAAAAGATAATGCAGCAAGAACTGAACAACTTAACATTCAAGGTTTTTATTTGACAAGATCATGTTGTTTGTTTTTTCTCCTACCACTTGAAGGGAAACATGGAGTACTACTCGGAAAGCAAGAGACACTGAGTTCTACTAAGAAAGTAACCTTACCCTCTCTGTTGCAGTCCTGGGCCGTAAGTTCGCCCCTTGGCCGAGGACACTGCTGCATTGGATATTTTTCTCAGCAACATTAAAAGAATACTTATCCTACAGAATGATCCTTTGCACATCAGCAGCAGACCCTGTGTTACCTTAAATTTGTGAATGAAACATAATTTATCTATTTAATTTAATTTAATATTTTTTCTTGCATGACTCCATGGTAAACGATGAATCAAAAAAGCTCCTGGTGAACGGAAGTAAAAACAAAGATTTCTTCATGATTCAGTAATTGATACCCAAGTGATCATTTTGAGTATCAAGTATTAAACATTAAACTCACCTCCTCTTAAAGGTGTAGGACACGAGATTTGGAGCGTTCCGATTGCCTCTCAACAAGGCGACGCCTGAGCTCACGGCTCGTATAGCTAACGGGTGCTGACAGTGCTGACAGTGGTTCCTCGAGGGGGAACCGCAGGGTGCATGCTATGCTTGACGCTGTCGGTCAGGGCGGGGATCGTCACCGTCGCATCATAGCAGTGCAGACTGAGGTTGTGAGCTAGCCAATGAGCGGCCCTCGTCTAGCCAGGCATGTCAACAAAGCGAGGAGACAGTCGTATTGCAACGCACACAATGCCAGAGCGACTTATTCTCAGCTCAGCTAGACGTTACTCCCCTATATATTTACACAGCCAATAGTTGTTTGCTCCCATATTATTGCTCCAACTGTCGTATATTGCTCCTTTAACATTTATCACTGCTTACTCAATTGGATCAGCCGATGTGTGAGGCCATGCACAAATGGTTACTTAGACTGCTAAGGAGCATATAAAGTTTATATGAGGCGGTAGGTTTAGTTAGATGCAGAGAGAATTTATGGCATTACCGTGCAGTTTTAACTTCCGATCCTTTTACCTAATCAGATTACTCACTCTGCAGCTGGTTGTGGGCTTCACTGTATACGTCCTCAGTCGCACTCGACTTCCCCAAGCCCTCTTTTGCCTCAGGACAGTTTACAGCCGGGTCTGGCAGCCACTTCACATGAGCATGCCTGCCCTGCATGCCAGTGAGGAGGTGAATGCAGGTGACTGAAGTAAATGGGAAGTGCCGACCTGGGGCGTTTAATGCAGTTCTCTTTAGCAGGCCGGCCTGTGGTCATAGAACACTGGTTACACTGTGTAACCACCATACAGGAGACGCTGCTCAAGAGGCTCCACGCTTCCTGACTTCCTCTCACTTCAACAAACTACCCCAATTGAAAGTACCTCGCTCGGCCAGATTATCAGTTGTCATTATGTAATGTATGACAACATAATAACAAAAATACACCCCCAAAAAAAATAGGTGTTTTTTCTTAGCTCACTAAAAGT